>JAYWMT010000168.1:0-705376 GCA_039090855.1 Macrothele yani
TAATCCCACTTCTTTACTCCTGGATCATACTCTGCAGCTCTTGATGGGGTAGTTGCAAAAATGACTACGTCATCAGCAAAATCTAGGTGGGTTAGATAATCTCCATTAATCTTTATCCCCTTGTTTTCCTCAGCTCAGCGACTGAAAAACACCCTCCAATGTGGCATTAAAGAGCTTCGGAGTATATGGTGTCACCTTGTCTCACTCCCTTTCCAATTTTTACTTGTGTTGTAGCCAACAGCCTAATCTTTGCACTTGCATTTTCTTACAGATGTTATTATTAATATTAATGTATGCATCTTCAATACCGCAGGTTTTCAGAGCCATTGTAACTGCTGATGGTTTCACTGAATCAAAGGCTTTTTCATAATCGATAAAAGCCATGCACAATGGAAGTTCATATTCCCTCGCTCTTTCAATTAGTTCTCTCAGCACGTGGATAAGTGATCTATTGTGCTGTAGCCACTCCTGAATCCAGCTTGTTCTCTCGGTTGAGCCATGTCCAGTGTTACCTTCTAAGCGGTGTGAAAGAACTTTAGTGAAGATTTTATAAACTACTGATAGGAGGCTGATAGGTCTGTAGTTTCCGAGATCCTCAATGTCACCTTTCTTATGTAGCAGGATCATTGTAGCGGTGTTCCAATCCTCAGGAATCCCTCCTTCATTAAGGCATCGAGTGAAAATTTGGTATAGTACTGTTTCGATTTCTCCACTTGCTTCTTGTATGATGTCTACAGTAATTCCATCTTCTCCTGGAGCTTTTCCCCGCTTCAGTGTTCTTGATCGCATGTGCAACTTCTGCTGGAAGTGACTGGAGGGACTTGGGTACTGGTATCTTTCACATGTCTGGAGTGCATGCATCATCCCTTTCATATAATTTGGAGTAGCACTCCTTTTCACTCTTGTCAAAATTTCGCCTCTATTTCTTGTTACAGAACCATCTTTTCTTTGTCAGTGCCATAATTCGTTTTCTTCCCTTACTGAGATGTCCCTTTGCTATCTTTAGGCTTTGGTTGTTTTCAATTGCTTTCCTCACTAGTTCACAGTTGAATTTTCTTACGTCTTCAGTGATACTTTTTCTTACCGTCTTGCATAGCTCTATATATTCCACTTTTGGAAGTCACATCTTCTTTAGTTGTCCTCATCTCTTCTTCTTTTTTGCATCAACATTTTGCTTTTTCCTGATAATTTATTTACATGCAACTTGTTCTTAGACCCAGCTAATTTTGTTGCTGTTTCCATAAGTGAGCTTGGTTTATTTCTTCTGTTAACTTCAGAGATGTCCACTTCTTCCGATGTTAGGGCCTCTAAAGCAGAGAACCCGTTTTTCTATGACCTAATTTTTTAAGTTACACATTGGCACAAAATCAATTTCTACTTGTCGTCCCATTTGGATGTCTCCATGTCCATTTCCCTGTGTGGCTTTTTCTTGAAGAAGGAGTTCAAGATGAAAAACCCTTCTGCCTCTGCAAACTCAACGAGAGTATTTCCACGCTGGTTTCTGTTGCCGTGACCGAACTTACCTAACAAAGCCATCTTGTTGCCGTTGCCCTATTTTTTACTGAAATCTCCCATAACTATTTTCAAGTGCTGCTTTTACCTTTATTATTTAGATGACAAATTTCCTCATAAAATTCTTCAATTTCTTCTTTCAGGATGACTTGTGGTGGGGTGCATAAGTTTGGTACTAATCTTGAGCCTGGTATCTTTTCGAGAGTTGGATAACAAGTCGTGCAGCTCTGTCAGAGGAACTTTCAACTTCTACAACTTTATCCTTCAGTTTCTTGTTTATTATAAATCCAACACCACTAGTTCTGCCAGTATCTGTCCCACGATAGTAGAAGAGATGTCCACTTCTTCAGTTCGATGAGATCTTCTCCTTTTCTCCTCTACCTCACTTAGCCCCACGATGTCCCACTTGGATCCTTTGTAGTTCCTCTTCCAATTCAAGAAGCCTTTGAATCAGAAGATAGGGAGCGTCCGTTGTACGTAGCCAAGGTCAGCATCAGATGGCAGCCTAGTCCGGTCCCCTCCGGGGATTCTTAGCACCCTCTGCCTTCATGTCGCACTGGCCGCTGCCTTGGCCAGGTACATTCCAGCCGTGCCGGTGGAGACTGAGGGCCAAGATTTAAGTTGTGGAATCATTTTTTTGGAGGGGGTTTGGCCATAACTCACCACGCTGGCCGCGAAGCGGGTTGGTGAGTGTGGGATAAAAATTTCCTCTAATCCCGATAGTATAGTTATACCGCTATTGGCGGTCGTCAGAGCCCCTTTAGTGGGAACAGGATGCACCACGAGAAGGCGGGGTTGACATTTGTCAAGGAGAGGCTGTGATGTTACGCATCACCTGACCCACATCCCGCGTAAAGCATGTACTTACACGTAACAGGTCACTTTAATGAAAATTTGCGCGCGTCCATGCCTTATAAATAAGTACAGGGGGTGTTGCTGCCAATCGTATTCTTTACAATTTGTGAAAAAAAAACATTTTGGCGATTACCTTTTTGTACTATTTTTTATAAAAACTAGAAAAAAATGGAATTTGGCGAATGGTTAGGCAAAAACTAGAAAAAAAAAGCCAGAGCAACTGCTAGGGCTGGGCGATGTATCGATACTTCGCGAAAAAAAACACGATGTGAATTTTTCATGGATGTTATGCAAGGTACTTAGAAGAGAGAAGTAGGGGGCAAAGATTATGAACAAAACTGCGGGAGGTCCTCCCTCCGTGGACGATGTGACGTCATAGCTGGTCTCTTCTGTGGCTCCACGTGCTTTACAAATCGAATGTGAAAAGGGAACTAGCAAAGATTCATTTTACAGTTGTGTGTTTGTTTGTTTTAAATACGAAAATGTTTTTGAACAAACTTAAAATTGTGATAATATAATTTCTTTTGTTTTATGAAAATACACAGATGCAACATTGCTTTCATTTTAAACAGCTAATTTTAAATTCCTTGCGTATGCAGTGCAAAGCAAATCAATTTTTGCTATGTGTAATATTTCGATTTAGTGTTGCACATGTAAAATGACTTATGCCAGAAGATTTATGTGCCATGAAATTTACATTTCAAATTGTATGTATGTTAAACTGTTGACAATGAAAAAAAAAAATCATACGTTATTCAGATTGTTGCTAGTGTTCGGAACTTTGCTTCCATTCTTTCTTTTTCTTTTCCTCTCTTGGATAAAGAAGAATTTCTTCTGTCAGATCTTTTCGTTTCATAGACTTCCTTGACTGAAAAGAATTTAGATGTTTCATGCGGGAAAACGTTCGGGCTCTCGCGAATTTGTTTTAATTACTCGTGATCAATATCCGGAAACTTGACTAGTAGTTTTTCTTGCAGTTTTCTAACTATTTCTTTCACTTTAGAGAGGCCATTACCATGAATTTCGGAGGAAACAGTTTCAAAATGATTTAAAGTTTTTACCCAATCGTCAAGCCTTTCGGTGTATCATAAGGGCAGCTCCTTGACAAAAATTCGATCCATCCTTTTCTGGTTTGTATTCTTCAACGCTCTGAAATTCATACGTACCTAGATTTTGATCTTTGTGTTTATACGCTAAGCTGCCAGCAAAAGTATCGTATCGCTTTCCGGTTTCTTCTTCACCTCTTTCTACAGATAGTTCATATGGGATGTGCTTTATTTCCCATTACCTGTTTCCGTCATCCGTACTAGTTGTTGGGAATTCTTTATCACAAAAGTCAAAAAATAATGTCGCACTGAGTATTTTGTCGCTGTCATTTTGGACATTACAGTTCACAGGCAAAGGAAGGTTCGAACCAAGAGCAGCAGCATTTTTCTAGTCGTGCTTTGATGTCTTTGTTGAAGTGGATGCATGTAAAACTGTCCTAAACCCCTAACTTGGAGAGAAGATATTTTCTAACACATCTTGATTCCTAATCTGCTCGTCATAACATATTTCACATTGAATGCTGCTATTTCATCATACAGTCCGTACATAAGCTCCTAATAGAAAACAAAAATTCCTTTTTGAAAGAGAAGCATGGTTTTTCTACCAATGACCCTTAAATTAGAAATAATTTGTTCCATTTTGTGTAAAAGTTGGTTTTGCTCAGTAATATTGTTTCCGTTTGCTGAGATATATTTACTTTTTTCGCAACCAGCATTCTTGAATTGAAAACATCAGAGAAATAATTTACGGTCTGTGAAAAATCAGAGGCAATAACTTCATCCGGGAGAATTTTTTTTAGTAACTTAGCAGTATGAGTGGAAAATACCATTGTGCAGCAAAATTGAATCCCTTTGCCTCTCGTTTCCCCTTACTTCCAAGAGTTTTGTCGTAAGTTTCGGGCATAGTCACATTTCATCAAACTATCATATTTTAACATTTTGTCAATTAAATTAGCTGTAATAAGTTTTCCACCAATCTGATAGCCTTGGTCTATAAAATAGTTCCTCAGGAACTTTTTATCATATGTGGGATATCAGCAAATGCCCAAATCTTTCTTTCTATTATCCCACGGATTTTGAATAAATGTTTGAGTGACAGTAATTCCCATCGCTTTCCATAAACTATTAAAATATAGATAGAAATCATATATATATATACGTGAAAAAAAAAATCAGACAATTCAAGAAACCTGATCAGTCAACAAACAGATCAAGTTACAATGCAAAGAAAGCACTAGGCGAAGGGGTTGACCTTGTATTACAGCGTCTTTCCTCAAACGGGGGCTCGGAACCAGCTGACGTCATGATTCCTAGAAGCAGCGAGTTAGGGAAGACCGCACAAAATCTTTGACCTGTACTCTCTCTCTCTTCTAAGTACCTTGTTGGATGTTACGGGTTTTTGTAACATCGATGGGTAAAAATTTTGTAACTACGTATACATTGTGAAGTGCCGAGTGTAGATGTCATTACACGATCGAATCCACATACTGCCACCAAGCATAGATCATCATCACACGTTCGTCGTGCATTTCAAATTCAAACGTACATACCGATTCATTGCCTCATTGGACCGCGTCACTTCAGTGCGGCCCAATGAGATGACAGAATTTGAGAAACCTGATATTACATGTAGGCAACTATCGGCAATCCGCACGCTGAGATCACCGGATGATTTGGTCATGTGTTGTTGAGACGGTGCATCGGGACATTTACATAGGTTATTGGTGAAACATCGGATGACTCTCACGAAAACAGAAATTAAAAAAAATGCCAAATTTCTGAAGTTGCCGGTTTTCGGGATTTCTTCGAGGTTTCACTGTATTACAAAATATTCTGCACAGTAGAACTTCAGGGAATGACCCAGAAAAGCCTTTTTATCGATTTTTTTCCCCGGAAAATCTCCAATGAAAGCATTTTTTTTTCGAAGTGTGAAACAAAGGCACTTTTGTCGTTAAATGTATGGAAATAATTTTTTTTCGAGATTTTAAAGTATCGGAACATAAACAATACTTTTTCCAAAATGCAGCACTGACGGTATCCACTTCGAATGACTCGGAACTAAACATTTTATTTTTTATTTTTTTATTGCTAGATAATTGCACATTATTTTAGGAAAAAAATCATTTACCGTATGTTGCACTGACTTTTTAAAAATCTTATTCACATTTTTAAAATCTGGACTTTTTCGTTATGCTATACTATTTGGTGTTCATGACGGATGAATCAGTTTTCTTGAATGCACCTGGTTCTCTGGACCGAGGAGAATCAACGTGCATTCTATTGATTAAAAAAACAATCATCCACAGCGATGATACATGTTCTATGCAACGTTATGCATTTTTTTCCTGTCAATATAAATTTACAATATTTATATGAGAAAGTTAGGCGAGTGCACAGTTTTTTTCCCTTTTGGCATCCGTTTATTTGTCTGTACGTATGCACGATAATTCATGAACAGATTGAGCTAAGAATTTAAAACTCGAGATTTATGATCTCCTCTACAACCGTAGTAAATCATAAACAAAATTTCGATTTAGATTAACACTGGCCAAAAGCCATCTTAAAGCAAATTTCAATGCCTGGCGTCAGCTACAAATTTAGTTTTGGACATATTACCACAGCACAAGGTATTAATTTTGTTGAATTTAAATGAAATCAGTCAAATAGTGTTTGATTTAAGAAGGAAACGGCTGAGAAAATTTTTAAGGCTACTTGTGCAGTGGTTTGAGTCACAAACTCCAAAATTGCCATTTGGGATTTGGGGCAAAGGAAATTGTTTTACAAATTTTGAATGAAATGGGTCTAAGAGGGTATGATTTAAAAAGAAATCGGCCAATAATTTTTTCTGTTACAACCTAGGAAAATTACGAGATGAAAATTTTCGACATTGGTATCGCCTACCGAAATGTAACCATTCAGTTCAATTTGGTTCAACAGAACTTCAGTAATTATCGAACACCTGGAGCTAGGAAATCAAAATTTTGTATTTAAGACCTACAGAAATGTAATCATCTAACCGAATTTGAAGGAAATTGTTTAAGCGTGTTCGAATTAATCAGAACATATATATATATGGTGAATATATATCAAATACGTGGAGATAATGTAATTGGACGATGTCATCGCTGTGTCCATGTTATTTTACAACCAACACATAGCAACTGAAAAATTGTGGTTAGGCACCCTGGAATCGAACCCCAGAACTCTCGATAACCACTCGAATTGGGTTTGATCCCACAGGTGCCGAACCACAATTTTTCAGTTGCTATGCGTTATTTGTAAAATAACGTGGACAGAGCGATGACATCGTCCAATTACATTATCTCCACGTACTTGATATATATTCACCATTTCTATCGCCCGTTGTACTTATCAGCTCTACAATTAAAAAGGCTGTGTTATGTGCCACCAAATGGAGACATCTCAGTTGCTGAGACTATCAATAGAGTTTGTGTAGTCAGATGCTGACTGATATAACCACATATGGCGCTGAGAATTGTTCGGCGCACTGGCGTAAATTTGAACGCACTCGACTGGTTATCGAGAGTTCTGGGGTTCGATCCCAGGGGTGCCGAACCGCAATTTTTCAGTTGCTATGCTTTGGTTGTAAAATAACGTGGACAGAGCGATGACATTGTCCAATAACATATATATTTTTTTGGTATTTAGGAATTATTAAAGAGTACTTGACATACAGATTTTGAAATAAATAAGTCACTGGGTTTAATTTAAAAGAAATCGGTCATAAATTTCCTAATGTGTTATCTCAAGAATCGCTTGAGTTGGAACATCCTACTGAAATATAAACATCTCTTTATGCAATAAATGTTAACCTATGTGAATTAAAAATGGCAATGCATCGCTAATTTATATCTGTTCCGTTATTATTGATTTCAGCTTACGTTTGCTCAATTTCTCATTAGTTAAACCCAAAATTACTGTTCACAACTTCAATTAAATTTTCGGTAATTTGTTTTTTCATTTTTATACAAGGGTAATAGTTGAAAATAAGACCACATATAATCTAAGGGTAGTAGCGCTTCCATAGCTGCCATGGACTCCTCGCTCATGATGATATTAATTGCAATCAATTTAATTTGGGCTTGGGCTTTTTTCGCAGGTACACATACTAGCAAACACAATTGGCACCAGGGCAAGATTTCATCTTTTTTTTGCTCACTAGCAAATTTTGCTAGTGACCAAATAGTTTGCTAGCAAAACATTTGCATGACTAGCAAGTAAAACTAAATCACATTGTAACTTATTTTCTAATAAAGTTACACAGAAATTTAAATATGTGTATAAATATTTTGACTTACCTTTTTGAATAATGAATAGAATCTTAGATAAGTTTAGTGAATATCTTTATTAATTTCTAACAAATTCTCATACCACATGAATATATTTCACTGACATTCTAATTCAGATTTCTTCCCATATGGTTTACGCTCAGGGTGTCTGACTTTGTCATCATACCACTTTATAACTGCTGACCGTGGATTAAAATCTCTTCTTGTGGCCCTTCTACAGTATTTCAATTGTCATCAGAGCATTTAAAGTTTCAACAGACAAATTGTTCCTCCAATCCCCTTGTATTCGTTTTAAAAAACTGAATCCCACCTCACAACATGCAGTACTAAGTGGACTGGAAGTATTGCACAAATTTCTGCTAAACTTCTGCACACTTCATATCTGCCAACTACCACACAATGCCGTAGTTTCTATGGAATTAGTTGTCTGACTACGGAACTCACTATCAAAACTACGGATTCTACAAATTTTTATTTTGTTTCAAATTTTTCTTTTGCTATTATTTTTGATATACACGAGATTCTTACAGGGATTCGCGGAATACCGCTTTATTTTTTTGTCATCAGTTAGATCATTCTGAAGATCGATATTTGGGAGAGGGGAGGGGGTCGTCCTCCATCTGGAGACGAAATTTCGTGCTTCAAAACTTTCGAACACAGTAGTGAAACGGAGTAAGAAAATTTTGCCGTAATCGCAAATTGTTCTCCCAATGTTGTCTTTGTGTCCGCTTTTCTTGTTAAATATCATTTTATTGCATAAATGTTTGCATTTTAGCTTGAAACTGTGGAGAACAATTTGCAAAAACGGAAGTTGGCTGCTGCAAAATTTTTCTGTAATCTTCAGGCATGAGATTCTTCCGCGAATTGAAGGAATTCTGGCTTTTTTCGTTATTATTGGAATTCTGTCTTTACGAAACTAGAAAACGAAAGGTCGACGGAATTCGGATTTTTTCCGTAATCATAATTTTTTTTTCTCACGATGTTGCCTCTGTCAAGTATTATTGCTCATTAACATTTTTACTGGATAAATATTTGTATTTCAGCTTGAAGATACAAGGAAAATTTCCAAAACCAGAAGTCAGACGAAGCAAAAGTTTCTTCCGTAATCGTTTACCCCCTCCACGAACACGTTTCGTAAAAAGCGTCTATCTGTGCCACGCAATAAAGGCGATCGCTTGGCTTAGGGTACGACAGGAGTTGAGGACAAAGTTCGTGGGGCAAAAGAAGGAGGGTGGCAGAGCAGGTGGTCGAACAACCGATCCATCCCAGAGCTCTGGGTTGCCACAGCAAGCATTGCCGCCGTCACGTTCAGTTTCTGGCCAATGAGGGCACGATGGAGAGGAGTTTCAATGCGCTTCTACGACAGTTTGGAAGGGATGAAAGATATGGGGAGGGTTGGGTATTAAGTGTCGAAAGGAAATTGGCGAAAGAGAATCACTGATCGTCGCTGTTTTTAACAAGTGATAATAGAAACTGTTATGTAAACTTCGTGGATTAATAATGATTTTTGGTTACTTTAAATAAAGAAATTACCTTACTAGCAATATTTGCTACTGCGATTTTTTTCACTAGCAAATTTGATTTTTCACTAGCTATTTGCTAGTTGCTAATCGGTGAAATTGCGCCCTGATTGGCACACGTGTAAACATAATAAATTTCACACTACAGATGGTACCCACGAAAACCACCTAAACTTGATTGTGCATCTGGCAGGTTATGGAATGCGCTAGTAATTTATATTATTAGTTATCAGGATTTTAGATACAAATTTTACTTACCACCATCTGTATGCTTTTCTGCAATAACAATATCTTTTAGTCTTATAAGGGGGAGTCATTTAGTTTTTTTTTGTTTTTTTTTGTTGTTGATGGCTAAACAACAGCCATCAACAAAAACAGAACAAAACTGACTCCCCTTATAAGACTAACTGATGTTATTATTGCAGCATATGGTGGTAAGTAAATGTGTTATAAGCCTGTTTTACTATTTGCAGTTATTCTAATGCCATCTATCACCACATTGATATGAAATTAGTGCATGAGCATAATATACTGGTATTGGCAAACATTATTTTAGAAAAAAAAATCCCAACAACATAATATCGGTTGTGGCCAATTTATTATTCATGGTACAGATGATTGTGTTAAGTTTAATTGCGACATCAGTGATGTGAATTATGGGCATACCAAGTTTGTTTATATGTACTTACTAATTTATTTTGTATTTTATTTTTTTCGATTGGCATATGTTTGCTGTTTATATTAAGTTAGTAAAAGAAACAATGCAAAACTTTTTTCAAACCTGAAAACCTATCAAAACACTTTATCCCGAATGTCAACGGAATATTTAGGTATTTATTTTAAAGATCAATTACATTAATTAACTCATTTTTAGCGTTTTTATAATCGCTTAACGGAATTTATTTATTTTTGCGCTATCGAGTTCTGGTATACGTAACCATTAAAAAAATTAAGTGCATTTTGATATAAAACTGCTACTATTTTAAAACTCCGTCAGCGATCGATAATTTTCATCTTTAAAATATCCGATGCCTGAGAAATATATTTGCAGTTTAAAACAAATGCTAATAGAATTGCATCGCTTAAATAACCACGAGCTCTTGGCTCAAGCTGTGAAACGTTTTCGTCTGGAGAAAGCTGGTTTCGCCGCCGTTCGTGATGTCACAAAACGATCGCCCAGGCCTGAGTCAGTATCTAGGGGCTGTGACACAGTGTGGCAATTAAGTAATGAAAGTGATTTTTTTTTAAATCCTGGTAAAACACATGGGTTGGGAAGCATGTTTTTTTAATGAATCATTTATCAGCTATGTGGTGGCAGCAGCATTTGAGTGAAAATTGTGCAGATGATTATTTGCGCTGTGTGCGACCAGAGTAACAGAATGTGGATGTACGCTGTACATGGATAGTTGTTTCCAAATTATTACCAGATTTTGCAGATAGTTTTTGCTTGTGGATTAAAAAAAAATTGTTAGTTACAGTGCTGTAAATAACATTTTATTTTAATTTGCAAATTTTGAAGGTTAATTTTAATAACATTTTATTTTTATTTTGCTATAATTGCTCAATTATAACACTTAGTCTAGGCTTTACTCAAATTTATATACTTAATTCAATTTTAACTAACTTATTTTTCACATCTGCTAAGTGCATTTCTTTTTACAAACATTTCTGGCCTCTAGATTTTATCGAGGCCTGTTTGTGATGTATAGGAACTGTATCAAAACTTTCATTTACGCAGAAAAAGAATTTCAATTTTATTACCAGGTTCCTCTTGCAGTTGCCACATATTAAATTAAATTTTTTTTGTTATATATTTTCTAAGTCTACTATTTTTGAATTAAGTTGTTGAAAATGCTACTTATGGGACTGTTTTTCTGGATATAAAAACCTTCTTCAATTATTTACTCTTTTTTTTTGAGGTTTCATAGTCCAATATTTTAATATTTTGCCATGAAGGTCCATTTTATGCACATTGCTTGCACATTCAATTGTTTGTCCTCATTGGAATCTGAAATGTTCTAATAATCATTTATTGTTTTATTAATTTTTCTATAAATTACCCAGCATTCAAATTACCCAGTGGTCCACTGGCCATTGCCCAGTAAAACTTCTGCTGGACCACTGAACTATTGATTTCACTGGCCCGGATGGCCAGTAAGTTTTTTTTTCTAAGTTGTCACAAGTTAAAAAATGAATTTCTATAATAATTTCTATTTCTTTTACCTTGCCGTATGGTTTTCCTTTTGTGCTGCAAAATAGTGATAGGTTCATGAAATGCTATTAAATAACAGCTATTCTTTTTACCCCTCATAATTTGTAAGTGTGCTAAACCCTGAACAGTAAAACAACAAATACAGAAAGGCAGTTTCCTAGTCCTTGTCTTATAACGGTAACAGCCGCTATTTTGTTTTACCTCCGTCCCCACCATTCATAATAAGCAGAAGTAAGCACAATAAATATCTTGCTCTTCCTTTGATTCGTCTACCGTATTGAATGCAGCAGTTACTGACATCAGATTTTGTTACTATCCCAATAAAACACTAATGGAGGACTGCAATTGGATGCATAAAGGTAATTTTTTGTAAAAGAGCAATTCACATGAAACAGTGTTCAATGAGGGACTGAAACTAACTTTATGGGAAAGTAGGAGGGGTGAGCAGTAAGACTAAAACACAAAAACAAAGGTAAACCCTGAACAATAAAACTATAAAAAATACCATGGCGGAGATGCCTGGGGCATGTAAATTATGGCCTGGGCAGGTAAATAACAAACCTAGTCGCCTGGGGGATAGAATTTCTTGCTAAAAGAAAAAAGACAGTTGTTGCATGTCGTGTTTTATTTCATTGCTAATCACCGGAAGTTGCATTATTGTTATGGAGTGCTAAGGACAGATGAATATCACTTTAATTATATTATGCTCTAGGTCGTTTTGCTCCAAATGTGGTTTATAGTCAGTGATGGGTCCATGCGCCTGATGGAACTAGCCTCCAGTGTTCAGTGACAAAAGGAAAAAACTTCAACTTAAGGAACATGACAGAATCACTAAATTTCTCAAATACCAATGTCATCATCATACCATTTCATACCAATTTCAGCATCTTTGTCTTAAAACATAAAACAGATACATGCTTTTGTGCATTGAACATTTTGAATGCAGACCCTTAAAACTGAAATGCAAAGCATGTAAAAAAAAAAGTTCGTATCATCTTTTTTAACTTTTAAAAAAATTATTTGTTATCTTAAAAGGTAAATTTTCCTGGGCATCCAGCGTTTACTACCTGGGCAGGGAAATAATTTCTGCACATGCCCAGCCGGGCATGCAAGTTTTCAGATATTTTTCAAGCCCTGATATAGAAAAAGGTTGCTAATGCATGTGAATTTTTGTACCTTTGAAATCTCCTCATTCCCTTCTTACTTAGAAACAGATTGGGAATGCTATGTTACTTAAGCTATATCACCGATCTATCAGAACTTTATTCTAGAAACATTCTTTGTTCTGTGAGTTGCACTTTCAGATTAGATGTTTTAAAAACAAATACTGGATATAATTCCATTGAAATGGTACTTTATTTTCTGCATATACTGTAAATGTCTAAGGCTTTTTTGTTTTGTTTTTTACGGAACAGTGGGCATTTTAGTGGACCAGTGGTTTGCAAATTCTAGTGGTCCGTTGGGCCAGTAAATGAGTTATTTCTAATTCTAACACTGGTTGTCACCTTATTCTATTGTTATCCTGGTTCACGCTTCATGGGTTTGCAGCAAGTTTTTGTTTCATTGGTTGTGTAGTGTGTACGCAGATACATTTTTTTTTATACAACTCTGTGCATGACATTTTTAAGTGGAAAAACATTGTCACTGCTCTGTCATAGAGCAGAGAGCAAATATCTGGTTCTGTTTGAAAATGGGTAAAACTGCATCTGAGACAGTTGAATTGTTGTGTGATGTGCATAGGGCTAATTGCGTATCTTGTGCACAAATATTCTGATGATATGCACGCTTTAAATATGGGCGGGAAGATTAGGAAAGTGATGTAAGGCTCCGACACCCGATTTCAGTGCCACATCTAAACTCGTTGAGAAAGTTTGCGAAAGTATAAAAAGTTATCATTGTGTGACCTTGAGGATGCTAGAATGAGTGCTAGGTGTTAATAAAGGTACAATTCATAAAAATTTTGTGCAAGATTGGGGGGAGGGGGGTGGGGAAGGGGAAGTCTGTGCTCGTTTTTCAGACTACCAGAAACATGCACAAGTGGAGTACACAAAAGCATGCTGGAAACTGAATACAGCAAAACCTCGAAAATCCGGTATCGACGGAACTGGCCGAGTGCCGGATTTTTGAAGCTATTGAAAAATACTTACTTACACCTAACAGGTCACTTAAACGGAAATTTGCGCATCGTACTTACACCTAGCAGGTCACTCCAACTGAAATTTGTGTGTCTACGCCTTATAAATATACAGAGGTCATGCTGCTGATTGCATTCTTCGCAATTTGCGAAAAAAAAGATAATTTTGGCGAAGGGAAAAAAGTTGTGACGAAAATATTGGCGATTACGCTTTGTATTATTTATTATAAAACTGCCGAAAAAAATTGAATTTGAGGAATGTTAGGCAAAAACTTGAAAACAGCCAGAGCTAGGGCTGGGCAATGTATCAATACATCGCAAAAACCCTATGTGAATTTTACATTGATGTCACGGTTTTTCGACTGACGAAACTGCGATACATCGCGAAGCATCATGAAGGCCGATGTAGATGTCATTACACGATCGAATCCACATACTACCACCACCAAGCACAGATCATCATCACACATTCAACACACATTTTAAACGTATACGCCAATTCGTCGCCACATTGGTCCGTGTCACTTCAGCACGGACCAATGAGATGACGAATTTGAGAAACCTCCCGATGTTACACGTAGGCGGCTATCGCCGATTCGCATGCTGAGATTGGATGTTTTCGCGATGTTTTGTTGAGACTGTACATCGGGAGATTTCCATGGTTGTTGAAACATCGGATGTTTTCATGAAAATGAAATAAAAAAAGTGCCGGATTTCTGAAGTTGTCGGTTTTCTGGATGCCGGATTTTTGAAGTTTTACTGTATATTAAATAGACGATGTCATAGCTCTGTCTATGTTATTTTTATAAACAACGCATAGCAACTGAAAAATTGTTGTTCTGGCACCGCTGAGATTGAACCCCAGATCTCACAATAACTAGCCTAGTGAGTTCACTTTACGCTACGGTGCCAACAATTCACAGCACTATGTGTGATTTATCAGTCAGCAACTGACTACACAAATCCGTATTGATGGGCTCAGCAACTGATATGTTGCCATCTGGTAGCATTTAACAGGACAGACTATTTAATTATAGCTGATAAATCCAAAAGGTGATAGAAATGGTGAATATATTTCAAATACGTGGAGATAAGCTGCAGAAATATAATTTTTACCAAAGCATTGTGGCAGGTGACAAGACATGGTGTTTTTGTTATGCTCCTCAAACGAAGCATCAGAGTGCTCGGTGGAAGTCACCACAATCACTCAAGGGAAAATCAGTTTACAGAAGTCCAAAACCAAGGCAGTGCTTGTATGCTTTTATGACAGAAAGGGAATTCTGCATCATGAATTTATTCCTGAAGGTACAACTGGTACTGGCGAGGCTTACACATCCATTTTTGAACAATACTGGAAGAGAATTATTTGTGTAAGGCCTGAGTTAAAAAACAGGCAACGGCTCCTTCTTCACAATAACATACTTGTACACAGAGCGGTCAGTGTTCAGCAACTTCTGGCATGAAAACAAGTGTGTGTACTCGAGCATCATCCCCTTTTCTCCAGATTTGTCATTGTATGACTACTTTCTATTCCCTAAATTAAATCTGCCTTTAAAAGGAAAAGTTTTTCAAGATGTACAAAGAACTCTGACATCAGCTCTTTACTCTGTACCAAAAGATATTTCCAAGTCCATCCTTTCATTGGCTGACCATGCCACTTCTTATATTAATGCAGGAGGAATGTACTTTGAATAAAATATATTCATGTAACTTTTCCTGTTTTCCCTTTTTCAAAAGAAAAAAAAAATCTCTCTCATTACTTAATTGCTGCACAGTGTATATTTACATTTGGGTTACCGTCACTATGACAAAGATTTTCTGTTTTTGTATCATTTTGTATCAATTCAACAGACTGAATCTCGCTTCATATTTTCAGTTCTAAAAATATTGGGGGAAAAGGTGCTCTTTAAGGCTGTCTTTAAATGAGTGTTAGGTTTCATCTTCTGCAATAGATGGCGCAAAAAATCACTCGTTGGGTGTGGCTCATTACGTCTTGAGTGACTGTCCCAGAAGTTGGCATCAGCGAACACTGGAGACCTTACCATATTTAGAATGGAAGTAGGCTCTCTAGTTTGCTCCACAATGAAAAGACAAAATATGCACTGTTACATTTTAACCAATGACATTATTTGGGGTGGAGCTCAGTAAGTAGGCAAAGTTTCTGCAGCTCAAATTCAAGGGTTCTCTGCTAATGTATACAATTTCTCTTCAAAAAATGGAAGTACAGTAGGATTTAAGATGATCTATAGAAGACAAGATCCAATCTCACTTTTGCCCCTATTAATTGATTTCTATTTGGCTGAATAGAAAAATCGGGCAGAAATAAGATTTCGTTGCTTCCAGACAGAAACACTGCTATGCTAACTTATCGTGCCATCTAGCACCAAACTGGAATACTTCCAAGTCAGATAAATTGAATTAAAAAAAATTCTAACAATTGTTTCGAAATAATAACTGTGGCATATATGAGCAATGGGTCATTTTTATTTGTGACCAAAATTTCAAACACTACAAAGTAATAGTCTTCAAGGAAATGTGTGCAAAATAGTTTACATTGTAGATATAGGATAGAATTTATCTTGAGGTCCCATTGAGACAGCCTTAGGTAGCAGAAGTAAATATTTTTTTTAAATTTTTTTTTTGGATTATTTAAAAAAAAGTTTAAATTTTTGAATTTCTCTGCTTTTTTTAAAGATTTGCAACAATAACTTTATTTCCTTGTAGTCACATCCTCAAGCTTCATAATTATTATAATTTTGTATGTTCCATTTAGATTATCTGTCATGAACCCAGTGATATAATGTAGAAGAGATGTTTCATGAATTGCTGTTAGCTCTTCAAGGGTGTACAGGAAGTATATTTGTTGAGAGGGATGGAAATATTGAGGTAAGATCTTTTTCTCAGAATTAGTGATGAAAAACTGGGAATTTTAATCACTGTCATTTTGTAAAGTTTTGTCATCAGTAAACATGGAACTGGACATAGCTTAAAAAATGTCCAAAGTGTACTTAGTTACTATTTGTTTGCACAAGAATGGTATTTTATGATGGTTGTCGATTTCTTTGTATTTCAAATGGTGGATGCAATATTTGGTAATGTTCTAATACAAGCAAATTTGAAATTCACTGGTAGAGGCAGCAATGTCCTCACGCCGTAGATCACGATTTGAGGTGTTAGCTTTTTTCACTGTCTACCGTCAGTGCTGGGACCTTTACGGGGCCCCATCTGCAAATTTGCATTTGTAACAGTAACCAAACAAACACATCCAGGATTGTCAAGGGGTGGTATAGAAATTGAAATCTGACTTACTATAGTGACAGAAAGCATTTGCACTCTGTTGTAGAACGATGATGTGATTCATCCGTACCATTGTGCATGTACAGTAAAACCCTAAAAACTTGACTCCCAATAACTCAACGTTCCCCCACTCATGTTTTCTTATTTGCCGTTTTATGTTTTCTTATTTGTACCACGTGAGCTATCTGGTTGGAGGATGATTCCCTACTTCATTATCTGAGTGACCTTGAAGAACGGGTTCTACTCCCCAACTCACCCCTGGGCAGTGGGAGATTTTCGACAGCCAATCAGATTCTTTGAATAAAGCTGATGTTGAGAATTGGCTTCCTAGTTTCTCAATTCAATTAATCAAAAACTACTATTATGGGAATTTTTACTAGGATTTTTTTTTATTTTGATTGCAAATTTTCAGAGAAAACTCTTCTCCTTCTTCAGGCTGTCTTTTTGTTGTCACTTATTCCCGTCACTATCGCGGCTACGGTTAACCTTGACAGTTACAGTTATTTTTCATCACATTTAAAGCAGACCTCCTCAGAAAAGACTACCACAATAGCCTTACAAAACTCCTGAAGCAAGTAAAGAAATCTCAAAAAATTTTGAGAACAGTCAATTAAAAGCTCTTAAAGATTTCAGAAAAACTGAAAGTGTAGTTGCTGTGAAAACAGATAAAAGTAAGTTAATTACTATTATGGATAAGAAAGATTATCAAGAAAAGATGGAAGAAGAACTAAAAATGCCAATGTATGAAGAAGTAAAAGAAAACCCACTACCAGATTTGATTAAAAAGTCTCAAAGCTTATTTCACTTCAAAAAAAGAAAAACCAGCTTCCAGAAAACTATAAACAGTTCTCAAAATTACAGTTCAGATTACCTCAAATATGTGGAATAGTCAAACTGCATAAAGAACACCAACCAATTAGACCAATAATTGACTCAAAAAACTCAATTCTTTCAAATCTAAACTACTTTTTAAAGTCGCTCCTTCAGAATCTTTTAAAAGAGCCACCTAACTTGATTAAAAATTCAATGCAGCTAAAAGAAAAATTAGAACTTCTTCCTAAATTAGATTCTCCTATGATGGGTAGTTTAGACATAGTGTCTATGTAAACCTTCATCAATATAGATCAACTTATAGACTTTATAGCGGAAGACTTGGAAGGCCTAATAGTTTTTCATAACAAACATAAAACATATTAGTTGGAATTTTTGAAATGCTTACATTTTCTTTGCAGAACAACTACTTTCAATTTGAGAAAAAAAATTTCATTCAAAAATCTGGTCTAGCTATGGGCTCCCCGCTCTCCCCACTCTTAGCTAACTATTATGTTGGAAAACTAAAAGAAAAGATACTAGTACAACTCATATACTTCTGCCTATATAGCAGATACATGGATGACATCTTATTTATAATAGATAACTCAGAAATTGTTCCAGAAAGAATTTTAGACTCATTCAATGAATTAGATGATTCCCTTAAGTTCACTATTGAACTTCAAAAAGAAAGAAAAATTAACTTAGATATTACTATATCTATTATGAAGATGGAAAATTCTTCACTAGTTGGTATAAAAAACCAATGAATACTAATAGACTATTGGATTTCAATTCCTATCTTCCAGTTTCTATTAAGAAGAATGTAGCAAGTGAGTTTTTAGAAAAAAATTAATAAAATAGTTTCTACAGCAGATAAGAAAGAAGCCCATAAAGAACTTAAAGTCATACTTGCAGAAAATAAGTATCCTAAAGGAGAAATTGAGAAGCTTCTGAATTTTAATGGTACGAAGAACCCGCAATAGCAACAAGTAAAATTCACAAAAAAATTTCTTGTCACAAAGGTTTATTTGAGTCTTTAAAAATAATTAGTAAGAAGTACAATATTAGGCTAGCTCCAAGTTTAAGAACAAGGCTAAAGATCTTTTTCCCTAAAATAGTTCAAAGGGAAGAAGATATTTTAAAAATGCAAGGAGTAGTCTATGAAGTAAATTGTAGTTGTGGACTATCTTACATAGGTGAAATAGGTCGCGGACTAGAAACTCATATAGCAGAGCATAAAGCTGCTATAAAAAATTGCTCCAACAAGACTGGTTTAGATAGGCATGTTAGAGAAACTAGTCACAGCATGGATTAGAATTCCCTTAAAGTCGTCAGTTTCCAAAGCAATTCTCAAAAAAGAAAGCTAAAAGAAGGAATAGAGATTGAGAAAAATCAAAATTCCATCATCAGTGACTGCAGAGGATTTTCCCTGCCTAACATCTGGCAGGATTTGATGAAAAATAACAGTAGCCGTCAAGGTTAACCGTAACCGCGATAGTGACGGAAATAAGTGACAACCAAAAGACAGCCTAAAGAAGGAGAAGAGTATTCTCCGAAAAAATTTGCAATTGAAAAAAAAAAAATTCCTTGTAGAAATTCCCATAATAGTAGTTTTTGATTAGTAAGCCAATCAGATGTTCACATTCCTTTCTACTTTTTGAATGGTATAAGCTGTCTGGCCATTTTTGTTCTTTTGTGAATCGTTGTGTTGTCTGAAGAAAAAAAGAAAAGATGAAGAATTGGAAGGTGTGGAAATGGAAAATGAAGGAAAAGTTAAAAAGATGACTCACAGTGAAGGATTGAAGGCAGTTGAAGATACTGTGCAAGGAGCAAGGTGCTCCTGTTCGAGGAGCAAGGTGGTTCTGCAATGGATATTTTATTCCTCCATCGCTTATGTGATTAAGCAGCATGAAGAAGAAATGAGTATGAAAGACAATCAAGCATCAACAGATTTTTATACTGAAGTGACTAATTTCTTCGTCTAGAAGTAAAAATATTTGTATGTATGTATGTTTCTTTTGTAGCACAGTTACTGTATTTTTTGTTAAATTATAAATTTTCTTTTCGCTCTGTATGTATTAAATGAGTATAATATACTAATTTGTACCAAATTATACTATGAGTTTTGCATAATTCACTCTGGAGTCCGGAAAACTCATTTTCGTAACTTGACATCTGTTCAGTCCACATTGAGTCAAGTTATCGGGGTTCTGCCGTATTTCTCTTTTCTTATATTAACATGTTGCCATCTTAACAAGATATGGTGTTCTGATTTAGAATTGGGAGGGTCACCTTTAGTCCTTTCTGTACTTTTTCTGTCTGGTATTGTTTTGGGCTGGTGCCCTGCTACTGTGCCCTACACTGTATGCAAGAGCTAATGTCATACATGCACTTGTATTTCTTTGTCACTCCTTCCATCAGAGTCCTAAGTGATATGTTCCCATAATTCTTAGCCTAAATGTTTAGATCTATTTATTTATGTGAATTACTACAATTGTCCCCAGTGCTTCCAACTAGTGTAGCCTGTGTGCTATGTGTTCTGAGCTTCCTACTAAGGCCTCTTTCAGACGATACGAATTCTTGCCGTGCGCTGTGTCCGACAGGGCACTGTGCATACCAAAAAATGCGCCATTGTACAAACAGCATTTCGAAAAAAGCTACAAGCGGCTTCATGCTATGTTTTCTTGACGAAGTTGCCCGACACCCTGGACAGTCACGAGAAAGTGTTGTATCCTTACTATTTGTATATCAAAAGTAAAGAGCATTCACGGGTCAGGAAGTCGGCTCATCCTTTAAATCTTCACTGGCCGATTGCTGGTGCTTTCGTCACTTTATGTCAAGATTTAAGAAAGGATGAAAGAAAGTTTTTTTTTTTTTCTAGGCTCTTATCCCAAAGGACTGGTCTATTTGATACAAGGGTTATGAATAGTTCAACATCTACTTCACAAGCCTCCATTCTGCAGAAACCAAATTAAACAGATTTTAAAATTCGTAAACAAAGCACAACACTTGTGTGACATTCTCAATGCATGTACTGAACTGTAGGGACTCTGTGTGCCGGACGGCGTAAAGTTGACAAGTCTGAACATGTTTGTTTCGCTCCATGTACATTTCACGCCGTGGACTGGGAGCCACTGTGCCGTATCAATTGAAATGGATGCTGTGGTGACAACGGCGGCCATCTATGGCGGGATTCAAAGTGTGTGAAGTCATCCATCGACACCTATGGTTGTATGGTTGTTTCTAAGTACGGTGCGCAGCAAGAAGTCATATCGTCTGAAAGAGGCCTAAGTGATGTTATGATATTGTGCAAACTTAAGCTCAAAAGTAGCTTTATTTTCACTAGTTGCATCTCTGTTTTACTTGCTGTCAGGCTAATAACATTTAATAACATATGTGGTACTAGCCCAGGCTCCATTTCGACAATGTACCACCGATAGTGGTTCTAAGCTTTAATATGAGTGGTATTAGATTTTGTATCTTCCTTAGTGCTGCCCTTGATGTTACCTGAAATGCATACTCTGGCCCTTTGTTTTTCTCATTTGGGCTCTTGTTTTCATGCTGCACAACTGCTTGGTACAAGCGTATGGATGAATTGCTTCATGGCACGCCAGCAGAGTGCAGTGCAGTGCGTGTGTAAGTCAAGAAGCTTCAGTTCCTACTATCACCACTCAAATTAAAGCTTAGAACAAGCACTATTGGAGGTACATAGCAAAATGGACCCTGGGCTCAGGGCCATAGCTACCGGGAGGGCAGTTGCCCCTCCTGGATGGTCGTACAAGAGTCGTAATTTCATACTTTGAGGAGCATAAAAAATTGAAATGAGCAAAGTGTGAATAAATTTGCTAAACATTTTAACTCAAAAACAAAGTTATACACTTTATTATCTTCTTTTGTAAATACTTTAGTTAGCCGCATTCACTATTATTACGCGCAGCTAACCAAGATACACCGTGAGTTGTGGACCATCTCATATGGATGCATGGAATTGTCCGAAATAGTGGATGGAGGTATGTAAAACAATATATTGATATACCCAACATCTGTGACCTTTCCGAATATGCCATAGGGATGAAGAGCTAATTAGTCATTTGTGCTCTGTCGCTGAAAGTTCCTTTGATCGTTTAACCTTGAATGGAGTTTTTCCAAGCCCTATCACGAAATCATCTTCCTATTGTTACATTTACTATTTAATACTCATTCGTTCTGTGCTGGTTTGTTTTCATTCTGTATTTCTGCATGTGTTGTGTTGTCGGTGTTCACATAACTTTTACATTTCACTTGATATTTAAAAACGCTGGCTCTTGGGAATTCACTTAATTTTAAAATTTTGAATAAAATTTTGTCAACAACTGAAATTGAGATTTTTTAGCGATCGTAATACTTTCCTATAACGAAGGTATGAGAAAGTAAGAACTGCTCCCAGGAGCAGAATTATGTTCAGTGTTCTGCAACATGACTTCCAAAAATTGTAAATGTTCTTCGGGCAAAGCACAAAACATTTTGACCCAATTTCATAAAAAAAAAAAAAAAAAAAAAAAATTAAGTGAATAAATCACAGTAAAACAAACATTAAAATAATTACTTACCATCAGTTGAAACTCCTTGTTAAATATAACAGTACATAAAAACAGGTTATTTAAATCAAATGAATTTATTTAGAACCAGGGTATTTAGAATTTGATATTTTGTCAATAACTTTTAAAGTTAAATAGTGTGCCACTGATGCAGATGAATTATTTACAAAGTGTCTGTGGTAATTTGGTCCATACATTGAAATTAGGGCAGCTTTCAGTATTTTTTGGACTGATTTATGTCCAAACTGTGCTCAGTTTGACATTATAAACATTCATTTATTATTTGTTCCAACTATAACATCATCTCTGTCATTAAATTAGTATTGGGTCTTTTACTTATACAATATGTCAATTGTTGAACCACAGGATTCACAAATTGCCTCTGAGAAAGGCAGAGAAAGAATAAAAACAGCAAACTTAATAAATTTTGGAATCTCTGCTCTCATTTCATTTAGAGTTTGTTTTAAGAGAGCTTTAATCTGGAAAAAAATGTTCCACTTGTCCTACTTTCTTGCATATTTCTATAGGTCCAAGTGACAAAAACAATATACTCAAAGAATAAATCTTTTTTTTTTCTTCAGAGTGTGGAACACATGGAAAAACCTTTAAAAATTCAATGAAATTGGAAAGATCATCCAATTCTTTCTTCTGCTTAGAACTGACACGAGTTCTTGGAAATATTCCAAATACAATTTGTATTAATTATTCAAAATTCAATAAAATACCTGCTCTTCTTATCATTATGTCAACAATTTCCTCATTTTCAAAATATATACTGTATTATTCTAATAGATCAACTATGTAGCCTGTTATCTTCTGAATATCACAACATAAGGGAGCTATGTCAGAGTTATTCTGAGTGGAGCGCAGTCTTTTCGAACCCTTCGCTCAATCCAATTTCCATTTTCGGAAATTTTTCCTCCATTTTAAAGCTGAAACATAATCATTTATTGAACAAAATCATATTTTACATTAATACTGAACAGAAAGAATTGCAAGAAAAAAAATTACGGGAGAAATCGTCACTCCGTCTAGCTTCCGTTTTCAAATGTTTTGAAAGACGGAATTCCGTTTACAGCCGGAAAACGTCATCCCTCACCCCACCTTGCAATTCTCAATTATCTTCACTCTCAAGAATGGTGCAAATGATGACAACAAAGGCAAAATTTCCCAAATCCGCGGGAGAAACTCGTGCCTAAAGGTTACAGGAAAATTTTTGTTTCGTCAAATTTACGTTTTTGGAAAATTGTTGCCTACAGTTTCAAGCTTAAATACAAGCATTTATGCAATAGACTGATATTTAGCAACAATACTGGGCAGAGGCAACTTCGTAAGAAGAAGAAATAACGATTACTGGAAAATTTTTAAGTTTTGAAGAACTGAATGCTGTTCCCCGACGGGGAAACGACCCCCCCCCCCATGCTCTTCAGTTTTGTATTGATCCAAAATAATGAAAAACGTTTAATTCTGTGAAAGAATCTTGTGCCTGATTTTTAACAGTTGGCGACATGCAAAATGAATTGTCCAGACCGCTACGTATGGAAGCCGATTAACGTGTCCATAAATTAATTATTCCGGATGTATCCGACCGGAATACAAATTATTCACGATGCATCCGACCGCAATATTCGTAACTCACAGAAGGATTCAATTTTAACGCACGTAATTTTATGAAGGATACATTTTTAAAGCTCAAATTTTGTGAGTAGTCAAAATACAGATTTTTGTATTCCTTAAAATTTTCTAAGGAGGGAGACTTCTTCCTAGCAACTTTACTTCGGCAGGAGTTTAAAACTTTGGGCGGGAATCCCGCGTGTTCTGCTGCTGTTCACTTGAGGTGATTTTTTCCAAGATGGACACCTAACACTCTCCCCAGCAATATGTGGTTTAACATGGCTTGGCACCTCCCACTTTCACAACACACTAGTGGGGAGGGGGAAAGGGGTCCTTCAAAAAGCGCAGGAAGAAACAATCAGCTACCATCCCAAATGGTAGGGGTGGGTGGATGGATGTGTGGGAGAGGGCGAGGGATTGTTTGGTGCTCCGGGGAGAAGGGCGGGGAGACGGAAGTGTAGACAAGAGGAGTTACCGGCAGATCGGGGCTCGCGATCGATCGCTGCGCTCACAAATTTAAGATACAAAATGTTCTGCAAGGGATTGAAATTTAAGATTTAACAAAATATGTTTTACAAATAAAAACATCTTACAAGAAAACTAAAATCTAAGATAAAAAAAATATTTTCCGCAAGACGTTGATATCTAAGATTAAAAAGAAAATGTACTGCAAGGGGGGGGGACTTTGTTCTGCGATGCACGTCGCAGTTTTAAGCTCCTTGGGAACTGCTTACTATTTGAGTGGAAATAAGGAACTTTTGATATTATTAAATGTTATACTACTCACTATTATTAAATGTTATACTGATATTATTAAATGTTATACTACTCACTTCAACAAATCTCAGCTGTACTTTTCAAAAGAAATTTTTCTCACGATGTTGCTTCTGTCTAATATTATTGTTAAATATAATTTTATTGCATAAATGTTTGTATTTCACCTTGAAACTGTAGGCAACAATTTTTTTTTTTTTTTTTTGATTGGAGGTTTAACGACCACCGTGAGCAAAGCAGTTGCCCGTCCCTAATTTAGGGTCACTGGTTCCAGGGAAGGGAGAGAGCGAATGCCGTAAGACAAACACAACATCCATGCCTCACCGGGATTTGAACCCGGACCCCTTTTAGGCGAACCATCAGATGCCATCGCTTAGACCACTGCGCAAGCAACAATTTGCAAAAATGGAAGTTAGTCGGAACAAAAATTTTCCCGTAATCTTCTGGCACGAGATTGTTCCACGGATTTGAGGAATTCTGCCTTTTCCATTATCATTTGGGTCATTCGCGAAATCGATGCACAGCTGAACAGAAATTGTTTGGGGATTGGGAACAACGAAGAGGAGGAATCTGTCGAAAGATGGAATTCCATCTTTCGAAACTTTCGAAACCGGAAGATAGACAAAGTGAAGATTTCTTCCATAATTGTACTTCTTTCATAATGTCATTTTATTCAATAAATATTTGCACTTCAGCTTGAAAAGGGTGTTGGGTTCTAAGAACGGACGTGACGAAGTTGAGAAATTTTTCAGAATTGGTGTATGGTGTTCAAAAGTATTCACGTTCTCAAAATTACACCATTTATCTAAAATAGTATAGTGAAAGCTTTGATATCATGCATTCATGGTGCTTAGGCTGAAACTTCTTTCAGCGTGACAGATGAAATTATTGTCATCAGAGGGCATTAAAAAAAAAGTAACTGTGAATAAATGGGAAGAGAAAGATTATCAGCAGAAAGAAAAATTAAGCAATTGATGCTATGCAGCTGTAGAGTCAACAAAAGACAAACAGAAGATAGTCTACATTATATTCACACCTTCTTGCTTCATGTTTTGATTTTTCACCCAGTTAAAAAGTTCAGCTTTTTTCTCTTCGTCTTTCATGTATGTTTTTGACATTGTTTTCTTTAATTGACTAGTGAGTCATATCTTATTCAACCATGCTGCAGTCTTTTGTATTATTTGTCTTCAAGTGACTTTTTTGTTTTGCGTTTTAAGGTCACTAAGGGATTATCATTCATCCATCCAGCAGAAGAGAAAGTTTTGGATAAGCTCTGTCATTTAGGAGCTGCTTATCACCGACTAGAAGGATTTGTTAACAGACATAAATACGTAGATACTGGAGGTAAGTTTTAAATTTTCACTGAAAATGAAAAGCAAGAAGTTCCTTATTTTGTGGGGAATTTATTTCACATCATGAATTTTCTCATTGGAAAATTTTTTACTGTGATGATTTAATCAGTCTGCTGATGTTCACTAGATATCATCTTGAAATATTGTGCAAGTGGTGATCAATACTGTAAATAAAAGTTTAATGCTCTATATCTGCTTTGCTTTAGATTGGTAACTATATTTATAATGTAAAATCAGAATTTGCTCATACTTATTAATTGCTTCTAGTAAACTTAAGTGTTTTTGTGGCTGTTTCTTTCTAAGTAACTTTCAGTTGCAAAAGTATTTTTACAGTAGTCTTAATGGTTAGTGGCAGCTATGACACATCTTGGGTGAAAGGAACTTCATGTATAAATTACAGTTGCAGTATAAATTTTCATTTCTTGTGATTATTCTTGCACTCATAAATGCAAGATACCCCCTTTCCAGATGTGGTCTCATTATGCTGCATGACAACACTTGCTGGCGTGTAGCCAGCACAGTGATTACTCTACTGTGTATGTATTTATTCGTTATTGAAGGCTACTTTTCCAAGCAAGAGAAAACATCCTAGGAACCATAGAACGGTGTGAAAGACCAATTACGAAACAACACAGCAGGTGGCGTAAGACATCTTCTACATACTGTGGGAACATGCTTATGCTTTGGGAGGACTTCTTTTAGCAGTTTGTAGAGCTACAGATGTGCGTGATAAATGCACAATGCCGCTATTATGATGTTGCTGCTGATTTTTCAGTGACTTATATATTTCCTTCTTTTGACCTTTACTCGTAATTATTTTCATTTTAATAGAATTTTTGAAAAGTTATTTTATGCAACTCAAAAAAAAATAATGAAAAAAATGTGTTCTTTTTCTTTTCTGTGTTAATTTAGTTTTAATTAACACTGGGAACAAATAATAATTATTTTTCTCAGTTGTTTAGTAATTTTTTTTCATATAATTCCAGTGAAGATAAATCACTTGTTTCTACAAATTTTGAAGATGACAAACCTTTTTTTGATGTAAATATGACAAGGATGGTAAGTCAGATAATATCCAAAGCTTGCAAATTTTTCGTCGCTCTGGAGTGGGAATCGAAACAGTCTCTCCCAGATAGCACCCGAGTATGCTAACCACTACACCACCCAGAACAACCAAGTCTCAAGTTTCCGATTAATTTGAATATAATCATCACAGGATTCGCTTGTCGAAGCAACCGGCAACTTGAGACTTGGTCGTTCTGGGTGGGGTAGTGGTAGGCATACCCGGGTGCTATCTGGGAGACGCAGGTTCGATTCCCGCTACAGGACCAGGAAATCTTCAAGTTTTCGGATGTTATCTGCCTTACCATCCTTGTCATATTTACACCAAAAAACGGATTGTCATCTTCAGAATTTGTATTGTATGGTGTAATCCCGTATTCCATTCATGACATTCCGTTCACTTGTTTCTATATTGTGTGGTTGTGCACGGCATGCATTCAAGAAAAACACTTTTATTGTCCGAACAGCAGGTCGCTTTGACCCATATATTATGTGATTTTACTTTTATCCTCATTGAGTTTTTTATGATATAGTGAAGGTTGAAGTTTAGTAGTTATATGCATCACAATGTATAGTATAAATAAGATATGCATGCTCAATCATTTATTCATTATTGGATTATTCTTGTATACTGAAAGTGAGTATTTAAATTTGGGAGGCACCACATATACATAGGTCATTTCAGAAGTTTTGCACACTGTGTGGGCGCTTCCCGTAGGATGATGCAATTGCTCTAATTGTTGTGCCAGTTGTGAGTCAGACTTCAGTATACAAAGTAGTGTCTATGTTTGCTGACTAATGTGTTCCTGTTCCCAAAAATTTTGCTTAAAAATGGAGGAAGAATGTGAGTCAGGTGAGATCTCGTGTAGCAATGAGTGACTAGCAACTAGTTCGCAAAGGGATTGCAGAAGATTTCCTTTAGTGGTGCGAGACAGAAGGCGAGCAGTTTCTGGACAGAATTGTTGCTATAGATGAAACCTGGATATGAGATTTTGAACCAGAACTGAAATCTCAGTCTGCTCACTGGAAACATCCAGAATCACCTCACCAGAAAAAATTCTGCTACCAACAATCAAAGGTTAAGCTGATGATGATTATGGCATATGATAAAGTTTGTAATGAGGTGACCCAAGTAATCTGATGCCTCAAAAGTGGAGGTGTCCTGACTGAAATACAAGACATAAAGAAACACAGAGTTTACTTTGAAGGCCTGTAAAGGTATGTTGTGAAATAAATTTGTTTTTTAATAAATGACCTGCAGTGTGCAAAGCTTTTGAAATGACCCTCATAAATAGTGATTATGCAAAGAATGAAATTAATATTAATCGCCTACAAATTTTTTACGTATGTCTTATTCCATTGCTTGTTTTCACTCTGATAATTTTTTAGCCCTTCATTAATTGCCCACTTTACATCATCAATTCATTTTGTTCCAGGTCTTAACCTTGGTCTCTATAAACTAACGACCAATTTTATCATTCCATGTCGTTCTAGGATTTTTGTTTTTCTTTGGTGTGGAACCAGCTGCTTTGGAATACGATTCATTTGTCTTGGAAATCTTTCCTGTCCAATACAACACACATGCCCAAACTGCCTAAGTATGGTTTTAATGACAACCACTATATACTTGTAAATAAGCCAGTCTTTCTAGTTGAACAGCTAAAAATTGGTAATAAAACCTGGAACCCACATGTAAATGGATCTTAAATTTCAAAAGTTTGGAAAACATATTATTGAAATAAAATTATGCTGATTTTTAAAGGTGATCAGACTGACAGCAAGAACTATCGTGGTATTAGACTACTGAGTGTGCTAAGGAAAGTGTTTGGTAAGGTAATTATTGAAAAAGTATGAGATCTTACATCAGAGAAAGTGTGGGATGTTCAGAGTGGTTCTCCAAATTTATGCATTACGCATGATGATTGAAAAGTATCTGGCTGTTGGTAAGAAAGTTTTTGCTGCCTTCATAGATTTAAGAGAAAGCTTGAGACCGAGTCAATAGGATACTTTTGTGGGAGGTATTGAATAAATATGGTGTTACTGGAAATCTACTTAATAGTGTAAAAGCCATGTATGCTGGCCGTAAAGTTTTTGTACGAGTGAATGGTGTTTTATCAAAGTGATTTTCTATTGGTGATGGAGTCAGACAAGATGGTGTAATATCACCATAGCTGTTTAATATATTTATGTGAATGCATGATGCCAAGATGGACAATACTGATTCATGTCTTGGTAATATCCATGTGTGCAGATTGCTGTATGCTGATGACACAGTCCTTTTGGCAGAGAGGAACAGTTAGTTGCAGAATATGTTGTCCCGGATGTATGAAGTTTGCATGAAATTCAAACTAAGTATAAATAAGGGAAAACCCAAAGTTATGTTTTTTTGAGCAAGGAATGGTTAGCACTGAATGTAATATAAGTCTAATGGCACAGTGATTGACCAGGTGAATGAGTTTGTGTATGTAGGAAGCATGTTTGACAGAAAGAACAAATTGGATGGTGAAATTAGTAGGCGAATGAATTCTTAATTGAAAATCATAGCTGCTTTGGGAGGTTTTCACAGGAATGATGGGTTCTCAAGAGAGTCCCACATGGCTGTGTATGAAAGTGTAATTGTTCCTACTCTGATGTATGGCAGTGAAACCTGGGTACTACAGAAGAAACATAGGAGTCGTTTTTGTGCTGGAGAAATGTTTTACTTACAGGGGGTTTGTGGCAAGACACGTTCTGATCGTGTGAGGAATGATAATGCATTGCAATTGTGTAATGTGAAGCAAAATGTTGTTAGCAACATTATATCTCATGTGATTCTATCATAAAGTTCACATACAATTACGTGACCACAAGGTTCTTCAGGAAGACGCTTTGACGTCTGTAAGTTCTGTTTTACACGTTCTGTAAAACAGAACTTGCAGACGTTGTTAGTAAGGTGGAGGCTAACATTCTTCGGTGGTTTGGCCATGTTGAAAGACTAAGTGATGAGATCATACATGAGATTCTTCCGCGGATTCGCAGAATTCTGCTTTTTTTGTCATCATTTAGGTCATTCTCGAGATTGACGCAGAACTGAAGAGCATTGGGGGGAAGGGGGATGCGCACACGGTATTTCGTCTTTCCAAACTTCTGATAATGGAAGTCAAACGAAGTAAAGATTTTTCCCGTTATCGTAATTTCTTTTTCTCACGATGTTGAATATGTCCAGTATTGTTGTTAAATATCATTTTATTGCATAAATGTTAGTATTTCAGCATGAAACTGTGGGAAACGATTTCCGAAAATGGAAGTTAAGACGGTGCAGAAATGTCCCTGTAGTATATAAGCATGAGATTCTTCTGTGGATTTTAAGAATTCCGCCATTTCCATTATCATTTTGAGCACTCTTGAGATCAGTGCGCAACTGAACAGAAATTTGGGGGAAGGGGGGTGGTAATGGTGGGAGAGGTTTCGTTTTCCGTTCGAGGACTAAGTTCCATCTTTTGAAACTTTCAAAAATGGAAGTGAGACACAGCGAAGATTTCTCCCATAATCATATTTTTTTTCTCTTGTGATGTTTCTTCTGCTTAGTATTGTTCTTAAATGTCCATCTATTCCACAAATACTGCATTTCAGTTTTAAAAGTTGCCGAAAACAGAAGTTGGTCGAAGTGAAGATTTCTCTTGTAATCCTATTTTTCTGTTCCTGCGATGTTCTCACTGTCCTGTTTTGTTGTTAAATGAAACTTTCCCCCATAAATGTCTACACTTAAGCTTGATAGGGAGGGGGAAATTTCCAGAAACGGAAATGACGAAATTTGAAAATTTGGTAGAATTGATGTATGGTGTTCAAAAGGATTCATATTTTGCACCATGTATTTAACGTAGTGAAAGCTTGGACATCATGCATTCATGGTCCTCAGGCTGAAAGTTGTTTCAGCATGATGGATAAATTATTGTCATCTGAGGAAATAAAAGGAAAAAGAAGGAAAGTGACAATGAAGAAATGGGAAGAGAATAATATCAACAGAAAGAAAAACTAATTAAATTTTGAATTCAGTAATCTTATATTGTGAATCCAGTGATGTGTACCAGTTTAATATTTGCATGAATAAATTACAGTGAACAATTCCATCTAGCTCATGCTGTATTATATTCAAATTTTTTTGCTGCACGCTCTGATTTTTCACCTGGTTAAAAAGTTCAGATTTTTTGTTCCTTGGTCAGTCTCATGTATGTGAGATACTTACTAAGAAATTCTTTTTGGACCAAGTGGCAGGAAGGAAAGGCAGAAGAAGGCCAAGGAAGTCATCGGAGGATCAGATTCAGGAGTGTCTGCATGAGGAAAAGATTACGAGTATGAGTATAGAAGGTTTTGTGTACGTCGTGTGATGGATGTCAGTGGAGCATGAGTTATGTGTCAAAATCGCTGTAAATGGAGAAGTTTGATATGGTAACAGTAAGTGAATAATCGGTTAGAAATTTATCTGGTAGTATGTATTTCTTTGTAGAGCTAACCTCTGAATCTCAGAGAACAGCTTAGTGGTATGTATGTATGTATGTATGTATGTATGTATGTATGTATGTATGTATGTATGTATGTATGTATGTATGTATGTATGTATGTATGTATGTATGTATGTATGTATGTATGTATGTATGTATGTATGTATGTATGTATGTATGTATGTATGTATGTATGTATGTATGTATGTATGTATGTATGTATGTATGTATGTATGTATGTATGTATGTATGTATGTATGTATGTATGTATGTATGTATGTATGTATGTATGTATGTATGTATGTATGTATGTATGTATGTATGTATGTATGTATGTATGTATGTATGTATGTATGTATGTATGTATGTATGTATGTATGTATGTATGTATGTATGTATGTATGTATGTATGTATGTATGTATGTATGTATGTATGTATGTATGTATGTATGTATGTATGTATGTATGTATGTATGTATGTATGTATGTATGTATGTATGTATGTATGTATGTATGTATGTATGTATGTATGTATGTATGTATGTATGTATGTATGTATGTATGTATGTATGTATGTATGTATGTATGTATGTATGTATGTATGTATGTATGTATGTATGTATGTATGTATGTATGTATGTATGTATGTATGTATGTATGTATGTATGTATGTATGTATGTATGTATGTATGTATGTATGTATGTATGTATGTATGTATGTACTGAATTAATTAATTAATTTTTTAGAATAACCTTTAAAAACCATTTGACTTGTTAGAAGATTACTAATCTAAAGCAAATATTATGGGAATTTTTAAATTCCCATAATATTTGCTTTAGATTAGTAATTGAATTAAGAAACTAGGAAGCCATTTCTCAACATGAGCTTTATTGTTAGAAGAGTTTCCAAATAGTTCCCGAAAGTTGTTTTATCAATACAGTGAAACCTGTCTAGGAAGGTCATCCATGGCTCTGTGAAAAAATGACTGTTTTGACAGGTGACTCCAAAATACAGTGGTTTAATTTGCCAAAACATCTCCTCTTCACACTTGAAAATTAAATTAAAAAGACCTACCTTTTTTTTTAATGCAGTCTATTTTGAAGCATTTGTTCTTTCTTTCTTTCCTGACATTTTGTAATTTAAGAATGTTGATAATGTCCTAATATGAGAAACTTTGAAGTCCACTGAGAGATGCAGCCAAGTTTCGTGGCATGGATCGAGAGCAGAATCAGGATTTTTCTTCACAGATGACCATAAACTCTGGTACCCCTAAGAGTCCTGTCTGCAGATTGCATTTGTAACAGTAACATAGGAAGCACAGCTCAGATTTTCAAGGGTTGCCATACAAATTCAAATATGACTTACTACACTGACAGAAAATCATAGATGCATTTCCAAACTGGCTGCAGATGGTTGCCAAATAAAGGTGTAGTATCCATTGGTTTTGTTTGTGATAACATCTGTGCCAGGTAAAACTGCCTTCTTTCGCAAGTGACTGCGGAATGAGAGTGACTGGCAACACAAGTTTCACTGTATGAACTTTGCCATCAAAGTCGTTGTGGCTATTTTTCGTTTTATCTGAATCATAAACCAAATCATCTTAGGTGCCATCCATGGCATTACTTATGCAGTATTATTTGAAAATATTGTATTTATATCAAAATACCACATGTCCTGGCTAATCTTTACACTATACCCCACTTTTGTGTCAGAACCTATCTGTTTCTTTTCTGACCTGTCAGTTATATTTTCAGCTCCCTTCTCCCCTAATGGGGTAGGGGACTCAGCTATGGATAATAACTGGCACCTGTAGTAAGTAATTTGATAATTTTTGTTACGGAAGTTCTGCACTTTGCGATGTTAGCATTGTGCGACACCACAAAGGAGAAGCACTTCGGCAGTGCTGTTGCTCTTCCCAAAACCAAACAGTGATACCACTGTTTGCTTCCCAAGGCATTATAGAGAGAAACACCATTCTTTACATCAGCTATTGGTGTACGAACTCTGCAGAAAGCTGCTATGTCACACCTTCATGCAGCCATTGGATTGGATGGTTATTCTCACCGTGTGGCCGATATGTTGCCATGTATTTGTATTCTGTGTCATATAAATAATTCAAGTAACCATGAATAATCTAAAGCTGTATCTTTTCAGGAGCAAGAAATTCTGTGATCTCAGGTTGAATTGTGATAAGGTTTTGCATTTATCATGTTGCAAGCGACTATTCCTGTTTCCTTCAATAGTATGCTGTGTGCAAACATATTCTGTTGTTTATTTATGTATAATTGATTCAAATATAAGCCAACCCCTTCACTTCGAAAAAGAAAGTTTTTCCAAAATCTTTCTTTTGGCTTATAGGGGAGTATATGTGGCATATCTTCTGCGGATGAAAAACCCAACACAAATTTAATTTATACATAAAACTATTCTTGTTGTACAATTGAATCCATCTATTCCCTACCCTGATATTCCATTTTTTGCTTGTGTATATCAGCCATATCTAATGGATACTGTTACTTCAGAATTGACTCTCCGGTTGAAAAGGGCATGTCTAAATACCACATTTTAAACTACCAGCTTTTTTCTCTGGCCAACCTACTTCTTAGTGAAAGTAGTTTTATACAACTGATACAAGACCTTATGTAGTTTACTTTGCTAATTCTATTTTCCAATCCTTATCAAGCTTTTCTGCTTCATCAAATAACACACCCAAATAGATAAATTCTGTTACCCGTTCAAGCACTTTCCTCTGAACTACACAATTAATGTTTTCAACAGTTTGACTTAAAATCATAGATTTGAACTTCTCCATATTTTTACTCATTCCAGATTCTTTTCAAATCCTACTCACCTGATCAAGATTCTATTGTAAGTAACCCTCTTAGATACAGAGTTTGCATGGCACCTGAAATCCCGGAGAAGTCCTAGAATTTGATTTCCCTTTTTTCTGGATCCGGAAAGTCCTCGATATTTCATATTTTTTTTAAGGCCCTGGAATAATCCTGGAATTGTTTCTTAAGTTGTATAAAAAAAAAGAAGTCATCACCAAAATGTTTGCATTGATCGAGTCACTTAGTTGTCACTCCCTGCAGTGTCTGCTTGTGATAAAGTTAAGCTAAAAAATTACTTCGAAGAATCTAATAGTGATTGAGTACAAAAGGTCTGCCTCATAAATGATAAGTATGTGTAAAATTGTGAAGCTCCTACAAATAAAGTTGGGTAAGTGAACGATTTTAACGTAATCTAAAATTTATAAGTTTTTATTAAAATGTTAGTTTTTTTTTTTAATTTTAAATCTCAGCTTTTTTTATATCATAATGAAAACAGCTTAAAGGTTTAATAAATTTAGCAAGACATCTTCATATTTACATTATCTTGTATCATCATCATCATTGTCAACCATTATCAATCCACTGGTGGACGAAGGTCTCTCCAAGCCTCTTCCACAATGGTCTGTCTTGTGCCAGTCTCCTCCAGGTTACTCCCGCATACTTTCGAATTTCATCCACCCATCTTCCATGTGGTCTTCTCCTGGGTCTTTTCCTGTCCCTTGGAATTCAGTCTAAAATTTCGGCTGACCTTCTGGCACTATGTCCATCCCATTGCCATTTCAGGGATTTTACTCTGATCATGATGTCTTCCACTCTTGTCATTTTTTGGATCCACAAGTTCCTCTTCTTATCTCTCCTGGTTACACCAAGCATGCACCTCTCCATGCTGCTTTGAGTTGTCTGCAGCCTTTGTATGTCTCTTTTAGTTAAGGTCCACGTCTCTGCACCATATGTAAGCACTGGAAGGATGTGTTGATCAAACACTTTTCTTTTAAGACATAATGGCATATTGCTGTTGAAAATTATGCCGTTTCTTCCAAAAGCTCTTGTATATATTCTTAAAAATGTGGCCCACCATCTAAGTTTTTAAAAACCTTGGCCCTCAGCTCTACAGCAGTTGAACTGCACTGAGATCAGGGACGGATTGGGCCATCGGGACACCGGGACATTCCCCGGTGGACCACTCCAGAAATGGCCCAATTTCTCGTAACCTTTATGTCTCTATTTTTTGGAACTAACTAATATATATATTTTTTGGTTCTTATGAATAATAATGATTAATTTCATTTGAGCTTTATTTCTGTCTGAAAAGTTATTTCCTGAAAAAAAAAGTTTTGTTTCATCTATCTCTCTTGGCCGTTTGCTTTAAAATAGCATAGGGAAATTGTCTGTACTTATGTGAGAAAAGTGCTGCCGGACCTAGCACACTGTCATAAATTAATTACTGTGCTAAAGCTAACTACAGCTCGACGTAGGTCGTTGGATTTGACGCTCAGAGTCATTGGTATGCCCTACCCTCCTTTTGTAATCTTGAAGGAGACACTAGTACCAATTTTCCAATTGTAGTGACCCATCATCCTCACTCCCTTATTCACAGACTGACACAGAGAACATCCGGCAGAGATATTCCAAAATCCTCACTCCCTTATCCACAGACTGACACAGAGAACAAAGTTATTCTCTGGCAGTGATATTCCAAATTATCTTGATAGAAACAACGATTTACCAGTACCAGTTTACGATTTACCATTACTAGTTTATGGGTCAAAATTTTGGTTCATGGGTCGAGACAATGGGTAGACTTAAAAACAAGAAAAAGGGTCTACTCAATAAGGAGTTACTAATGCCACTGGGCTACAGGCGATTAGTGACCAAATGAATATAAAAATTGATTGCGTAGGAAAATAGCTATGTGGTATGTGCACATTTCAACTTTCAGAATGACCTTTTCAGTGATTTTTGTTGGAAATTAGTTTTGCAAAACGAAATTTTCGGCACCCCATTTTGAGCCAGGTTTGATGTTACATTCAATCAAGAGCGGATTTTTGAAATTCTTTTACTGTTCAATTTCTGTCACCGTTTGTTCGCAACTGCATTCATTTTGCGTTGCATACCAGTTGTCTTTCATCCAGGAGCTAACAGAACTTTTTTCATGGGGAAATTTTTTCACCTGCAGGTAGGTTACAGTGGACTGCAAGACTAAAATACTGGGTCTGAATTGGTTGTCCCAATCCACCCCTGACTGAGATAGATAATATTTAGCATATATGGCACACACATACATATACTATACACTTTGACTCATTAAAGTTAAAAAATATAAACCTTCAAGTCTTCAAACCGAATCACATATACCACCCAAAATGAAGAGAACTGCTTGATTTCATAATTCTGGGAGCTTCTTATCATAAGGGCGATTTAGCGTGTGTGAGATTTTTCAGGTATAACTCTTCGTTATGTTTCTGGAAAATCATTGTTAGTTCTGCACTCCTGTTCGGACATGGTTTTGGATGTTGTGCTCCGGTGTTATTACATGGTGAGTGTGTTTTTCTAGCAGTTTAGTTTGTGTTTCTCTCAAGGTTTGGTTCATGTAGTTAAGGTGTTGAGTGTGGTGGCTTAGCACGTGTATCTGTTGCTTGTGTTCTGGATTTTGTGTGGTATATGTGATTCGGGTTCAGTCTCTTCTTAATAGAATATATATATTTTATATAAGAAATGGCACTTTTTTTTAATTCAAGTGAGTATTAGTTCTTTATTTTATTTTATCAATCTAAATGGAATAAAGTTGCAGATTGTAATATGAAGTTACATAGTACAATTTCAAAGCCAACAAAGTAGAGTTTTTTGTTTTGTTGTTGTTGTTGTTTCAAAAACTTAAATGCTTGTAGCTCACAAAATCTTGCAAGAAGATGGGCAGGTTGTGCCTTCCTTGCAAAAAAGCTTTGAACCTTGTATGTACATACATAAAGTGTATGTCTGTGTATTTCTGTTGAGATTCAGGTCTCTTTTTTTTTTTTTTTTTTTTTTTTTTTTTACAGAAGGCATTTGTGGTTTGTATATTCGTGCTTTCTGCAGTGGACTGGATAAAGTGTTGAATCCTTACCGTGAAGATCTTTTAGAATTAGAAAAGGAAGTTTTGCAAGATCCACATTTCTCTTTGATTCATTTCTTGAGACTCGAAAAGGTAATGTAGTCTCTTAAAATTTTGAAATTTTATAATTATATACTGTATGAGTTGGAACTAAAAATTGCCGATTTGTTTTAAACAAACACACACATACACAGAACACTATAGACTTTAAAATATGCAAATTACATGGATTCATACAAACTGTGTAAGAGCATCAGGGATGGCACAACAGCTTTTGTAGGCCTTTTCATACCCCATCCATTTTCTAAAAAAAGAGATTGTAAAATGTCAAATGGCGGTGATGTGAATAACTGGTTTTGTGATCTTTTTCACCATGTGTTATACATAGGGCTTGAAAAAGAGAATAGGGGGAGGGGGTGTCTGTAGGGGTGCCATAAAGGTTGGAAGGATGTGCTGCTAAAGAGGAAAATTCATCTTGGCAAGTAATTTTATAGTGTGGAAACATACTTTTCATGCACAGAGAATTTACTTGCAACTGAATGTTCACCTCTGTTTTTTGTTTGTTTGTTTCAGAGTTTAACGACCACCAAGAGCAACTGTAAGGCTGTTCAACCTCAATTAAGGTAAACTTTTTAAGGCTGTTCAACCTCAATTAAGGTTAAGTTGTTCAACCTCAATTAAGGGCCACTGGTTCCAGGGAAGGAAAACAGCCAGTTCCGTTAGGCAAATACACCACCAATTCCTCACCCGGCACTTGAACCCAGACTATCTCAAACAAATGATCAAATTCCAGCACATCAGACCACTCAGCCACTAGAGTGGCAATAAATTTTTAATTTTCCATTTTCATAGGTGCTATGTGTTTTTTGTACTCCTTGATTTGTCCCACCACTGAATCATAACATACTCTCTTTTTTGCAGTCTAATGTAGGTTAGAGTTGATATTTTAAAGCGTATTATGATGTAAAATTAACTTTAGTTTAAATACACCAGATATGAATAATAATAAAACGCATATAGCTTATTAAATCCGCTTATTTCTGTGGTGTAGTCAGCACAAAGATTTGCCAAAGTGTCCCCAGCAAAGCCTCCCAGTGGAGTGCGAAAGCTTGGCGAACATTTGTGCTGACTACACCACAGAAATAAACGGATTTAAAACACTATATGCATTTCATTATTATGTGAAATTAAATTTGCTTTGAATAGACTCTCAGAATGTATTCAGTATTGAAATTGAACAAACTTTGGATGCACTTTAGAGTTCGGCCCTCGTCGTCTGCTTCAACCTACGCACTGCTGGGATCACGGGACAAACGTTTCGCGATAGGTGGCACTGAAGCTGTGTCGGCATTTGTTCCTTCACTGCCTGAGTTACGTAATCGTTGTGTGGTGTGTGCGTGACGACTGTTAAGGACGAGAAATATGCGGCGTGGTTTATTTTTTAAAGGAATGGGCTTATTTGGTAATATAGCTGGCCTTGAAAAGGCCCTTTATGGAATGTGAGTAGTTCAGGTGTTGTTAAATATTTATAATGATGGAAAAGAAATGTTTCGTCCTCATTGAGAACGTACTACGAAAATTTCACTGGAAAAAATTGCGTACTAGGGAAGAACTGTTTGATGATGCCAATCATCACCTCAAAGCCGTTTTCAAAGGAAAGACGGCAATTTCGTCGGAATTAATATTCCAGAATGTGGTCTGCCAAGTGGTCTTTGTGAATTACATTAGATAGTGTGCGTTTGAGGGGCCACCAATTGCTTTCAACACCTTGAGTATGCGCCCCAGTAGTCGGATCAACAAAATTGAGTGAGTGGTTAATTGAGAGATGTTGGAAACTACAGGATGGGAGGTTGCGGTACGCAGCCCACTGATCTGTCATTACAGTACTTCCAGGTTGAACATTACAGTACTTCCAGGTTGAACATGTTTCTGGATGAGCGGTAGCAATGTGTGAGCAGAGCGGTTATTCTCCGGGCAGATCTCTACCCTGAATTGTTTAGAATCTCGTTCAAGGATACCAAGGATCCAGGCGCCCTCAACGAGATGACCATGATTATACTTCCGCTTCCCAACCTTCACCTCATCCATTTCTATGATTACACCAGGGCCTCCAAGCTGTCCTTCGTCTTGTTCGTAGGCTACCATAAACTCTGCGACTAGTTCTCTGCAAGACTGATAATAGTCGCTGACTGTCACAGAGGATGTGGAAACCCCACCCTGGGAAGATTCCTCAATTGCATCATCATAGGACAATCCTTTGGCGAAGCAATACACAAGAGTCATCACCTTATCAAAAGGATTACAAGCAGCTTCAAACCACGTCCCAAGTAAATAGGAACACTGCTCACTTTTCCCTGTAACGTAATTCTTCCTACACCTGAATTGTCCTAAACGATGAGACATATCCACTCGCAAACTCATTGGATGACCTGCGGAACATCTTCGTTCGGTTTGAAGCAATCCTTTCCGCTCACACCATGCAATACTTTTCTTCATCCTTCCCATCTTTGTCGAAGAAACGCCTCCAATTCCACATCTGGAGACTAACAGAGCTGCAATGCATGCTGGAAAAAACAGAAGCTATCTATCGCTTAAAACAGGGCGAACAGAAGTAAGTGAAGGGGGCTCATGCACCGAGCAAAGAGCGGTTATGTACACCGATTACGAGGAAGGAGTGGCAGCGCCACCTATTGCTACACGTGTCATTTTCCGTGATTCCAGGAGTGCGTTGGTTGTAGCTGACGACGCAGGTGGAAATCTAAAGTCCACCCCAAACTTTTCTTAAATAGGTGCTTACCGAATGCTTAAGGTCACTTTCCAGAACCACTTTCTGAATCTTCTGTTTATTTTGCAAGGGGTGCGAATTATATATCCTCCATCAGTGCAAATACTTGAACATAGTTAGCATTGTATTTCACTTTATTTCATAAATAGGTCATTAGTTGAAATATTTCTTTATTATTTATGTGAGTTGGCAAAGATTCGCAAAGCAGCATGTCTTCTTTAATATGAGTCTTATGAGTATAATGAACAAACACAAGCAACATTGCATGTAATTTCATGATTCATTCATCTGAAGTGAAAAAGTTGGACATTCCTTTATTTGCCTTGTTAACTCAGTTAAGCAATGGGCTGACATGTCCTTGATGTATCTAGGAACCAAATTATCAGAAAGAGACACAGAACTAATATTTTGTAGAAATATTTTCTTATCTATCGTACACTCAACCAAATTCTTTGCACAAGGTTTTATCAGATTTTTAGCAATTGTATGGGCATCACTTGCTCTTGCTATATGATAGCTAACACAATATAAAACAATGAGAGAGCCTTTGGTATAATATCCGTTGATTTTTATTGGTGTAAAACGAACTGTCATAGTCAAGCTTTCGCTCACCAACAGGTGGCTTTTTCAAGGCTGACTGATACTAACTTATACTGATACAACTAACAGTAAACATTTACATTTGAAAATATATGGTTGCTTTGAGTTAATTTTAAAATGTGCAAAAAATGGGAAAAAGGCATGTGAACAAACGTCAACAAACAAAGCAAAAGTAACAACGTCTTAATATTTTAGGAAATCTGTCCACAGGGGGTGCAGGTCATGCGAGACGGCATCGTTGCATGCATATTCTGCTGTGATTATTACAATGATCTGTCTGATGGTCGTCTCAATTTGGGTAGTGTATGGTGCCAGGTGTTTGTATCCTGCCCATTGTGGTGTCGCATCTTTTAGACAAACTTCTCTTGCAAGGGCTGAACTGAGGGTTTTGTTTTTTACATTCCTTTTTATGTTCAGCTGCCCTATTGCCAATTGATCTCTTAGTCATTCCTATACAGCATTTTTATGTTCTCTCTGCATATTCCAGTGGGATGGAGTAAACACCAGCCTTCTGGTCAGCATCAGTTTCCCACTTGGGGGAAAGGATACTCATAATTGAGGGAGTTGTTCAGGTGCCAAAGCCCAGTTTCGATAAGGCATGTGTTACCAAAAATGTGAAGCCTGGGATGTATGGCAGTGATCTGATGAAGTTCAAGTGGGACTTACAGGTCAGTGCACTTCCATTAATGCGATTTTTGAATTTATCAAGGATTGAGTTCATGAGGTCTCTGCTGAAGCCGGTGGACATTGCTTGATTAAAGATAGTTCTAATTTCTGTTTCTTTGGTTTCATTTTCTGAGGAAAAACAAGATTGCTGTTTTTAAATGTGTTTGAAACACAGTGGTTTTATACTCCATAGGGGAAAAAGAGTCAGATGCAGGAATATTCGGCATAGCACAAAGCTTATATTGGGTTTTCGGAAAAGTCATGACATATTTTAGCCATGTTTGGCAAAGGTCATTTATTGATAGAAAGAACAAAGATCAATCAATGATATAATGCCCGTTTTGTTCGATAACCTTTTGACATTTTTCAGTGAGCTGCAGAATGCCTAGTTCATAAAAGGACCAGTCCTTCGTGACGAAAAACTGTACAAGGTGCTGATTTACAGCCTCATCTGAAATGAACGTTATACCACGCAAGGACTGTTGAAGAGAGCGAAACAAGTGGAAGTCTGACGGCGCAAGGTCAGGCGAGTATGCTGGGTGTGGCAACACATCCCACCCAAGCTCCAATAATTTTTGGCGGGTGATCAAACTTGTGTATGGTCTCGCGGTGTCCAGATGAAACACAACACCTTTACGATGAACAAGCTTTGGACGTTTCTGGATGATGGATTCATTCAAACTGTCCAATTGCCGACAGTACACATTTGAATTTATTGTTCGGTTCTGTGGTAGGAGCTCGAAAAACACGACACCTTTAAAATCCCACCACACTGAGACCAGAACCTTCCGCTGATTAATATCTGCTTTGGATGTCATTTGAGGAGAAGCAGTACGTCGGGACCAAGAACGTTTGCACAGCACATTGTTGTACACAGTCCACTTTTGGTCACCAGTTATCAGTCACTTCAAAAAAGGATCGTTTTCCTCATGTTTAATGAGCATATCGCAGATGTTTATACGCGCCGTCAATTGAGCTTCTTTGAGTTCATGAGGAACCCACACATCGAGCTTGCTTACGTATCCCAACTTCTTCAGGTGGTCGTGAATGCTTGAATGATGGATGTGCAATGTGTGTGCAACCTCTCGTGTTGTGTAACGTGGGTTTGACTCGATCAATGCCTTGATTTGGTCGTCATCAACCTCGGTGGGCCTTCCCGATCGAGGAGCATCGTTGAGGTCAAAATCACCAGCACAGAATTTTACAAACCACCGCTTGTACTGACGTTCTTGTAGAGCATTATCACCGTACACTTTACGCAACTTTTCACAAGCTTGATGCACGTTCTTCCCTTTACGGAAGTAAAACAGTAAATTATGGCGAAAATGCACAGTTTGGTCTTCCATCTTCAACTTGATGTCAAATCTCTGCAAATTAACCAAATCGCTCACTACTAGAACTGGCACCTGTCGAATGCCATAGCGATAGCAGAGCTGCGCATGCCTCTAGTACTTCCAAAACCGCCCAACCGCCATCAGGTGCCAAAATACGTCATGACTTTTCCGACAACCCAGTAGAATGCACCAGCGTGAACTTTTTCTTTTTTCTGATCTGTAGAGGAGCACATCAATATATGGTAGTTTATCGTCCTTCTCCAATTGCATGGTGAAATTAATGAATGCATGCATTCCATTAACCTTTCCCAGGAAGGAGTCTTAATGAATTTCTGTCATGAGGACAAATGAAGAAAATGTCCACGTATCCATGCCATTTTGATGGTTTTGGTCCAGGGGCATTTAGAATTCTACTCTCAAGTGCTTGCAATATTGCTTCTGCTAGAACTGCATATAGAGGAGAACCCATTGATGCACCAATGGTTTGCTTGTAAATTTTCCCAAGAAATGTGAACAAAGTGTTATTTGCAGCTAGGTTTAGTAGGCTACTTATGCCTCAGATTGTTTCCTGGGGAAATTTGTTTGAACTTCTTATGGCTTCCACGAGGCTGAACTTTGCTTCTTCTACTGGAATGGACAAGTATAGGGAAATGATATCAAAGCTTCCCATGATGTTTGTGTCTTGCACTCAATAGCTTTCTTGATGAAAAGAAGAAGAGGGTCACCAACCTACTTCATAGAGAAAAAGTTGGCTGTTTTCCTGAGAGAGTTCCTGCCGTGATCAGCCTACATACTAACAGCTCATAGGATTTCATCAAGAAAGCTATTTCAATAAGAGTGCAAAACACAGACATCATAGGACGTTTTGATATCATTTCCATTCCAGTAGAAGAAGCAAAGTTCAGCCTCGTAGAAGCCATAAGAAGTTCAAACAGATTTCCCCAGGAAACAATCGAGGGCATAGGTAGCCTACTAAAACTAGCCACAAACAACAATTTCTTCACATTTCTTGGGAAAATTTACAAACAAAAAGTGGGTGCACCAAAGATTCTCCCCTATCTGCAGTTCTAGCAGAAGTAATATTTCAACCACTTGAGAGCAGAATTCTAAATGCCCCTGGACCAAAACCATCAGTATGGCACAGATACGCAGATGACATTTTCTTCGTTTGACCTCATGATAGAAATTCGTTAGACTCCTTCCTGGGAAAGCTTAATGGACTGCACACATCCATTAATTTCACCATGCTACTTGAAAAGGACAATAAACTACCATATCTTGATGTGCTCCTCTGCAGATCAGAAAATAGAAAATTCCACACTAGTGTATTCTATAAGCTTTGTGCTGTGTTGCATTTTCCTGTGTCTGACTGTTTTCCCCCTATGGAATGCAAAATTCAGTGTGTTTCAAACTCGCTTTAAAAGAGCAATCTTGTTTTCCTCAGAAAATGAAACCAAAGAAGTAGAAATTAAAACTATCTTTAATCAAGCAATGTTCGCTGGCTTTAACAGAAACCTCGTGAACTCAATCCTTGATAAAGTCAAAAGGCGCATAAATGGAAGTGCTCCGACCTGCAAGACCCACTTGAACTTCATCAGATCACTGCCATACATCCCAGGCTTCACATTTTTTGTAAGAAATTCTTTAAGGAAACAAGGCTTTGGCATCGGCACCCGAACAACTCCCTCAATTATGAATATCCTTTCCCCCAAGAAAGAAATCAACACTGACCAGAAGGCAGGTGTTTACTCCATCTTGCTGGAATATCCCAGCAAATCATAGAAATGCTATATAGGGATGACTAAGAGATCGATTGGCACCAGGATAGCTGAACACAAAAAGAATGTAGAAAACAAAACCTTCAATACAGCAGCTCTTGCAAGAAAAATTTGTCTAAAAGATGCAACTCCGCACTGGACAGAATACCAATACCTGGCACCATACACTACCCAAATTGAGACCACCATCAGAGAGTCGATTGAAATCCTCACAACAGAATACATATGCAACAATGCACCTCCTGTGGACAGATTTGCTAAAATATTACAACTTTGTTTGTTTTGCTTTGTTTGTTGACGTTTGTTCATGTGCACTTTTCCCCATTTTTTGCACGTTTTAAAGTTAACTCAAAGCAAGTATATATTTTCAAATGTTAATGTTTACTGTTAGTACTTTCCATATAAGTTAGTATCAGTCAGCCTTGAAAACACCACCTGTTGGTGAGCGATAGCTTGACTATGACAGACTGACAGTTTGTTTTACACCAATAAAAATCAATGGATATTATACCAAAGTTCATTAATTTCGTGTATTCGTGCTCCTTGATTATAGGTTATCTGAGAGAGCCTTTGTTGTCTGGATGTACAGGTGAACGAAATGTAGCTTTCCTTGCATTGATTTTTAAACATTTTCTTTTGAAATACTCTAGTTGGATTTTTTAATTGGGAATGTTTAGTCTCTAGTCTCGTTTAGCCTTAGGGTTTAAGCTGTTCAGTAACTCAATTTCTTTTCTGGATGTAGAAGGCTTATGAGGCAGTCAGGGATACCGTGTTCTTGCAGTACAGTAGTTCCTCCTTATTTGCAGGGGATATGTTTCAAGACTCCCAGTGATGTCGCAGATATTGAAGAATCCTATATACATAATACACAGTAAAACCTCGAAAATCCGGCATCGACGGGACCGGACGAGTGCCGGATTTATGAAATTTCCGCATTTCTGAAGCTATCCAAGAATTGAGTAACTAGCATTATGTAAAGCACGTACTTACGTGTAACAGGCCACTTTAGTGGAAATTTGCACATCTACCCCTTATAAATATACAGGCGTCGTGCTGCCAATCGCATTCTTCACAATTTGTGAGAAAAAAAATCGTTTTGGTCAGGCAAAACGTAAACAAAAAGCCAGAACAACCGATAGGGCTGGGCGATGTATCGATATATCACGAAAACCCGATATGAAATTTACATCGATGTTATGGTTTTTCGACTCACAAAACTATGATACATCGCAAAGGCAATTACCGCAATGCATCATGAAGGCTGATGAAGATGCCACCTCCAAGCACAGATCATCATTACACGTTCGACACGCATTTCAAAAGTACATGCCGATTCGTCGCCTCATTGATCCGTGTCACTTCAGCGCGGCCCAATGAGATGACGAATTTGAGAAACCTGCCGATGTTACCCGTAGGTGGCTATCGGCAATTCACACGCTGAGATTGGGTGACCTCGCGATGTGTTGTTGAGACAGTATATCGGGAGATTTCCATGGTTATTGGTGAAACATCGGATGCTCTCATGAAAACAAAATCAGAAAAGTGCCAGATTTCTGAAGTTGCCGGTTTTCTGGATGCAGGATTTTCATGGTTTTACTGTACATACAGTATATAAATAACCACAACCAAAACCTCTCAAACATGCACATGACAGCAAATGAACTCCAGGCCACAGCAAAAGAAAAACAACAAATGACACTCAAGAAACACACCGCAAAAACACAGAAAGATACAAACAATAAGAAGGAAAAGCCCAAATAAAACATCAAACGGATCTGAACCCCACAAACCAATCTTCAGAGAAAGACATCTGGGAGCCCGGAGCCATAAAAAAGAATCCATGATTCAGGGGTTCAATTAATACATTCAACTTTAACAATTTGTTTACGTCTATTAGCCTAAAGGATTTTAAAAGAGTAATGGACTGGTATTTTGAGAGATATGGACACTATATGAAGATCAGAAGTGAATATTGGAATTCATTATGTAATTTTTGTATATTTCAAAAATTACATCTATAATGGTAAAATACTACTGATACAAAAACAGGAAATTCCAATGGGCACGTCATATTCTAGTTTACTTGCCAACTTGTATCCACGCTTTTATGAAAAGAATGTTACAGTTAACAGCATTGTTAACTATAGATATATTGATGATCTTATTAGTTTTTGTTCGGATGGTTATTACTTCGACATTCAGTCCTGTTACCCCGAGGAACTGGTTTTGACAGAAACTGGTTAGGACTCCAGAGTTGTTTCTCTTGACATGAAAATCATATTACGGCGAGGGATATTTTTAACGGATGTTTATGACAAGCGAACTTATTTTGCATTTTGTCCAAATAACCATTTAAAACCTTGTCCAAATTTATTGAGTTCCTGGTCTTCTAGAATCCCTAGATCCACACATAGAAATACTATAATTTCACAATTTCTTCGGGTCACTAGGATATGTTATAACAAAAACAGTGCAATTAAACAGTTAAAATGCCTTTTTTCAACTCTAAAAAAGAATGGTATGCTTTATAAGTTCTGTTTTTCACATTTTTGTAAGTTATTAAATATTTTTAACCAAAATTCTTCATACAAAATTAGAATTTGTAACATAGTCACTTGAAACTTTTTGAATTAACCATTTTCTTATAGCCACAATAAATATGATTTTACCTCCGAGTAGCCCTGGAGAACTATAACAATATGCTATACTTTCCTCCATAATTGAGGTCTTTTTTCGGACGGTCTTCTGTGTCTATTTGGACATTTTACTATGTGGCATGTTTATTAGGAACACAGAGATTTTGCGAACACACCATTGCTGAGATGCTCTACTTAAGTTGGTGTCGAAAGTAACCGTTACCTTACCTCAGGATTCTCACAGGATATGTTTACCTTTACAGCTTTAGATACATACGAAGGGAGCATGGGTTATGTTTTTCTTAGAGTTATGTAGGTATGTGCCTCTTTTTAGTTTTTACTTTAGTATGTTTAGTCCATTAACAAGACAAGGTAAGAAATTTTTGTGTATTTGTCATATTTCTGTGGTGTTTTGTTCAATTGTACTTTTATTGCTGCGTTACTTTAAGGGTTCGGGTAGAAAAGACAGATTACCACTAAATTTTCCAAGTCTAAATTCGGTTGCAACCACATTTTGTTTTAAATTAGGTGTTAGGTAATCTCATGAAACCTGAACCTGACTGGCTCCAGGCTCTCGGATGTCTTTCTCTGAAGATTGGTTCGGGGTTTTGGGTCCGTTTGATGTTTTATTTGGGCTTTTTTCTTTTTATTGTTTGTATCTTTCTGTGTTTTTGCTGTGTGTTTCTTGAGTCTTATTTACTGTTTTTCTTTTTCTTTTGCATGTGCATGTTTGAGAGGTTTTGGTTGTGGTTATTTATATATGTATTTATTGCTCACTTTTGCTTTCCAGCTGCGTTGTGCAGTATCAGAGTGGTATGGGCATGTATCAAGGTTAAATATTTAATATTTTGATATCATCATCATCATCATCATTGTCAACCATTATCAATCCACTGCTGGACGAAGGTCTCCCCAAGTTTCCTCCACAACGGTCTGTCTTGTGCCAGTCTCCTCCATGTCACCCCTGCATACTTTCGAATTTCATCCACCCATCTCCCATGTGGTCTTCTTCTGGGTCTTTTCCTGTCCCTTGGAATCCAATCTAAAATTTCGGCTGTCCATCGATGATCTGTCCTTCTGGCAGTATGTCCAGCCCATTGCCATTTCAGGGATTTAACTCTGATCATGATGTCTTCCACTCTTGTCATTTTTCGGATCCACGAGTTCCTCTTCTTATCTCTCCTGGTTACACCAAGCATGCACCTCTCCATGCTGCTTTGAGTTGTCTGCAGCCTTTGTATGTCTCTTTTAGTTAAGGTCCACGTCTCTGCACCATACGTAAGCACTGGAAGGATGCATTGATCAAACACTTTTCTTTTAAGACATAATGGCATATTGCTCTTGAAAATTATGCTGTTTCTTCCAAAAGCTCTCCAGGCAAGTTTTGTACGCCGATTAATTTCTTCATCAATGTGACCCTCACTTGATATCTGCTGTCCAAGATAAACGTACGTGTCTGTTATCTCCAGCTTTTCTCCATCAATCGATGAATCTTTATTTCTTGTAAAAGCATTGAACATCACTTTTGTCTTCTGAAAGTTCATTTTTAATCCCACTTCTTTACTCTTGTCAGCAAGTTCCTGGATCATACTCTGCAGCTCTGATGGGGTAGTTGCAAAAATGACTACGTCATCAGCAAAATGAAGGTGGGTTAGATAATCTCCATTAATCTTTATCCCTTTGTTTTCCCAGCTCAGTGACTGAAAAACACTCTCCAATGTGGCATTAAAGAGCTTCGGAGATATGGTGTCACCTTGTCTCACTCCCTTTCCAATTTTTATGTGTGTTGTATTTTCAAACAGCCGAATCTTTGCACTTGAATTTTCATAGATGTTATTAATAATATTAATGTATGCATCTTCAATACCGCAGGTTTTCAGAGCCATTGTAACTGCTGATGGTTTCACCGAATCAAAGGCTTTTTCATAATCGATAAAAGCCATGCACAATGGAAGTTCATATTCCCTCGCTCTTTCAATTAGTTCTCTCAGTACGTGGATATGATCTATTGTGCTGTAGCCACTCCTGAATCCAGCTTGTTCTCTCGGTTGAGCCATGTCCAGTGTTACCTTCAAGCGGTGTGAAAGAACTTTAGTGAAGATTTTATAAACCACTGATAGGAGGCTGATAGGTCTGTAGTTCCTGAGATCCTTAATTTCACCTTTCTTATGTAGCAGGATCATTGTAGCGGTGTTCCAGTCCTCAGGAATCTTTCCTTCATTAAGGCATCGAGTGAAAATTTGGGCGAGTACTGTTTCGATTTCTCCACTTGCTTCTTGTATGATGTCTACAGTAATTCCATCTTCTCCTGGAGCTTTTCCCCGCTTCATGTTCTTGATTGCATGTGCAACTTCTGCTGGAAGGACTGGAGGAACTCTGGTACTGGTATCTTTCATGATGTCTGGAGTGCATGTATCATCCCTTTCATATAATTTGGAGTAGAAATCTTTCACTCTTGTCAAAATTTCGCCTCTATTTCTTGTTACAGAACCATCTTCTTTTCTCAGTGCCATATCTGTTTTCTTCCCTTACTGAGATGTCCCTTTGCTATCTTTAGGCTTTGGTTGTTTTCAATTGCTTTCCTCACTAGTTCACAGTTGAATTTTCTTACGTCTTCAGTGATACTTTTTCTTACTGTCTTGCATAGCTCTATATATTCCACTTTGGAAGTCACATCTTCTTTAGTTGTCCTCATCTCTCTTCTTTTTTGCATCAACATTTTCGTTTTTCCTGATAATTTGTTTACATGCAACTTGTTCTTAGACCCAGCTAATTTTGTTGCTGTTTCCATAAGAGCTTTGGTTACTTTTCTGTTAACTTCAGAGATGTCCACTTCTTCCGATGTTAGGCCTTCTAAAGCAGAGAACCTATTCTTCAGTTCCAACTTGAAGGTATTATGGTGTTTTTTAAGGATGGTTATGTCAATAGATTTTGTTTGTCTTATGAGCTTGCCACGTTCAAGTTTAGTGTTGAGGTGCATCTTACATCTCACCAATCTATGGTCATTTTGATATATATATATATATATATATATATGTTTTTTTATATAATACATACCTATGATGACATTTAATATAGAAATTAAGCACAGTAAGAGATGAACAACAATAGTTAATATTAAAATAGAAAAATTATAACAATATACTGTAATAAAAATTATGTGAATGTGAAACTCGCACGAATTTTTTTTTTTTTTTTTTTTTTTTTCACGATTTCACAGATAGAAGATTCGTTCTTACCATAGATCTTAGCAACCTCAGTATGTGATTTTTCTCCTTTCCTTAATAAGTCGAGAACTTTAATCTTTTCACTTAAAGGAAGCACTTTACGGCTTCTCTTTGGTATATCTGAATTGCCAGCATCACTACTCTTGCGCTTTGGGGTCATTATTAAGTAAAATAAGGGTTACTTGAACACAATCACTGCAGTACCATGACAATCAATCAGATAACTGAGACAGCTAATAAGTTACTCATGGTTGGGTAGCGTATCTAGCGTGGATACACTGGATGAAAGGATTATTCACATCCCAGACAAGAAGGCATGAGATTTTGTCACACTACTCAGAATGGTGTGCCATTTGAAACTTATGAAATGTTTATTTCTGAAATTTTCCATTTAATATTTTTGAACCATGGTTGACCAGAGGTAACTGAAGCCACGGAAAGTGAGACTGCGGATAAGGAGGGACTACTGTATGTTATGTAAATTTAATTTGTTCTCCATCCTTTGGTCACTGATATTGTCACTGATATTTTTCATTTCCCAAACTCTTATGAGCATTCAGTTTTAGTTAAAATTTAGAAGAAAAAAAGAAAACAATTTTTCACTGTTAAATGTTTAGATCTTGTAGCATCTAAGATGAAAATGAAAAGATTGGTTGAACTTCAAAATATTTTCATACCTGTTATTCTTTGTCTGTTATTTAAAAAAAAATGTGTTTTGTGATTAATCTTTATGTTGCTTTTATGTGCATGTTTCTTTTGAGTATGTTTATTTTATTTATTCATTTTGTGTTTTTATTACAGTACCAATTGTTGTTTCAAGTGCTGACTGATGTGATATCCAGGATTGAAAGTCATAATGTAAGTATGTATGTGTTTCTCTCATTTGTTCAAAAAAGTAAGTTGTGACCATTATGTGAAGATAAGATCAAAAGATGAAATAAAAACAAATAGATTCCTTAGAATTCTTAAAAAAAAACCTGCTTATTATTCACATGGCATAATTTATTCAATATTTTATTACATATGTACAATACTACACATTATCATGTAGAGCAAGTTGCTATTGATTTGTGCTAGCATTGTTTGTATTATAATTCTTACATTTATAAAAATCTACTACAGATAATGTTTTTTTTTCTAAATTTTATCTCATATCTGAAGATCCTCCCTTGCTTTCACTATTAGACATGTCTGATATGAGTGGCAGTGATAATAGTGTCTGAGGCACCATTTTCACCACCACTCATATCAGATGTGTCTGCTTTGTTGTTCTGCCACTGTGCATCATCATCTTCAGGGCCATGAAAGGCATTAGACACCCATTCTTTTTGACACTCATTTTAGAACCTTGAAATAGAGACTGAAAAAGTTATGGCCTTCAGCTATATTTTACTTTTCGAAGTTTTCACTCTCTGAAAGCTCCCTTTCCACAACTCTGTTCCCATTCTGTTCAGGGAATGTGATCTCTTTCATTGTGAATCCAGCAGAATAGTTTTATATTCACCCATAATCGGAGAGAACAGTGTTTGCAAAAATATAAATATATTTTTACACCAATAAATTGGGTTATTAGTACTCTTTTGTGTATGTGTTATGAATTGAATAAAGAAAAATATACTGTACTTTGTTCACCAAACAGAAGTTGTCGCTCTTTCCACGTTTATAAGTGAGTCATGGAAAAATATTTATCAGCTGCCACCGGGAATCGAACCCGGGGTCTTACAGTTACGCGCCATACATGCTACCACTGCACCACAGCTGCCTCGAATTCTCCAGGCTCGCATACGACTAACTGCCACCAAAGATGGTAAGCAGCAACTAAACTCACTTATAAACATGGAAAGAGCAATGACTCACTGCAAGTCTGTGACTCACTTATAAACGTGAAAAGAGCAATGACTCACTGCAAGTCTGTGACTCACTTATAAATGTGGAAAGAGCGATGACTTCTGTTTGATGTTCCTAATCCACGTCAATTGTGTGTATTAATTATTCATTTGCCTTGTAATTATTTCTTCAGTTGCTGCTTACCATCTTTGGTGAATCCCCAGCATTGTGCGGGGCTCCAAGAAGCAGCCTGCCATGTGGTTTGGCAGTTAGTCGTATGTGCGTCTGGAGAATTTGAGGCCGCTGTGGTGCAGTGGTACCATGTCCGGCGCATAATTGGAAGACTCTGGGTTCAATTCCTGGTGGCGGCCAATGAGAATTTTTCCATGACTCACTTATAAACGTGGAAAGAGTGATGACTTCTGTTCGATGTTCCTAATCCATGTCAATTGTGTGTATTAACTGTACTTTGTTGTCATACATAGAGAAGGACATAGTGATGGACATCATATTTCTTATAAATTTTAGCATCTGTTGTATTCATTTTCTGTAGATGTTTATAAACTGGTTGCTAATGATAAATGAACACAAGTAGGGTGGTTAGTGGTAAGTGGGTGTAGTTAGTCACAGGTAGGACATGGGCAATGTATTCACATTTTGCTTATGGCTGAAGCCACCAGTAGCAGAATGTTATAGATGTGGAGAAACTCCTATCATTCAATGTTTGTGGGAGAAGGGGGAGGGTGGAACTTTTATCTTACTGAAAAACTTTGAAATTTGTATTCCTATTATTATTGTGGTAGGTTGTTAAACAATTTATTTTATGCAAAAACATCATGGGAAAAAAAGCTGAATGCAGGAGTTTGTGTTAAGTGAGTCACTGCAGAAAAATATTATTTTTTTATGTGCTAATAATTTCAAGAAACATAATTGCTGAAAATAAAAATATATTTTCTTCACTGACAATGTAGTTATTTTCTTGATAAAAAGATAATATTAGTACTCAACTTGCTAATCATAACTGTATATTTAGTGGAAAAAGTTCTTCGGAGTTGCAATAGACAGCAAATGTCATCACTAGATTTTCCATCGCAAATCTATGCCTATTGCCATAAAACAATACTCGATATCAAGAAAACGATCATTCCACATTACAGGAAGTTAACCTTGTACATTTTTTAAGAGGGAGTGCATATTTTAAGAGCTTAAACAGTCAATTTTGCATTCAAGTTAGCCTATTAAAACTTTTTGCCTCACACACATATGAGTTTGTTTCTTAGAGCTTCTGTTTTTGAGCTTGAAAGTGTGTTAAGTTTTGTTTTAACATCTTGTACGTCTTTAACAGTTTCAGACAGTAGGTTTGTTGTTGTTTCTAATGTTTTTATAGAGTGACACAAGAAATTTAAATTAGCAGATATGTATGCCAAGTCTTTTTTTTTTAACTAGTGTCATTCATTAAATTTCGGTTGAAGAATCATCGTCTTTGTCCATCTCACTGATAGCAGAACTGAAGTCTTCAATATGATCTGCATAGCATATGTAGCATACCACAGAATTGAGTTAGTACCCCAGCTTGTGACTATGGATGTAGTCGGCAATGAGAGATCAGGATTTTTCTTTTTGAAAAGTTCAATCCTTTTTGGTGATTTAACAAAAGCACTCCCCCTCGCCCATTCAATACTAACTTGTCCACATTGGGATAAAGGATTCATATATATATATATTTTCATGAAGATGCTTTGATGTCTGTAAGTTTTCTATTTTGCACGTTATACAAAGTGGGTACAGTCTGCGGTGGTGCATTAAATTATTCAATTAAGATACAATTCACCCCCCCCATGTTCCAAGTCCACGTCGGATGTCTGTGTTAACTATTCATTCACCTCTTCTAATTATTTGTTCAGTTGCTGGTTACCATCTTTGGTGAACCCCCAGCATTGTGCGGGGCTCCAAGAAGCAACCTGCCAAATTGGCTTGGCAGTTAGTGTGTGTGAGTCTGGAGGAATTCGAGGCCGCTGTGGTGCAGTGAAACATACAATTCAGTTAAAAGTCCTAAAAATGTTACTTACGGAAGTGCGTGTTCAGTCCAACTTCGGTAGTTTATTAAGGACCTTTTGATCAAAAGTTGTATTCTGCTTCTATATGGTCAGTTAGGGTTAACTTGAGAGCCTTTTGGTCAAAAGTTCTATCCTACTTCGATGATGTCTTGTCGTTAGGGTTAACTCTGTTTTGGCTGCTTTGACCACATTTTGAGTGGGCAAAGGTTTTCAGATAACAATTAAAAATTCTTGAATTAAGAGTTACTATTTACATTCCACTTGAAGCTCTATATCGTACTTGGCCATTAGGGCTATTTCGTCAATGCTGTATTCTCGTAGAATTGCCGAAGAAATCTTCAAGTTAGGTCAGGTTCGTACAAGATAAAAAGCCTTAAAAAATCCAGTTAAAATCATTATATGCATTATATACACCACCTCAAATCGTCCACTGTCCCAATTGCCGGACGCATTTCGCCTAGGCTTTTCCATGGCATTTTCAATGTAGACTTCACACCCTCTGAGGAACATGCGCACTGTGAACACAAGACTTTCAGATAGCAGACTTCGATAGAGGGTGTGAAATCTCCGTTGAAAACGCCAAGGAGGAGCCTAGGCGAAATGCGTGTAAGGAAATTGGGACAGTGGACGGTATGAGGTTGTGTATATAATGTATATAGTGATTTCAACTGTTTTTTTTTTAAGTCTTTTTTATCATGTACGGACTAGAACTTGAAGATTTCTTCAGCAATTCTACGAGAATACAACATTGACGAAATAGCCCTAATGGCCAAGTACGATGTGCAGCTTCAAGTGGAATGTAAATAGTAACTCTTAATTCAAGAATTTTTAATTGTTATCTGAAAACCTTTGTCCACTCAATATGAAGTCAACACAGCCAAAACCGAGTTAACCCTAACAACAGGACATCATCGAAGTAGGATAGAACTTTTGACCAAAAGGCTCTCGAGTTAACCCTAACAACTGACCATATAGAAACAGGATAAAACTTTTGACCAAGAGGCTCTCAATAAACTACCGAAGTGGGATTGAACACGCACTTCCGTAAGTAACATTTTTAGGACTTTTAACTGAATTGTATCTTAATTGAATAATTTAATGCACCACCACAGACTGTACCGTACCCACTTTAACGTGTAAAACAGAAAACTTACAGACGTCAAAGCGTCTTCATGAAGAATCTTGTAGTCACGTAATGCTATGTGAACTTTATGATAGAATCACATGAGATATATTAAGGATTCAGATATTTTTACACAACCTGTGCAAAGCATGAATAACAAGCGTTATGTGTATCATTTTCAGCAGAGAAAGACTGTCAGTGGCTTTCTTAATGCATGCTGCTGCATCCGTTAGCAAGAGTAATGCATTGTTATACTTGACACCATTCTGCCTCAACAAGTGCATAGATTCATTAAATAATCAAGCAGTTGTCTGGGACATGATTTGCTGTAAAAATGGCTTTGCACTCTAGCGAAAAAAAAAAAAAAAATGTTTGATAAGGAATTTTCCTTCCATATTTCAACACACTGACTATAACATTTCCCACTGTTTTGCCACTAGAATTGGTAGTTTGATCAATGCCCACCCAGATTTTTTCATTATCTTATATGGACCTAATGTACCCTAATGTTTCGTCATAAGATTTTAGAAGATAATTGAAAATGATGTCATTCACCAATAGAGTGGCGCTGACGAAACTAGTCCCGTGAAGGGATTGAGGGGCATAAATTCCACCTGCTTGTTACAATACTTTTACTTTTTTTCTCTGTTTGCACTAAATTTTTAGTTGAAGTTTACTTGCACTAAAAAATAAAAAATAAATGGCAGAAACATGCAAATTTATTTATTTATTACGAAATTTGGGGAAATATTTATTTACCTAAAAATCCTTTCCTGTGATGACGCTGAAGTACAGTTGTTTGTGCATAAATGTTTCTGTTTCGAAATTCCAAATAGTACCTACATTTCTTTTTAGAATTTGTGTACTGATGAGTATCTTCGTTGCTCAGATCCTGGGGCATTGAATATTTACTCTGTGCTTCCTGATGTGCAAACAAACCTTTTGGCCTGTGCATGCATTCCTTTCTTTAGAGATTGTCTAAAATTAATAGGAAAAGATTATCATGAAGAATTGTGCTACTCAACTTTCATCTTTTTACCATTATCTTGATTTTCCCAGAAACCTGTTTCACTTACAGGCACCACTTTTCATCTCCAGTAACAATACATGACAGAAAGGGTTTATGTTGCTGAGAACATTCGTGATAACGGGTGAGCAAGGAACCACATATGGCAACATGCTGATGCTTGTTGTCCTCGGTGAGAGTGTAAGGCACCCAAGACCCCAATTTCTGAACCTTTTCCATTCGTTCCAGGTGTCACACCACTGTGGCCTGATCACAGTCCATCACAGTGACCAATTTGCATGTGGTTTGATGCGAATCCAAGTGGATAAGATGGATCGAACGATCCTCATCAAAGTGAGATGGACAACCTGAGCATGGAGAGTCATTGAGGTCAAAATTGCCACCTCAGAATCGCTCAGACCATTTGCGGGCTGTCCTCGGAGCAATAGCATCCTCCCCATACACAGCACAAATTTGTCAAGTAGCCTCGGCGACTGAGGATCCCTTGTTGAACTCGTAGAAGAGCAGATGTCGGAAATGTTCATTCCTCTGTACTTGACACTCCATACTTCTGGACCTGACAACCAGAAAACCATTAGCCACAATCACACAATGCAATATGATTTAGATACACGATATTACTGGCTACATTTTGATATACAACGGGCCATCTGCATCATCACTACTGACCTGGGAAACACTCGTGAAATAAAACGGCATGAACTTATGCATCAACCCAATATATGAAACAATATTTATTGCAAGCTCCATCAACAGACTTTACTTTGTATAGTTGTCATGTATAAAAGTATATTTGTGTATATGTTATTTTCGCATGTGCAGTTTGTGAGGTCCTTAAAAATTATTTTTGTAGGGTGCTTAAAAGTCCTTAAAAGGTGCTTATATTTTTTGGGAGAAAATGAGTGGGAACCCAGTTTTAGAAATATGAACAGATGAAATAAAAAACTTACAAAAATGCTGTGCGATTATGAAAAATCAATCCAGATTTTTTCCATATTAAAAACTATTTCACTACCACTCAATGTATTTAGAATTTGGATCCATTTTGCTTCTTGTTTTAGTAATTAATAGAATATTTGTATTTTAAAACAACAACGTTAAATCATTTTGAGAAGGACTGGCAGTGAAGCACATAGCACACTAAAAATGAGAAGAATCCCCAATATCCTCTAATCATTCATTGGTTACGTTGCAGAACGTAACCAGTTGATTCCACGTGTTTCATTCCAAGGCTGAGGAAGGTAGAAATCAACTGCTCAAATGTTCCACCATTTACAGTTCCATAACATAAGCAATGCATGATAAGAGGATATTAGGGATTCTTCTAATAACATTAAATTTATCATGCTTTTGTAATGACCACATGCAACAGCAATGTGTTCAAGAAGTGAATACATTGCATTTTTGAGGTTCTTATAGACATCTAAAAATATCTAATAAACTTCTCAGAAAGTTCCACAGCCACGTTTGTCTTTTGTTGATTCTGCACTGCACAGCATCCAGTGCTTAAATTTCCATTTTGAGGAATTCCCATTTCTTTATTGTCGCTTTTTTTCCTTTTTTATATACCCTTGGATGAAAATTTTATTCATCATGCTGAAAGAACTTTCAGTCTGAGGACCATTAATGCATGATAGCTCTCACTATTTTAGATAAAAGATAAATGGTGTAACTCTGAGAATATGAATACTTTTGAACACCATGCATCAATTCTTACAAATTTTTCAGCTTTGTCACTTTCGTTTTCGGACAACTTCATCGACACATGTTCGGAACCGAACATCGTTGGGGGGGAGGGGATTGCAGTTAAGGGGAAAATCTTTGCTACGTCCGATTTCCGTTTTCAGACATTTCCCCTCCATTTTCAGGGTGAAATACAAATATTTATGAAATAAAATGATATTTAACAACAATACTAGGCAGAAGAAACATCGCGTGAAAAATAAAATTACGATAATGGGAGAAATCTTTATTGTGTCTAACTTCTGTTTTCAAAAGTTTTGAAAGACGAAATTTCCGTTTTTGAAAGTTTAGAAACAGTCAGGCGGAAAGCATCTTTCACCACTACCAATTGCCCCAAAATTTCTGTTCAGTTATGCATCGATCTCGAGGATAACCCAAACTATGACGGAAAAGCAGAAATTCTTCAAAGCTGTGGCACTCTCATGCCTGAAGATTACAGGGGAATTTTTGCACCATCGAATTTCCATTTTCAGAAATTTTCTCTCCATTTTCAAACTTAAATACAAATATTTATGGAATAAAATAATATACACTGCCGGACAATTGCTAAGGACGGATGACAATAGCAACGATAGCAACCGTATAATGGAAGGCGGGAAAATGTGGAAATTGACATAAGTGCGGGATACAGCAAGACGTGTTGTACGTATGCAAATTTTGGATTGCCGAACTTGTTCGTGACGTCACAGCGCTGATAAGAGATATAAAGGATTAGACGTGTATTGACCGTTGTTGTTCAAACGCAAAGTTGAAAGGGAAAGAATCAATTGACGAACTTGCAATTTTCAGTATGTCTTCCCGACATCACCTAGATGATTTTACGCGTGGCCGTATTATTGGCAAGATTGAAGAAGGCCAAAAAATAACAGATGTTGCCAGGGAGTTCGACGTCAGCCACAGTGTTGTTTCAAGGCTGTGGAAATCATTTCAAACAAATGCAGAGTGTAGCAAACGTAACGGCGGAGGTCGTGTTCGCAGTACGACACCTGCAGAAGATCGGCACATAGTGCTATCAACAAAAAGACACCGGCGCAGCACAGCTAGTGAGGTAGCAAATCAGCTTATGGCTGCAACTGGGAAGCGGATCTCCCGAAAAACTGTCGCCAGACGTTTGCATGAAGGCGGACCATACGCCCGCCGTCCTGTTGTGTGCATCCATTGTCCAGACGTCACCGTACAGCCCGTTTGCAATGGTGCCATCAACATCGCAATTGGACTGATAACGACTGGTCTGCTGTACTCTTCTCAGATGAGAGTAGATACAGTCTATCGTCTGATTGTCGACGACAACTGATCTGGCGTGATAGTGGTACTGCATATTGTCCAGCAAACATACAGGAAAGGGACCGATATCCGACATGTAGTGTCATGGTATGGGCTGGCATCATGATCAATGGCCGTACGTCCGTCTATGTGCTTCCAACTGGGACTATGTCTGGCCAAATATACATTAATGATGTTCTGCTACCTCATGTTTGCATGTTCCGTTGTGCTGTCGGTGTTAGATTCATTTTCATGGACGACAACGCAACATGTCATCGAACAGTCGCTGTCCATTAGTGTCTTGAGAGCGAGGATATTCAACGCCTCGTATGGCCAGCACGTTCTCCAGATCGGAATCCCATTGAAAATGTGTGGGATGCTTTGGGGAGGAGTCTTGCTGGTCGCCAATGCTCTCCAATAAACAAGGACACCCTCATCCGTGCACTGACAGAGGAATGGGATAAATTACCCCAACAGCTGCTTGATAATGTTGTGCAAAGCATGACACGACGTTTAGAATCTTGCATCGGCCTCCATGGTGGCCATATCCCGTATTGACATCTTACGCCGGAACGCCTGCGGACGGTAATTGCATTTTTTTCACGTTTACGTATTCTGCACAAAATGGCCTGTTTGTCCCTTGAACACGTTCCAAAGCCTTCTGGATTTCAGAGCACAATAAATTGTCTTTCTTGTAATGTCCTGGCATTCTGACATAACTTTATTTCACTTGGCATCCAACCACACTTACTTTTTTATGCGCTATATAGCCGTTTATGATCCGTCCTTAGCAATTGTCCAGCAGTGTATAACAACAATACTGGACAGAGGCAACATCGAAGGAAAACAAAATCAGGATAACAGCAAAAATCTATATTCCATTTACTTCCGTTTTTGAAAGATGAAATACCATCCCGATGCGTATTTTTACGCGTTGGTAAAATCCTTCGATGTGTAGTTTTACACATTGATACATATTTTACGTGTTTTTCGATGCATATTTTTACCCGTTGATGCGTATTTTTATGTGTCGAAAAATTCTCGATGCATATTTTTACGTTTCAAGAAAAGTTCCCAATGCGCACTTTTACGTGTTTTTCGATGCATATTTTTACATGTCGCAAAAAATTCTGGATGTGTATTTTTACGTGTTGGTAAAATTTCAATGCGTACTAACCCGTAATTACGCATTTTGACGAACTCTAGTCACAACTTTGAGCAATGCCAGCATGGAGTTCTCAGAACTTGACTGTGATTGGTTGCAGCATGCCGACTTCAAAGGCAGTAGGTGGGGCTTCCCTGGTTAAGGCTTGGGCTTACAGCTGATTGACGTGACACTAGCATGGGTGCAAAGACTTCACTCACTCTGCGCTGACCGCAGTTTTCTACGTGGCTATAGGGGATTGGGTAACTGCTGTTTCAAGATGCAATACAAAGAGTTTATTAATCATCGTCATAATCATCTTGTAGTCTAGTTGGCAGTTCAGAGTTTGCAATGAGCATGTGTGTGTGTGTTAATATCAAGAAAGTGGATGTAAGTGGGAAAGTTATGTGCACTTTATGTGCAGATTTAATGTATTATGGAAATAAAGGGTTCTCTGCTATTTCAACCATTTGAAGTGTAAATAGATCAGTATAAATATGGGATTGACATTATTGGTTTGGTGTAAGCCCATTGACTAAATAAAATACTTATTCGTTCCTAAAAAAATGTTAGACAATTTTATGGCTTTTATTTATGCATATATTGTGTTTAGTGTAGTTAATAAATGTTGAAAGGTTAAGTATTTTTGCATATTCCTATGTGGGAAAAGTTCAGCCTTTTTCTGCCATGACCACTTTCACGCCTGTGTATAAGAGTATATTTTTTCAAGGAAGGAATTAGCCAGAACACTAAACTTACTGTTTACTATGCAGTATTCAGACCTACTGTCTTTTATGGGCTGCCCCCAGTAGCTCAGTGGTCTAAGCGCTGGTTTCTGACCATTCGTCTGAGTCCTGGTGAGGCATGGATGTTTTGTTCGTTTTAAGGCACTAGCTCTCTCCCATCCCAAGAACCAGTGGCCTTAAATTAAGGACAGGTGACTGCTTATAGCCCATCAAATTGCTCATGGTGTGCATTAAACCTTCAACCCCCTCCAAATCTTGTATGGTAGAAAAAACTGTTTTAAAAGTAAAGTTCTATGTAGGATGTTCAAGGGCTGAAAGCATGAGAGTGGTAAGACAAGTATCTGGGGGAAATAGGTGGACTTCATGGCAAACCAGAATTTAGTAATGATACATTAGAACTGAGGTGAGTACTTCTTTAGGTGAAGTAAAAGTTAGTGAGAACTTAGTCAGGTAGTAATGGGCAAGTGTGCCAAAAGGAGATGAGAGATTGTTCAAACAGGTATTAAACTTTGTGGTACCAGGCTGCAGACAAAGAGGTAGACATAGTACAAGAAGGACTGAAGGTGCTAAATTATCCATTAATGATCAAAGAAGCACTATGTTAATGGCAGAAAAACTTGTAATGGACAAAGAGATGGAAAGTTCACTGTAAACAAGAATTGTTTTTAGTAGTAGTGAAGTGATCTGTGCTAAACATATTCCTGAACACCTTACAGAAAGAGATGGAAAGTTCACTGTAAACAAGATTTTTATTTTAGTAGTAGTGAAGTGGTCTGCACTAAACATATTCCTGAACACCTTACAGAAAGAGATGGAAAGTTCATTGTAAACAAGATTTTTTTTTTTTTTAGTAGTAGTGAAGTGTTCTGCGCTAAACATATTCCTGAACACCTTACAGGTACAGTCTTGAGAAGATAATGAATCTGATGTTATGGGGTAGATACTTATTGTACCCAAGAAATATCATCCTATATTCTGAATAGGAAATAAAATCCACATACGAAATAAAGATGTGCAGGTCAATCAGTGGTTGAAAGTATAACTGTCTGATTTTCAGTCCTGGGGTAGAGCAAGATGTGGAAGTTGTGTTTGTTCTTCCATTTCTAGTTGTATTCCTTTCCTAAAACCAGTGGCTCTAAAATTAAGAGATTAGAGACTAACATTAAAATGGGACTCATTGAATATGAACACAAAACAGTAGAAAAATAAAATGTCTGGTGCTGATGCAGTGATACTTTTTAAATTCCATCATAATCAAGTGGTAGTAAGATTAATTAATGTGGAACATTGCATATCGTAATCAGTTGAATATTTCTTCTGAATTGCTTGTAATGGCATCAACAACTCACACCGGCAAAATATTCAGTTTATGTGAATTACAGAGACCCCAAGTATCACTGATTCTCCATAGTCACTATGGAAACAGTGACTGTCAGAGAATTTGGCCCACTGTGGAGTACAAAAATCATCAAATATTTTACAGAAATTGAAAAATCTCAGTCAAATAATATATCCTATTCATAAATTCCACAAAGCTTGAAAAACAATGGCCCAGAAGCTGATTCATGTATTTCTTGTTAAACCTGGGGAACACCGCATACCTCTGCTAAGTAACTAATAAACTAACTACCAATTGTTTAACTGATAAACGCTCATCAATATTAAAGGCTCTTCAATATTTTATAGATCAATGCCAGATTTGTATTGATCTACGAAATATTGAAGAGCCTTTAAATTTTATTGTGAAGTTATCCAGATTGTGAAATTGCTCTCAATTTTATGTTTCCATAAAAGATCAAAAAGCACTTTAAATGTTCATAGCCATTCTAATCAGGAGAGACATACACTCAGTCACAGTTATTTTTAGCATCGACTGTTACACAGTTGCCGTTTTGAAGTGTTTTTAGGTGTGGTCTGATGAAGTACAGCATATTTCCACCCCCTGCCCCAACTGGGTCTCGAGCATATACAAAAATAATATTTTGGAATATTTTTTATAAAATATTCATAGGTGTGAAAGAACCAGACTGATAACACTTTTTTTTTTTTGTATTTGCACAAAATGGAAGAAAAACTGTAAATTGGAAAAGCCGTTTCTTATTGATTTTTCTTTCTTTGCATAGTTGCCCATATGAATCACGTTTCTATATGCATATTTACGTGCAATGCATCCTGTTTACTTGTAATCTCAGACAACATTGCCCATTTTTAAATTCAAAATGAAAAATGAAAACAAAATCTTCAATGTTTACACTGTATAGCATTCATGCAAAATCATTTATTTTTGTGTCCTTCCATAAGCTGGTGAAAACTATTGTGTAAGGCTTGATTAAAGTACTTTAGTGTTACAGAAAATTTTATTTTCAACAGATTCATGGCTGCAGTATTTTGGAACTTGTACATACTCATTCACGATCTGGCATACCAGTTGTGGAGGCATCCTTGAACAAGTAAGTGTATTGTCATTTTTTCTATGTTGAATGTGTAAATATACAGGATGTTTCTTAAATGTTTTGCAAAACTTGGGGATCTTGTTCTGCTGCCGATTTTGATGAAAGAAAGTCATGTGAACATAGGGCCTCAAACGCTGTCCTACAGAGATATACAGGGTGTTCGCAAGGTCACCCACCAGTCACTTCACTGACAGATGGAGCCTCCCTCGTAACAATGTAGAACAATGGGGTTAGTGTAAATGCCGGAGTTCTGATCTTATCAGCTCAGTGTCAGCACTCCTAGTGGTTTTGCGAACTTAACTTTCCGAACTATAAAAATACAATAGATAGGACAAAAATGTTAATTACAAAGTTGAAGAGCATTTTTCATTTGATGTGAATTAGTCAAAAAAAAAAAAAAAAAAAAAAGTTTGTGGACAATAGTTGAATTTAGGCTGTACATTGAGGAAGCAAAAATGTCTAAGAGCATTTCTAAGCAGTGCAATACTAGATTTTCCTTTAGCCATTGTAGGATCCCCTAAACAGAGAATAGGATGCATTGTGACAGTAGGACCTCCCCCCCCCCCTAACTCCCTTGTTCATGCGAAACTGCCAGGTTATTTCCTTGGTTGCCAATTCATTTGCTCACATTGTGCAAACACAGCTTTGTACAAACGGGGAGGGGGAATTGGAGTGTCATGATGTATCCTCCCGTCCATTTGAGTGTTGCCCCGTTTCTAGAGAACAATCCAATGATGTTGCACCGTTTAAAAATGTCCTTGGATACTTTTGCCTCCTCAGTGTATAGTCTAAATTCGCCCGTTTACCCCACTTTTTATTGGCAGTTTGTAGCAATCAAATAGTGCTCTACAACTTTGCAGTTGACAGTTTTGATTCTATCTATCAATCACATTTTCAGAGTTCAGTTAGCTAAGTTCGTGAATTCATTGCTAGGGATGCTGCAGTCACCGATAGAATTGGGCCTTTGGAATTTACATCAATCCCATTGGTTCCACATTGTTATGAGCCTCCGTTCACCTGTGAAGTGGCTGGTGCATGACTTTGCTACTCACTGTGTATATCTCTGTAGGAAAGTGTTTCCTGACTTATGTTGTTAGGAACTTTTTTCATCAGCATTGGTGGTAGAACAAGTCCCAAAAGTTTGGCCAAACGTTTTATAAACACCTGTGTGTAAATATACACTGAAGTAGCAAATTATTGGGAACAACACTTAATAGCAATCAGACACATGCCATCCTCACTTATGTATGTAACTGTGACATTGAGATGGCTTTATAAACAGCTCACCACAAAGGATTCAAATGCATACAAAAGCATAGGTGGTGGCAATAGACTTTTAATTTAAGTGACTTTGAAAGATTTCTGTTAGTGAGTTACTGGCAGGCTAAAAAGAGTTCTGTTAGTGAGTCTCAGAAGGACTCAGTACGGGAAGTCCTTCTAGGGACTCAGTACGGGAATTTATTCTTTTGTTTCTCTACTACTCACTCGTTTTGGTGCTAATTCACAGTTACAAGTACAGCAACTGTAATTGTGTAATTCTGAAAGCTGGACTCAGTCTCCTATGCAGTTGTTAATGAAAATTTATTATCATTATCATCATGGCTTTTAATTTCAGTGACAAGCACATTCTTAGAAAAAAAAAAAACATATTCAAAGAAGTGGTCAGTAATCCCACTTGTGTAGAGTTTAAATTGCTAAGAAATTAAATATTGCTGTATGTATAAATTTGCTGCTGTAGGCAAATCCCATAGCAAAATTGCTGCAGCAGGTGATGTACATCACAGGTCTTATTTTGGTCCTGCAGAGAAAAGCAATATCCCCAGAACCGTTTTAAATCTTCTCTTGCACACTCCCAATCACGGATGCAAGGCTTTCGTCTTTGAACAGACTAAAAGATTTCTGCTGTAATCATAATTTCTTTTTGTGCGATATTCCCCCGTCCGTATTGTCATGCAATACCATTTTATGGTGGCTGGTTTGTCTTTCAGTTTGAAAATTGAGGCAGCAATTTCCGAAAACTGAAGTTGGACTTAACGGAAATTTTCCCTGTAATTGCTGCTTTTTTTTTAGTGTTGTGTTTCTCTGTGCTATGTTATTGTTTAGACATTTTAGATATTTAAACAATATCATGACATTTTCAGATTGAAAATGGAGAATTTTTTTCTGAAAATGAAAGTTAGATGGAGTGATGATTTCTCTTGTAATCATAAATCTGTTTTCTAGCAGTGTTTCCATTGTCCTGTATTGTTGTTCAGTACTGTTCTTTTCCATAAATATTTATATTTCAGCTTGAAAAAGGAAGTAAAATTTTAGAAAAAAGAAAAAAGAAAGAGGCTTGATTCTGATATCATTGATTCTGTATCATTGCAATGCTGTAGTACCTAGGCTAAAAAAAAAAAAAAAATTAATTTCTACCTGTGCAAATTTTTATTGTTTTTTGCATCTAGTAGTTTTCTTGCCAAGTTACAACCTGCAGGTTATTTTGTGGCACCACAATATCTGTCGCAGATTGACCGGGAACTCTCTGCTATGGGGTTAACAACAGCAGCAAATGAGCATATATCAAAGAAAACACATACGTTCTTTTTACTAGGTTTCAGGTAGAGGATAATATTCAAGTAGCAGCATCTGACCACGTTTCTCATTTATTAGCAACAAAGTTTCAAAATTCTCCAGAAGTGCAAAAATATTCTTGCAGCTGAACAAGAACTACTCATATTTCCCAAGAAAAAAAAACTTTGTGTTTTGCTTCAGTATCTCATATTATTTAATTGCTAATGCTGTTTTAACAGTTTCCCTTTCCAACAGCTCACCTCATCTCCCCCCCCCCCTTCCGTGATAATGTGTTGCAGAGTAAAGTTATAAAAATGATGCAAACAGTTACCATATGCTTCAAAGTGTGCCACCTTGAAGCATATGGCAACTGTTGTAGTGTAAGTAGTGTAAGGAATTTAGTCTCATTATATTTTTTGTACACTGGTGTGCAAAAATTAAGAACAAAGAGCAGAAATTAGCATAACAGTGGAACGAGCAGGCAGTACGGACCGAAAGACCACTCAGGAGATAGACTAGGGTCCGGTACAGTAGGACATGCGCATATATGCAGCATGACATAGAAGGTGGAGTGTCGGAAGGGTATAAAGCACCTGGGCAGTGTACGCTCAGCAATTCGGTGAAAGCTATTGCACGGTGTACATCGGTTTGAACGACGTCGAGTTCCTGCCACCGTGTGATATGGCCAACAGGCAATCCAGTAGAAGACATCTGGATTACTTTACCCGAGGTCGCGTCATTGGGAAGTTGGAAGAATTTCGAAGTGTGACTAGTGTGGCCGAGGAGTTCGGGATCTTTCACAGCTTCGTTTCACGAGCTTGGAGAGCACTTCAAACGACGGGAACAGCAGACTACATCTGGATTACTTTACCCGAGGTCGCGTCATTGGGAAGTTGGAAGAAGTTCAAAGTGTGACTAGTGTGGCCGAGGTGTTCGGGATCGCTCACAGCATCGTTTCATGAGCTTGGAGAGCACTTCAAACGACGGGAACAGCTGTCCGAGAGTTCAGCAGTGGTCGTCCACGCGCAACCACGGCGGCGGATGACCGGTATATTGTCCTACAGGCGAGAAGAGACAGACGGCAGGCAGCGGGAGAAATCGCAAGGCACATGCAACAGACAACCGGACGTCTGTTATCGCGTTTTACCATGGCCAGGAGGCTGCACAAAGGTGGTCTCTTTGCACGACGACCAGTACGGTGTGTGCCATTAACGCCTGCTCATCGGAGACGGCGGTTTCTGTGGTGCCAGGAACACAAGAACTGGACACATCAGCAATGGTGTCGAGTTCTCTTTACGGGTGAGAGCCGATTTAGTCTGACGAGCGATTCTGGACGTACACACATCTGGAGAGAGGAGGGAGCACACAATCACACCTCCAACATCATCGAAAGAGACCGGTTTGGAGGTGGCGGAGTTCTCGTTTGGTGCGGTATCATGCTTGGTAGCAGTACTGACCTCCACATCTTCCAAGGAGGTTCATTCACTGGTGTCTGCTATTGTACCAAGGTTCTCCTGCCTCACGTGCTTCTGTTTAGAGGTGCTGTGGGTCCTGAGTTCCTCTTTATGGATGACAACGCTGCACCTCATCGTACAGTGGCTGTTGCAGAGCTGTTGGAGAGTGAAGATATTCAAGTCATGGATTGGCACACAAGGTCCCGGGATCTAAATCCAATCGAACACGTGTGGGACCTTCTCGGGAGACGCTTGGCAGCACGTCCCCAGCAGCCAGCAATGATTCTGCAGCTGCGATTGGCGCTACAAGAGGAATGGGCCGCGATGCCTCAACAGCTCCTTGACAACCTCGTCCTCAGCATGGACAGACGTTGTAAATCCTGCAACAAAGTCAGGGGTGATCATATCCCCTACTAAAGACTGGATTTTTCTTGGCAGTCGCCTGTCACATGGACGTTTCTGTCTTCTGTCCAGTTGTGCTCGAAGCTACCTTTCCAATAAAGTGCCTTTGTATCCTTTGGATTCCTTGTTTGGACGGTTTTCCTCACTTGTCCCATATTCTTACATCTTGGGGATCTTATGGTATGATTTGAGTTGATGTGGAGCACTTCTGCACGACGTTACATTCGAAAAATCATCTTGTCCTTAATTTTTGCACGCCAGTGTACTTTCAGGTATGTATACCACATGTTTGTTTATATTTTAAATTTGTATCTCTTTGTTTTTTTTTTCCTGTTCAGAATTTTACATGAGTGCCATAATGTTATGTACAAGCAGCTCATTGGGTGGATGTTACATGGCATGCTGCTGGATCCATATAAGGAATTTTTTGTACAGAAAGAAGAACCTGAAGAATTAGGAAGTGTTCATCCCCAACCTCGCAGCAGCATATCAGAAATCAGTAATCAGATGAAGGTAAGTGGACATGAAATATATATATATATATATTTCATTGGTGATAATGTTATGAATCTTTGTATGTTTTTATTTTTAGATGTGATTTAGTTTTTAATGTGCTAGGAAAGTTGTGTATCACTGAACTGCATATTTTGGAAAAGTTGCATTAGCATGCACAATTCCTTTGCATTGCTAAATATTATTGAACATTTGTAAAATTCTGCTGTAAAGAAATACGTACCTAATGGTGCACTGTTATGTAGAAAAGAAACTTGAAGTAAAAAAAAATGTAGGAAAAGGTTTTACAAAAAGCAAATTTTGAATTCATGGAAGCCGCCCCGGTGGTGCAGTGGTCTAAGCGATGGCCTCTGATCATACGTCCGAACGGGGTCTGGGTTCGAATCCCGGTGAGGCATGGATGTTGTGTTTGTCTTACGGCACTGGCTCTCTCCCTTCCCTGGAACCAGTGACCCTAAATTAGGGACGGGCGACTGCTTATAGCCCATTGAGTTGCTCATGGTGGTCGTTAAAAATTCAATAAAAAAAAAAAAAAAAAGAATTCATGGAACTGTTCATTGTCAAGGACAGTAAATTCTTTTGTAAGAGATGCATAGTTGAATAATTTGTGTTTATATAGCCATTGTGTGAAACTAAACAATGTAGGTCATGTCAGGAACTGAAATTTTTCTTTGACAGTTAAAAGTTAATGATTTCTGATCACATTGCAAAACTCTAATGTGTTTGAAGAACACATACTGAAACTGCAGTTATTTGCATTCATGCTCTTGCCTTTTTATTGATGTAGGGCTTGTGCTAATAAGATAGTGCTGCAAATCTTTGGTCTCCACTTCCCCCAGGTTTTCTCACCATTTACATCTTGTGCCTTGCTAAGCGTTTTAATTGATTAAAAAAATGTGTGTGTGTGTGTGTGTGTGTGTGTGTGTGTGTGTGTGTGTGTGTGTGTGTGTGTGTGTGTGTGTGTCTTGCATCTTCAGCTTCGAATTTGATTGTGTGAGCAATTTGTTTTAAAATACTTATTTCACTGCTAGAAAGGATGGTGCAGAACTTGTGGTTTAAAATTTATCAAGTGACTATAAATAGTGATGTTAAATGAACTTTCTGTGAAGTACTATGGACAGCCTATAAAGTGCATCAGAAAAAATTGTAATTGTAAAAAGGATAAATAAAAGATTTCTGGACCAAATCTAGTTGAGAGAAAGAAAAGAAAATACAGTAAAACATCAGTTATCTGTGGTAATTGTGGATCATTAGAGCCTGTATAATTAAAAAACACAGTTAATCCAAATTATATTTTATTAGGTTAATTAGATAAGAAACCCTTATAAAACACAGCAGTTGCTTAATTGAGAAAACTTAATTGTTAAGGTGGTTCCACCAAAAATCTCTGCCTTATGTTTCCGCTGGTAAAACTTCTTTACATATTTTCTTCGCAATTTATGTATTCCCAAGGATGAAAATTTGCACATCGATAAAACTAACTTTAAGTTATAGCATGCAATACTTAATATTTGCTAAAACATAACCATAATTATATTAAAAATCAATAATTTTTCTTTGAGTTATATTCCGACCTGTTAATAGATGGCGTGACCTATACATTGATGACGTGAGTAGACAAACATACGTTGAATTGCTTAATTATAGTTTTGTTTTAGCAAGTATTCCATGCTATAACTTAAAGTTAGTTTTATCGATGTGCAACTTTTCGTCCTGGGGAATACATTAATTGCGAAGAAAATATGTAAAGAAGTTTTACCATTGGAAACATAAGGCAGAGATTTTAGGTAGAACCACCTTAAATGAAGCCCTCTGATAAAAAATTGGGGTTGTATATTAAAGTATTATTGTACTACTGTCGTGATACACATGTTCTCTCTCTCTCTCTCTCTCTCGCTCGCATTGACTAGCACAGCAGCTTTGTGCTAAGATGGTTCAGTGCCTACAAAAATAAACACTATGACAGCATCCACTAAAGAAATCAGAGGCACATGCCAGATTCTGCTTTTTGAAAAATACAAAAGCAGGATCTGGCATATGCCTTTGATCTCATTAGAGAGCAGATACTGTCAATAGCGTTCAGTTTTGTAGGTACTGAGCCATCCTAGCACAAAGCTGCTGTGCTAGTTAATACAAATACTACTGATACTAATTGAAATAAAAAGAGCTACTCTTATCACAGAACTGGCAGAAGAACTGTCGTCAAACAATTCAAAAATAAAAAAATGTAGTTAAGAAATCTCATTCACTCCATGGAATTTGGTTGAAAATGAAAAGATTAACCACATGTGTATATGTGCATGAACCAATTATATATTTTTTGGCTCAAAAGTACCATGTTTAACTGGGCCTATGTAGCTATCTCCTTGGGAAACTTGAAATTTTCATTACCCTATAGTGGGAATATGACCTGCATTCCAATTTCTGCAAGGATGCTGTTGGATGGAAATCAGATTCATTCCTGGGTTGAAAAGATTATCACTACAAGGAGGTGTGGTATGCTTTAATCTGAAGTTGGTTCAGATTTCTAAGCTTCAGTCACATGGAAATGCATTACCCTGGTCAATGTGACAGTAGGATGCTTGAATGAAAATCTGCTGACATAAATTTGGTTCTCACTTTGACTGATGCAGTTTTAAAGTTGTGTGAGAAGACAGCTACATTGGTGGCACAGTTGAACATGGCACTTTTTGAGCTATCAAAATATAGTTTTAAAATTTCCATCTATTTCTGAAGATTTATTCTTCATTCCTCTCTGTGATGCACATGAACTATTTGTTATTCCAAATTCATGAATCTACCTAATATTTCACTTTTGTACTTTTCTCTACGTTGAAATGCAATCGTGTGCTTTGTTGCAAAATTGCACATTACATTTGCATTAAAATATAGTTTGAAATTTGATAACATTCCTACTTATTAATTCACTGTGTGCGTATGATGAAGCTGTGAGCAAAAATAAAGATATATTATACATACTTGGTTGTAACAGTGATTATCCTGTCATAGTAACCATAGGATGATAATTTTGCAGAAACAATGGTGGTTTTATACAGTGACAAAATCACCATTCGTGATGGATATGATATGAAGCATAAACAGAGCTGAGAATCAGTGTGACACAATCCTCTTCAAAGTAGTTAACCTTTTTTATGGGATTTATCTAGGTAATGTTTCAATGTTCTGCAAATTTTCAGAGAAAACTCCTGTTTTTCATCAGGAAGTCTTTCAGTCCGATCTCAGTCACTGTCTTCGATTATGGTTAACCTTAACAGTTACGGTGATTCTGCAAAATATCTTACCAGATGTTAGGCAGAGTTAACCCCCTACAGTCATTTATGATAGAGTTCTGGTATTTTTCAATTTCAAGTCCCTCTTTCAATTTACGTTTCAGGAAGTTTGATTGAAGTCCAGTGATACGAGTCCCAGTCCATGTGGTGTCCTGTTGCTCTAATGTGTCTGTGTAATCCTGTCTTGTTCAAAAAACTTTTTATTGCTGCTTTGTGCTTCGCGATGCGAGTTTCCAGCGTACGATCTGTATTATTTTCCACAGCTGCAAACTACTTTAAAATTACTCCTTGCATTTTTAATAAGTTTTCTCCTTTTGGAATCAAGTTAGGGCAAAATTTATTAGTCTTGTATAAACTGGGAGCTAATGTAATATTATATTTACTGCTAATTATCTTTAAAGATTCAAACAACCTTTTTTTGATACCATCACATACCCACCATTTCCCCTGATGGAATTAATTAAGTTGATAATGATCTCCCTCTCAGGTCATTTCTGCCACGTGTGTATATAGATTTGGAGGGTGGGGGTGAACAATAAAAGTTTTTGAAATCCACCAGAACAAGATAAACATGAATGAAAAATAGAAGAAAAAACAAATTAAAGCAGTTTTTTTTCTGATGTAAGTTGATGTATTTTTATTAAATTAAGGAATTTTTTTTTCTAATGCAAGTTACATTTTAACCCAAAACATAAAAAAATGAAACACTTTTGGGGTGGGAGGCAAGGCCTACACCCTGGACCCCCTCTAAATACGCCCCTGTCTTCAGCGGAATAGCCCCTTGGGAAAACTCCTCTGTACTTATCTTAGAACATTTTAAAGTCACCTAGGCCAAATCGGCTCGAAACCGTGACATAGTAACAGTGATTTGAGACCTGTTTATCCACCAGCCATTAATTTGATCCTGACATTGCTAATGGTGATACCTTAACAGTGGTTATTTTTTTACACTGTTGCTTTTAGTTATTGTTTATAAACAGAGCTGAGATTTTTTCAGTAATGGTGGCATGATTTCTGACCCATCTGTTGTGCATATGCGTACATACACTAAGTTATTCTCATGTAACAAATCACTTTAACGAAAATTTCAGCACTTATGCCTTTTAAAGATGCAGGGCTTATGCTGCTGATCGCATTCTTCACAATTTGCAAAAAAAAAAAAAAAAAAAAATCATTTTGGCGATCGGAAAAAGTTCTGGCAAAAAAAATATTAGCGATTACCTTTTCGTACTATTTATTACAAAACTCTGTCGGAAAAAATTTAATTTAGTGAATGGCTAGGCAAAAACTTGAAAAAAGCCAGAGCAGCTGCTAGGGCTGGGCGATGTACAGATACATCGCGAAAACCCGATGTGAATTTTACATCGATGTTTGGGTGTTTTGGCTGAGGAAACTACTATACATCATGAAGGCGATTATTGCGATGCATCATGAAAACGCGTGTAGATTTCATCACAGGATCGAATCCACATACTGCCACCACCAAGCACATATCATCATCATCATCACACATTTGCCATGCATATCAAATGTACTTGCCGATTCATTGCTTAATTGATCCGTGCCACTTCAGCTCGGTCCAATGAGATGATGAATTTGAGAAACTTCCAGATGTTACACGTAGGTGGCTATTGGCAATTCACACACTGAGATTGGATAATCTCACAATCTGTTGTTGAGACGATACATCAGATGTTCTCACATCTGAAAGTGCCGGATTTCTGAAGTTGCCGGTTTTCTGTTTGCTGGATTTTTGAGGTTTTACTCTATATATTAGCACTGATTTCAGAGTTTCTAGGTTTTTTGTTTCACCTCACAATCACCTCTGATTTTGATGTTTTTTTGTTTTTTGTTTTTTTTACATCATGCATTAATAAATATTGTATTGAACAGCCATACTGGAATACAAGCCCATGTTTGAAGTTATGCCTGTTTCATATTTCCTCTTCTGTAATGCTTTGTTTCAGGTCTGACTTTTTTCTTGCAGTTTGTGGGAGTACAAATAGTTTTCTAGACGGATCTTAACATTCTTTAATATTGGACTACTGTTCAAGGGGTAGACCTAGAATAAAGTAAAGAGAAAGGTGTAAAATTGTGAGTTGGGGAGCAAGAAAGCTATAGTGTAGATTCAAGAAATGTTGCAGTTGACTAAAAGATATGGCAAAAATTCATTGCAAGCCATTTTTTAAAGTGGTGTTTGCAATGTTCATGAACATTTTATCGGTATTCAGGTGTGAGCTGATTATGATGATCAAAATTTTGTTTTTACATTTGTGTTCATTCTTGATGATTAGCCTTTGTTTTTTGTTGTCGTTCTTTCAGTTTGAATAAAAAAAAAATTCAATTTTGTATAAAGAAAAGCTCCTTTTTTGAAATTTAAAATGTTCTTTTTTGTTTTGTCATTATTATTTGTTCATTTAGAATTTTATGTTATTATAGAAGCTCTGCACATCATAACTACTTCTGCATTTTATTTGGATGCATGTAAATGCAAGTAAAAACCAATTTATGTGGTTTTAAACCCTGTAAATTGGTTTTTACTTGCATTTTTCCAGTAGAAAAAAATTATGGTATTTTCAAACTGGTGTGAAAGTTTACTATTGCTATTCTATTCTGACTTATTATTGCATACATGAACAGAAGAAATTATTGCTATTTATTATGAGAAAAAATGATTGCTGAATGATTATTGCTATTCAATTCTGCAATTATTGCATACATGAACAGAAAAAATGCATTTGATAAATTGCAAAATTTGCGATGCCCTGATTAAGCATTTTTTTCTTCTTTCCTGATTCATTTCAGAGTAATGAAGGAAATTCCCAGTTTCCACAAAGCTGATTTATTTTAAAGTCCAGCTTATTACCCTCATACATACCAACTCATGTGGCTGCGAAAATTTTATTTGTTGGGCAGTCAGTTTCGATATTTGGAAAAAAATGTGTAGACAGCTTTTCAGGTAAGAACATTTTTGAAAATTTATGTGCTCTGACACAATATTGCATTACATATTAAATGACATATAATTTCATTTGTTTTATAAAATTGAAAAAAAGTTTGTGATCATGCATAAACTTATCTTCTTCATGACGTGGACTACTACTGAGTAAAAGCAACTGTCAAAAGTTTGTTCAGCCTGAAAGTTCTTGAATTAGGATTTGTGGTCCTGAAAGTAATCTTTTCATGTTGTTTTTCTTCTTCTGTGGCTTTTCCATGGATTGCTAATGGCTCGCTCTCACCACTGAGAGTCATCATTCAATCCATCATTAATGCAATACTCACTGAAGTCGCAGCACATTAACTTTCTTCCACTCTAATAGTTCGGAAACAAATTTCCAATAAGGAAAGTAATGTCAGGAATTAATAAGTGTTCAATTGTTATGTGAGTGAGCAGTGAAGTCAGCTAGAAAATGTGGTGAAACTTAAAAATGGGAATGAAATATGATTGGCATTCATTTGAATGGTCTGAGCAAATTGTTCACAATGAGCAGGAAATTTATCATGACTGATGAAAGGTCACCTAAGCTCCTGCTCTTTTGGGAAGTTTGCCAATTTCTGCTTTGGTCTCGGGTGTTTTGGTCATCATAGGGATCCTTCCCAAGAATGATTTGCTCAGGAGCATACTGAGATAAGTAGGAGTGGAAATTGAATAACCATTCATTGGAATGATCATTCGTGAATAACTTGCACACATTATGAATGAACTCCCAAGACGGAATTACTTATGCCATCATTACAAATTGCTACTTGTAATAAGGGGAAGTATATCTTTGGATTTGGTTGTATATCACCAGAGTACCAAAAAAAAAAAAAAAAAAAAAATGTCAACATACACGCATGCACTGTACGTGGATAGTTTCCAAATTATTAGCAATTTTTGTAGATAGTTTTTGCTTATAGATTTAAAAAAATATATTTACTACAATAAAAACATTTACTCAAGGCTTTAATCAGATTAATATACTTATTCTATTTTAACTTGAAGAGCTTTCAATTGTTTTCCACATATTCTAAGTTCCTTTGTTTTTACAGACGTTTCTGTCCTCTAGATTTTATCAAGCCTGTTTCTCAATGTATAGGAACTGTATCAGAAGTTTCGTTTACACAGAAAGAATTTTAATTTTATTGCCAGATTCATTTTACAATTGCCAGTTATTAAATTAAAATCTTTTCCTTATGTATTGGGTTGTCGGAAAAGTCATGACGTATTTTGGCACCCGATGGCGGTTGGGTGGTTTTGAAAGTACTAAAGGCATGAGCAGCTCTGTGATTGCTATGGCATTCGACAGGTGCCAGTTGTAACTGCAATCTAAAAGGAATAGGGAAGGATTAGGTTGATTTGCGGAGATTTGACATCAAGTTGAAGATGGAAGACCAAACTGTGCATTTTCGCCATATTTTACCGTTTTACTTCCGTAAAGGGAAGAACGTGCATCAAGCTTGTGAAAAGTTGCGTAAAGTGTACGGGGATAATGCTCTACAAGAACGTCAGTGCCAGCGGTGGTTCGCAAAATTCCGTGCTGGTGATTTTGATTTTAACGATGCTCCTCGGTCCGGGAGGCCAACCGAGGTTGACGACAACCAAATCAAGGCATTGATCGAGTCAAATCCATGTTACATGACATGAGAGATTGCAGACACATTGCACATCCATCATTCAAGCGTTCACGACCACCTGAAGAAGCTGGGATACGTAAGCAAGCTCGATGTGTGGGTTCCTCATGAACTCAAAGAAGTTCAATTGACGGTGCATATAAACATCTGCAATATGCTCATTAAACGTGAGAAAAATGATCCTTTTTTGAAGCGACTGATAACTGGTGACGAAAAGTGGATTGTGTACAACAATGTGCTACGCAAATGGTCTTGGTCCCGACGTGCTGCTTCGCCTCAAACGACATCCAAAGCATTAATTCATCAGCGGAAGGTTCTGGTCTCAGTGTGGTGGGATTTTAAAGGTGGTGTGTTTTTCGAGCTCCTACCACGGAACTAAACAATCAATTTGAATGTGTACTGTCGGCAATTGGACAGTTTGAACGAATCCATCATCCAGAAACGTCCAGAGCTCATTCGTCGTAAACGTGTTGTGTTCCATCACGACAACGCGAGACCACACACAAGTTTGATCACCCGCCAAAAATTATTGGAGCGTGGGTGGGATGTGTTGCCATACCCAGCATACTCGCCTGACCTTGCACCGTCAGACTTCCACTTGTTTCGCTCTCTTCAACAGTCCTTGCATGGTATAACGTTCAGTTCAGATGAGGCTGTAAATCAGCACCTTGTATAGTTTTTCGCCACGAAAGACAGGTCCTTCTATGAACGAGGAATTCTGCAGCTCACTAAAGGATGGCAAAAGGTTATCGAGCAAAATGGGCATTATATTATTGATTGATCTTTGTTCTTTCTATCAATAAATGACCTTTGCAAAACATAGCTAAAATACGTCATGACTTTTCCGACAACCCAATACTTTGTAAGTGTACTGTTTTTGAATTAAATTGTTGAAAATGCTATTTGTAATTTTTGAAAGTTCGTTGATGGAACTGTTTTTCTGGATATAAAAACTTTCTTTAATTAATTTCTTGTTTTTATAAGGTTTATAGTCTAATATTTTAATATTTTACAATAAAGGTCTATTTCACACACATTGCTGCACATTCAATTGTAATGTACTTATTTTGTCATCACTGGAATCTGTAATGCTCTAATAATTATTTATTGTTTCATCAATTTTTCTTTAAAGTATCTTATTCTATTGTTATTGTGGTTCCCACTTCGCAGGTTTGCAGCAGGTTTCCTGTTTCAGTGGTCATGTATGCAGATACATTTTTTTATTTTTGTACAACTTTGTATATCACCATGCTATTGATGTAGGATCTTAACTACTTTGTTGTGTCTGTGAAGTTATTGTTTTGATACAAGGAGAGTGTTTCCAGCTAAAATGTGTTCTATGGTTTCACTGTCTTTCTACACACACTACATATTCATTGGCTACTTCCATTATGTGTTACATGCAGTTATGGGTTGTGGTAACACAGTCTTGCATCCCAATGAAGAATCCTGCAGTTTCTGGATAGAGCTGCTCCTCTCCTTTTTAACCATTATAGTAAGGAATTGTTTGTTAATGTTTTTCAGAACTAAGGCATTTGGATATTTTCCATGTGGAGTTTTGCCTTTCCAGCTCTCCAGTGAGTATTATTATTATTGATTCATGTTTTTAATCTATAAAGCAACATAGAACATGCTAAAATGAGGACTGGTTTTTTTTTCCGTGTCAAGCAAAGCAAAGGCGGCGTGGATCCATTTCAATAACAAAATACTGTAAGGAGGAGCATCAATGGAAAATTTATGTGACAGTATTTTATTTCAGAATGTATTTGAGAAATGACACTGAAATGTTGAAAATATCACAGGGAACTAGATTACTATGCTACTAAAGCATACATACATACATACATATCACTAAGCTATTCTCTGAGATTCAGAGGTTAGCTCCACAAAGAAATACAACTACCACATAATTTTTACTTACTGTTGACGTATCAAACTTTTCCATTTACTGCGATCTTGATAATATGCAGCTTGGGCTTCACTGACATCCATCACATGCTGCACACAAGATCTTCTATACTTCATACTCATAATCTTTTTCTCATGCAGACACCCCGGAATCTGATCCTCCTTGGTCTTCCTCTGATTTTCCTTCCTCTCACTTCGACTAAAAAGATTTTCTTAGTAAGCATCTCATCACTCATTCTTTCAACATGGCCAAACCACCGAAGCATATAATTTTTATTAGTCTCCACCTTGCTAACAACATTTTACTTCGCATTACACAACTGCAACACATCTTCATTCCTCGCACAATCAGAACGTGTCTTGCCACAACCCCACTGTAAGTAACACGTTTCTCCAGCACTGCTACTAAAGCAAAAGGACTATTTTGCTTGACTGTGATCCAGAGTTCCATATTCCAAGGGATTTGTGTGGATTCCAATGCATTGCAAGATCTGAATACAGATAATTGTTTGCAAAATGTCCATGAAAATGCATTAGTATAAATAAATGAGTTGGTTCTTGCAACAAAAAGAGATAATCACTGTGACCGGATGATGGTAGATGATTTAAGTTTAACAGGTGAAGAGTTTGGGAAAGATGCTAGTAGTTGTTGAAGCAGAAAGAGGTCATAAGTGAGAATATGTACCTATATTGTCATGTTTAAAGATGTGCCATAGTTGGATTTATATTATAACGAACAGACAATTAAACTTTCATATAAGTTCTACTGTGATTTCGTGTTTTTTCCAGTGCAGAAAGTATGGTAGAATACATAAAATTGAAATATATGAAAATTATCTGTAAATTGTGATTACTTGAAAATGGACTTTATTTCTGTAGACCTAAAAAAAAAAATTGTTACAACTGTATTCTGCTTCGTGGTTACATGTTTTTTTTTTTTTTTATCATGTTTACAGAACCGGAATCTGCATCTGCCTTCCAGAAAGAAGAAAAAGAATTTGGCATGAAGCTTTTGGAACTCCAAAAAAGTGAAAGATTTTCTTTGTCAAAATTTGAGGCAGCTGTTAATGAAATGAGAAACTGTACTGCTGAGGTATTACTTTTGAAGTTATAAATGTGAAAGTAGTGAAAGTAAAGTACTTTGCAGTTAACAGAATTAATTTAATGATAGCACCAAACGTGAAATGTGTATTTTATAGAGCGTGTGTGCAGTAATTCTCCAAGTTTGATGTACACTCTCTCACATTGTTATTACGACACCCAGAAGTTGCTGTCTGACTTACATTGGAAGAATAATTTAATATACAATATACACACCCACCTAAAAGTGTGTGTGTGGTCCCACCTTTTTGCTTTCACAATAGCAGCAACATATAATTATAGCTTGGACTGTACCAGGTGTTGGAAATGTTTAGGTGGTATTGCAGCCCATGATTTCAGGACAGCTACCGATAATGCACGACTGCCATTCTTCCATCCTAGGGATGGATTTCTGGTTTTTTTTTTGGTTTTTTTTTGGAATCTATCATGATTGTCAGAGTATTTAAAAAATGTTCCTCCTTTCCCTTCCAAAATGTATGCAAAATCATATTTCTGTAATTACTGAAATTATGGAATTGCACCAAACATTTTAAAAGTGTGCAAAATGTTTTAAAAAGTTTGACACAATTCCCCAGCTGACAAGTTTTCCAGATTTTGGTGCTTTTTGGTTAGAAAGTAAGAGCTTTTTTCTGGATTTCATCACATTTCTGGAAGTTTGCCAGATATCCATCCACCAGCCGAATTTTTTTGGAATCAGCGGAAATGCCCATTCTAATGGGGTTGATGAGAATGTTCTGTGATTTTCTGTATTTTGAATTTTTCTGATGAAGTTTTTTTTTATTTTTTGTATTTCTCTTTCTGGGTGTATTTCTTATTTTTTATTGTTTCTGGTCATGTTCTTAATTTTTTATTTTTCCGTGATGGTGCAAAAGATGTAACTTCGTATTTTTTAAAGAATTTTTCATAATGAAATGCATGTTTTCTTATTTTTTACAGTCTCTTTTAAAATAAATCAGTGGAGCTCTTGTTTGTACCCTCCCATTCCAATTTTTTTAAGCAAAATTAAATTTCAAACTCAGTGCATAAATCTGTCCTTGATGGAATCAGCACCATTTCTGTAACCCATAAAATTGTTTTCATGGCAGAGCAATCTACAGCAGTGCTGATTTTTGGAATTGATTTAACTTAAAATGCATGTTGTAAATGAATTTATGGCACCTCTATTCATAGTGATTGTGGAATAACTTTTTTACGGGTCTTATAGAGGTTATTTTTCATGAAAGTTGGTTGTCAAATTTTCGAACTAAAGCCTAGTTCGCCATCAGGACTATGTCACTGGAGTAGTTGCTGCCACTCAGTTGGAAGAGTCCATCCGCAATTATCGTTAATTGTGGTACTTCTTCTTCTTGCTATTTCGATCCCTTCTTCTAGTTTCCTCTTTACTAAGTTTGACTGGTGGGCGATTATTTTCACTGAGTCCCAATTTATGGAGTCTCTATGTAAGGTACATGGATGATGTCCTAATTATAGTAGATACTGCGGACCAATCTCTACCCTCTCAGATTCTGGCAGAATTTAACTTACTAGAGAATACCTTGCAGTACACCCTGGAACAGGGAAAAGACCATAGCATCAATTACCTAGATTTAACCTTGACCTCAAGAGAGGGGAAAATATTCACTCAGCTTTTTAGAAAACCCACCAACACAGGGAAGATGTTAGACTTCTGCTCATTCCACCCTGATTATATTAAATCGAATACGGCGAGACAATTTTTGGAAAAAATTGAAATCCTGGTCTCTTCAGCTACTCAAAAAGATCTTCACAAAGAAGAATTAAAAGAAATATTGGCAGAAAACAATTACCCCTCCCCATATGTTGAGAAAATATTTAGACAAGTGCCAAAAAAGAAGCAGGAAAAAACCAACTTCAAATTCACCAGCAAAATTACATACCACAAGGGACTTTTCAAGAAACTGAAAAGGATTGGAGCAAAATATAATATCAGGCTAGCTCCAGATATTAATAACAAAATAAAGAAATTCCTGCCAGCTTTAAAGCAGAAAGAATTGGACATCCAATTGTAGGAAGGAGTCATTTATTGCATCAACTGCAACTGCGGACTCAGCTATATTGGAGAAACAGGGAGAAGTATTAAGGTCTGAATTGAAGAACACCAAGCAGCTATTAGGAACATTGGGAACAAAACAGTGCTAGACAGACATATACAAGCAAGGGGACACTCCATAAATTGGGACTCAGTGAAAATAATCGCCCACCAGTCAAACTTAGTAAAGAGGAAACTAGAAGAAGGGATCGAAATAGCAAGAAGAAGAAGTACCACAATTAACGATAATTGCGGATGGACTCTTCCAACTGAGTGGCAGCAACTACTCCAGTGACATAGTCCTGATGACGAACTAGGCTTTAGTTCGAAAATTTGACAACCAACTTTCATGAAAAATGGCCTCTATAAGACCCGTAAAAAGTTATTCCACAATTAAAATGCATGTTTTGCCAGTCCTTAGTCACCCCTTGCAACATCGAGGAACAGAGCTGGCATTTTCCTGTTTCCTTCACAAAATTAAAATTCCAAAACACTACTAACTACTTACTCAATGTGCAGGGGAAAAGTCTGTGTATCACAATATACGGTGACAGACAGTTGAAGTTCCAATTGTGAACTTTAATTTCTCATCAAACAAAAGGGAAGATGCTCATGCCATTCATTTCTTGATATAGCAAACAGTGATTAAGGAATGGACAAATGTTCATTTTCTACAAAATTAATGTTCAAAATGCAATATTGGCGCTGTTCAGTTTTTTTGTATATAAAGTTGTAAAGTTGAAGGAGTGGGAGATTGATTATATGTATATATACACCCTGATTCATAAAGAAGTATACAGTTTCCAGATGCTGTAAAACAGTAACAGTTGAAGACACAGACCACAACTTGAACCGTTACGTAAATGTACTCATAAAGTTTGTGTCCCACTACTGAGGGAAGTGACGTAGGTGATAGTGCGCGCATCACGTGGCCAATCAGTCAAAATGGCAGCGTCTGCAGTGGAGAAGGCGTTTTGTGTTCTTGAATTGAGCAAAACGGAATCTGTAACTGTTGTGCAACTGCATTTTCGATCACGATTCGGAAAAGAACCTCCAACCAGAAAATCTATCTATGATTGGCATAAAAAATTTGAAACTACATGCTGTTTGTGCAAACTTAAATGTCCTGGATGACTGCATGTGTCGGAAGAAGTTGTCGATAGTGTTTGCACCGTCATTCAACGGAGCCCGGGAAAATCATTGCGGAGGGTGAGTCGTGAAGTGCAGATTTCACAGCCCACTGTCTGGAGAATTTTGAGAAAGAAGCTGAAAATGATTCCATACAAAGTGCAGATGTTGCAAAATCCACACTTTGTATGGAATGCACTTGATTCAGATATCTTACCTCGCGTTTCGGCAGAAATGGATTACCCGCTTGATGTGTGTTGTGTGACTAAGGTGACTGTGTCATGTGAACATCTGTGACTGTCTCTAAAAAAACTTGAAACATTCCCCTGCAATTCTGTTACAGGTAACATAAAATATCTTACATTGTTCTTGCTTTATAGTGCATTGAAACTGTATACTTGTTTATGAATCACCCTGTATATTCTTTGCTCCTTTGACTGATAAAGCCCAACTCCTCACATTGAGTGTGTCTTGATTTTCTGTCTTGGCTTCAGAACCTTAGTGTCACCCATTAATACTTAATAGAGTTGCTAGTGGTGGGTTTGTCTCAAATGCATCTTGCCACTTCATCCCACAGATTACCAACTGCATTCAGAACTGAAGAGGGAGAGGGCCATTCAATTGTTGCAAACTCAATGGAATGCTCCTTTAGCCAGTCCTCTGCTAAAGTGGAACAATGAGATGAGGTGGTGTCCTGTTGAAAGAAGGCATCTTGCTGTGGGAAATGAATGTCCATGAATGGACGTAGGTCATCAGCAAGTTCATCAGCATAGCCTTGTGCAATAATTGTGGTCTCAATAGATACAGGGAACTCTACAGAAATACACAGAAACACACTTTAGATCATTACAGCACCTTCAGTAGCCTTTAACACCCAGACTGAAGTTAGGGTCCACGGCTTCGTGTGGCCTACACCACAAATACACCCTCTTATTGCGGAGGAAGGGGGTGGACCTCAATTTCTCAGACTAAGCTACCCATTTCCTGTTTCCCACAGTCCATTGAAAATATTAATTTGTGTACTGCAGCTTCATAGCCCATTGGCATTTGTTAACAAGGGTGTTCAAGGTGGGCATCAGCTGCCAAAAAAACCAGTTGTGCCATCATACATTAAATGGTCTTTGCATAAAGCTCTGAAAGTGCTCCATTGTTGAATAGCAATGTCATTTCCTCCACTGTGGCTTCCCATTTCAATGTTATGACACAGAAGAGGTAGCACTTACCTTGAACATCAGCTACAGGGCTTGAAAAATACCATGCCTGAAGCATGTAAATTATTGGCTTGAGTAGGTACCTTATTTTCCAGCGCATAATCCATAGATTATCTGTTCCTAAAAGTTTAAATTCTAGCCACTGCAGATTATCTGATGGTGCAGATAATACGGACCCCCCCCCCCCCCCGTAAACTTCAAAATGAAGCAGTTTTGCTCTTCATAAGAATGCCATGTGTTCGACAATAATGCACAGTGTCACTGCCAACATATCTCCCCCTTGGCTTTGACAAAAACGTCTGTGTGTATGTGTGTGTAGACATTTCCTCTCTGCGCATTGCTGCTTTGTTAAAGTTAGGGGAGAAAACATTGCCTTCAGCAAAGTGCGTTGACCTTGAGTTGGGAAGTACCATGTCCATTCCATGCCGCTCTGACCCATGACTTCTGTAACATCGCTCCCCCACACACACTCTTCCCCAGGTTCGAACCCCACTCCCACTTGTTTATTTTGCTCTACTTCAAAGAGAATGCCTCTGGCACTAGAGCTCCAAGACTGAAGGGGAGAACTTTGACACCATCACAAATTATTTATGGCCTGAAATCCAGTGTTTCAGTTGTTGATGTAATTTAAGCATTACTCAGAGTTACAACACGATTTCTACATAAATAAAAAATATATATCACAACCGCTTGAAAGTTAAGAGATATTGAACAGTACATTTTTTAAATTTTCAAAAAAATTGAGTGATTTTATATTTTGTTAAACTCACTAAATGGAGAAAAAAATATAATATATATATACAGTATATATATATATATATATACATTATACAGTAAAACCTCAAAAATGTGGCATCGACGGGACCAGAGGAGTGCCAGATTTATGAAAATTCCAGATTTCTGAAGCTATCCAAAAATTGTGTAATGGGCGTTACGTAAAGTACGTACTTATACGTAACAGGTCACTTTAACGAAAATATGTGCATCTGCACCTTATAAATAAGCAGGGGTCGTGCTGCAGATCGCATTCTTTGCAATTTGCAAAAAAAAAAGAAAAAAAAAAGAAACGTTTTGGCGAAAATATTGGCAATTAGCGTTTTGTATTATTTATTATAAAATTCTGTTGTGGATTATGCATCTGTGTTTTAGCCTTTACTATAAATTTTGTCTGCGGATTATGCGCCGACTTTTTTTCTCTTATGTTGAATTTTACCACCTGCGGATTGTACGCTGTCACGGATTATATTCTGAAAAATGCGGTAAATAAAAAATTTAGTTGCCCAGATCGGACAACTAAATTTTAAAATAAAGTTTGGAATAGAACTTCCTGCGGCAAGAAAAAAGACAGTTGTCCCATGTGGTGTTTCATTTTACTGCTGATCACTGGAAGTTGTATTATTGTTACAGAGTGCCAAGGACTGAAGACACAGGGTGACCAGGCGTTCAGCATTGGGGGGACATGTCCTCCTTTTTTTACCATGTCTTCCTGTCCTCCAGGCATGAAAGGAAATAGTCCAAATGTCCGGCTTTTTCAATAAGAAATAATTCAAATACATTTTCATCAAATTCTTCTATTGTAATCATATATCCTAGTTTCAAGCCATTGCTAAAATGTATTAATTCATTTATGGATTCTTGCTCATGCCCTCCCTTCTCCCCGGGTCAGTTTATCTGTGATCCTGCAGCTGCCTGCTACAATGAATCACTTGTGAGTCAGCAGAGCAGAGAAAACTAGCCAGTGTGCATTAGTCTGTCTTTCATCACACGTAGACAGTGCCGTGTATTGTTGTTGTGTAAACAGCGAGCTCATACTGCTTGTTTTGTGTGTTATGAGTCATTGCTGTGAGTTTTTTCTGTTTATAATCCAAATTTCTTAATCAATCGGTGAGGGGTATACTGATAGTTAAATACAATTTAAAAGTCATGTCATGCTCTGAATTTTATAAATATTTGCTAAAGAAACCTGATCTACTGAAGGAAATCTCTTCCAATGAAAAATATAAGTAAAAATAAATGAGTGGTAGGCAATGCACGTAACTAACAAACTAATTAAGAAGAAGGTAGTGTAGAACACGCTAAGTTACGTATAAAAGTTTAATGCAAATATATTTCATCCATTACTATGCCCTTTATCAGTGCCACTACGATTGGTTTACGTTGCCAGATTGGAAAGGTAAGTTTTGTAATGGTAACTCCGGGTGACGTAATGCAATGAGCGATTTCCAGATGTAAGAAACGAAAATGGGGAGCTCAGAGTTGCAATTTTTTGAAAATAAAATTTCCAAAAATTGCAATATATTTGCCTTAAACTTTTTTATACATAACTTAGCGTGTTCTACACTACCTTCTTCTTAATAAGTAAAAATGGCCAGCAGACTAAAATCTTCCTTTCTTTTTTAAAGTTTTACATGTATAAACTCTCAAACTGGGAAATTGAAATACAGATGCATTTTATTTATTTTTGTACAAATTTATTGTGTCCTCCTTTTTCTCAAAATGTCCTTTTTTAATGAAAAATGTCCTCCCATTCCAAAAAGCCATCTGGTGACCATGTGAAGAATATCACTTCTTTAATTATGTTATGCTCTAGGTCCAGAAATTGGAACCATATGTAGTTCTGCTTCCAATGTTGTTTTATAGTCAGCAAAGAGAGGCATGCCTCTGATCTAGTGTCCAGTGTCCAGTAACAAAGGGCAAAAACTTTAACAAAAAGAACATAGCAGAATCACTAAATTTCTCAAATCCCAATTTCAGCATCATCTTAAAACTTGAGATACACGCTTTTGTGCATTAAACATATTGAATACAAACCCTTAAAACGGAAATGCAAAACATGTAAGAAAGGTTATATCTTTTAAACTTAAAGAAATGAGGATTTTGATTTGTAATCTTGAAAGAAAAATTTTCCTGGGCTTCCAGCTTTTACTACCTGATCAGTTGAATAATTTCTGCACATGCCCAGCTCGGCATGTAACTCTTCAGATACTTTTCAAGCCCTGAGCTACCCATTTACAGCCATGTTTTATCTGGTGACAGCTGAATTTGCTGGTTTTAATGTAGTCATGCAATGGTTATTTGATGTGGGAATCCCAGATGTTATGACGTTGCAGAGGCACCCCATCTTTACACCGACTGTCTACCTAGGATCAAACTTGCACAGGTCACTGTGTTTACCCATGATTGCAGTCAAAATTATGCTATACAGCAGGTAGCTATCTGACCTATTTATAGCCCACAAGGGTTTTTGTCTTGCCACATTATTGTGGCTGGGTAGGGCAAGTTTGTGGATAGGTGGGATGTTATAGTAAATTGTTCTTTTGGTGTATATGTGGATCAGCAGGAGGAAGCATCATGTTGAGTTATGCAAATGACTCCAGTATTTGATGTTGCTACCAGTGTCTGCTGCCAACATAACCATGTAATTTTAAAGTTTTCTGATGGGACTATGTTACGTGAGAAACAGTAAAAATACATGCAATTTGGAGCTTTCTGATTGCTGTTTTAACAATTCAGATAAATTTCCACATAATATATGAAGAACATTTCTTCCGCACTATCTACCTGAACAGCTGGAGATTTAATTAAGTATGCCACGATCGAGCGGGATTTACTTTGACTGTTGAAAATCAGAGGCCATTCTGGTTCTTATCACTCAGATACTTGGGACTTTATGTCCTAGGTGGTGTAACGGTTAGCATGCTCAAAAGGAAATCGGAAGATATGGGTTTGAATCTCGTTCCAGGGCGATGTAATTTTTAAGTTTTCTGACGTGACTGTTACGTGAGAAACAGTAAAAATGCACGCAGTTCGAAGCTGTTTGAGTGCTGTGTTAATTATTCAGATCATTAAATTTTATGTAAGTTTGTGGTGGCTGGTGAGACAGACTTGCAGTGATTGATTTCCTAAAGAACAGCAGATTATTGGCCTCTGAGAGAGTGAATGGATAACTTGCTGTATAGTGTTACATGTGATCTGTGACAGTACCTCAATTCATTGATGCTTGCAGTTGTGATTTTAAAAAGTCACACACCTGTTGGGACTGATGTACTGTAGAGAACTACGCCTTAAATAGACCACATGATCCAGTGACAAGCCTAGCTGCCTGTTTGGTTGGTGCGAATCAAATGTCTGGTAAAGGACCAGCACACGTGGACAGTGAGAATGGAAAAGTAGGACAACTTACCTAGACAACTTCTCCCCCCTCCCCCGGGCATCGACACCTAGTTGCCATCTGTCTGGCAAGGCCATGATCCCGGAACGAAGAAAGTCTTGTGGCTGAGACTCTTAAGAAGTGATCAACTGCACGTTGAACCTCGTCTGTCGTGAACTGTTTCCCCGGACAGGAAGTTAATCCAGGCGACGAAACAAATGATAGTCTGTCGGAGACAAGTGTCTGGGAAATAGGCAGGATGGGGCTGCGCTTCATAGCCCAAGGCACTTAGTCTCAGCATCGTTCGTTGTGCGACATGAGGGCAAGCGTTGTCCTGGAGCAGAAGAGCGCCACGTCTGTTGACTGAAGCCGGTTATTTCCACAGCAATTTCTGGTGCACCTGGTATAATTCAGCACAATAACGTTCTGCAGTGATGGTTTGGCTTCTTGCCAAGAAACTCCGATGAATTATCCCGACTGTGGACCACCAGACAAGGAGCATCGTCTTCTTGGTGTGTAGGGGTGGCTCAGGATGCCGTTCAGCAGGCTGTGCCTTGCTTAACCATTGTGCAGATCATTTTCGACTATCATAAAGGACCCACTTCTCATTGCAGGTGATGATTCAATGCAGTAGAGGTTCCTGTTTATTCCTAGCAAGCAGCGATGTACAGACTTCCAAATGCCTAGTCTTGTTGGCAGTTGTCAACTCGTACGGCAGCCACATGTCCAGCTACCAGATGCTGAACAACTGTTATGTGGTAGACACCTACCTCTGCTGCTCTCTCACGACATATTTTTTGGGGGTCCGCTTCAACCACACATAACAGAACATCATCAGAAACAGCAACAGTTTGGTGACCACGTGCTTCGTTTTGCAGGTCCGTATCTCTGCTTCGAAACTGCACAAACCAGCGCCGAATGGTTCGTTCATTGGCTGCATTCTCCGCAAACGCTTTGTTAATGTTTTGAGCTGCAACTCCTGCAGAATGGCCCAGTTTAAATTGATACAGGAAGATGACTCTCAAATCCGGCGTCTCTATGTTTCTCTTGCAAGCCACGTTACGTCCAAACAAACCACGCCTGAACCTTGTTCTTCACACAGGTGCTAACTATTTATTATAGCAACTCTGTGACGTAATACCCGCAACACCTGTGGGTAGTTCCATTCCGCTGTGGTGGGGCCCTGTCTCCACTGCTCGTTCGCGCCGGACATTTCATTCGCCCCAACCCAGTATCAGCAAAATGTTGATGCTGGCCATCAGTCTTGCCATAGCATAGTGAATCATTTCCCACTGACTGGTGGAGGCATGATTATGTGCACAGCACTCAATGCATCACCTCCTACTCACCAATGCTTATAATTTCCAGCATCTGAAATGGTATCTTACACAAGGCAACTTGAATACAGGATGGCATCATGTGGTGTTTCACAACAAATTGTGCTTCTGCTGATGATTTGCCTGACATATGTGTAGATGTAATGCTGTTTGCATAATGATTCAGGAGCCATTGTCAAACTTCATACATCATGTATGATATTTCTCACATACAGTTTTGATGGCTCCTTGCAGTATTTCAGATGTATTACAGGGCTTGGAAAATACCATGCCCAAGATGCCCGGTGCATATAAATTATTGGACTAGGCAGGTAAAAAAGCAATCTAGTTGCCTGAACCAGGCAACTAAATTTAAAGAACTTTGGAATAGAATTTTGTGCTACAAGAAAAACAGACAGTCGTTGTGTTTCATTTCACTAGCAATCACCGGAAGTTGTATTATTGTTATGGAGTGCTGCCAAGAACAGAAGAATATCACTTCTTTAATTATATAATGCTCTAGATCCTGAAATTGGAACCATATGTAGTTTTGCTTCAAATGTCGTTTATAGTCAGCAACGGGATGCATGCCTCTGATGGAACTAATCTTTGATGTGTTGTGACAAAGGGCAAAAACTTGAACAAAAGGATGATACAATCACTAAATTTTTCAAATACTAATTTCATCATCATACCAATTTCATATCATCTTAAAACTTGAGATACGCACTTTTGTGAATTGAACATTTTGAATACAGACCCTTAAAATGGAAATGCAAAACATAAAAAATATTTCACATATTTTTTTAATTAAAAAATGAGGATTTTGATTTGTTGTCTTAAAAGAAAAAATTCCTTGGGATTCCAGCTTTTACTAGCTGGGCAGGTAAATAATTTCTGCACATGCCCAGTTGGGCATGCAACTTTTCAGACATTTTTCAAACCCCGTATTAGAACCTGTTGCTATCTGTTAGTAATAAGGATGTTTGGTACCTTCTTTCAACAAAACCCCAATCTACATGCCATTAACATCTTTGCAGTATTTCGACAATTTCAACATACTGCCAAGCTTGCCAAGTCCCTGACTATTTTTTACCAACAAAATGTGAAGAACATGACGGGACATGGCATCTCTGGCTCACTCGTAGCCAGCACAAGCAACGGCTACCCTTCATCCAGGTGCAGGAAATGTGTAGTAGTGCCACAGCCAGCTATTGAATGACTCTACAACTTTCTTGTATGATGCTTAACTGAGTGTAGCATCAACAGAGGAGGTTTTAAGTCTTGCTGACTTAAACTTTCTCTGTTTAGCCATTTGTGTATGTCATATGAAAGTTTATGATGTTTTTATAAACTCTATAAGCTGCCTGGTGTATGAGTTTCTTCTGAATTTCTCTTCCTCTTGGAGTGTTGCAATTCATTGTTCCAATGTAAGTAAACCTGGTTATCACTCAACAAGTGTCCATTAAAAATTTAAAATGTTTTTTTTTTTTTTTTTTTTTTTTTTTCTACCTATTTTTCTGTTAGGAAGGCATGGTGCCTAATTGATTACATAAAAGTTTGTCAATAAGAAATGTTTGTTAGAATTTTCACATGTGGTGCTACATTAAGCCCATTGAGCACCTACAGCATTTTTTTTTTTTTTTTTTTTACTTTGAAGTATGGTAGCTTATTTTTTATTCTTTATACAGTTGATGTTTTGTAAAACTTCCACATTCCATTTATTTCCGGAAAAGAAATTATATTCTTCCTAATGTGTGTGTGCAATTTTTCACAGCATTTATGGCAAGTGGTTGTTGAAGAAGCAAACTTATTGGGTCACCTGAGAATAATCAAGGACTTCTACTTCCTAGGTCGGGGCGAATTATTCTTGGCTTTCATTGACCAAGCTAATAAACTTTTGAAAGTTCCTGTGACCACTACTACTGAATATGGTAAGTCCCTCACAGAATGCTTCTACCTTCAAACTGTTGTTTAGCATTGAAGACTGTATATCATGCTTGATGGAGGTAAGGGGCCTAGCAGTCAATGTAGAATTGAAGCAGCTTTTTAAACATACTAAATAGGCATTATGTTGTAATATAATATTTGTTTGGTGATAAATTTATTTAATATATATATATTATACACTACCTGATCAAAAGTGTCCAGACATTTACTTATCCACAAACTTCCTGTAATAGAAAAGAAATTAATATCAAGTTGTTTTGCCCTTTGCTGCTATTACAGCCTCCATTCTACCACAAGAGCATTAGACAGGTCAGTCACCTGTGTCCTAGCTTCAGCCTGGCTCACAGTCGGCAATCCAATTAGTCCCAAAGGAGTTCCATGGGGTTGGGGCTGTATGCAGGCCTGTCAAGTTCTTCCACTCCCATCTCATGTAAACCATTCCTGCACGGACCTTGCTTTCTGGATGAAACCATTGTTTGGTTGATAAAGAAAAGAGCCTTCACTAAACTGTAGCCATAATGCTAAGAGCACATGATTCTTGAGAATGTTGTGCTACATTGCAGCATTAAGATTCTCAAGCATTGGTACTAGGCGGTTCAGCCCAAACTATGAAAAACTGCCCCAGATCATGCTGCATTCTCAACCAAACTCCACAGATGGTACAGGGCAGTCAGGCAGGTAGTGTTCACCTGGCATCTTCCACACCCAGACTCATCCTTGTGCTGCCAAATGGTGAAGGGTGATTCATCACTCCAGGGAATGTGCTTTCATTCCTCCAGAGTCCACTGGTGCCGAGATGTACACCACTCCAGCCAATGCTTGGTGTTGACCTTGCTGATCTTGGGCTTGTGTGTGGTTGCTCATTTATTTAAACCCATTCCCTTAAGCTCTCGACAAACCATATGGTGTTGGCGTTGCTTGAAGAGGCATTTTGGGACTCGGTGGTATGTGTTACTACTGAGAACAGGCGATTTTGTTACACCACTTGCTTCAGCACTCGCAGTCCTGCTTTGTCATTTTACATGGTGTTCCAGGTTGTGTTTGTGCTGCTGTTGCTCCCTAGCTAATTCCACTTCATAATAACATCACATGCACTTGATCAGGGCAGTTGCAGCAGGGCAGAAATGTGACCTATGACCTTGCCACATTGAAAGTCACTGAGATCTGCCATATGGCCCATTTTGCTGTTCAAGCTTGCAACATTGAAAGCCATAATGTTTGCCAGGTCAGATGCACCTTTCTATTCCTCTATGGGCCATTGCTATGGCAAATATGAGCAACCCACTGCTCGAAAGGGGTATCTGTATACTTTTGATCATGTAGCATATCTCGTCAACTGAAGTATGAAGGAGGTTATGCAGTGATCAAATATATAGGAAGTGAAAGGTTTCTGTTTAAAAATTGGCTCTATTGCACAGCTTTGTGTTTCAAAATGGGTTTTGTGTCTGTTCTGGTGCACTTCCTTTACTGGAGCTAAATTAGCAGTGGGCTGCTCCACCTAGCTACAGATGCCTCTTTTTATTCTGAGTTAGTGTAATTTCTTTTTGCAGATGCTTCTGTTCTCTGTATGTCTGTCAAGGAATGTCATCAGTGGTAAGCTGTGCACATTAAAGGTTTATACGAGAGTTTTGCCTAATCTCCTAATGGTTTATTTTTGTTAGCTGCTATAATGGAATGGCTGTTGCCATTTCTTGTGCACATAATGTGAGTTAATTAAAAGACATCTGTATTCACCTACTTATACCAATGTAAGTGCTATTGTATTATAGATTCATTTATGCATTTTTATTTAACTAATGTAGAACCCACTTATAACGAGAAGCTCTGGACCGATGAAAATTCTCATTAAATCCGAGCGCTTGTTAAATTTGATTTTGGGTGAAAAATCACACAATGTAAAACTATGCATGCGTGACAATATACATACATATCACTAAGCTGTTCTCTGAGATTCCAAGGTTAGCTCCACAAAGAAATACAAACTACCAGATAATGTTTACTTACTGTTGCCGTATAAAACTTGTCCATTTACAGTGATCTTAACATCAGGGTGCCCACGTGTCCTTGAAAACCGGGAAAGTCCTTGAATTTCAAACAAAAAAATTCAAGGCCTGGAATGTCCTTGAATTTCTTTAATTAGCCTGGAAAGTCCTTGAATTTTAAAATCCCACAGCCAAAAAATTTTGATCGGAATTTCCGATCATTTTCCTTTTGTTATTTTTCACTTTTTTTCTGCAATCCCCCATTGACATCGGAAGTCAAAAAGAGTAAACTTCAAAGCAGCTGCATCACTGGGAGAAAGGGTGCGCTGCAGTCTGACGAAGAGTTAAGTAGGTCAAGATTGGACCCCCCCCCCCCATCTACTGCGAGAGGAGTCGAGTGTTTGCTACCTCAGAGCACTTGTTCTGCGATGGGGAAAACTATCGTATCGTTTCTTTCATTTTCCTTACCGCAAGGCGGGGATTTTCCCTTCTTGTTTCTTCTTCAAAGCGGGTTCATTCGATGCTGTTGATAGGTGCATTTCACCAGCCCCTCCCCCACCCAACATCAAATTTTTAAATTTTTCAGACACCATTCGTTTGTACCACGTATGAACCTGAATGAACTCCGTTCATTCCGGTTCATACGTGGTACAAACATTCATTTAATAAAACACTTAATATCTATTTTTGAATTATGTACAGGTATGGTGTCTGAAAAATTCATTTAAATTTTTCAGACACCATACCTGTACATAATTCTAAAATAGATATTAAGTGTTTTATTGTTAAGATAATTTTGTGTGTGTGAAATTGAGAGTTTTGAACATACAGAAAGAATTAATGCGATGCATGTAGATGCCTTATGAAGATAATGAGCATCATAATACAACACACATAATTCTTGATATATATATGTCTTTCAATCACTGAACTGGGAAAACAAAGGGATAAAGATTAATGGAGATTATCTAACCCACCTTCGTTTTGCTGATGACATAGTCATTTTTGCAACTACCCCATCAGAGCTACAGAGTATGATCCAGGAACTTGCTGACAAGAGTAAAGAAGTGGGATTAAAAATGAACTTTCAGAAGACAAAAGTGATGTACAATGCTTTTACAAGAAATGAAGATTTATCGATTGATGGAGAAAAGCTGGAGATAACAGACACGTATGTTTATCTTGGACAGCAGATATCAAGTGAGGGTCACATTGGTGAAGAAATTAATCGGCGTACAAAACTTGCCTGGAGAGCTTTTGGAAGAAACAGCATAATTTTCAAGAGCAATATGCCATTATGTCTTAAAAGAAAAGTGTTTGATCAATGCATCCTTCCAGTGCTTACGTATGGTGCAGAGACGTGGACCTTAGCTAAAAGAGACATACAAAGGCTGCAGACAACTCAAAGCAGCATGGAGAGGTGCATGCTTGGTGTAACCAGGAGATATAAGAAGAGGAACTCGTGGATCCGAAAAATGACAAGAGTGGAAGACATCATGATCAGAGTTAAATCCCTGAAATGGCAATGGGCTGGACATACTGCCAGAAGAACAGACCATCGATGGACAGCCGAAATTTTAGATTGGATTACAAGGGACAGGAAAAGACCCAGAAGAAGACCACATGGAAGATGGGTGGATGAAATTCGAAAGTATGCGGGAGTGACATGGAGGAGACTGGCACAAGACAGACCGTTGTGGAGGAAACTTGGGGAGACCTTCGTCCAGCAGTGGATTGATAATGGTTGATGATGATGATGATGATGATATTCATTGCAGTTTAGGACATTGAAAAATTCATCCTTGAATTTTTTTCCTGAAGGTCCTTGAAAGTCCTTGGATGTCCTTGAATTTTTTCCCCTGAAAAAGAGTGGGCACCCTGCAACGTACAATATTTATTTAATCCATCACATGATGTTCACAATATCTTCTATACTTCATACTCATAATCTTTTTCTTATGCAGACACTCCTGAATCTGATCCTCCCATGACTTCCTTGGCCTTCCTCTGCCTTTCCTTCCTGCCACTTGGGCTAAAAATATTTTCTTAGTAAGCATCTCATCACTCATTCTTTCAACATGGCCAAACCACCAAAGCATATTAGTCTCCACCTTGCTAATAGCATTTTGCTTCGCATTACACAACTGCAACACATCTTTATTCCTCACACGATCAGAACGTGTCTCGCCCCACGCCCCCTGTAAGTAATGCATTTCTCCAGCACACAAATTACTTCTCTGTTTTTTCTGTAGTACCCAGGTTTCACTGCCATTCATCTGTGTAGGAAAAATTACACTTTCATACACAGCCATGCGGGACTCTCTAGAGAACCCATCATTCCTGTGAAAACCTCACAAAGCAGCCATGACTTTTGATGAAGAATTCACTCGCCTATTAATTTCGCCATCTAATTTGTTCTCTCTGTCAAACATGCTTCCTAAATACACAAACTCATTCACCTGATCAATCACTGTGCCATTTAGACTTATATTACAATCAGTACTACCAGTTCTTCTCTCAAAAACCATAACTTTGTTTTTTCTCTTATTTATACTCAGTTAGAATTTCATGCAAACTTCGTACATCTGGGACAACATACTCTGCAACTCACTATTGTTCTCTGCCAACAGGACTGTGTCATCAGCATACAGCAATCTGCACACACGGATATCACCAAGACATAAACCAGTATTGCTCATCTTGGAATCACACATGCACACATCCGTAAATATATTAAACAGCCATGGGGACATTACACAACCTTGTCTGAATCGTACACCAATAAAAAACCATTTCGCTAAAACACCATTTACTCATACACAAGATTTACTGCCTGCATACGTAAACAGATTCACAGTAACAATAGTTATTTAATGCTTTCCACAAAAGTGTCCTATTTACTTGTTGTAAGCTTTCTCTAAATCTATGAAGGCAGCAAAAACTTTCTTACCAACAGCCAGAGACTTTTCAAACATCATGCATAATGCAAGAATTTGATTAGTGCAGCCTTTACTGGGCATAGAACCACTCTGAATATCCCACACTTTCTCTGATACAAGACCCCGTACCTTTTTCAATAATGACCTCACCAAACACCTTCCCTGGCCCACTCAATAGGCTAATACCATGATAGTTCTTGCAGTCAGTCTGATCACCTTTTCCCTTAGTCAAGGGAACAATGATAGCATCCTTCCGATCTCAAGGGACCATCTGCCGATGCTGCTGCTAGATCTGCCTCCTCTTTGGTCGTCACACCCTTGCCACTGTTTCACCGTGATTTTCGCTTTCTTGTTCACGATCATATCAGGCGAACGTGGCAGGGTCTGTGGGACCAACAAATGGAGAATAAACTGCACCGTATTAAACCTTTCCTTGGAGTTTGGAAATCATCGTGTCGCCGGAACCGTTGGGAAGAAGTTGTTCTTGCGCGTCTCCGCATTGGGCATTGTCGCTTCACGCATAGCTATTTGCTGTGTGGCGACACTGCCCCAATGTGTGAGGCGTGCGACTGTTTACTCACCATCTCTCATGTTTTAGGTAGTTGTGTTCATTTTCGTAATCATCGGTTTCACTATTTTCAGTCTCATCTACTGGATGACGGCGCAGCTACACTGCAAAAGCTTTTGGGCGACCACTGCGACACTTTCGCAGTTTTTTCGTTCTTTAAGCAGATTGACTTTTTAAAACTTATTTTAAAAAAAAAAGTTATAATAATTATAACAGTGAATTAATAAATTTAAATATAAACCTAATTAACTAACTAGTCTTCACAGCTTTCATCATTCTCTTTTCTAACTTTTACCAAGCCTGTCTGCTCTTAATCATTTCACCCCGCTTTTAAAAATCTTTAACTGATAGTTCTGTGTCTGGCACTCTTTGGCCAAACCTGGCCCTTGCGCCACTAAAATCAATTAACTAACTAACTAACCATTCCTAACTCCCAGCACAACTGGCAAATTTCAGTTAACCAGTCAATTACCGAGTCACCTGCCATATTTCAACATCTTGGCAGTTATGTGACAATATACATATGTGTTTATATTATGTATCCATCTATTTATTAAAAAAATGCCATGCATTAAGATATATATGGACATGTAATGTAAACACATATGGTGACAATATACAGGGTGTTCTAAAATTATGTATACAATTTCAAAGTTGATTAGTACAGAAAATATTTGCGATACGAATGTTTTACATTTTGTCCAATTTTAACCAAGTTCTAAAGTTTTATTTTTCCTTTGGTAGGAGACGCTAAGTGCCTGGTAGCACAGTGTGACACAACATAGTGAAAATGGCAATGCCACAGAAAAAAGCTGCTTGCATGATGTGGTTTGCAGAGTCCAAATTGCTGACCCAAGTCCAGATAAATTTCAGGAGGGAGTACAAGAGGAAACCACCAACACTGAAGAGCATCCAGCAGTGGGTAGACAAATTCAAAGCTACCAGTAGTGTGGTGAAAGGAACGAGTAGCAGCAGACCATCTGTGTCGGAAGAATCTGTGGTGGCTGTACGTCAGGCGTACCAACGGAACCCATCGACGTCCATTCATTCAACTAGTCGCAAACTGGGGATACCCTTCATTGGCCATCAGACGTTTGTGCATGCTTAGATCAGCACTTACCTGGTCGGTGGACTGGACGCGGAGGTCTAATGACATGGCTTCCCCGTTCGCCAGACATAACCCCCTGTGATTTTTTTTATGGGGGCTCCTTAAAGACATTGTCTACCAGACAAAGGTTGCCTCCCTCAGTGACCTGAAAGCCTGCATCACTGCAACCTTCCTCCACGTCACCCCAGACATTCTGCACCATACTTGGTCTGAAATCGACTACCGCCTCAACATCCTTCGCGTTACGAATGGAGCACATGTGGAAGTGCATTGATTGCAAAGCTATAAACTTTAGAAATCGCTTAATCTTGGACAAAAAGTAAAACATTCACATCGCAAATACTTTTTGTACTAATCAACTTTGAAATTGTATACATCATTTCCGAACACCCTGTACATGTGTATTTATATTATGTATCCATATCATCATCATTGTCAACCATTATCAATCCACTGCTGGATGAAGGTCTCCCCAAGTTTCTTCCACAAGGGTCTGTCTTGTGCCAGTCTCCTCCGTGTTGCTCCCGCATACATTCGAATTTCATCCACCCATCTCACATGTGGTCTTCTTCTGGTTCTTTTCCTGTCCCTTGGAATCCAGTCTAAAATTTTGGCTGTCCATCGATGGTCTGTCCTTCTGGCAATATGTCCAGCCCATTGCCATTTCAGGGATTTTACTCTGATCATGATGTCTTCCCACTCTTGTCATTTTTCTGATCCATCAGTTCCTCTTCTTATCTCTCCTGGTTACACCAAGCATGCACCTCTCCATGCTGCTTTGAGTTGTTTGCAGTCTTTGTATGTCTCTTTTAGTTAAGGTCCACGTCTCTGCACCATATGTAAGCACTGGAAGGATGCATTGATCAAACACTTTTCTTTTAAGACATAATGGCATATTGCTCTTGAAAATTATGCTGTTTCTATATATATCTTAATATATGACAAACAGTAAATAGTAATGCTGTACTAGTGATCCGATTTATTGGCGTAGGAAATAAGCACATAAGCGTTTCCAGGCTTTCGCACATCAACCAGATGGCTTTTTCAAGGAACCAGATGGCTCTAACAAAGCCAACCAGATGGCTTTGTTAGAAGTTAGTTTCTGTTTAACTTCCTTGAAAAAGCCATCTGGTTGATGTGCGAAAGCTTGGAAATGCTTATGTGTTTATTTCCTACGCCAATAATTCGGATCACTAGTACAGCGTTACTATTTACTACTTAATTGTACTGTTCCTTGTTATAAATATGACAAACATTTTTCACCAAGTTTTAGCTCTGATGATGGCTATTTTGTTGTTCACAGGTAACAGTTTTATCTTAGGCATTTTGTCACTTATAAAACTTCAGGATTTCTTACTTCATGACTGTGTGCATTGGCCACTGTTTAACAATGCATATGAAGCAAAAGTAGCACCGATCTGTGCAATGCAGCTCATGCTTGGAGGGTGAAAGGGGAAATAGACACAATTCCAAGAATTATTATCTCCTGTTTTCTCCCCTCAAACCACATCCCCATGTCATTACCTCCCGCATTACTCTCTGCAATCATCGGCCAGAAATCCATTTAATGCATTCGTCAAACCCCACCCATTCTCCTTTTGTCTAGGAGTAGGTCACCTGTTTTCCACTCTATTGATGCATAGCCCCTTGGCATTGGTGATGGAGATTTTCTTGAACAGTTTACTTGTTGAGCCCTTGATGAACACCATTGCCCATGGCTTTTCTATCAACATTCTTCCACTAGTGCACCAAGACACCACTACACTATTGCAGTTTCGTTTTGTTTGGTACCGTTTCTATTGATCCATTGAAGAACAGTGAGCTGCAGCTATTCTTTGCTTTGTTAAATATGGAATTTCATTAAATTGTGTTACTTTGGTTGTTCAAATTGATCATCTTAGCTTTTCTCTCCCTTGTTAAATCCAAGGATTTCATTAAGTTTTGTTCTTTAAAAACAACCAAATTAGCTTTGAGTTAAAATACCTAACAAAAGCTCCTGTTTTGCTTGTTAAATCTGGGATATTGCAAAATATGGGCTCGTTATAAACTGTGTCTACTGTATACATTTTTTCTGATGTGAAAACTATCTTTGATATGTAATTTACTAAAAATGTTTCATATATACTGTTTGAGTGTGGTATTGTGAGTGACTGTATCGAATTATTTTCTCAAAAACTGAAAAACATTAATATTGCTGTTGAAAAGAGTGATTACAACAGTATAGTTGCTCACACAGATGCATGTGAAGTAAAGACACTCTCTCATAAACCTTATTTAGATTAAAATAAATTATATTTTAACTCAAAGAGCTTTTTAAGTATTTTTTATGTTTTCTGAATTCCTTTTGCAATTTCCAAACGTTTTTGGTCTTAGATCTTTATCAAAGCCTGTTCTTGATTAGAAACTGTATCCAAAGCTTTGTTTACACAGACAGTATTTAAATTGTGTTGCCAGATTTCTCATTTATTATGGCCAGTTCTTAAGTTAAAATCCTCTTGCTATATATTTTTTTAAGTTATTAATAATGCTCTATTGGGTTGTCTGAAAAACAACAACAACAGCGTTTTCAATACTACAGTTTCACTTACCCAAAACCTCAGAAGAATCCAAGCTAAAGTTCAAGGTGCATGCCATCATGCTCAACGGATTGAACCCGTCTGTTTGCGAGTTGTTCAAATCCTTTAAGGTACTAGGTTTTAAGTTTAGAGGCAAAGAACTTTTGGCACTTGTGTTCAACGTCCTCCAAAGTAGTCAACTGCCGGCCATGGACGAAATGTGCCATCACTCAAAACAAGTGACAATCTGAAGGAGCAAGGTCAGGGCTATATGCTGGATGAGGCAGCAACTCAACTCTATGCAGTCTTGAAGTTTAACTTGGGTCTGATTAGTGGTACGAGGTTTTGTATTGTCTTATTGTTGTATTTGCTGCTTTCGATTGAGGATACTTCCTCTGAAGTTTGCCATATGTCCTGTCCAATTGTTGAGAATACAGTTTGGCATTAATAGAATGAGCTAAAAGTAGATTACGCCTTCATAATTCCACCAGACATTACAGAATGAACTTTTTCTCAAAACTTCTGCATTTCAGGATAGGTACAGCTGGTTCAGCTCTATTGAACCACAGTTGTGAAGAATTTGGGTTATGCAGATATATCCACTTTTCATCTCTTGTAATAATTGTTTGATAAATTGAGTATTGCACGGATTTCTGAGCAGTTCCTTGCACACCTACCTTGACACGCCATTGAGCTTGAGCTGAGGGATGAGCTCATGAGGCAACCTCACAGTGTCATTTGTAAACCTTTCTGATCTTGTGCAGGTGCTCAGTGATGGTAGATGTAGAAACTCCCTGTTATTCTGACAATTAGCTAGGGCTTGTGCGTGCAGTGTCTTCCACAGCCGTCTGCAGGGTGTACCCGAACCTTCCTTTCTTTTCAAGCTGAAGTCACCTGCCATAATTTTTTTTATCCATGTTTGCGCATTCTGAGTAACTGTCATGCCTTCACCTTCAACTTCTTTATTTTCAGCAGCTTTAAGCCCCTGTTTCCAGTAAATGTCACAACAGAACCAATATCTCAAACTTTGTTTGCAGAGTATCTTGTCCTATTTGTGGTAAATAGAAACATTTGATACACCAACATTAAGTAAATTTTGGTTCCATCAGGTAAATGCTTACTTGGCAGTTGGCCTCTCTTTGTGGAGCTAACCTCTGAATCTCAGAGAACAGCTTAAGGATATGTATGTATGTACACACGTAGGTACTATGGTTTCTACATCTACCATCACTGAGCACCGTACGTATGCATGTATGTACACATGTAGGTACTATGGTTTCTACATCTACCATCACTGAGCACCGTACGTACATGTATGTGCATGCATGCTATTGACCATTGTACAAGTTCGGCGCATGGGTCGCAATATGTGCTTCATGCCTTGTTTGATTCTCCACAGTACATGCTTTCAGTTATCTGCAGTGCAGGAAAACTGCCCCACAGAAAATATGCATGCTTACATTGTAGAACTGTCCTATGCAAAAACACGATTTTTTTCTGGACAGCCCAATGTATAAGTTTTGTAGTGTGTGTGTGTGGAGGAATTTTTTAATAAATCTCTTAGTTTTACGGGGTTTATAGTCTGGTATTTTAATTTTATAAACAATTCAAAGTAATTCAGAAGATGTGAAAAATATTTTAAAGCTCTTCAAGTTAAAATAGAATTGATTCATAAGATCTGTGATACATTTACTTTCCTTGCCACACTAGCAACTTTTATCTTTGTCATCCTGTAAGTAGTTGCCAGCTGACAAAGTTGTGGGTACCATCAGATGTCATGCCTTCAATGCACTTGAAGTAATATTTTCATATGCCAGTGATAGGTCCAATTATGGTAAGTTATATGTTGTCATGAACATGTACTCTCAGTACAGAAAGAAACATCATCTGGGGAAAATGCAAGCTGAGTAAATGCTATGCTAGCTTGGAGAAATGCCACCGAGATCTGTGGAGAAACTTACTTGTCAGAAAGAACCTGCCGCAACTGGTTTTAAAAACACAAGCCTGGTTATTTTAAAAACGTTAGGTTTTAAAAACACAAGCCTGGAAAATGCAAGCTGAGTAAATGCTATGCTAGCTTGGAGAAATGCCACCGAGATCTGTGGAGAAACTTGTCAGAAAGAACCTGCCGCAACTGGTTTTAAAAACACAAGCCTGGTTATTTCAGCTTTTCAGGCAAGAGCATCCTGCTAAGTTATCTGGGCTCAACAAAGACATGTTAAAGTATGCGGTGGAAGAACATCCCAGTTTATTGCTCATTTTGGATTCACTCATTCAACTGTTTGTTATCACTTTCTGGAAACGGAAAATGTACATTTATTTTCAGCTGGTGGTTTACAGATGAACTGTTGTTGCAATGTATTTCCTTGCGAGTCTGAATAGAAAGCTCCAGTACCAAAAAATAACATGTACAAGGTGTTTGTGAAAGAATGTCATGAAAAGAAATAATTAAGTAACATTGTAGTTATCATCATGACGTTTTTCAGTTGACGCTTTTAAGTAATGAAGCAAGAATGGGAGTTTTCTGTTAGAGATAACAGATGGTGCTGCATGTATCAGATTAACAGTAAAGTGAAGAAGACAATGCTGGTGAGCATTGCATTAGAAATGGCATTATCCGTGCATGTAGCAGAAGGCTATGTGTGTGAAATGGTTCATCAAGATGAAATCAACAATGCAAGTACAGCCAAAAAATTTTCGAACATATGCAGTATGTAATCCAGCATCAGGACATGACATCAGAAACTGGTATGATCTCTTTATGGCAGTGAGTTGTGTTTCAAAGAATTCCTCCTTAAAGTCATGTCACCGATGCAAGGCTGGGATCCATTAGGCAAGCATTTCAATGCAGCCCAGGCAAATAAAAAAGACAGGCATCTCAGGAACTTCAAATACCACTTTTAGCTGCTTCGAAAGTGTTCCATACTAGACTAAAATTGTCTGCTTATAATGTGCCTATTTTGCAAGCTCTTCACATACAGGACAGGCCTAAACAGATGGAATTTATGGTAGAGCTTTTGGGTAAAACTGATAACAATAAGATGTTTCTGCAGCGCATTGTTTCCAGACAAAGCAACATTTCATGTGTCAATTGTTAGAACATTCAAATGTGGGGTTCTGAACCCCTGCATGCTGTATGTGAGCATGAGAGGAGCAGTGCAAAAATCAAATGTCTGGTGTGGTTTCATGCATGACCAGATAAACAAGCCTTTTTTTCATCAAAAAGATGAGTGGGATCGTTTATCTTGATATGTTGGGACAATTCATTTTACCACAGCTTCAGGAACTGCAATGTGACATTTTGTTTCTACAAGATGGGGCTCCCCCACACTGGTCTCTCTATGTGAACGAGCTTCTTAATATAAGGCTTTCAGGCAGATTGGCCATCTCGTTCTCCAGATATTTTTTCTTGTGGGCACAGTGCCATTGCTACGATCATACCTGATATTCTTGATTGCACTTGGAATGAACTGTAATATCATTTAGTTGTTGTTTGTGCAACTAAATCTATTAATTTGGAAAAGACAAAAAAAAAAAAAAACCTCTCATGCCAATATACCCTATAATAAAATACTGGTATGTGTATTACTTTGAGTTATCAATTTTTCCTTTTGTGACATTCTTTTATATACACCATGTGTTCACACTCCTAAAGTTATGCTACTCCTTCCAAAGTTAAAATTGTGTTTCAAAAACATGTAGAGGAGAAATCACTTTCCAAGCAAATTATTCTGTACAGCATTGGTTCCCGATGCTTTTGTTCCGCAAATTCCATTCAACCAAAAAAAAAAAAAAAAAAAAAAAAAAAAAAGAAAAGAAAGAAAAAAAATGTTGCAAATCCCCAGGATAATAATGACTAAAAACAGCTTTAAATTAAAATTTGTATTATATAATCATAAAATATAAAATTTTACTACTTATGTTTATGAAACCTCAAAAATTTAGAGACTCAATGTAAAATTATAGTATAAAATAATTTATTTGCAAGATTTTGTATTATATTATTCTATTCAATATAAGTAAGGGATGTAAGGTCAGGTGAGGCGTAACATCACAGCCTCTCCTTGACAAATGTCAACCCCGCCTTCTCGTGGTGCATCCTGTTCCCACTAAAGGGGCTCTGACGACCGCCAATAGCGGTATAACTATAGCATCGGGATTAGAGGAAATGCTACCCCACACTCACCAACCCGCTTGGCCAGCGTGGTGAGTTATGGCCAAACCCCTCCAAAATGACTCCACAACTTAAATCTTGGCCCTCAGTCTCCGGCAGCTGGAATGTACCTGGCCAAGGCAGCGGCCAGTGTGACATGAAGGCAGAGGGTGCTAAGAATCCCCGGAGGACCGGACTAGGCTGCCATCTGATGCTGACCTTGGCTACGTATAATGGGCGCTCCATATCTTCTGATTCAAGGCATCTTGAATTGGAAGAGGAACTACAAAGGATCAAGTGAGACATCATCGGGCTAAGTGAGGTAAGGAGAAAAGGAGAAGATCTCATTGAACTGAAAAGTGGAGATCTCTTCTACTATCGTGGGACAGATACTGGCAGAACTAGTGGTGTTGGATTTATAATAAACAAGAAACTGAAGGATAAAGTTGTAGAAGTTGAAAGTTCCTCTGACAGAGTTGCCCGACTCGTTATCCAACTCTCGAGAAGATACCAGGCTCAGATAATTCAAACTTATGCACCCACCACAAGTCATCCTGAAGAAGAAATTGAAGAATTTTATGAGGAAATTCGTTATCTAAATAATAAAGGTAAACAGCATTTGAAGATAATTATGGGAGATTTCAATGCAAAAATAGGGCAACGGCAACAGAATGAAACTTCAGTAGGTAAATTCGGTCACGGCAAAAGAAACCAGCGTGAAAATATTCTCGTTGAGTTTGCAAAGGCAGAAGGGTTTTTTATCTTGAACTCCTTTTTCAAGAAAAAGCCACACAGGAAATGGACATGGAGACATCCAAATGGGACGACAAGTGAAATTGATTTTATTATGTGCAACAAAAAATTCGTCATAGAAGACTGCAGTGTGCTAAACAAGTTCAACACAGGTAGTGACCATAGATTGGTGAGATGTAAAATGCACCTCAACACTAAACTTGAACGTGGCAAGCTCATTAGACAAACAAAATGTATTGACATAACCAACCTTAAAAAACACCATAATACCTTCAAGTTGGAACTGAAGAACAGATTCTCCACTTTAGAAGTCCTAACTTCAGAAGAAGTGGATATTTTTGAAGTTAACAGAAAAGTAACCAAAGCTCTTATGGAAACAGCAACAAAATTAGCTGGGTCTAAGAACAAGTTGTATGTGAACAAATTATCAGGAAAAACCAAAACGTTGATGCAAAAAGTAGAGAGATGAGGACAACTAAAGAAGATGTGACTTCCAATGTAGAATATATAGAGCTATGCAAGACAGTACGAAAAAGTATCACTGAAGACGTAAGGAAATTCAACTGTGAACTAGTGAGGAAAGCAATTGAAAACAACCAAACCCTAAAGATAGCAAAGGGACATCCCAGTAAGGGAAGAAAACAGATTATGGCACTGAGAAAAGAAGATGGTTCTGTAACAAGAAATAGAGGCGAAATTTTGACAAGAGTGAAAGATTTCTACTCCAAATTATATGAAAGGGATGATACATGTACTCCAGACATCATGAATGGTACCAGAGTTCCTCCAGTCCTCCCAGCAGAAGTTGCACATGCAATCAAGAACATGAAGCGGGGAAAAGCTCCAGGAGAAGATGGAATTACTGTAGACATCATACAAGAAGCAAGTGGAGAAATCGAAACAGTACTCGCCCAAATTTTCACTCGATGCCTTAATGAAGGGAAAATTCTTGAGGATTGGAACAACACAATGCCACAATGATCTTGCTACATAAAAAAGGTGACATTGAGGATCTCAGGAACTACAGACCTATCAGCCTCCTATCAGTGGTTTATAAAATCTTCACTAAAGTTGTTTCACACCGTTTGAGGTAAACACTGGACATGGCTCAACCGAGAGAACAAGCTGGATTCAGGAGTGGCTACAGCACAATAGATCATATCCACGTACTGAGAGAACTAATTGAAAGAGCGAGGGAATATGAACTTCCATTGTGCATGGCTTTTATCGATTATGAAAAAGCCTTTGTTTTAGTGAAACCATCAGCAGTTACAATGGATCTGAAATCCTGTGGTATTGAAGATGCATACATTAATATTATTAATGACATCTATGAAAATGCAAGTGCAAAGATTCGGCTGTTTGAGAATGCAGCACACACAAAAGTAGGAAAGGGAGTGAGACAAGGTGACAACATATCTCCGAAGCTCTTTAATGCTACATTGGAGGGTGTCTTTCAGTCGCTGAGCTGGGAAAACAAGGGGATAAAGATTAATGGAGATTATCTAACCCACCTTCGTTTTGCTGATGACGTAGTAATTTTTGCAACTACCCCATCAGAGCTGCAGAGTATGATCCAGGAAATTGCTGACAAGAGTAAAGAAGTTGGATTAAAAATGAACTTTTAGAAGACAAAAGTGATGTTCAATGCTTTTACAAGAAATGAAGATTTATCGATTGATGGAGAAAAGCTGGAAATAACAGACATGTACGTTTATCTTGGACAGCAGATATCAAGTGAGGGTCACATTGATGAAGAAATTAATTGGCGTACAAAACTTGCCTGGAGAGCCTTTGGAAGAAACAGCATAATTTTCAAGAGCAATATACCATTATGTCTTAAAAGAAAAGTGTTTGATCAATGCATCCTTCCAGTGCTTACATATGGTGCAGAGACGTGGACCTTAACTAAAAGAGACATACAAAGGCTGCAGACAAATCAAAGCAGCATGGAGAGGTGCATGCTTGGTGTAACCAGGAGAGATAAGAAGAGGAACTCGTGGATCCGAAAAATGACAAGAGTGGAAGACATCATGATCAGAGTTAAATCCCTGAAATGGCAATGGGCTGGACATACTGCCAGAAGGACAGACCATAGATGGACAGCCGAAATTTTAGATTGGATTCCAAGGGACCGGAAAAGACCCAGAAGAAGACCACATGGGAGATGAGTGGATGAAATTCGAAAGTATGCAGGAGTGATATGGAGGAGACTGGCACAAGACAGACCGTTGTGGAGGAAACTTGGGGAGACCTTCGTCCAGCAGTGGATTGATAATGGTTGAGAATGATGATGATGATGATGATAAGTAAGATTTTTAATGAAATAGGCCACAACTTGTAAAATGTGTTTAACAGTATAATAATCACATATAAACTTAATTTTGATGTTGGATTTTTTCATTTGAATAAAGGTTTTGCAGTATTTGACCCAACACCAGACAGACACAATCTTGAGTCTGGTTTTGCATCAAGTTTATTTCTGTATTTTGATTTAAAACATGAATAAAGTGAAAATGCTGTCTCACACAAATATGAGGTGAAAAATAGTAGGATAATTTTATGAGCTCTATTGCTGAGAAATAGAAATTATTTTTTTATTTTAGCCAAAGATTGAAAGGCTGTCATTTTTGAATGATGTTTGTAGTCCAAAATCCATTGCTATGTCAATTAAATTTCCCTCTCCATCAAATGGGTTTCAAATCTGATTTAATTTATTGGAAATTTCAGGAAACTATTCATTGAAAGTCATTTAAAAAAAAAATTAAAATAATCACTGATGCCTTTCTTTACAGCCTAATTCATTCAAAGATAGTCAATTTTTTTGGTAATAAATTATGTAATGTCACAAAGCACTCAACATTGTTCTCAATTATGTGGTTCCAGAATTTTAGTTTCTTAATCATCATCATTGTCAACCATTATCAATCCACTGCTGGACGAAGGTCTCCCCAAGTTTCCTCCACAACGGTCTGTCTTGTGCCAGTCTCCTCCATGTCACCCCTGCATACTTTCGAATTTCATCCACCCATCTCCCATGTGGTCTTCTTCTGGGTCTTTTCCTGTCCCTTGGAATCCAATCTAAAATTTCGGCTGTCCATCGATGATCTGTCCTTCTGGCAGTATGTCCAGCCCATTGCCATTTCAGGGATTTAACTCTGATCATGATGTCTTCCACTCTTGTCATTTTTCGGATCCACGAGTTCCTCTTCTTATCTCTCCTGGTTACACCAAGTATGCACCTCTCCATGCTGCTTTGAGTTGTCTGCAGTCTTTGTATGTCTCTTTTAGTTAAGGTCCACGTCTCTGCACCATACGTAAGCACTGGAAGGATGCATTGATCAAACACTTTTCTTTTAAGACATAATGGCATATTGCTCTTGAAAATTATGCTGTTTCTTCCAAAAGCTCCCCAGGCAAGTTTTGTACGCCGATTAATTTCTTCATCAATGTGACCCTCACTTGATATCTGCTGTCCAAGATAAACGTACGTGTCTGTTATCTCCAGCTTTTCTCCATCAATCGATAAATCTCATTTCTTGTAAAAGCATTGAACATCACTTTTGTCTTCTGAAAGTTCATTTTTAATCCCACTTCTTTACTCTTGTCAGCAAGTTCCTGGATCATACTCTGCAGCTCTGATGGGGTAGTTGCAAAAATGACTACGTCATCAGCAAAACGTAGGTGGGTTAGATAATCTCCATTAATCTTTATCCCCTTGTTTTCCCAGCTCAGCGACTGAAAAACACCCTCCAATGTGGCATTAAAGAGCTTCGGAGATATGGTGTCACCTTGTCTCACTCCCTTTCCAATTTTTACGTGTGTTGTATTTTCAAACAGCCTAATCTTTGCACTTGCATTTTCATAGATGTTATTAATAATATTAATGTATGCATCTTCAATACCGCAGGTTTTCAGAGCCATTGTAACTGCTGATGGTTTCACCGAATCAAAGGCTTTTTCATAATCAATAAAAGCCATGCACAATGGAAGTTCATATTCCCTCGCTCTTTCAATTAGTTCTCTCAGTACGTGGATATGATCTATTGTGCTGTAGCCACTCCTGAATCCAGCTTGTTCTCTCGGTTGAGCCATGTCCAGTGTTACCGTCAAGCGGTGTGAAAGGACTTTAGTGAAGATTTTATAAACCACTGATAGGAGGCTGATAGGTCTGTAGTTTCCGAGATCCTCAATGTCACCTTTCTTATGTAGCAGGATCATTGTAGCGGTGTTCCAATCCTCAGGAATCTTTCCTTCATTAAGGCATCGAGTGAAAATTTGGGCGAGTACTGTTTCGATTTCTCCACTTGCTTCTTGTATGATGTCTACAGTAATTCCATCTTCTCCTGGAGCTTTTCCCCGCTTCATGTTCTTGATCGCATGTGCAACTTCTGCTGGAAGGACTGGAGGAACTCTGGTACTGGTATCTTTCATGATGTCTGGAGTGCATGTATCATCCCTTTCATATAATTTGGAGTAGAAATCTTTCACTCTTGTCAAAATTTCGCCTCTATTTCTTGTTACAGAACCATCTTCTTTTCTCAGTGCCATAATCTGTTTTCTTCCCTTACTGAGATGTCCCTTTGCTATCTTTAGGCTTTGGTTGTTTTCAATTGCTTTCCTCACTAGTTCACAGTTGAATTTTCTTACGTCTTCAGTGATACTTTTTCTTACTGTCTTGCATAGCTCTATATATTCCACTTTGGAAGTCACATCTTCTTTAGTTGTCCTCATCTCTCTTCTTTTTGCATCAACATTTTCGTTTTTCCTGATAATTTATTTACATGCAACTTGTTCTTAGACCCAGCTAATTTTGTTGCTGTTTCCATAAGAGCTTTGGTTACTTTTCTGTTAACTTCAGAGATGTCCACTTCTTCCGATGTTAGGCCTTCTAAAGCAGAGAACCTGTTCTTCAGTTCCAACTTGAAGGTATTATGGTGTTTTTTAAGGTTGGTTATGTCAATAGATTTTGTTTGTCTTATGAGCTTGCCACGTTCAAGTTTAGTGTTGAGGTGCATCTTACATCTCACCAATCTATGGTCACTACCTGTGTTGAACTTGTTTAGCACACTGCAGTCTTCTATGACGAATTTTTTGTTACACATAATAAAATCAATTTCACTTGTCGTCCCATTTGGATGTCTCCATGTCCATTTCCTGTGTGGCTTTTTCTTGAAGAAGGAGTTCAAGATGAAAAACCCTTCTGCCTCTGCAAACTCAACGAGAGTATTTCCACGCTGGTTTCTGTTGCCGTGACCGAATTTACGTACTGAAGTTTCATTCTGTTGCCGTTGCCCTATTTTTGCATTGAAATCTCCCATAATTATTTTCAAGTGCTGCTTACCTTTATTATTTAGATGACAAATTTCCTCATAAAATTCTTCAATTTCTTCTTCAGGATGACTTGTGGTGGGTGCATAAGTTTGAATAATCTGAGCCTGGTATCTTTTCGAGAGTTGGATAACAAGTCGTGCAGCTCTGTCAGAGGAACTTTCAACTTCTACAACTTTATCCTTCAGTTTCTTGTTTATTATAAATCCAACACCACTAGTTCTGCCAGTATCTGTCCCACGATAGTAGAAGAGATGTCCACTTTTCAGTTCGATGAGATCTTCTCCTTTTCTCCTTACCTCACTTAGCCCCACGATGTCCCACTTGATCCTTTGTAGTTCCTCTTCCAATTCAAGAAGCCTTGAATCAGAAGATAGGGAGCGTCCATTGTACGTAGCCAAGGTCAGCATGAGATGGCAGCCTAGTCCGGTCCTCCGGGGATTCTTAGCACCCTCTGCCTTCATGTCGCACTGGCCGCTGCCTTGGCCAGGTACATTCCAGCTGCCGGAGACTGAGGGCCAAGATTTAAGTTGTGGAATCATTTTGGAGGGGTTTGGCCATAACTCACCACGCTGGCCAAGCGGGTTGGTGAGTGTGGGATAGAATTTCCTCTAATCCCGATGGTATAGTTATACCGCTATTGGCTGTCGTCAGAGCCCCTTTAGTGGGAACAGGATGCACCACGAGAAGGCGGGGTTGACATTTGTCAAGGAGAGGCTGTGATGTTACGCATCACCTGACCTTACATCCCTTCTTAATCATACTTTTTACTTTGTCTTGAACATTGACTGTATATGTATTTTCATCCTATAATGATGTTTTGAGGCATCATTACAGAATTTTAGTGTGTTACTGAAGATAAATGGAGAGGCCATTGTAGTTTTCTACAGTATGAAGTGTAGTCTTGGTTAATGTCTGGCCTGCATTGTCTGTTATCTAGACATTGCTACATGTAATGAGGTAAGAGCTTTTATATAGTGCCCCCTGACATATGATGCAGCTCTATTTCATTTTGTATCGAAATTGATTGTATGGCGATGTCAGCATGCCTGCACAGAAACTGAAAGGTTCCCAGTTGATTCACACTTTGTATGATATTGTTCCCAAGTTAACTGAAAAATCATTAAATATAGGAAATTCCCTTCTTTCAACATGCATAGACTAGTTAATATATGGTTAATATTTTTTTTATTATATGTTTTAAATGTTACTTCAATTTTTAAGTTTTCTGGAAAGTGTGACATTTGATGGCAGCATAAGAGAGAGACACATTTTTAACTTCGAATGGAATAATACATATTTCCTTAGAAGGTATTAACATTTGTCATCATCCTCTATGAGAGCTCTTTATTCAGGCTAGTAAGTGTTATAATGCAGAAACTGTTCTTAATACACAGTCGAGTCACATTATTGTGACCAGCTCCTACGTTTGATGTCAACAGCGCATAGCCAATGAATGAAAGCATGTGTTGTGAGCTGGCATGGATGGTATGTAAGGTGTGCTGTAGGCATTCGGAAAACATATAACTCGTTCCTGTCATAGATAAAACTAGCGATATATTAGATTTGCGAAAAAAGATTATTATCAGCTTTCAGGTGGAAGTATTTCTGAAACAACGCAGTTTGTGAACTGATCGCATGCTGCTGCGGTTCAAGTGTGTCGTGATTGGAGAAATGGCACCATTGCGAATAAGCGACATGGAAACTGTGGAACACCACGTGCCATTGATGTGAGATGTGAACTTCGGCTTTGAAGGTGCACGAAGGCCGATCAACACACTACAGTGGAGAAACTCACTGGCCAAATGAACCAGGGGGCTACCGGAAGTGTGTCTAAAATGACAGTTCAGTGAACCTGCTGTGTATGGGGGCTCCGATGCAGACGTATGGTCACGGTCAATGCACGTATGCTAATGAAGGTGCATCAGCAGAAAAGGCTTTCATTTGCACAGCAGTGTCGAAATTGGACCTCAGCTGATTGGCAAAGGATGGCCTTCTCTGACGAGTCACGTTTTCTGCTTCTTTGAACGGATGGACGTTGGCGTATAAGGCAAGAGACATCCGAGAACAAACACTCTTCAACCACTGCTGGAAGAACACAAGCTGGTGTGGGCAGCATTATGGTCTGGGCATTCCCTGGGTCCACTCTTACCTGTGGAAGGCACTATGGGCCGAATTAGTAATGAATCCATCCTTGCAGACCATGTGCAACCATGCATGCTGATTGTCTTCCCTGGGGCAGATGGGATCTTCCAGCACGATAATGCATGTCACACTGCTAGAAATGTCCCAGAGTGGTTGGAAGAGCATGATGAAGACTTTAAAGTATTTCCCTGGCCCCCTAATTCCCCAGATTTAAACCCAATTGAGCATCTGTGGGACCACCTCGATCGTGCTGTTTGCTTTATGGATCTTCCACCATGCACTCTCCAGCAGCTGTCAGATGCACTGCAGTCGGCTCAACATACCAGTGAACAGCTTCCAGCACCTTATTGAGTCACTCCCAGCCCATCTAGCTGAGTCCGCGCTGCACACGGCCGTTACTCTGGATGTTAGTTGGTGGTCACAATAATGTGACTCGACCGTGTATTATCTGCAATTTTGAACATTTTAAAACTACATGTTTTTGACTAACCTAATTTCCATATGTGAAGATTTTTTGCTACATTAATTTAAACTGTTTTTCCTGGGTAACTTTTTCTTTTTCCTTTTTTCAGATGCCAACACAGCTTTCCAAATATCAGCAAGGCTGGTATTAATAGATGATGATACTGTTTCTGAAAAATTTTATGTTAGTCTTCAAACAAAACATAAAAGTGAGTTTTTTTAAAAAAACTTATCTTTCTAAAGAGTATTTGTTAAGATGATATCATTAATTAGAATTTTTTCATTGTGATTTTTCTTCCTTTTATTTACACTTTCCAACCGTAGGTTGAAGAACGTATATGCTCCAGCTTTGTCCGTCTATCCACACAATAACTCACATAAAAATGGTTCGATTTTGATGAAATTTTAATATGTGGTAGGGGACCACCTGGGGACAAACCCTGTTGAAAATGGACGAAATGGGGTCAAAGGTCACGACATAGGAGCGAGATCCATTCCATTGCTCATATGCATCATAACTTGCGTAAATATGGTTCGATTTTGATGACATTTTAGTATGTGGTAGGAGACCACTTGGGGACGAATCCTATTGAAAATGAACAAAATGGGGTCGAAGGTCAGGATCGGGATCCATTCCATTGTCCTTATGCATTATAACTACGTAAAAATGCTTCGATTGAGACAAAACTTAATCATGTTGTTCCGGAAGTATACTTTACCGGTTCTGTTGAATATAATCGAAATGGGGTGAAAGGTCAGGTCATAGGAGTGAGATTTATTCTACAGCTAATTATCCTCATAATTTGAGTAATAACTTGAGTAATGATCTCTGGCATGTTGGAAAGCATATCATAAGCAATACATTGCATGATTTTACTAACTTGTTTTTTATTTCAGTGTTCTTGATCCATGTTCTTATATGAGGGTCATAACAAAAGTTCTGCACACATTAATCTAAAACGGAAGTGGATGACGCAATCAGGAAAATGATTGTGTCACCTCAAGGTCAGACTCTCAGCAACGCAGTGGTATCGGAATGACATGCTATCATTTACCGTGTTGATGCGGGAGGGTTTGGAAATGGAAGCGTGCAGCTCCTCACGTCGAGTCACGGCATTAGACCAGCACTCACCATGAAAATAGAAACTCTGCGGGGGAAAAACTCCGACACAGATCCACACTGCCTTGCAAGAAGCTTGTGGGGAAGAAACTCTGGATCAAAGCACAATTTCTTGCTGGGCATCGCACTTTTGGAAGGGCCAAAGCAGCATCAGATGTTTTGTCTGTCACCGTTTGAGGTCACCGCTCAGGCCGACCTCAAACGGTGACAGACAAAACATCTGTTGCAATGATCCCAAAGAGAATTGTTGCAAACAAGGCATCCATTGTTGAAACGCTTCTCGAAGAAAAACACCTTTTCACAGTCAAGCAGATTGTTCATTAAGCAAATTTGTCCACCATGTCTGTTCACCAGATTTTGACTGACTCACCGGGGAAAAAAGAAAAATTGCTGCACGCTGGGTGCCGTATCGACTCACCCTGGAGTAGAAGGCAGCCAGAGTGAGCATTGCACAGGATCACCTCCACAGGTTCGAAAAGGAGGACAACTCCTTCCTGAACAGAATTGTAGCAATTGATGAGACTTGCGCCTGTGATTTTGAACCAAAAGTGAAAATCAGTGGAATGGAGACATCCAAGTTCCTCACGCCCCTCAAGGTGTTGGTGGCAACAATCCAAAGTGAAGCAAATTATGTTTTTTGCATACAGTGCCCTAGGTGTTGTGGTCTCTGATCGAGTGCTGGTAGGGCAAAATGTCAATGCTCTATATCATCGTGACTTTCTGAGGACAAAATTGAGACCAAAAATTCGTCAAAATCACCCCAACTTATTGGAAGCGGGAGTGATCTTGCTGCATGAACAATGCATTGTGTCATGGTGCAACGTCGGTACGAGGACTTTTGTCAAAATATGGCTGGGAAACTTTATCCCACCCACCATACAGCCCTGACTCAGTCCACCCGACTTTGATCTTTTCCCAAAGTTAAAAAATCGGCTGCGTGGCATCTGTTACAAATCGCTGGACAAACTGTCATTGGACGTGACCCGAGTAATATGACAGCTGAACAAAGATGGCGTTCTGCTGGGCATCCAGAATCTACCTCATAGCTGGCAAGCTGTCGTTAGCAGTGGAGGGGAGTGTATTGAATGATAATAAGGTAAGTTTTCTCCATTACTTCACACTTTTCCCCAAAATGGATAGTGTGCAGAACTGTTGTTAGGACCCCCGTATCTTCTCATCATATGTGAGCATTGTATTACTCTTTGCAATGTGAAGTTATGCATTGCCCTTGGATATTTTTTTTTTTAAAGCACATAATTTTTAGAGCTTCTTAGTAAACTGCTGTTAAGTTTCATGTGGGAGAGAGTTAATAAAAATGCTGATATTTGAGTGATCTGGGACACAGACTTCTGACTTCCCCTACTTCATGGGGTCTGGGTTTGAACGCCTAGGGTAAGTTATGGGAACTGTTTGTCCTTCTATTGGCACTGGTTATTTTCCTTTGCTGGAATCAAGTGGTTCTGAATTTGGAAAGAAACATCCTTATAGGCTTAGTTGCCCATGGATTTCATTAAATTCTGAGACAAAAAGATAAATAAAATAAAATATGAGGGTTGTACCAATAATAATGCAAAAGTGGGCATAACTTTTTTAATTATTGACAGAGCCGTTCAAATTGCACATTTTGGTGGAGTAATTCTTCCTTTATACAAAGGTGCTACTCAACATAGTCTCCATCCCAAGCGATACATTTGCACCATTGTTGAACCCAACTCTTGAATTGTCTTTGAAAAAAATAAGGTGTGAATTGCTGTACCCACTTTTTCACAGCCACTTGCACCTTGTCTGTGTCATCAAATCGTTGTCCCAGGAGACTGTCCTTCATTATACTGAACAGGTGAAAGTCGGAAGGTGCCAGTTCTGTGCTGTATGGTGGATGGGGGACCACCAACCAGTGTAATTTGCTGATCACTTGATTTGTTGCCAAACGTGTGTGTGATCTCGCATTGTCATGGTGAATGTGGACCCCTTTCAGATTCTTGTTCCGTCCCTTCCTCCTTATGGCTTCTTTAGCTTCTTGCGTGCCTCAGTGTACTGCTCGCTGGTCACAGTATGGCCAGGTTCCAGAAAATCAAGGAGAATGACATCCCTGTCATCCCAAAAAACAGTCACCATGACTTTCTGTGCTGATCGCTGGCTTTTGAACTTCTTAGGCCTTGGAGAAGAGGTGTGACTCCATTCCATGGATTGATTTTTCATTTCCGGATCAAAAAGATATGCCCACATTTCATCCCCTGTCACCAGATCAGAAAAAACAAAACACGTCTTCATTGGCTTTAAACGCTTCCAGCAAATAAGATCAGACTTTCGCCCTTCTCTCCTTCAAATCGAGTGTCGACTGCCGAGGTACCCGCTTTGCACACACTTTTCGATACCCAAAATCTCCCACCATCTTCTGATTGGCATTGGGACCACAGTCCAGTTGTGCAACAAGCTCACGGATTGTGACTCGTCTCTCTGTGTGAGTCAATTCATCCACTTGCTGACGATTCGTGACAGTGATCACAGATGATGGTCTCCCACTGTGTGGTTTGTCTTCAATGTTGGTTTCCCCTTCTTTAAACTTCTTCATCCATCTGTGCACATTGCTCTTGTCAATGGTTTCATCTCCGTAAACATTCTGTAGCCTTCTTTGGATGTCGGACATCCTGCACCCTTCCTTCGTCAAGAACTCAATGAAGTCACGTTGCTTCTGCTTGGAATCCATTATTTACCTGCAATGAAGAAGAAGGGTTACTATAGAGGAAGAGTTACCCTACCAACATGTGCAATTTGAACGACCTCTGTCAGTTAATAAAAAAGTTATGCCCACTTTTGCATTACTTTTGGTACAACCCTCAAAAGTAAAAATGGTGAGGGAAAGGTATGGCAACACAAATTCAATATTTGCTGTCAGCCTATTGCTTAATAAATATAATAATAAGTGAAAATGATGAGGGGAAGGTAGGGCAACAGGATATGATTTTTTCTATCAACTCATTGCATATATACACAGAAATGTGCCAGAAAAACTGGTACAGACGAGCTTATGCAAAATACATAGCAACATCACCTATACGTGTACTCGGTTGCATCCGTCAGTGCGTATATAAAGCGATAGACATCCTTGCCAGCTGTCTGAGCTGTTTTCAGCATGAGAATGACAAGTAATAATCATTCAAGCGATTCTCAACGCGGTGTCACAGTTGGCGTTCGTGAGATGGGCCATAGTATTTTTGAGGTAGAAACGAAGTTCGGATTTTCACGGACGACCATTGCAAGGGTGTACCGTGACTACAAGTATTTCAGCAAAACCTCCAACCTACAATACCAGTGTGGCCGTAAAGAGACATTGGGTGAACGTGACCATCGTCTGCTGTCCAGAATCGTTTCACGCGATAGGCGTGCAACACTCTCGCAGGTATCATCGGAATTCAATGCTGGAGCCTCAACAAGCATTAGCGTCCGGACTGTGCAATGTACCCTGCATGATATGGGCTTTGGGAGCAGACGGCCAACTCGAGTCCCCTTGATGGGTGCACAAGACAGAGCTATGCGCCTCGCTTGGGCATGGCAACACCGCCACTGGACACTTGATGACTGGAAACAAGTAGCCTGGTCTGACGAGTCGTGTTTCCAACTGTATCGGTCTGATGGAAGGACTCGTGTGTGGTGCAAACTCCATGAAGCCATGGATTCCGCCTGTCAACAGAGAACTGTACTGGCTGGTGGGGAGTCCGTAATGGTTTGGGGTGAGTTTAGCTGGACTTCACTGGGACCCCTGGTACGTCTACAAACGTCTGTGACCGGCCAACACTATGTGCACATCCTTTCTGACGAGGAACTCCCGTTCATGTCCTACATTCATGCTGATGGGTTGGGCCTGTTCCAACAGGACAATGCACCTCCACACAAGTGTCGGTGCACCACATTATGGCTAGAGGAGCATTCGTCTGAGTTTGGGGTGTTGCCATTCCCACCCAAGTTCCCAGATATAAACGTGATAGAACACATTTGGGATGCCATGCAACGCTCTATCGAACACAGGAATCCGAGACCTCGGAATACACCTGAATTGTGGAATGCTCTGCAGGAAGTATGGTGGGCATTGCCTACAGCATATTTTCAGAAGCTAGTGGAGTCCATGCCTTGTCATATTTCTGTAGTCCTGCACTCCCGTGGGGGACCCACCAAGTATTAGACTGGTGTACCTGTTTTTCTGGCACTTCAGTGTATATTTCAGTTAGTATGTTGAAATTCCATTGTATGTCATCACAGAAGTTTAAATTCAACGGAAAAGATCGTTGAGGCTATGAGGAAGCAGAAATTGCTTTGATCAGTGCATATCTGAAGAGTTTGGATTCCTAAGCTACATCAGCTTAGCTTGAGTTGCTTGGAACTTCATTATCCTGGGTGGTGTAATGATAGCATGCTCAAATAAAAATCAGGGGATGTGGGTTCAATTCCCATTCCAGAGTGATGTAATTTTCAAGTTTTCTGAAAGAAAGCTACATGAAAACAATAAAAACATACAGTATTTATATGCCAACAATGTAGTGTATTATGAAAAGTGAATGAAATAGACTTGCTATACAATATGTTTGAAAATGTCTTCTTGCAATAGATGTGAGAACAAATTCTTCCTCCTTAGTTCTAGAAACTATTCCATTGCTCTAATAAGATGAGATTAGTGTCTGCCCAAAAGTCTAATTAATTTTTATAATTGCACAAATTGCAAAATAATTTAGAGCAGGAATAAAATGTTTTAAAATCATGGCATTAGTCAGGATGAACAACTGCAAATCAGAGATTCTCATATTGTTGGAAGGAATATCACATACTCTGATCAGCATGCAGGCATGCAGCTAAAACCAGAGTTAAATGTATTCATAGTGTAAAATGTGAGTGCTTCCAACTAATCTTGTGGCTTTTATCTGATGAAAAAGTAACATTTCTGAGAGTCACATGCTGAAAGTCCTTTCCACACAGTGTTGTGAATGTCTCTAGTTTATTTGAAGTGAGATTGTTTAAATAAAAGTTTTTCTCTGTTTGAAAATCTAAATAAAATAATAAGTTACAATTTAATATGAGGTGAGTTGGGTGGTTAATTTTCAGCTACAGTGTTATTTGTAAAAAATAAAAGTTTATTTATTGACTTTTCTTAACTCTAAATCTGCTTTCAGAATAGATCTGGGAGTTACTGCTCTCATTTAGTCTTCTATAACTTCTGAAATTTTAGCTAATTCATTTCACAGTACTTTGAACCTTTTTTTTTTTTTTTTTTTTCCCCACATTCAGGTCTCTTCTTAAACTTGCCAGCCATATTATCCATTGTTGTTCATATGCTCCCCCCCCCCCTTTTTTTCTACTTTTCTTAATTTATGTGCAGGACTTGTACTGTAGTTCTGAAAACTTTTTTGTGCCTCTGTAAACTAGCATTTTGTATATGCCTGACAGATCCCACTTTCCAAGTTTCACACAAACGTGCGTGGGCGTGCGCGTACACACACACACACACACACACACACACACTCACACTCCCTCCCTCCCTCCCTTTAAAAGGTTTGTTTTTGTTGTTACTTCATTCACTTTTTGTTAAAATTTTTGTTTTCATTGTAATCTAATTAATTAGATGGAACTAATATTTTGGCAGTTTTGTTTAGTAAAGTTTAAGAATTTGATATCCATTTTTGTTCATGAATAATTATTAAACAAAATGTTTTCTTGTGCATTACCTCTTACTTTTATTAAAAATCATTATTAATTTTGTTTTAGTTAATCATCCATCATTTTTTGTGTTATTCTATTTTTATTGTTAAAGGAGGTCAAAACAGAGCAAAGTACTTTCTGCAAGCACATAACAAATTGACTGACTGCATCACAGAATAATGCTGATTGCTATCACTAGCTGCTGTAATACATACCCCACTACTGAAGCTACCGTGTGTGGCACCCCCTCCCCAAGAAATACATATACATCTGCATAATAATGCACATATATGTATACAAAATCAATGAAAGTAAAACAAATTGATTTGTCTTTATACAAAGATGAAAATTCCAAAATGTTCATTCCAAAACCAGAATTAGAAGAGAAACAAAGATTCTCCCAGAGTCTGAGTTGTTTTCTCAAAGACAGCTTTAAATGTTTAACTCTCTGTTTTTAGATTTGTTTTGCAAAGTACTGAAAATTGGCCTTGATTCATATAAGTGATTTATATAATGTAAAATACTTTTTGTAAATTATATATATATATGTGTGTACTTTTAATAAACTTTTGATGTGCTCATAGGGCCACAATCAGGTGACAAAGAGAGCTTGGCCAAAGTGAAACTAGAAACTGGATGGTCATCTATAGGTCTTTTATATGAAGTACCTTCACCTCTTCATATTCTGCTGACACCAACAGTTATAGACAGGTTTGTTTTTCTTTTGAATTCTTGGTCACTCCTTGCTATTATAATTCCTTTTTGCAGTGTCTTTGTCTTTTTATTTCCTTTGTTGGCAGATAGTTTCACTTAGAGCACTGGCAATAATTGTCTATCTTCAGTTAAAAAAAAAGTGTCTATCTTCCAGTTCAAAAAAAAAAAAATGTATATATATATTGGCATTTGTATTGAACTTGCCATGAAAGACAAACTGCATATGATGTGTTGATCGATGGCTAATTTTCTTTTTAATTAAGTTTTTGTCCAAGAATAATTTGTTTGACAGTTTAACTTTTAGGTAAATAACTGGAAGTTTCAGTATTCAGAGAAACTTTATATGGTATATTCCTAGGGTGGCCACAGCGCCGCTCGCGAGCCTCGTGCGGCTCTCTCAGGCGAGTGGTGTGGCTCTTATGCAAATAAAATGTATGTATGAAATATGGTAAACTAAAACTGATCAATGTCCAAAAGTAATTATTTGATTTCATTTCTTGTTACAAAGTTATTCAAAACATAAAAGTTACAAAGTTATTCAAAAACATAAAAATAAAAATAAAAATGTTATTCAAAAAAAAAAAATATTGTTCTGATTCTATCAAACAATTTAGTAAAGAAAATCTTTAAAAATTAGATTTGCTTGTGGATGCTTTACGAATGTTGTCCATCTTAGCAGTTAGCTGACGAAAGTTTGGTTGATGACTTGTTAGGGCAGTTCGCAGAAGCTCAGTTAAATGCTGATCAGTTAAAACAGACCGATGCTTATTTTTAATAAATTTAAGTGTTGAATACAAAGGCTCACAACAATATGAAGTACTGAAAATTGAGATTAGTCTCAGCGCACACTCTTTGGTTTTAGGATATTTTTGTTTTGGAACCTGTTTCCAAAACTCAATAGTTGAACAAACATTTTGTTTTACCTGTTTCAATCGTTCTTCTTCTCCAGGCATCCGAGGGGGCATCTGCGAGAGGCTGATAGCCGAAACACAAAACTGCGTTGCTTTCCTCGTTTACAACACCCTTACGGCAATCGCTTTGAGAGCGCACCAACAGCAGTGTTTTTCGTTGGCTATTCTCTTTTGAGGAGCAAAATCAAAGTTGCCCTTCTCTTTTACACTCGTATTGAAGCAAGCAAAAGATATTACAAAACAACAATTGCTTATGTTTGTGAGATTTGTTACGTGCGAGACTCGTGCGACTTACGTTGTCAAACCAGCGCTCAGTCGGCAAAGCGATATTGGGATATTTTTCACACATTTCTTATGCAGAATCTTTTGCTTTGAGTCAAAGTTGTCTCAGCTAAGAAAGCAACACAGTTTTGTGTTTCAGCTGTGAATCAGGCTGACGGGGGGGGGTCTGTGGGTAAACTTTAAAAAATTGAACTAATTTTCAGTTTGTCATTGTTTGTTTTGTTATCGAAAATAAATAAATGGCTCTTTCAAATATTCCTTCCTGAAATGTGGCTTCCAAAGGTAGGGTAGCTGGCCACCCCTGGTATATTCAGTGTAACTGGGATGAATGAGTTGGCAAAGTGATCTCCATGAAACTTCCTCAACTGGATACAGTATGTGTCTTGTGTGTCTGTGTTACTTATGGTGAATAGCTGCAAAAGGTAGACCAGATGGTTTATGTCTGCCGCAGTATTTCAAAAAACTATGCAGGGCTGCCATTGTCCACCACTGTTAAACAGTGTCTATCTTCCAGTTCAAGAAAATGGTGGACATTTTAAATTAATATGGAAAGTCAAGATAAAGTCATGAGTTTTAAGCTGAAGTCAAGAATTTCCTTTCATTACTTTGTTTAGAAATGTATGTAAATAACAGGGATTTAACAAAATAACGAAAATGCTTACTGTTTGTACATAACTTTTTTTAAAAATTAAATTTTTTAAGCTGGATTTCACAATTTTTGAGAGATCTCTAACACCACAAACATCACGTATAAAGTTCAAAAATGCAATTTTCGAAATATTTCTAACATATTGGAAAAAAATTGGTACAAAAGGTGCGAAACTAAATTTCACATGGTCAATAGTTGTGTAACTAGTTAATATAATGTGTGTGTAATCAGTGTTCAAGCTGGAATTTCTTCTCTTGTAGCCATTTGGTTATTTTGTAAGCAAACGTTGTAGCAAAATGCTATGCAGATTAGCCAAATTCACAGTTCTATATTTTTCTATACTTGCGTAGGAGAATACAAGCCCAATGCATTGGGTAAATGAAATTTTGTACTTTAAATAGAATTCAAGAATAAACAGAAATAGGCTTTTACACTTCTAATTTTAATAACAATACTCACATTTGTTGATAAATGCAGTTTGTGAAAATAGATACAAAGACCTGAACTGAGCAAAGCCACAACCAATGACACACCGACCGACAGGTTGACCCGAACCGAAACGGCATGTGCTACTGCTGCAGCAAACCACCAAAGAAACAAACAGAACGCCACTTTCCTTACCCATTGCAACAAATCCCTTGTGAAAGTGGTCTTGAAGCTCTCCGGTGCTTTTCTGCAATGGGAGGAAAGACAACGGGTATGGAAATATGACAACAGGGTGAAGCAGGGTGCGTCAGCGATAACAGGAAGAAAAAATGACGGGGAAGGATACCAGGTCGACAGAGCTAAACCGCAATCAAGGAACGAAAAAATGACGGCAACAATGCAAGGGCGAAGCAGGGGTGGGCGTGTCGGAAAGAAAAAATGACGGGGAAGGAAACCGATTCGGCTGGGCGAAGCAGAGATGAACGGAATGAAAAATTGACAGAGATCAAAGACAACACAAGGGCGAAGCAAAGGTAGGCGGGACAGCGAAAGAAAATTGACGGGAAACATTCGCTTTTTGGTGATTCAATGGGAATTTTTAATCGCAAAATTATCGTCTTTATCACGATTTGGCAAAAATGCGAGTGCCAGCTTAAATGCTGTGTGTAATATATAAACTATGTGCACCTATATTGTATGTACATTACATATGTGCATAATTATGAATAAATAATATGCATTATTATACAGTATGTAGCACTGAGGTCAGGGTTCAGGGTTTCTTGTTTCATCTCACAAACATCCTGGACATTCCTACATCTTATCCTCCCATGATTTCTTTGGCCTTTCTCTAGCTTTCTTTCCTGCCACATGGGCTGAATAAATTCTCTTAGTAAGCATCTCACCACTCATTCTTTTTAAGTATGGTCAAACCACTAAAGAATATTTGTCTCCACCTTACTAACAGCATTTTTCTTCACATTATGTATCATGTTTCTGCAACAAATTTTCATTCCTGACATGATCAGAACATGTCTTGCCCGTCCCCCTCCCATAAAAATGCATCTCCCCAGCACATGATGACTCCTATGTCTCCTCTGCAGTACCAATTATCTTTTTCTCATGCAGACATTCCTACCAAAGTAGAACAATTATACTCTCGTACACAGCCATTCAGCATGTTTTAGAGAGCCTATCAGACTTGTGAAATCCTCGTGAGGTATCTATAACTTTCAAAAAGGAATTTACTTGCCTACTAATTTTGCCACCTAATCTGTTTTCTCTGTCAAACATGCTTCCTAAATATACAAATTCATTAACCTGGTCTGTCACTGTTCCATTTAGATTAATCTTGCATTTAGTAGTAACTGTTCCTCACTCAGAAACCTTAGCTTGGATTTTTTCGTTTTTTATACTCAATTTGAATTCCACACACACTTTGTACATCTGGGACAACATACTACCTAGTCTTACCATAAATACTGTTACAAAGTATTCTGTGAAATAACAAAAGAAATTTAAAGATATTGTAATATACCTGTGATATGACATAAGTAGTATACTTGTGAATACATGGCATCCTTTTGCCTTCACACAGTCCTTCAGTCTCTGTGGCCATTCATCAATAGCTTTATGCAGGGTCTCCACATGGAAAGCTGCTACTGCCCAGAGAGAGACACCCTAGTATTGAAAGAGACACCCTAGTATTGACAGTCTAAAATAAAGAGTATTTTAGACTGTCAATATTAGGGTGTCTCTTTCTGCAGGCCATGTCCTCCAGTGTGGCCCACAACTTGTAGTCCAATGGGTTGAGGTCTGGGGTGCTTGAAGGCCAATCAGCTGGAGAAATGAAGTCTGGCAAATTCACCTAAAGCCACTCCTGGGTTGACTTGGCTTTGTGGGCAGATGCGGAATCCTGCTGAAAGCTCCACTGTCGGTTTTGGAAGAGGGTGTAACTCACATCTTTGACCACTGGCTCCCAAACCCTGTCCTGGTAGACTTTGGCAGATGTTTTCACTCCTTTCTCACAGAAATGGAGCTTCATGGTACCCTCCTAGGAGACTCCTCTCCAAACCATGACAGAAGCAGGATGATGGCTCCTCATAATCCTTGGAGCTTTCTCCTGAGCTTCTTGTGAGGTTGACACATACACCCTGCCATTTTGGCAATTGAAAGCCTCTTCAATAGTTAAAACATTTTCATCAGAGAAAAGGATCTGTTTGTGGTGATTGTCTGCATAATGCTGCAGCAAACATTTCACTTTCAGCACCCTCTGTTGCTTCAGTTGTGGGGTGAGGAAGTGCCCTGTATGCCACCAGTAAGCTCTCACCCTTAGGTCACTCCGCAGCATGTGTGGCATCGACATTTTTGAAATGTTCAGCTCAAGAGTCGTCACTCATTGTTTTCTGACAGAATTTCGTCGAATACGGACTGCCACTGCTTTCACCAGGCAAGCAGTCCTCTCGGTATGCGGCATACCCTTTCTGAAGCAGTCAGCGATGGCCACGGTCGCAAGGAACCTTTTTATGGTCCGATAGACAAAACTTCGGCTGATTTTCAGCTTCTCCAGCATATCATAGATCCCGGAAGCTCATTTTCCAACTTTGTGCAGCGCTATTACAGCAACACGATTCTCATAATCGCTCCACTCCATGGCACGTACTTCACAAAACACATTATCTCCTCTGTGACAACACGCAATGATTCACTTGCTGCATCATGCCTCCTGGCTGGTCGGTGATGTTGCACACTGGTTGCACTCCCTTTGTCAAACGTTTGTAACAGTATTTATGCTAAGACTGGGTATACAACTTAATTTTGTTCTTCCGGAAAGGCTATGTCGTTAACGTGCAGCAGCCTGAACTCGTGGAAATTACTTAGATATAAACCAGTGTTGTCTACAGCCTCTATGAATCTGAGATGATGATGATGTAAAATTAAGCTTCAGTATATTATACAGGGTGATTTTTTATTCATGATACGATTTAGAACAAAGATTATTGAATAACGAAAAGTGAAAGAAAGTTGACAGTATCTGGGGGATGTTCCACAGGTGTGGAAGTTTAAACGACAATATGTTCGATATGTCCTCCTTGCGTTGCCATAACGTGTCGCAGGCAAAAACTGAAATTACTGACAACACTGTGTAGCGTATCTTCCAAAATGGAAAAGATTTCGATTTGCGTGGCTTGCCTCAGATCAGGAAGTGTCCGTGGGTTGCTCGCAAACACTCTATCCTTCAGACAACCCCAGAGAAAAAAGTCACCAGGAGTTAAGGTCAGACAATATTAGTGGCCATGCTATACCTTTACCATACACTTCACGGTGACGATTGGAAAGTACACAGATGTCAAACACCTCCTCCAGGTGCTCCAGATGATTCCTGTCGTAGGAGACCTGGCACCATCCTGCTGAGACCAACATAGATCCATATCGATAATCCATACCAAACAAGACTGGAACAAACTGCTCCTTGGTAATATCCAGATAAACATCACTTGTGATGTTTCCTTCAATAAACACTGGGCCAAAAATTCCAGATGCAGACATAGCACACCAAACAGTCACTCTTTCTGCATGTAAAGGGTTTTCAACAGCATTATGTGGATTCTGTAAAGCCCAAAATCTTTCATTTTGTTTGTTCACATATCCGTCTAAATGAAAGTGTGCCTCATCACTGAACCAGATTCTTTGCATGACACTTTGTTCCGCTTCCAGTACAGCACTGAAATGATGGACAAACGACAAACGTCCCTCTTTAGCATTTGTGGTTAGTGGTTGGCTGAACTGAATTTTGTATGGATAGGCCGACAAATGACTTCGTTAGGTTTACCTTACACTACTGTATGACATCTCCATCTGCTGTGAAAGTTTATGTAAACTTTTCTTTAGACTTCGAAGCAACACTTCACGTGCCTCTGCAACTTTTTGTGGCATTCTCACTGCTTGTCACCCACTAAGACCTTTTCTCGCTCCCAAAACGCTGCCAGTCCTCTCAAACTTTTCAACTAGTCTCAATTCTTTGCACTTACTAGGTCCATCCCGTACATTGAAACGTTTGCAGTATTATGTTGTAGTAATGTTTGTTGTAATTTTGTAATTTTTTTTGTAGTAATGTTTCACAATGAATACTTTCTGTTCAGTAGTGTATGTGTCCATTTTTTCAGCAGGACTGGAATTTCTTACGATGTGTTCTGAATATTGGCTGCTGCTGCCAAATGATTTTCCACACCTTGCTCTACCAGATGAGTGGGTCTAATATTCTAAACGATGTTATCTACGGACCCTGCAAAGAGAAGAAATGGTATCATGAATAAAAAATCACCCTGTATGTTATTGGTGTACCAGCTAGTTCTGTATGACATTGACCAAAAGACTCCAACTCACTGGGATTTTGTTCCAGAACTTTTAGGTGTAATGACCAATAGAAACCAATAGCTGTGAGTGAAGTACTCACTCTGATGCACTTTATATAATTTCAAGACTCAAAGAAATATGTTATGTAGTATTAGCCATCAGAATATACAGTCCAATTATCAGTTTTGTATATATATATATTTTGCACCAAAACAAAATCTAAAAAAGAAAAATTTAGATCTTGATTTTTATTGTATTTCATTCATAATCCAATGCAGAACAAAGGGAATTTTTAGGTGCAATGATAAATAAAATGTCCAAGCATAAAAAACTACAATACAGGACCTTTCCAGCCCGTTCTTTACTCATTGCAATATTAATCAAAATCATTGTCATGCTTTTAAAATATCATAAGCTTAAACAATAACCACTATTTCCAAGAGTAGATGTCATTGCCTGCAAAACTGCAAAATATTTCTTTCTATATTCACAATAAAACCCATTGGTACAAGTTTTGCTGATTGCAAATTAGATTAATCATACATGTGGAATCTGTTGTAGAATTGGAAAACAGTAATGAATCCAACCAGTGAAAAAGATCTGTGAAGATGCTTAAAGATTCTGAAGAGAAGTAACATGCTTCTTGTACATTTCTTTTCTTTTTTTGAGTGTTTTAGCAGCTCCCTTAATTTCTCAATGAAAAAAAAAAAAACATGTGCTAAACCATACAAAATTGTATGAAAAGTGCATTAAAGTTCTTTACACATACTAACAAAATCAACAATTTGATTCTACTAAAGAATTAATAAAAAGAAAATATCTTGAGAAAGCCCAGTTAATGAAAAATTTCATGCTGTACCAAAATATCTCAGAAAAGCTTAAAAATTTTGCAGAGTATCTGTTGCTAGTTTTGTTCTGAGTACCAATTTTTTGGTCATCTATCAGTGATCCAAGATATTACTGTGAGTTTGAGGTAATGACACTAATCAGCCATTTTCATCATGTAGTATGAAAGCTTAAGAATGGATGAAATCTATTCACAGATTATACTATAAAGTTAAAATATGTAGGATGGCTGATAAATAATGCACACACACACAGCTTGACCTTGTAGGAGCAAGGAGCGACGCATATACAGTATGACCTTATAGCCGCAACCTTCAGCCACAACAGTGGAAAGTTTCAGTCCTTTTCTCACCATGGTTGTGAGTCGGTGTATGTTAACAAGGCATCATGTGATTAGGATATGTCAACAAAGTTCAAACAATGCTTGAATTTTTATGTGCTGAAAACGTAATGCCAACTGATATTCATCATTGTTTAAAGGCTGTGCATGTTGAATACACTGTTGACAGAAGTACAGTAAATCATTGGGCCATTAAATTTCATTAATGGGAAACTAGGTATGCCAACCTTGTCAACGAACCTCGCAGTGGAAGACCAGTTTCGGTGACTGAGGAAAATCACTGAGAAGTAGTTGATGGATTCATCCAAAATGAGCATCGTATCACCGAAAAGTGGATCGCGGCTATGCTCGGAATCTCAAAAGGAAGGGGAAGGGGGGGGGGCATCATTTGGCTACACAAAAATCTGTTCTCGATGTGTGCCATGCATGTTGACCCCAGAAAACAAAACAGAAGTGTCTCGAGTGTTGTAAAAACTTTTGAAGCGTTGTCATTAAGAGAGCAATCAATTTCTGTTGAATATTGTTACTGGGGAGGAGTTGTCGATCCATCACTTTCACCCTGAAGAAAAGCGATAGAGCACGGACTACCGACATGCTTCCTCCAAAAAATTCAAAATGGTACTGTCTTCCAGTAAAGTTCTTTTGACTGTTTTTTTTTTGGGGGGGGGGGGGGAGGGGACTCGCACGAAGTTTACTTGACAGAAGTTTTAGAAGCTGGGAATACTGTCAATTCAGCATGTTACATTGAAACAATAAAGAACCTACAGCAGACTGTGTGTCAAGTTAGAAAGTCAACTGTGCCGATTTTGTTGCTTCAGGACAAAGCAAGACTGCACCGTTCTTGTGCAGTCTTGCTTTGTCCTGACTGCACCGTTCTTGTGCAACACTTGGTGCTCCCCACAGGCTAAAATTTGACGTTCTTTCCCATCCAACCTACAGCCTGGACTTGGTGCAGAACAATTTTAATTTCTTTCCAAATCTGAAAAGGATCTCAAGGGCACTCATTTCACCTCAGAAGATAAAGTGAAACATGCTGTCACATCATGGATCAGACAAAGTAGCCGTGAATTCTGCATTCATGGCATGCATATACTTGTCTTACATCGGGGGAAATGTATTAAACGACAAGGCAACTGCTTAGAAAAATAGGTATGTCAATTTGTACCTACCATATTGTACTTCCATTTTGGTTTTTGTTTGTGCAAATACATTTTTTCTTTTTCTGGACATTCAACTGTGTGCATTACTTACCAGCCTATCCTCATACTACATACAAACATGAAACTAGAAAGTATCCTAGAATCTGTAGTTTCATATGGAGACAATTTTTTTTAATTCATTAAACTTTCACATCAGCAGTTCTGCCTCAGTGAAATCATGTCAGCAAAGCTTCTGTGTCACGAATTTAATAAAATATGAGAATAGGTTTCTGCTGTGGTGTTCTCTAGGTCTAATTTCAGCTCTGATACCACTAATTAATTGTATGTGACAGCGATCAATGAAATCTGATATGTATGAATTAATTTGTGATGAGCATACAAACGTAAATAATTTTGTGCTTTCTGCCTTGAGAGGATAAATGAGAATAAATAATGTTTTTACAGTATTCCAGAGTTATTTTTTTGTTTTATTATGCTACTAATTGTCTTTGATAATTCATAATTCCAGAACTTACAAGTGCATTTCTTATTTGATGTGCAGGACTCAGCATAAATTTGTTGAACTCTTTTATAAGCATGACTTTAGTATGTTTAATTTAGTTATTATTATGCTACAGATTGACTTTAACATTAATAATTGTTGAAGTGGCAAGTGCATTTTTCATTTGGTGAACAGAACATAGCAAAAATTTGTTGAACCCTGTAATGAGCATGACTTTGGTATATTTAATTTAAAGTGGCAATATAGATGAGGTACAGTATACTGTGTTGTAGTAAAACAAGTGCTTGCATTTGTGCAGGTGTGTATTAGCAGATATTGAGAATATGATCTGTAAATCTTTGTTTTGCAGGTATAACGTTATATTCAGGTTCCTACTGGCTGTTCGACGAGTACAGTCTGAACTGCATCAGTGCTGGACAACACAAATGCGACAGAAGGGTATAGGAAGGGAATCTTCGTTTATGCCTCTGTGGCAGCTGCGATCACACATGACCTTTTTTGTTGATAACCTGCAATATTATCTTCAGGTCTGTCTATTGTTGCATCATTTATCTTTTCAGTATTTCAAAAAAGATATGTTAGCTGTTAGCACATGTACATTACTGTTTGTGAAAATTGCTACACCAAGAAAGAACTGATGCGATTTGAATGAAATTTATACCAACCTCATTGTACCACATGTTACTGATATGGCTGTAAATAAGTGATTTAATTTCCAGAACAATAAAACAAATTTTACCTGCAAAAATCAGTATCTCGTTAAACCTCTGCGAGCTGTAATAAGAACTTCTAGATGGCGACCCCAGGTCTTAAACAACTCTTAGAAATAGGAAGCTAGGAGATTTGGGCTAGAGTGCCCGAAAGAAAAGGGACACGGAAGCGAAGTAGAAAGGGGGTGGAAGACGCCCTTATTTATTACCGGGGGCCAGTACCCGGGGTCCGACGGCTTAATGTGCCCATCCGACGCACGGCGGATATTTAGTGGATCGAGCATTCGTACCTGCCTGGGATCGAACCTGAGGTCCTTTCTGTGGCAGTCACGAACGTTGCCCACTAGGCCACCCGCGGCCCTTCTGGTGTGTATCCTAAGCAGTCCTCTCTTTATACCACTCACTCGACTGTCCAGAGGGCGCTGCCGGGCCCAGACATGCACAGTGACTGTGCACTTCTAATCATTTGCATGTCCTACCCTGCTCTGCATATCCTGTGAGTTTCACATGATTACCTTCATTCCTTCATGGTTTTGCAGTTTTCACAAACAGTAGTTTATTTCCACATTTAGCAGTCTAAAGCATTAATAAGTTCATTTCTGAAGTGTACACTAGACTCTTGCTAATCCGGCTATTCCTTGCACAGAGGGGTGCCAGTTAGTGAGAGTTTCGGATTACTGAGAGTGCAGACAAATTCACACAGTTTAATTCTTCATAAAATTTAATATTACAAGTTTACTGTATGTAGTACATATGTATTTAAAAAAAATAAATAAATAAGAGACAAGGTAAAAGAAATAACGATAAAAGAGCAGAATCAGTATGTATTGTCTCATCTACAACAATGAAATGGTCTTTTCATATCAGTACAGTAAAGTACAGTATGTATGTATACTATACACAGTAAGAAAAAAAACCATATAACTGTAATACAGCACAGATGAATGCTGCCTGGTTAGGGACAGATGGTCTAAAAATAATGCTCGTGACACGTAGGATGCGTAACCTCTTCCTCTTTTATGTCACAGCCAGAAGCCAGATAATTGGAAGGCCAGATTATTAAGGGCCGGATTAGCAAGAGTCTAGTATAATTTAAAGTATATTGAACAGTTCAGTGATTACAGAAGACAGAAATCACTGTGGATAACTTCTTGCTTGAATATCCTTTTTGTTAAATCCCACTCTACCAGGTATTCAAACCATTTGGGTAGTACTGCTGTCCATGATTCCAAGACAGCCATCCATAAAGTTCAAAGTGCTGCCTGTGGTAGGTTTTGGGCTCAAACGCATCTCTCCACTTCATTCCATTGTAGCTCAATTGAGTTCAAATCCGGAGAGTAAGAGTGCCAGTCTCAAAGGTTGTGAGCTTGCTGGAATTCTCTTGGAACTAATCTTTCATAAGATAGGAACAATGAGACTGTCTTGTTGAAAGTGAGTGGGAAATGGGTAGCTATGAATAGGTGTAGGTGGCCGCGCAGGGTTGCAGAAAATTTTCAGATCCCAATATTTTCCCAGAACACAATTTTTTTGCCAAAATTTCCCCCCTAACAGTAGCAGATTTTCATACAAGTTTAAGCAATTATTAGAGTATATGTTGATGATTAAGAACTATCCTTAAAGCCTATTACTTAAAATTTTGAAAAAAACAACAACAAAATTTTGTTCCAGTGAATAAATAAAAAACAGTCTTACACTGATGGGTGACGTCAGTTGTCACCAAGAAATGGCAGCCTTCCCGTCTTTTTGTGAAGGTTGTCAATCGCCTTTGACGTCAAAACACAAAATAACACGTATTGTATGTTCACCAGTAATAAATTTATAAATAGTTATATGCGACACTACAGAGTATAGAGCGCACCACATTATAATACACTGCACAGATACAACGGTACAAATAACACCCGTAGCACGTAAACAGCAACCGAAAAACCATGTGTTCCTGGGTTAAATGGCTGCCAATAGAGCTCATTGTACATGCGCTTGAGGTTGAAGCTTGGCGTTGTGCGTCTAAGCTTATAAACAAATACAGTACATCGTACAAATATATTAAAAAAAAATTATACCACTGATATTTCGGACTGGAGGATGATTTGTTTTTACTTTCCTTTTCCTCATTCCATACTTCCAGCTTTTAGATGAAAAGACAGTTTCCCTCTATGTTTACAAGAAAGGTTTCTGGGTCAATCTTTTAACAATGCAATGAGGTGCTGCATTTCTCCCCTTCCTCCCCCCTATCAACCTCCCATTCTACAAACGGTGTCCTCTTTCCGAATAGTCTGTTCTGGATTTTTATCTGTTTTTTCGCATTCTTCTCCTTCCTCTTGGACAATGCAGACAAAGAAGGATGGGTGGTTCTCCCACCCCTGTCATTCCAAACAAAAGTGATTCAGTCCTGGGAATAGAAACATGAAACTTATATTGATTATCTTCAATTATTTGAAAATTCTTAGCGTTCGCTTTTGCCACGTTATATTCTGGACGTTGCAAGTTAAAAATTTCTTGCATTTGAAACATGATATTACTATAAAATAGAATAAAAATGGCTTTACTCACAATGTTTTTTGGTGGTCCTCTTCTTTTTATTGCTTTAAATTTTTGAGGTTAAAATATTATGCCATTATTATTCATGCCAAAAATTTGGTAACATGTTCACACTTGCAGGTACCCTGTTGGTGAGTATGGCTTAAAAAATGAAGTCTTGGTTCTTCTAAGGTGAGTATGGCTTAAAAGGTGTATATTGCATACCAGTAAAAATGACTAACCAGTAATGAAAAAAAAAACTATATAGGAAGTACTAAAAATCAATTAAAAACTAGGTTAAACCAACGTATAACGAACTGGAATAAAAGGGAGAAAAAAACTGCATTGGTGCAATATTGCATAGAAAATAATACAGAACCAGAATTTGAAAACATCAAACACCTAAAATCATACAGAACGGAAAAAGAGATTAGAATCGCAGAATCTGTAATTATTGAAAAAACTGAAAGTACTAATTGCAACATTAATCAACCCAACGAATTACATGTGCAATAAAAAAATTTATTACTGAAAAGAAAAAAATATAATAGAATGTAATTCCCAATAATGACACCAGAGGGCACCACCAAAGATATACGAACGAAAATACGTAACACCACCAACTAATCAACACCGAGAGGGGAGGAGGGACCGAGTGAAGAAAACTTCAAAGAATTGAAGGTGACAGCCATTTGCAATATTTCCTAACTCTGAAGATGGGCGTGTGCCCAAAACACGTGTAAGTTCCACCCCAGTGGGAGTGTCCTTTGCGACACAGCACGAAAAGCGAGGACGACGACCTGAAGTGTTTGAAAGGTTCAGAGACAGCGATCCCAGGGTTTTTAAGATTTTTTAACTTTTTATCTGTTTCATTAGGATTTCTGACCAGAATTTCTTTGCTTCTCAAGGCTTGAATGCTCACCTTTGTGATTTTCTATGAAAAATACTTAAAGTCAATATAGGGCCAAGCTTTTTCGAAAGTTTTTTTTTTCATTTGGTCATTAGGTTTTAACTAAGACTTCGTCTGTTGATTGAGTTTCAACCAAGACTTCATTTTTAAGCCATACTCACAGAACGAAGACTACATTTAAAAAAAACTTAAACTCAATATAGGGCCAGGTTTTTCGAATATTTTCATTTGGTCATTATTTTTTAACTAAGACTTCATTTGTTCATTGAGTTTTTAACCAAGACTTCATTTTTAAGCCATACTCACCTTAGAAGAACCAAGACTTCATTTTACCAAATTTTTGGCATGAATAATAATGGCATAATATTTTAACTTCAAAAATTTAAAGCAATAAAAGGAAGAGGACCACCAAAAACATTGTGAGTAAAGCCTTTTTTATTCTATTTTATAGTAATATCATGTTTCAAATGCAAGGAATTTTTAACTTCCGACGTCCAGAATATGACGTGGCAAAAGCGAATGCTAAGAATTTTCAAATAATTGAAGATAATCAATATATTTATAAGCAACACGTTTAATTTAAATTTGTTTCCCATCATGAGGAATAAATTACATGGTTTTCATGAAACTTATATTCAAAATGTCTAAAACATTTTTGGGTTCTAGGTGAAAACAGTGGCAGAGCAGAAAGGCTGGAAAGTAAACAGATAAAAAAATTCTATAATTAAATGTAATTTATTTCATTCTAGCATTTTAGGCATCTAATTGTGCAAATAATTTTTCTAAATGAAATTAAAATTAGACTTAAATCCTTTGAAAAATTAATCGGGTATTCTCTTTTAAAGTCAGGAACCCCCAATAATTTTTCAAAGCGGCGCATATGACACATTCGCTGCCATTAGTTTCGGAAACGTTTATTAGCATGACTGGTGGTTGCTTCGTACCTGTTACTCTGCCTTGGCATTAGTAAAGTCATTAGGGTTCGGTGAATCATCTGACAGCGGCAGTCGGCAGTACATCACTGCACTCATAACCTCTTGTATTCATAACGACATGGCATTTTTCGAAATGACTACCTGATTACTGTGCAATAAATTACTCTTACCTTTAACGTTATTTAGTTGTTAATAAGTTAAATTTTCGTTTTATTATTGCTATTATTATTATTATTAATATTATTATTTTACACCCGGGCAAACATTTCCCCAGAACCTCGTTCACACGTTCGGGCATATTCTGCACCCCTGGGTGGTCGTAAGTACTTCAGCATAGTCTTGTGCGATGTTACTTGTTTCAGTAGGTAGAAGGGGCTAAAGTGGCTCACCTAAATATGCAGTAGAACATGACACCATTCCCATTGCCCTTTAATACTGCAACTTGGCAGTTGAGATCTGTGGCCTGGTGTGGTATACACCACATATGCAGCCTTCCAGTGTCATGTTGCAGTTCGAACCTAGAATAGTTGGACCGAGCTACCTATTTCTAGTCCTCCATGATCCAGTGGCAGTGTTCTTTCAGCCACTGCAAACTCATAGCCCAGTGACGTGCTTTCAACAAGCACACTCAATGTGGGCATAGCTGCCTTATCCTGGTCATTCCATCGTATCTTTAATACTTTTTGCACTAACCTTCGTAGATGCTGCATCGTTGAATGCAAATATCTTCTCTACTGTGGCTGTTTGTTATGCTGTCATGGTATGGGAGGGGTAGCACTCACCTAAACATCAAATCCCATTTACAGCCATGCTTTTCTTGGCAGCTGTCAGTTTTGATGTAGTCCTGGTATGCATGAAAATCCCAGACCTTCTGGAGTTGTGGAGATGGTGAAACCCATCTTTCTGATGCCGAGTACATCTCATAATCGAACTTGCTCAGGTTACCATGTTTACCTATCATCACAGTCACATTATACAGCAAGTAGGTATCTGGTCTATTTATAGCCCATAGGGAGGGGCTTCAGCTGGTCACATTATTGTAGCAAAGTAATGTAGCTTTGTGGATGGGGGTGCATTTTATATAAAATAAATTTTTCTTTGAGTGTATTTCAGTGCTGTTAATCAACCTTATGAAATGTAAAATATAAAATAGTATCTAGTGCTAAACTGACTGGACAACTTATTATATGCACCCATCTAATAGCATGTTAATCCACTTTTTGCCCTCACAACAGCAACCAGAAGTCTTGGTAAGGACTCATTGAGGTATTAAAAATGAAGAATGGCATTGCCGCACATGAGACAAAGATTGCCTGTTGTGCATTGTGTTTCACTTGTAGGAGGCCTGGAGTTATTGTTTACTACAAACATATTATACAAACAAGATGGCTGCAACTACAGGAGTACTGACATGGATAGAGACATGTTTAAATGCAATATGACTCCGGCATGTCTCGCCTGTGTGGAGGAACCGTTGCCAACTTCCGACGTTGAGTTCCCCACACCCTGATAAGCTGAGTTCATGGCCAGTCTCCCTTTGATTTTCACGAAACTTGGTGAACTTGCAGGTATTCTAGAGAAACTAATCAGTACAAAATCCCTTTGATTTTCACGAAACTTGGTGAACTTGCAGGTATTCTAGAGAAACTAATCAGTACAAAATTTTTAGCTTCCTACATACGATACGTATAAATGTAGTTATAAGATTTTGAAATTTACAGAAAAGGCATTTTTGTGTCTACCGTGCCTATCACAAAATGACAATAACTGTGGACCTAATTGGTCAACCAAGCTTATATTGGGCCCATTTTATTACATGAGTTTTATTTTGTAATAAAATGGGCCCAATACAAGTGATCCTATCACAAAATGATAACAACTGTAAACATAATTTAACATGAGTTTACACAATCATATTATGGGAAAATTTATACTTGCAGTTTAAGGTCATTCATTTTGGCCTTTAATTTCTCAATACACACACTCCATTAATTTTATCGAACAAAACAGAGGGAGGAATTCTCTGATTAGTAAGAAAATTAACTGAAAAAAAAATACTTTTTTTAAAACTTTTTATCCTGTAAAGAACTAGATTTTTTACATGCTTCTGGCATGTCGGGCAATATAATTTTTGAACCGTGCAGTATGAATATGCTTATTCTGGAAGGGATGACTTTGAGCATAAAGAAATGTACATTGATATCATTTTGTGTGCCAGAAATGCATTTGAAAGGAAACATCCAGATGAATGGACAACAAACAGTTAGTTTCTTCTTCATGACAATGCACTTGCACATTGATTCCCAATGGTCAAGCAGTACGTACTTTGTAAAGCACAATGTTATGTCACTGGAGCATCCTTGATATTCTTCTGACTTGGTACCACCCTATATTTACTTGTCTCCATGTTTGAAATCTGCCCTAAAATGATGACAATTCACAGGTGCTGAAGACATATCGAAAGTGCGACAAAGGGTACTGAAAGAAGTTTCAAAGAATGGATACCAGGAAAGTTTCAAACAGCTTTATGAACATTAGCAAAAGTGTGAAGCTTCTCCAGGAAACTGTTTCGAAGGACATGCAGTGTAAATAACAGAAATGTTATTACTTTCTGTATAAAAAATTTTTCTGGGAAGTTTTTAAAATCTATTTTGTATATGTGAATAAAGTTCCTGCTTCTGATAGAAGCAATATATTTTTTATGTATTTAAATTTTATATTCATTTGTTAATTTATCCATATGGAAATATTTCTTTTTACATTCTCATATTTTTTGTAGGTTGATGTTTTAGAGAGTCAGTTTGCTGCTCTTTTGGAGAAAGTGAAAACTGTTAAAGACTTTGAAGCAATTCAGCAGTCGCATGATCAGTTTCTAACCTCAGTCACATCACAGTGCTTTTTGCATTTACAGCCTGTAAGCTTCAGATGCAAGAAAATAATTTATGTGTGATCATATTTCCTGTAATTTTGTATTTTGCTAATTTGTTTTAGAAATTTTGTTAGAAATTGTTTTTAATAAAATGTATTTACATTTATTGAAAACAATTTAATGCTTCCATATTTATATACAAGAGAGTAAAGACTAGCTACTGACCATTAACCTGTACCGTCCAATTGTGGACTCCACAGGGTTAAAAGAACTCTCTCGAAAAATAAAAGGGACGGCGTTGCGAGTAATCTTGCCAGGATCCGACATTCCCCCATCCGGACAGAATCGGTCCGTAGACCTGCAGCTTGCTACTACCCCTGTGGGCCGGCACTTCTCACCTCTCCGTCATGACCAGGGTGTGCGTGCCATTTGGGAAGGGGCTAGAAAAGAAATTCTCTACCCCTGACTGGGAGAATCAATTGCTGGCGCGAACTGTTTGGGGGTCCGCCCTTTATTCAAACAGATAGATACATGCACATTTATTTACACTGAGGAACCCATCTCCGCGTAGGAAACAAATCCTTTGCTCAATGGGCCCACTCACACTGAAAAATATTTAAAGAAAATATTTACATTGTTATTTACATTGCCACAGGACTAGGGTCAGTTCTGTGGTGATGACTCTGGGCTTGAGTCATCGGTTTCTCTTCTCGATTTCATCCCTCTTCTTTCTTCCTCGGTCACCTCTCAATTAGGTAGACCGCCTGTTCCTCTTTGAGGTGCTTGACCATCTCGATGAGCCCCTGTCGTGCTCTTGGGTATGCGAGGAGGATGGAGAGGTCCCTCATTTTTGCCAATTCTGGCACTTATGTTGCTCTCTTCCCTGCCAGAGAAGCACATTCTAGAATCGTGTGCGACATCTGCAGTCTGGGCCCCGCACATGCACACTCGCTCCCTAACCGCAAATCTGCGGAAGTACTCCGGCGACACGCCGTGCCCGGTTAGTACCTGGTTGAGGAGGCTATTACTCTCAATGCGCCTTATTGAGATTCGGGAGAATATACGGCGTGTTCTTCTACCCGTGTCCCCCTCATCCCATCTCTGTTGTTACTCCACCAATGTGGCTGTTTTCAGTTGCGTCCGCACGCTTTGCAGCGGCATTCGCATCTGAAAATCTATGCCTTCTTTTCCAGTAGCTTCCTTCGCTAGCTGGTCTGCACGTTCATTTCCATCTGTACCGACATGACTTTGGATCCAGTGGAAGGTAACCCTCCTACTCTCCATTGACTCGAATAGCGCTTTTATCTCTCTGACAAGAGGAGTCTTACTCCCGAACTGACCAAGCGCTTTCAGGGCCGCTTGACTATCAGAGAATATGCTATAAGCCCCTTCGCAATTGATAGAAAGCACCCAACGCAGTGCTTCTCTGATCGCCAATAACTCTGCTTGGAAGATAGAGGAATTGGGCGATAGTTTCATTCGCTCCGCGTGCGTCTCGTTACCATCCGAGATCACGGAAAAACCTGCGCCAACACTACCATCTATTTTCGAACCGTCCGTGAACAGTTCCTTCCCTTGTCCTGTGGGGAGATCTTTGTCCCAGCTCAGACAAAGCTCGTTGGCTAGGTGGCAAGTCCAGTCCATTTTCGGAAGTTCCACCTCGGACGACCGGTACTGGTGTCCTAGGAAAGAAACATCGTCCCCGTAGCGGAGGGTCTGCATTACTGCTTCCCTCGCTATGACCAGGTTCGCCGGTTCGCACCCAGCCAGCACTTGGAGCGCTACTGTGGAGGTCGTGCGGAAGCACCTCGTCATGCCCAATAGCGCCCTGCGCTGAATTTGGTTGATACCATTTCTCATTCTAACGGTATCTGACCACCAGGCGGGACACGCATATGTTAATATGCGCTCCACCCTCGCTTATAGAGCACCTTTTTAGCTGGCCCAGTCAGCCGCATTCCGTTGATCTTATTGAGAATGCTGGTGCATCTGTCCTTCAAGTAGCGAAGATGCGGTAGGCCCAACAATCTGGTGTCAAGGATGACTCCTAGGTACCGCATCTCTCTCACCGCTTTAATAGTGTGCCCATTGAAGCGACACTTCGGTGGGGTGACCAGTTCCCCCTTCTTTGCTATTAGCATTAGTGTCGTCTTTTCGGGAGCGAAGCAGAGCTCACACTCCTTGCTCCAACTATCTAGCTGTGAGAGAGCGGTGTGTACCTTCCGCTCAATCACGTGCCTACCAGATGCTGACGCTATTAACATCAGGTCATCTGCGTAGGCCTGCAGCTGCACCCCGTCTTCCAGTGGAAGCGCAAGTGCAGTATCTGCAACCACATTCCAACACAAAGGGCCCGAGCATGAGCCCTGCGGGCACCCTTTGGTGTACTCCCTGCTGTAGGTCTTATCTCCGACCTCAAACTCTACTCTTCTATGCGAGAGAAAATCGCTTATTAGCAGGAACAGATTCCTGGAGATGCCAAGTCTTTTAAGACGGTCTAACACCAGTGGCCACCAGACGTTGTTGAAAGTGCCCCGCACATCCAACGAGACGAGACAGGTGTGCTTTCCCTGTGCTCGATTTTGCTTTACCTGCTTAGTAAGGCTGACCAACGCTTGGCCGGTACACCTCTCCGGCGTGAAACCAAATTGGCGGCTGGAGAGCTTACCTAGGCCGACTAGGTAATGGGTTGCTCGGATCACAAGGACCTTTTCCAGCACCTTACTCCATGCTGTTAACAGGCAAATCGGCCTGTAAGCTGCGGGGTCTGCTCGGCTCTTGTTTTCTTTGCTGAAGAGGACGAGCAGCGCAGTCTTCCACAAAGATGGGAAGCAACCTCGTTCCAGGCATTTATTCAATAGGGCAGCGAAGTACCCAGGGTTGGCTAGAAACACCTCTCTGATGACCGAGAGGTCCAACCCATCTATGCCTGGTGCCTTGCCTTTGTTCAGGCTGTTGATTGCAGCACCTATCTCCGCCTCCGTGAAGTGCGGGTCGTCAACCGTGTCTGGTGGATCTCTGCAGCGTTCTCTGATCGATGTTTGATCCGGGGAGTCCCCCGTCTCCTCATCGGTCGGGAAGTGGTGGTTTAAGAGCACTTCCACTGTGTCTTGCAGAGTGGCGGTGTTGGTGCCACTCTCTGTTCTGACGGATGCCAGTAACAGTGGGCCGGTGATCGAGCCCTTTGCCACCTTGTACGGCATCCCAAAGGGATTACCGACAGGGGTTGTCTCACACAACTGTCTCCAGTGCTCTCTCTTCGATGCTACCATTGCTTTGCGATACATAGCGTTGAAGAGATTATATTCCCTTTTCAGGCGTTCCCTCCTGTCTGGGTCAAATCTCTCGCATTGCATTCTTCATCTGCTGCGTCTGGCCTTCCCTCGCAGAAGGCTCAGGTTTTCCGACCACCAGGGAAGCAGGGGTCTTGCCCTCCCCCCGCTTTCCTGCAACCTTCACAAGTCGCTACTATCTCTTTGGTAAGATTACCGAGATATTCATTTAGATCTTCTACCTCATCTAGATCTGCTGCACATCTGTCTCTTAGCAGATCTGATAGTCGGCCTTGGAGTTCCGACCATCTGAGGTTCCGGACGTTGAACCTAGACTTGGGTTTTTTCCCAATTTTCTCAAACCCTATCGTGAAGGTTATAGCAAGGTGATCGCTCCAACTCACATCGTCCAGCACCTGCCAGTTCTGGAGGAGGTTGAGGACCGATGTCCTCGTGAGGGTGAGGTCGACCCGCGACGTCCCAGTGGCAGCTTGGAACGTGGGAATACTTACAAGAGAGTAAGAGTGGCTGCAGGGCCCGCTAAATTATATCAAGTTTCCTGTTGCCAAAATTAAATTCTAAATAATTGAAAATGTGTTCCTGTTTGCAATCATCTGAATCGTATACATTGAAGGGAATTAGCTAGAAGAATTGAGATTATTGAAAATACTGTTGTCATTGGGTTTCATACATTTTGTAAGAAATCAGAATTTTTTAAAAAGTTACATGTTCTGATTTGGTACAGAAGTTTTTAAACTTAAAATGCATGTGCATAAGTGTGCAAGTTACACATGCTTCTACTATCTGGATGCATTAGTTCATTTAAATATGCATAGTTCATGATTGTTTCGAATTCCATAAAAAATGTGCAGTGTGCACTGCAGAGCAAGTTTGAGAAAAAAAAAAGGAATTTTTGATAAGACGAGGTTGGAATATTTGGTTGCCATCAAAAGTGGATAAAATTTAAAATTGGTTGGTTGTTTCAGAAAGGAAAGAAAATTTTCTTTGCAGTTATTGCCTACAGTACAGTTTACATGTGTATGCAATAAAGTTTGTGTGGTTAAAACATGAAGAAACCTTTTCATCTGCTTGAAGGAACACAAATGTGCAGTATCAAAATACCACAGAATCTGCTCTTGCAGAACATTTAATTGATCCAAATTATGATCAATTAAATGTAAGTTAGTAATAACGAGGAACCGTACACCAACTATGCTGAAGATGGTAAAACTATATCTGTAATTTAAATTTATTGGCGTAAAGAAGTCTGTACACAAAATAAATGCATTCTGACTCTCCTGACGCGAGTACAGTAAAACCCCATTAATTCATTATTGGCTAACTCACAAACTAAGTCAAATTCTACAATGTAAAGTGTACAGTTTTTCATATTTTTTCTTAAAGTGGCAAATCCAAAGTATGTTTATTTTTTTGCAGCTCAACATGCTACATTTCAGCAGTAGTGTTCTTCCTAGATTATTTTTACAGCTGGGTGGTACTTTCGATGACCCCTTCCCCAATTGAAAAAAAAAACAAATGTTGTTTTGCTTAACATTATTTTTCTTGTTAAACATCTTTAGTGGTGTGGTAGGCATTACTGTAACATAACATGATAAACAAAGTTAGAAAATTGTACAAAAATGATAAAAAAAAATAAAAAAGAATATTTACTAACAAATCATATTCGTCACAGATTTCAGCCAGTTTAGTTCAATATTGATGGTGTATGTGGGAATAAGTTTTCCACTTTTTACTACAGGGTAATTCAAAATTATAGTCCCCATTACAAATGACAATACCTGGTTTATGAACATAGATACAGAGAAAATGTACATTGTTGCACAATAAAGACGTTTAGAATTTTGTTTCCATACTTTACAAATGTTCTGTGTGTCTCCCCTGAGTCACGCGGACAACATCTAAATGGTAATCCATTTCATGCTGTACATTATGAAGCATGTCTGTAATCACTGATGCCAGTGCAAGCCGAACGCGCATCTTCAGTTCTTGCAGTGTTCTCCGCAAAGGTGGCACATACACACTGTCTTTGACATACCCCCCAAAAAAAGAAGTCACAAGGAGTTAAGTCCTAAGATCTGGGGTACCACTTGCAGAAAACCCTGTTGTCCTGTCCTTTTTTGTTGCTGTCGCCATTTCTTCCCACTGGCTTTGTTGCATGGGCAGCTCACTTTCCTACGTCACCATAGCAGCACAGCAGTAGGTTCCAATAAAATTCTAAACTTCCTTCTTTCTTGTTTAGGGATATCAGCTGTCTATTTATCTTCATAAACACATATTGTCATTTGTAATCGGCGCAATCATTTTGAATTACTCTGTATTATGTGCATTGGGAAAATGTTCGTTAAAGGAAATATAGCCAGGCGGCAGAGAAAATTAACTGGGTGGGCCACCTACTATAATTTTCACAAAAAGAAAAGAAAGGTGGGGAGTCCTGTGGCCGCCGGCCGGCAGATGGGGCTTGGATCTGTTCACCTACGTCACTTGCAAGGTAGGTCTAAAATGTAAACAGCTCTCGCGCTGAGCAGCAGAGAGAAGAGACTTGCATTTTGGGATGTTTAGTTCATGATCTGTTAGCTATTCGAAGAAGTTCGCTACTGTAGACGCAGTGATGTGAGATGTATATATCAATTTTGATTCTTATTATTAAAGAGATAAGGAATATATTTGGGACTCATTCTAAATTCATTTAATTACCCCAAACCAACATAGTTCTTCATGTACCTTTCATATATAGATGCCTAAGTCCTGGAGATTGTTTTTTTTTTCCTTTTTATTGGCAGCTCTGTATTCCAACACAGCCAGTGATAGATCTGTGATTTCCATCTGAGTTTTAGATGAAGGGACTGCATTCACTTCTGGTGTGTCCAGCTCACAAAGATGTGTTTATGACTGTATCAGTGTTCCCCTATATTTTTAATTCAAGTGATATCAACTAGAGAATTTTAAAGTGGTGGATGAACAAGAACACTGGAAGTCATCTTTCTGCATCCCTTTCAGAGTTGCCTCTAAAGCTTTGACTATCTCTTCTATTGACGCAAACCTATGTTCTCGCAAGTTCTTTTTGAGAGTTGGGAAAAGAAAAAAGTCACAGGGTGCAAAATGTGGACTGTGTGGAGGATTTGGAATTGTTCCAGCATTTTTTTCAGCCAAGAAGGTAATGACTTTCTGCTTCACGTGAGGTCGAGCATTATCATGGTTGAGCTCCCAACCATTTTGCTGAATGTGTGGACACTTCTTGCGGATATATGTGTGATCAGCTTTGTCAAAACAGACGCCTAATAATTGGCATTAACCGTGGCATTCAGTGGCATGACATTCTGATACATCTTTCCTTTGTAATAAAAGAAAATGATTACCATTACCTTTCACATCTTGCCTTTTTTTGCCTTTGGAGATGACAGATTTTTCCATATGGAGGTCTGTTGTGTGCCCTCTGGATCGTAGTGATAAAGCCTGTAATCACTGACTTCAGGTAGTCCTTGTTTGAAGCAGTTTCATGCTTCAAAAATTCACGCAGCTCAACATGCATTTTTTTTTTTTTTTTTTTTTTTTTTTTTTGTTCAGGCGTCAGTAACTGAGAAATCCATCTTGCACTGACTCATGTCAAGTGTAGTTTCTCACTGAGTATAGTGTTGGCACTTCCAACTGAAATCTGTAAATGTTCTGCCATTTGTTTCACTGTGAGCTGATGATCCTTACAAATAATCATTGCTGCATTGCTTACCATCTGATCAGTAATGGCTGTTGTCAGCACCCCAGGTCTACCTTGTTTCTGAAACTATTCACCGCCTTCATGAAATTCTTTTAATCACCACTGTGCTGTACGATGTAGCGTCACATTCTCACCATATGCCTGCACCAATATTTCGTATGCTTCCGAATTTGTTTTCCCTAAACGAACGCAGAACTTCAAAGCTGCATGCTATTCCAGTGTGATATCTATAACTTGACTGAGAGGTGGGCGCAAACAGATGCTTCTTCACAGTGTTCTACTCAAGGTCATCTGCCGTACAACTGCTCGGAAAGGTGCACTCACATGGAGGGGAGTCGGGTGTGTACTGTGATGATACTTTGATTCCAATGGGTAAGTTTCATGGTGCATGTTCTTCATTGTCATGAACTTTTTGCGTATTACCGCTTCTGCCGCTGTATGTCCTGTTCGTCATACCTAAAAAAAAAAATTAAATCAAATTTTAGATATTACAATTTTTTTGTTTAGGTATGACAAATGGGACATAGAGCGGCAGAAGCGATAATACGCAAAAAGTTCACGACAATAAAGAACATGCAATTGCATGTTTGCGTGAAACTTAACAATTTTTAGTGCATATTTTTTTCCCTGCCTTATTAAAATAAGAGCATTTTAGTGTCTTGATTCCAATACGTAGCTATACTATTAAAAAAAATATGTGCAAGCCTTTTTTGAACAAGCCGTGTACTATTGTAACCTTTCTAGTGGATAGATCGTGTGTTCTGTTATTGGCCTAATAATTCAGATAGTTTTTTTTTCAGCTTCTTATGCTTCTGACTTTCTCTTTTTAGGTTTATCATTCTTTGCAAGAAATATTAGATCTCTGCTTATCGTTCTGTAGTTTGATGAGTAGGGTTAATGGAGCTTTGAATCATAGAGAGCAGTCACACTTGGGAAATCTGACCCAGGTTTGTTTATTCTCCTTGTTATTTCTGTATTACCATTAGATTCCACTTTCTTTAGTGATTCCTCTGTCATCTATACTCATTGTTTTTCATATAAATACAGTACAGTAAAACCTCAAAAATCCGGCATCGATGGAACCGGACGAGTGCCGGGTTTATGAAACTACCGGATTTCTGAAGCTATCCAAAAATTGTGAAGCGGGCATTACGTAAAGCGTGTGCTTACACGTAACAGGTCACTTTAACGAAAATTGGTGCTTCTATGCCTTACAAATATGCATGGGTTGCGCTGTCTGCCGGTCACATTCTTCGCAATTTGCGGGAAAAAAATTTTTTTTTGGCGATGGAAAAAAAGTTTGGCAAAAATATTGGCGATTACCTTTTTATACTATTTATTATAAAACTATGTCGAAAAAAATTTAATTTGGCGAATGGTTAGGCAAAAACTTGAAAAAAGCCAGAGCAACCGCTAAGGCTGGGTGATGTATCGATACATCACAAAAACCTGATGTGAATTTTACATCGATGTTATGGTTTTTTGACTGACGAAACTGTAATACATTGCGAAGGCGATTACCACGATACATCATTTAGTCTCCGGCCAATTGTTAGTTGGTTTGTGCTGTACTCCGAAAAAAGCTTAGAACTTTTACTTGCTTTAAATATTAAATTCTTAAATGATGCAACAAGAAATGACAAATTTCACATGGAAATTGTGAAAACATATTTATAAATTCATTTTATGAATATAAAAACTTAAAAAAAAGTTTTTGTATTAACCTTTTTAAATGCTGCTCTGTGTTCATTGTGATTTTCATAAATATTATGCAGCTTGAAAAGCTTATTATACCTGTATATATAAGCATACACAGTATGATATTTTCTAAAAAAAATGATTTTTATAGTTCTCATTTGAGAACATTGGCATGTGATGTTAATAATTTTGTTACAATTTTATAGACACTTTTTTACTTATTATTCAGTACACTAAAGAACCACTGATATATTTATATTAGGGGTTAAAAAGTCCTGAATTTAGTTTCAATCATGAGTTGTTGTTTTTTTTTTTTTTTTTGCACTTTTACCGTATATTAATTATTGATTAGTTATGCACTTGCCATAAAGAAACTAGGAAGCCAGTAATACTATGAATACTATGAAATTGGAACTAATACCAGGAATAACACTAATACAAATACCAGGAATACTATGCATTTTTCTTACCTGCCAAGATCAGATTCAGCATTCTAGCTTATCCCACAGATGTTCTATGGGATTTAGGTAAAGACTTTGGGTCAGCAAATCCAACAACTAGACGTCCTGCTCCTCAGTCAGGCTTGAACAGGTGTTGCACTCTTGAAATATGCTTGATTTTGGTAAAACAGGCAGACCTATGCCGAAGTACTGCCACAATACAGGTAGTGTAGAATTGTCCAGAATGTCTTTGTACCTGGTAGCCAGTAGGCTGAAGAGCACCACAGCCAAATTATTAAGTCCTTGCCAGCAAAATCCCCACATCATCACAGATCACCCTCCAAACTTGAGTGTAGGGGGACAGTTCAGTCCATCTGACAGATTTCTCTGGGCAAACACCACATCCAAATATGTCTGTCCTAATGAAAGAATGAGTAGCATGAGTCGCCCATACACATGACCCTCTTCCACTCTTCTGTTGTTCACAAACAGTGAGCAAGTACCACTGCAGTCGCAGCTTGGCATTACCTGGAGTGATGTTGGGTTTGTATGCAGCTGACCTAACATGGTAATCTTCAGTATACAGTGTCAAGAGACTGTTCTGGTGCAACTAGATGTTCCAGTTGCTTGTCCAGTGTCACTCTTCAGGTCTGTGGCAGAGGATTTGCATGACTTAACATTCTTCAGTATGCTTTATGTGGCATGATCACTCAGGTTGTGTGGTCCCCAAGAGCACTGCTTTACTGTAGTGGCACCATATGCTTTCTGTCGATGAACATCAGTGACAGTGGATTTCAGGAATCCCAGGAGAGCTACAATGCTATAAAATGATCCTTTACTCAGGAGGCATTCAGTTACTCTACCCATTTCAAAGTCCATCAATTCAGCTCCGCACAGCGTAGTTGCTTCCGGTGGAGTCTGACAGGTGTGCCAATGTTCCCCTTTACATACACCCCCAAAATACCTTCCGTGTGAGCATCTGGCTTTGCAAATGCATGTTTATTTGCATATGTGGTGGTGTCCAAATATTTTTGTCTGATAGTGTATTTGAAATAATAAATTTCATGTACTTTGTTCCTTACTGCATGATTCATACGCTCCTTGAAAACCTTGAAAAGTCCTTGAAAAAAAGTTCATTTTCAATTCTTTGGATAAAGCTCATTGGCTTCCTAGTTTCTTAAATTTGATGCTTAATCCAATATCTAATACAGGTGTTTTCTGTCACTCTTTCTCCGTCACTATCACAGTTGTGGTTAACTCGATGGTTATGGTTATTTTTTACCAAATCTTGTCAGATGTTGGCAAGGACAAACCTTTCAAGTCCTTCAAAGAACTTGAAAAAATTTAAGACTCCATAAACAGTACTTAAAGAATTTTTTTTTGTGTTTTTTTAAGTAATGGTATGAGAGAATATGTATAAAATAATTGCTTGTGCTAAAAAGTTATATAAGAGTATGGTAAAAAAAATGTAGTGAGTTTTCTCTTTCTTTTTTTAAAAAACTATTAAAAAAGAAAGAAAGAGAAAACTCACTACATTTTTTTTTAATATTAAAAGAAAAGGATTATGGGCAATTATTTTCTGAAAGACTTCTTTAACTTTTTTTTGTGTAGTTTTTTTTTCTAGTTGAGTCAAATGTATTTATTTTGCCTATGAATTGCTTAGCTGCATTTGGCTTTATGTAATATGGGTGGTGTGATTTTTAATGTAATAATTTATGGGTGTTGTTAACCTTCTTGTATAGCCTAGATAGAATTTCTCTATCTTTAATTACAGTAGTGATATCCAAGAAACTTATTTTATCGTGCTAAAGGGAAATTGAAGAATTTCTTCTAGCATACTTTTCCCTCTTTCCATGAAAAAAGTTTCAGCTGTATGAAGCATTTAAGTAAGTTTTTCTCGTCAAGCTCTACTATGAAATAATTTGCCAATGTTGTGACAATGGTGATCTCATCACTAAGCCAGATTTTTTCATGAAAATTTCCCCTTTGTATTTGGAGAAGTTGTTCTTCAATGAAAAGAGAAGCATCTCATAAATTATTATTTTATTTATTTTTTCAGTGTTCTGAATTACTACCAAATTACCATGTCTTAACAATAAATTTTTAAAGAACATCTGAATTGATACTTTGTTACTTAAATGCCATATTCAAACTCCTTATGTTTTCAAAACCCATTCTTAGTAGCAGATTTGTTTTTAAGTTACTTAGAAAGTATTGTTACTATGATGTCAGTCAGGGGGATTTTTTTGCTTGTTTTTCATAAGGGGCTTCTTAAGTTCCTCCATTTTATTTAGCATGTATACTTTTCTGTCCATAATGATTTTAACTCTGCTTTTGTCTGCTTGAATTGTTCTGTTTTCATCATTTTTCTGAGTTCTATTTTTCCTGAGTTCTATTAGTATTTTTAGTTGATTATTCATTACATTCTTCTGAGTGACCTTTCAGTTTCTGTATTTTTTTTATTCTGTTGCATTGCAGATAGTTTGAGTGGATAAATTATTATATGCATCTAGCAGATAATGTGTTGCTTGAGAAGGTGTTGTAAACATGGAGGTGGTATTGCCACCCATGAAGTGTGGATCTCACCTGAAATAGAGCATGCACATTTGCTGGTGAGAGTGGCTGGCAGGCTTAAGTAAATCTTCCCAATTCATCCCACAAAATTTTGAAATGGGGTTGAGGTCTGGTGATCAAGGATATCATTTTAGATAGGTAAACTCACTTGAATGCTCCTGGAGCTGCTTTGTCACCACTCTGGAAGAGCGGAAGTGCACAGTGTGGCATTGTCCTGTTGAAAGATGGTGGCATAGTACAGAAAAAGAATCACTACAAATGAATGTAGATGATTGGTGAGAATGTTCATACACCTTCTGCTGGTGGTAGTTTTCTTGGCTGGTATAAAGAGCACCAGAGAGAGGCCCTTGTAAACCCACCTCAAACTGTTACACCTCCTCTACATCTCTGTGTGACCTCAATTTAGTAAGCTGGGTTCATCACATCATGTAGCTTATGCCACACATACACACCCTTCCATTGGCGTAATAGAGTTGAAACTTTGTCAGACTACATGAAAGTCTAGCCTAATCTTACGGTGTCTTGCAGTCAACAGGAGACACAAAAGGGACTTTTACTGCAATACATATTTTTTTCGTATGGTACAATAGATATGTAGAGCCTTCAGTAAATTCTAAGCCTCACATAAAATTCTTTTTTTCTTCTTTCAAAAATGCACTGTTATTTTCCCACGTAATCTCGTCTGACTTAGGTGCACTTGTTGTACTGATCAAAGAGTTGGCAAATTTCCACTGCAAAAAAGGTTTTATCTTTCCCCACTTCATTGCTCCCCTTCAGTTCAGAATCACCTGCAAAGCTCCTGCCCAGCAGATCTTTTTTCAGATTGTTAAAGAGGAAAATGTTACCAGGTGTGAGGTCAGTTTGAGTACATTGGTTGGAGAAGCAGTTGAAAGCCACATTCTGTCACGGCTTGCATGGAAACAATGGAGGTGTGAATTGGAGCATTGTCCTGGAGAAGCAAAACACACCATCGCAATTTTCTTTGCCGTTCATTCTTGATGGCTTCATGCAATTGTTGGAATAGCACAGCATGATAGGCAGCATTCATAGTCCTTTTTATGAGGCAAGTAATCATTTAACAGCAACCCTTCTGAGACCCAAAAAATTGTTACCATAGTCTTCCTTGCAGATGGTTGTGTTTTGAACTTCTTTGGTGGTAGTGATCCATGATGTTTCTACAGCGTACTCTCTTGTTTAATGTCACGGTCCCAACTGTGAAGCCACATCTCATCATCAGTCACAATGCAGGAAAGAGGTCATCTGGATCACTGTTAATGCAATCAAGTTTAACCTGCGATTGTTCTTCATCTCAAGTGTCAACATTGAAGGAACCCATCTGGTACAAACCTTGGGCATCCCTAACCTCTCATGTGAAATGGCCTAAACACTTGCCAATACTTAATTTCAGTTATTCAGCAATCTGTATGGGATAGATTCTCTGTTTCAACATCACCAAGTCCTCCACTTTCTGGTGCATTTCATCTGCGGTCACCATTGAACTTCTCTTGTGAGGGTCGTCTTCCAAGTCTCTTCCCTGTTTAATACTTTTACTGCCGCGTGATGCCGAACAGTTTCATACAATACCTATCGCAGGTGTCGATGCGGCCGAACAGTGTCGTAATTGTGGCTTCACATTTCCCTTCCTAAAACCTTCAGCACTTGAAGAGAGGTATCTATTTTATTACTGGCACTAAGAATGAGTATCCAGCTGTTTAAAAATGACTGTGGCAGACCTGCCAACTGTTACGATTTTATCATATTTAGTACAGTAAATCCTGCTGCAGTACAATAATATGATTTTGCCTCCAAAAATACGATTTTTTTTAAAAGTAATGTTTCCCCCATTCCCCCCTTGGAAGATTTTTTTCTCGGAGAGGTTTCCAGTTTCTCTTTAACAAATTCCCCTGCCTCTAATTTCCCAACGGAAATAAAGTAAGTCAAGTCAAGTGCAATCGGCAACCAACGGACGAATCGCGACTCATTTTGTGTAACGTTCATGACTGATTTGTATTTTCGACTCTTCATCTTACTTAAAGCTGCTGATTGGTTGGTGCTGGAATGTGGACGATCGTCTGTTTATTCGAAGCAACCTCCCTCCCCTTACACCTGCAACCATCAAGAATTTATATAGCTGCAGTAGGCTTCAAAAATTATGTGCACGCGTCGTGTTATGATTTTTCTATTGGAGTGTTACGTTTTTTGGTTCTGAGAGGTTGGCAGGTCTGCCTCGGGTTTGGAATGGTTGATTTTTTTTCACATGCTTTAGGGAAGGGAAAGTAAGTTGACTCCCCATAGACCTACACAGCGTGCGGTTTTCACTGCAATGTTTATTTTCCTTTGAACATCACTGGTTTTGCAATGAAGGGAACTATCAATAAATAAATGCATGAATGGCAATAAGAAAGCATTTGCTGCTTAGAGTTCATACGACCATTCGTTCATATGGTTTATCGAGGATGCTAAAGGGATTTCCAGGAAACCCAGATTGACTTCAGTGCTCTGTTTTGTGGAAACAATGGATAAATTCAGACAAGCTATCTCCAGTCCCTCTCAACCAAAAGTTCATTGGCGGGCACATCCTGCCATGGAAATAGGTAATCCTGATAATTTGTCATATGCAGAAACATATTCTTTTAGTAGCTGTAGTGTGAACAGCAGTGAAAGTGAAAATAAAGAATGCGATGTTCTCTCTCATACTCCGCCTCAACAGATTTTAGCTACACATCGGTATGATATTCCCGACGTCAGCAGAATAATTCTGTTCATTAGTGCACTAGGACTGAAAATTAATATGACAGGTATTGAACCAATCGAATTTTTCAATCTTTTTGCAACTGAAGAATTTTACAATTTATTAGTTACCATCTACAGGATATGAACATTATAGCATATGCATTACAAAACAAATGAACATGCTATGGACATGTTCATGTCCCTGGAGTTACCGAAGGTTATAACTACAAATATGAATTATGGATAAATTTTCTCGTATTTTAGGATAGTAGAGCCATGCAAAGCTATGAGATCCAAACATGTCTAGGTTGATCCAAATGCATAGAAGCTCATCTGTGGTGCCGCGTGATGCCTTACGGCTTCTTGCGAGATTTGCTCGGTTTTCTTGCCGGCATCGCATGCTTGTTGTTGAAACAGCAGAGCGGCAGCAAATGTGCTAAACAGAGCAGCCCATCTTTTCAATGTGGCATATGAAGGTGCACTATTAACGTACACACAGACCATCTGTTCATGACTGTTGCATGGTATTTCACTTTCTTCCATCAAAAATTTAATTACTGCCCACTTCTACAATTTCATCTGCTGCTGATTCATTGTCACCTTATAATCTTCAATGCACTGGAGCACCGTCTGAAATGCTGACACAGTGATGTGGTGTGGCTGTTATATAACTGAAAGGTGACGTAGTACTTGCATCAGCTGCCAGCCACTGCTTTCAAGGTCAGGCTGAGAACTTACTGAATGTCCCTTATAGCCTTTGGGCATTTGCTTGTGGACACCTTGTCATTAAACTGTGATGTTATCTGCTCTGCAGTTGCCATGGAAATCCTTATAATAATGCAGGACTGTTTTGTGCAGACCTCAAGAGTCAATTGCATGTTTATGCCCCCTCCCCCCCACACATCTTCCCCATTTGTTGGTAGTTTTGTCGTATGGCGCATAGTCTTGGCATATTGTTGTGACAGTCTGGCGTGGAAATCCTAATAGTACACCAGTTGTGATGGTTGAACCACTAGCTGGCTTTCTTTGTACTTAACATCAAGCCAGGGTCAAACTTGCATTTCTGCCCTTGCCCATGATTACTTTTCCATGATTGGTTTCCAAAGCATAGGGGCTTGCTCTATTTATTGGCCAGTTTCAGTATCCCACGTGATTGCACATGATACTTCTGCCTTGCATATCATAATTGGGGTGTGTATAATAGTGTGTCCCTTCGCTGTATTTTCCAATTATATTACCAGTTGTTCTTTCTAAGATAAGTTAAAATTTGTTCCTTTATTTTGAACTTCTTTCTGTTAAGTCATGCTTTGGGTAGGAGTTAATCAGGAGCCAGGAACTGAAGTTTTATCTAAGGCAACTGTTTCTTAATCCAGTTGTACACACACCAGCCTCAGAATTAGAAACTTTTAATACTGGGCATAGATTCCACTGCGTGTTGGAGTGCATCTGTGCCTACAGATGTTTACCAGACAGTCCTTTAACTGGCTCAGATTTGATGAACGATGACTTCGCTCCCAGATTAAAAAAAAAAAATTTTTTTTTACATGTTCCATACATTCTCATTGGAGTTCAGATCCAGGCTTTGCAGTGGTCAGGGAAGATGATGGAAGTCACTGTCATGCTTACTGAACCACTGCTGAACACATCTTTCCCGATGAACAGCAACATCGTTGCCAATGAAGCATCCATCACCTGGGTGCTGGATAAAAAGTCAACATTGTAGGATGACAACAAAGTTCAGATGATCCTTGGAGGACCCCCAATAAGATAAAAAGTCAACATTGACACCAGATAAAAGTTTCATCCAGGATAAAAAGTCAACATTGCATTGATCAGCAACAAAGTTCAAATAATCCTTGGTGGACACCTGAACTTCAGCAATATCAGAGGGTCTGTTATGTACCAACAGAATGTTCTGTACACCCTGACACCATCTCCAGAACCTTCAGTTGTGTTGAAGATATCTGTTATTTGTGCCGTAGGTAACACAAGGCAGTTAAACTTGATGTACGATTATAAAACTTCCAACTACTAATGATTAGTTTAAAACTGTCGTCAGTTGCTAAAAGCATTTATTGATGGTAAAAGTAAAACATTAAAATCATTATTTCATGTTGCATTATATTCCTTATTATGGGAATAATTTGAATTCAACGTGTTGCTCATAACGTAAATCGATTATATCTTCTACTAGTGAAAGATTTGCATTCGCTTTTTACCACGTTATGTTCTGGATGTCAGAAGCAAAAATCTCTTGTATTTAGAAATAATACTATTGTAAAAAAAAAAAAAAAAAAAAAAAAAAAAAAATTACTGTACTCACAAGTTTTGATGGTCCTCTTCTTTTATGATTTTCACCTTGAAGTTAATGTAACACGTATGTCATTTTCAGTCACGAAAAACTGTTGACATATCGTACTTCTACGGGAACATATGCTAATTTCTTAACAGGTATTCTCATTCTCGATTGCCGGGTAAAAAGTCTTCAAGGTACCTGGCAATCGAGAATGAGAATACCTGTTAAGAAATTAGCATATGTTCCCGTAGCAGTACGATATGTCAACAGTTTTTCGTGACTGAAAATGACATACGTGTTACATTAACTTCAAGGTGAAAATAATAAAAGAAGAGGACCATCAAAACTTGTGAGTACAGTATTTTTTTTTTTTTTTTTTTTTTTTTACAATAGTATTATTTCTAAATACAAGAGATTTTTGCTTCCAACGTCCAGAACATAACGTGGTAAAAAGCAAATGCAAATCTTTCACTAGTTGAAGATAATTGATATATATTAAAATCATTAGATCTTTCAGGCTTCCTTAAAAGCCCATCATTGGATGACATAAAGACCTAGCCCTGATGGAGGTGACATATATATAGTCACATCGTCAGTATTAATGACATTACATGTGAGCAGGCAGAGACAGCGCCACCGTGGAAATAACAGTTCGACAAAATAAACGAGGTGTCTTACATACAATTAAATAGAGTGACATTTTAAGAAATGCAAATGATTAAAACAAAAAGAGAAACAATTGCAAATAAAGTCCGCCATATTTATCCATATTATACGCTGGCTATTGTAGAAATGAAGGGCATAGGAAATATCCTGAATGCATAAAATTCATTCATTTATGCATTCTTATGCATTCAGGACATTTCCTATGCTTTTCATTTCTGCAATAGCCAGCATATATTATGGATAAATATGACAAACTTCATTTGTAATTGTTTCTCATTTTTTTTTTTATCATTTGCATTTCTTAAAATGTCCCTTTATTTAGTTGTATGTAAGACAACTCGTTTATTTTGTCGAATTGTTATTTCCACGGTGGTGCTGTCTCTGCCCGCTCACGTGTAACGTCATAATTACTGATGATGTGACTATATATATGTTACCTCCGTCAGGGCTAGGTCTTTATGTCATCTGATGATAAGCTTCTAGGAAGCCCGAAAGATCTAATGATTTTAATGTTTTACTTTTACCATCAATAAATGCTTTTAGCAATTGACGACGATTTTAAACTAATCATTAGTGGTTGGAAGTTTCATAATCATGCATTAGGTTGGTTACTTCATTGGGCTCGCGCCAAACTCTCTGCCTGCCATCAGAACTGAAGAAGGTATACCACCACTCGTTGGACCACACTACCTTTTCCCAGTGTCCAGTCGTTCCTGACACCACTGTAGATGAATTTTCTGGTTCTTCGCTGAAATCAGTGGTTTCTGTACATGCATGTGATTGCCAATGCCTATCCTCTTCAATTTCTGGTGGATAGTTTGCTGAGATATGGACTGGGAACAGCCTTCATGGATTCTTCTGTCAATTGCTGCACATGGAAAGTCTTGTTCCTCCATACAAGACTTGGCAATCTTGTTCCAGACAGATTATTGCCGTGCTGCAATTATGCCTCTTAGATTACCAATGTGGGTTATTGTTCCACTCATTAAAGACCCGGAATATCACACCTTTTGATAAACCAGTCAGCTCTGCTGTTCTCAGAATCGTTGTTCCAGCGAAATGAGCACCCACAATGCACCCTTTTTCTAACTCCAAAAGATAATTTATTTTTCCTATTGTGATCAACACTGCTGACAATCACTGATGAGCAGCAGTCTTAAGCAGTTACCTAGATCATGTGGTGATGCATATACAAGGGTCGCCCAAATGAAAGTGAGACTCGTGTAATAGCGACGTCGTACAATTACACAGAGCCGTGCATTTGCGCCGGTAGATGGCGAGTCATGTAGGAGCACACTGTTGTCGGCAGCATGTGTCAGTGTGCTGTTTGCACGTGCGGAGGCAAGTTAACTACGTAGGGTCGTGACATGGATTCGTCCAAACAGGCCCAGTGGGCAGTTATGCAATTTTCGACGGCAGAAGATGTCAGTGGAGCCGAAATTTATCGTCGTATGAAGGATAGGTTTCGGAAGGAGTATCAGTCATGGTGTACAGTGTTCCACTGGTGTAGTGAATTTCGTAAAGGACGTATGAGCACACGTGGCCATCACCATGGAATCGATTGCTGCTGTGTACAACCCTGTGAAGGAGAATCGCCGAATCATCACCTGCGAGCTTGTGGCAACATTGTCCGCGAGTAAGGGAACTGTTAATACCATTCTCCATCGTCGATTGGGATACAGCAAAGTTTGCGCAATGGGTTCCCAAGCATCTCCAGGAGGAGCAGCGCAAAAGACTCGGCGAATGGGTGCTTACCTGGAGCATCTGCATTGTTACCATGCTAAGAGAAGAACAGTTTCTTTCCAAGATTGTGGCCGCAGATGAAACTCGGTGTCACTACTTCGATCTGGCCACAAAACGGATGAGTATAGAATGGCGGCATCCCAACTCTCCGCGCCCCAAAAAATCTCAGTCCTCTTAAGAGCTGGAAAAGTGATCACGGTTTTCTTCGATGAGAATGGCCCATTGCTGTTGGATTGGCTGGACGCAGACAGTACGGTCAAGGCAACCACATGCTGCAATATGTTACGCAACCTCAAAATGGCCATCAAGCGTAAGCGACCCGGTATGTTATCAAATGCGGTTATTCTGCTACACGACGACGTACACCCACGTGTGGCGACAGTGTGCCAAGATTTGCTGCAGAGCTTCCTCTGGGAGGTCTTCGACCATCCCCCCTATAGCCCCGCCCTGCGACTAACACATTTTCAAGCCACTGAAAAAAGCAGTCAAGGGCCACCGGTTTGCTAAAGACGCTGAGGTCCAGGACGCAGTTGATGACTGATTCCACAGCCAACCATAGACGTTCTTCGCTCAGGGTATCCAGAATCTCGTGCCACTCTGGGACACTTGGTTGAACTGACAAGGCGACTATGTATAGTGTGTGTATGTAGCCCATGTATCACTCTTACTTCCTGTATGTTCACATATTCTAACCTATAAACCCTTACAGCAAGAAACCGACAGCCTCAGTTTCTCTAAAGCGACTCTTATACTTTGTATATACAGTGCAAGGCATGTTTACGTACATCTACATGAAGTTTTCTAATTCACTGTCCAATATAAGTATAATACAATTTTAAAGGATGCATTTTAGTAGTTTCAAATGATTATATACCATAATTCAGGAATTCTGGTATTTTCTTGAAACACGCACAAATTCTTTGAAAATAATTTAGTATTATGTTTCTAGTTGTAAATGCATTTATGGCACCTCTATTCATAGTGATTGTGGAATAACTTTTTTACGGGTCTTATAGAGGTTATTTTTAATGAAAGTTGGTTGTCAAATTTTCGAACTAAAGCCTAGTTCGTCATCAGGACTATGTCACTGGAGTAGTTGCTGCCACTCAATTGGAAGAGTCCATCCGCAATTATCGTTAATTGTGGTACTTCTTCTTCTTGCTATTTCGATCCCTTCTTCTAGTTTCCTCTTTACTAAGTTTGACTGGTGGGCGATTATTTTCACTGAGTCCCAATTTATGGAGTGTCCACTTGCTTGTACATGTCTGTCTAGCCCTGTTTTGTTCCCAATGTTCCTAATAGCTGCTTGGTGTTCTTTCATTCGGACCTTAATACTTCTCCCTGTTTCTCCTATATAGCTGAGTCCGCAGTTACAGTCGATGCAGTAAATTACTCCTTCCTGCAATTGGATGTCCAATTCTTTCTGCTTTAAAGCTGGCAGGAATTTCTTTATTTTGTTATTAAGATCTGGAGCTAGCCTGATATTATATTTTGCTCCGATCCTTTTCAGTTTCTCGAAAAGTCCCTTGTGGTACGTAATTTTGCTGGTGAATTTGAAGTTGGTTTTTTCCTGCTTCTTTTTTGGCACTTGTTTAAATATTTTCTCAACATATGGGGAGGGGTAATTGTTTTCTGCCAACATTTCCTTTAATTCTTCTTTGTGAAGATCTTTTTGAGAAGCTGAAGAGACCAGGATTTCAATTTTTTCCAAAAATTGTCTCGCTGTATTCGATTTAATATAATCAGGGTGGAATGAGCAGAAGTCTAACATCTTCCCTGTGTTGGTGGGTTTTCTAAAAAGCTGAGTGAATATTTTCCCTTCTCTTGAGGTCAAGGTTAAATCTAGGTAATTGATGCTATGGTCTTTTTCCTGTTCCAGGGTGTACTTCAAGGTATTCTCTAGTAAGTTAAATTCTTCCAGAATCTGAGAGGGTAGAGATTGGTCCACAGTATCTACTATAATTAGGACATCATCCATGTACCTTACATAGAGAGCAAACAAGGAGGGTTGTATAAGGATTTTTGCCTCTAGTTTACTTATATAATAATTTGCTAGCAGAGGTGCTAGTGGAGAACCCATTGCAAGTCCTGAAGTTTGCCTGTAATATTTCTTTCCAAACTGGAAGAAATTATTCTTGAAGGAAAATAGGAGCAGTTCATATATGCCAAGTAGTATTTCTCTATTGTGATTATGGAATACTATTTTTTCCGCAAGGTCATCTGCAATGAATTCCAGTAGGAGGTCCAGAAATTTTATTAGAAAAATAGAACTAAAAAACGGTGAATGGCGCGATTCGTAATAAATTCAAAACTATTGAGCAATGCGAACGAATAGAAGCTCGTATTTGGACCTCTTCATTAGGTGAAATTCCGGAAGCAGAAAAGAAAAATATTGATAATTGGTTAGCTAAAGCAGTGAGAGATAAAAACAAAAAGTTTAAGGAAAAATTGAAAATTAAAGAGAATAAATGGTTAAATCCAAAGTTAATGTCTACAGCACCTGGCCCACAGTTAATACCATCCCCCACTAACAAACATGTCATGGATCTGACGGAAGAAGGAGTAGATGAAAACCTGATTAATCTCCTCAATAAGGGATATAATTACAACCTTTCCTCCGCAACACTTGATAAAAAACATATACTGATTGATTTAGAAAGCATCTGTAGTAAGGTAGAAAGAGAAGATGAAAATACAGCAGTTACTTTAAGGAAAGAATTCTCAGACTGCGTCTCAAAATTTGTAAAAAAGCCAGTAAAAGTTGATTACAATTTTAAAAGAAATGCCATTACTGACCTTAAAAAATTCAAAGCCAATGATAAAGTTGTAGCACTGAGAGCAGATAAGAGCAAAGTTTTGGTATTGGTAGAAAAAGAGAAGTATTACAATAAAATGGAAGCTGAATTGAGCAAGCCTTATTATGAAGAACTCAATGGTAACCCTATAGATCAAACTGTCAAAAATCTTAAGAAATTAATCAGCTCTTTAAGAAATAAAAAACAGCTTAATGAGCTCTTCAAAAACTTCTCCAAAATCCAGTCAAGAATTCCACAGATCTATGGTACGATAAAAGTTCACAAAGAAGGCCATCCAGTAAGACCTATAATAGACACTAGAAATTCGCCACTCTCCAACATTAATTATTATTTGCTTGGTCACCTCAGAGATATTTTCCCTTCTCCTCCCTACCTACTAAAAAATTCCATGCAGCTAAAAGGAAAACTGGACAACTTGCCAGAATTAATTCATCCAGTAATGGCAAGCCTGGATATAGTCTATATGTATACCAACATTAACCTGGACCTCCTACTGGAATTCATTGCAGATGACCTTGCGGAAAAAATAGTATTCCATAATCACAATAGAGAAATACTACTTGGCATATATGAACTGCTCCTATTTTCCTTCAAGAATAATTTCTTCCAGTTTGGAAAGAAATATTACAGGCAAACTTCAGGACTTGCAATGGGTTCTCCACTAGCACCTCTGCTAGCAAATTATTATATAAGTAAACTAGAGGCAAAAATCCTTATACAACCCTCCTTGTTTGCTCTCTATGTAAGGTACATGGATGATGTCCTAATTATAGTAGATACTGTGGACCAATCTCTACCCTCTCAGATTCTGGAAGAATTTAACTTACTAGAGAATACCTTGAAGTACACCCTGGAACAGGAAAAAGACCATAGCATCAATTACCTAGATTTAACCTTGACCTCAAGAGAAGGGAAAATATTCACTCAGCTTTTTAGAAAACCCACCAACACAGGGAAGATGTTAGACTTCTGCTCATTCCACCCTGATTATATTAAATCGAATACAGCGAGACAATTTTTGGAAAAAATTGAAATCCTGGTCTCTTCAGCTTCTCAAAAGATCTTCACAAAGAAGAATTAAAGGAAATGTTGGCAGAAAACAATTACCCCTCCCCATATGTTGAGAAAATATTTAAACAAGTGCCAAAAAAGAAGCAGGAAAAAACCAACTTCAAATTCACCAGCAAAATTACGTACACAAGGGACTTTTCGAGAAACTGAAAAGGATCGGAGCAAAATATAATATCAGGCTAGCTCCAGATCTTAATAACAAAATAAAGAAATTCCTGCCAGCTTTAAAGCAGAAAGAATTGGACATCCAATTGCAGGAAGGAGTAATTTACTGCATCGACTGTAACTGCGGACTCAGCTATATAGGAGAAACAGGGAGAAGTATTAAGGTCCGAATGAAAGAACACCAAGCAGCTATTAGGAACATTGGGAACAAAACAGGGCTAGACAGACATGTACAAGCAAGTGGACACTCCATAAATTGGGACTCAGTGAAAATAATCGCCCACCAGTCAAACTTAGTAAAGAGGAAACTAGAAGAAGGGATCGAAATAGCAAGAAGAAGAAGTACCACAATTAACGATAATTGCGGATGGACTCTTCCAATTGAGTGGCAGCAACTACTCCAGTGACATAGTCCTGATGACGAACTAGGCTTTAGTTCGAAAATTTGACAACCAACTTTCATTAAAAATAACCTCTATAAGACCCGTAAAAAAGTTATTCCACAATTATGTTTCTGTTGCTTGAAAGAAAGAACATTTTTGTTAAAATTCATTACTTCAGGAATTTTACTTGTACACTGCTGGACAATTGCTAAGGACGGATGATAAACGGCTATGTAGCGCATAAAAAGTAAGTGTGGTTGGATGCCAAGTGAAATAAAATAATGTCAGAATGCCAGGACATTACAAGAAAGACAATTTATTGTGCTCTGAAATCCAGAAGGCTTTGGAACGTGTTCAAGGGACAAACAGGCCATTTTGTGCAGAATACGTAAACGTGAAAAAAATGCAATTACCGTCCGCAGGCGTTCCAGCGTAAGATGTCAATACGGGATATGGCCACCATGGAGGGCGATGCAAGATTCCACACGTCGTGTCATGCTTTGCACAACATTATCAAGCAGCTGTAGGGGTAATTTATCCCATTCCTCTGTCAGTGCACGGATGAGGGTGTCCTTGTTTATTGGAGGGCATTGGCGACCAGCAAGACTCCTCCCCAAAGCATCCCACAAATTTTCAATGTGATTCAGATCTGGAGAACGTGCTGGCCTTACGACGCGTTGAATATTCTCGCTCTCAAGACACTCCTGGACAGCGACTGTTCGAAGACATGTTGCGTTGTCGTCCATGAAAATGAATCTATCACCGACAGCACCACGGAACATGCGAACATGAGGTAGCAGAACATCATTAATGTATCGTTGGCCAGTCATAGTCCCAGTTGGAAGCACATAGAGGGACGTACGGCCATTGATCATGATGCCAGCCCATACCATGACACTACATGCCGGATATCGATCCCTTTCCTGTATGTTTGCTGGACAATATGCAGTACCACTATCACGCCAGATCAGTTGTCGTCGACAATCAGACGATAGACTGTATCTACTCTCATCTGAGAAGAGGACAGCAGACCAGTCGTTATCAGTCCAGTTGCGATGTTGATGGCACCATTGCAAACGGGCGGTACAGTGACGTCTGGATAATGGGATGCACACAACAGGATGGCGGGCATATAGTCCTCCTTCATGCAAACGTCTGGCGACAGTTTTTTCAGTTTTTCGGGAGATCCGCTTGCCAGTAGCAGCCATAAACTGATTTGCTACCTCACTAGCTGTGCTGCGCCGGTGTCTTTTTGTTGATAGCACTATGTACCGATCTTCTGCAAGTGTCGTACTGCGAACACGACCTCCCCCGTGACGTTTGCTACACTCTCCATTTGTTTGAAATGATTTCCAAAGCCTTGAAACAACACTGTGGCTGACGTCGAACTCCCTGGCAACATCTTTTATTTTTCGCCCTTCTTCAATCTTGCCAATAATACGGCCACGCGTAAAATCATCTAGGTGATGTCGGGAAGACATACTGAAAATTGCAAGTTCATCAATTGATTCTTTCCCTTTCAACTTTGCGTTTGAACAACAACGGTCAATACGCGTCAAATCCTTTATATCTCTTATCAGCGCTATGACGTCACGAACAAGTTCGGCAATCCAAAATTTGCATATGCACAACACGTCTTACTGTATCCTGCACTTATGCTAATTTCCACATTTTCCTGCCTTCGATTTTATGGTTGCTATCGTTGCTATTGTCATCCGCCCTTACCAATTGTCCGGCAGTGTACTTCACTTTTTTCAACCTTTACCTAAATCATCTTGAGTTTCTGTGTAGACAAATTTTCAAAATGAATATCACTTTACAAACAGCTTAAAAGTTAATACAATAAAAAATGCTAATAATATCCCATAATACTTTTTTTCTTTATTCATTAGTGTAACAAAAAATGGAGCAGCCATAGAATCCTTTGTTACAGTTAATCATGTTCAAGTCATGTGTTGAAAATGTATGGAATAAAACCTTCATCATGCAGAAATGCTATCTTTAACAAACTCCAGCAGAAAAATGCATAATTGCTACTTTTTTATAAATTGGGATGTATAATTTTTGAGATAAATGTTTCATCCTGCAGTGCTGGTGTATTCTTCTGATTTCTGAAAAAAAATCTGTATTTTGTATGTATGAGCGTATAATTGAAGTAGTTTACATGGCTATTTATTTTTCTTTTCAGAATTTTCAGCGGCAGACTTACCTTTTATTTCGCATACTGTCTGGAGTACGAAGTCATCAAGTCAGTCCTCATTTAGGCCAACTATTACTGCGAATTGATTATAATAAATACTTGAGTAGTTGTGGTGGCCATCTTGGAGGGTATGTTGGTTGGATGTTAAGCATCTTTTATTTTTACATCACGTTGTTGTTGTCCTTCAGTAGTTTTGACAGGACAACAGTCTTTGGAATCCATGGCCACTAACTTGTGTATACAGCTGTTACTGTATTCATAATAGAAACATTATATTAGTAGTAATGGAATGGATTGTAGTAAATGTGTTCTTTAGTGATTTGCATGTTTGTTATGTTATTAAGATACTTCAGTCCCTTTCCCAGGAACTAAGACTACTTTTTGTCTTGCACTTGTTTCAGATTAAGAAAGGACAACATATCCTTTTTTTTTCTTTTTTGCGAAGAATGGGACTGTGTGCAACTGAAGTACTGTTCCAAGATTCAGAAAATTGTTCAAACAAAATCAGTACAGTGATCAAAGAAAAGAAAAACAAAACAATATGAACAAATTATTTGAAATTATAATTTCTAGTATGGTACCTTCCGTTCAGAAAAACTTATTACCTTCATTTTGTTGAGTCTCAGTGTGAAAAGCCATTTACACATTGATTTTTGGTGATTCTTTTTAGCTTTCAAGCTGTCACATCACCATCATTGTGAATGTGCATTAGGGTGGCCCTTATTTTTCAACTTTTGAAATTACTTGCTCCCAACCTCTAATCTTCTTCCAATACATACAAAAGGGCTATGTACAAAATTTAAGTTCAGTTGGACTATAATAAGGTAGCCCCGAAAGTTTTTACGTTTTACCTATAATTGGTATTTCCTGTACAAAATGTTTTTACTTCATTTTCAAACATAGGTTGGAAGAAAAATAATCTCAAAAAATTATAAGAAGAGAATGTTATTTACAATGAATTCGATTCATACCATTATTTACGTGAAATGAAAATTAGCTAACATATTTAGTGAAATTTAAAAGAAAAAGAAAATTTATACTTTGCAACATAACAAAATAAATGGCAATAATAATAAAATGGTAAATATATAATTAGTTACCAGATATCATTGCTTCATTAGGCCAGTTTTGGTAGCATTTGGGTACTTTTTTCTGTGCTCACCGACAATTTGCACAATGTATTGCTTTTCATTTTCTTCTTTGGTTAGAATGTTCTGATATTCTTGTATTAGTTTCACTCCTCTCTCAGCCACATCATTAACCACTACTATGCTTTTTAATATCTCCAACCCATGTTGGAAGTTGATATTATCTTTCCAAGAAGATGGGGAGTTTTTAAGAAAATCTGTGTTTATTGAAAATCTTGAGAAAAATTTCTTCGATTTAGCGGAAATAAAGTCTGAGAATTCTTTTCCTTTTAAACGGTTGAGATTTTCACTGTTAACAATGTGTTGTTTTATTTGGTTGTCCAAGTCACTGTCTTCTGTAGTCATCATTTTGGCAGCCATTTTATCCTTAATGTCTAGTGGGACTTCATCATCCAAGAATGCAAATGGCGCATTTTCTGGTGACAGATACCATAAATGGTTGGAGAAATTCTTCAGTGTAGCACTATTAATTTGTGGATCTACTTCCTTATATTCGATCAATTTCAGTAAAAAATTGTAATCGTGATACAGAGCTTACAGCCAACGGTGATAGAAGCCAAGCTCGTAAATAGAGTCGGATAAAAAGAAAAATGCATATCCTTCTAATTAAATCCTTCTCTTTTTTGGTTAGTTTGAATTGATCTTGGAATAAATATATCTTAAAGGTATAAATAGCCTTTGCCATCCACCGAGCATGGGTCACAGCTCCAGGAATACGAAATGAGACTCCTCGTTGGGGGATACCACCAAAAAAGATCACAGCCAATTCTAATAATTCGCTGTAATCATCTCTATGCTGTTTCTGGCATAACTGTTCTTTACTATATTAACGTATAAACGTTAAACATTTACTGTTCATCAGGTTGTTCTTGGTATAAACATAGCCCTCTGACATGACCTGCAACATATAAGGCGCCATAAAAGTTATTCATATCGACACACATGATGGACCATAAAAGTTATTCATGTCGACACGGTAAACGGCACACTCCGAATCACATATGTATAAAGAAAGTGCCCTACCTACGATGTCTATGAATATGTCCAACAATCTTCCACGGCTAATGTCTCATGTAGGCCAAGTAAAATATTCCGCTTCCTTTCAACACCCAGGAACGCTGATGGCGAAATCGTGCATGTGATAAAATATGTGGTCCTCCCACTAGACCAAGTCAAAATTAAAACAAAAGACACCATAAGCGTCCATAAGATAAAAGACTTAACAATATTAAAAAGAACCAAGAGCAAAATGAAATAAAAGTAGATGGAAGGTCACAGTCATCAAACCACATCTCACCACACCGGTTTCAGCATGTTTCGTGCTATCTTCAGTGGTACTCCCAACAGTGCTTCCTCAGTGTATAAACATGCACACGTTGATGCCAAACTCGTCAGACATGAAGGCCACACCCTTGTTTATCTGAACGCAAAGTATCTTGCATTCTTGTTTATCTGAACGCAAAGTATCTTGTCATGACGATTATGGGCAAAACACGTAACAATATTAACAAAGAAAGGTAACTTGATCACGCTAGTTACGTTAACTAAAACTTTTACAAAAAGTTCGTAAGTTGGAAGCTTTCGACCTTATCTTAGGTCTTCATCACGCCAATGGAGGACTAAAATTGTTGCCAGATTCTACATTTGAATTTTTCCTATTTTTGTTGCCAAAACTTAGAATTGATCTCCAGATCAACGGAATGTAGAGAGGAGATTCGGAGTTGCAAGTCATTGAGTTGAAAATAATTTCTATGCTTTCACGGTAACGGAGGGCAAAACGATTGTCAAACGAAGCAATTCGTTTTGCTTCGTTCCAGTGGGGAACTGCAGATGTGTCTTCCATTGTCAAAATAGACAAGGCAGTGTTGGGATTGCCTTTCGAAACATCTTTTCTGTGTTCTAAAATTCTATGGCTAATGCTCCTGTATGTGCTTCCAATGTATAAGTTATCCCCAGTAGAAGAAGAGATAGGAATGCAGTAAACTCCTGGGAGGTTCAGGCTTTCAACTTTGTCCCTATCCCTTTGTAGAAGTTTCAAGATGTTTGGGGTAGATTTAATGGCAAGATGGTAACCAAAACTTCTAAAAAGGATCTGTAACTTATAAGCATAGGAAGGATGGTAAGGAACCGAACCACAGAATTTCAGGTCTTCTTTCTTGTGAGGAAGGAGGCATTCGATTTTCGAATGGTTTTCATATTTCTTTATGAGGGAGTTAACTGTAACAGCAGGGAAACCATGAGAGAGGGCTATTGTAGAAATTTTGGAGAGTTCTTCTTGAAGAGAGAGTTGGTTGTTGCAAATGATATGAGCCCTGTGGATGTAGGACTTCAATGCTGCAAGCTTGTAGAGATGCAGGGTGCAAGATTTGTAGGGAATGATGTTAGTGGCTGCAGAAGGTTTTCGATAGACGGAACGAGTAATGGAGAGATCAGCGTTTCTGCAGATAGATACATCCAGGAAATCAATTTTGTGATTTACTTCCTTAGATATAGTGAGCTTAATGGAAGGAAATTTTTCTGTAATGGAGTTGATCAGTATCTGTAGCTTAGACTCGGAATGTGGCCAGCTAATGAAAATGTCGTCTACATATCTTAACCATAGGGAAGGTTGAAAAGGGTGTAGAGGAATTATGGAAACTTCAATATGTTGCATGTAGATTTCAGCAAGCAGAGGGGAAAGAGGTGAGCCCATGGGGAGACCAGATTGTTGCCTATACACAATTTTGTTGAAAACAAAACAACTGTGTTGATGAATAGTGTGGAAACAATCATAAAGATCTTTGATAAGAGGACCGGGGGTTCAAAATGAAGAATCAATTTCTTCATGAGGAGCATGTAGGAATCAAAATATGGTACAGAGGGAAACAAAGATTCTACATCAAGAGTATACAGATTATCACAAGGGGAAAGGAATTAGGAAGGTTGTGGATGAAGTTTGAAGTAGAGACAACTGTATGAGGATGGTTGGCTGCCAGGGATTGAAAAGAGATTGGTCCTCAAATGCAAATCCCTGGCAGCCAACCATCCTCATACAGTTGTCTCTACTTCAAACTTCATCCACAACCTTCCTAATTCCTTTCCCCTTGTGATAATCTGTATACTCTTGATGTAGAATCTTTGTTTCCCTCTGTACCATATTTTGATTCCTACATGCTCCTCATGAAGAAATTGATTCTTCATTTTGAACCCCCGGTCCTCTTATCAAAGATCTTTATGATTGTTTCCACACTATTCATCAACACAGTTGTTTTGTTTTCAACAAAATTGTGTATAGGCAACAATCTGGTCTCCCCATGGGCTCACCTCTTTCCCCTCTGCTTGCTGAAATCTACATGCAACATATTGAAGTTTCCATAATTCCTCTACACCCTTTTCAACCTTCCCTATGGTTAAGATATGTAGACGACATTTTCATTAGCTGGCCACATTCCGAGTCTAAGCTACAGATACTGATCAACTCCATTACAGAAAAATTTCCTTCCATTAAGCTCACTATATCTAAGGAAGTAAATCACAAAATTGATTTCCTGGATGTATCTATCTGCAGAAACGCTGATCTCTCCATTACTCGTTCCGTCTATCGAAAACCTTCTGCAGCCACTAACATCATTCCCTACAAATCTTGCACCCTGCATCTCTACAAGCTTGCAGCATTGAAGTCCTACATCCACAGGGCTCATATCATTTGCAACAACCAACTCTCTCTTCAAGAAGAACTCTCCAAAATTTCTACAATAGCCCTCTCTCATGGTTTCCCTGCTGTTACAGTTAACTCCCTCATAAAGAAATATGAAAACCATTCGAAAATCGAATGCCTCCTTCCTCACAAGAAAGAAGACCTGAAATTCTGTGGTTCGGTTCCTTACCATCCTTCCTATGCTTATAAGTTACAGATCCTTTTAGAAGTTTTGGTTACCATCTTGCCATTAAATCTACCCCAAACATCTTGAAACTTCTACAAAGGGATAGGGACAAAGTTGAAAGCCTGAACCTCCCAGGAGTTTACTGCATTCCTATCTCTTCTTCTACTGGGGATAACTTATACATTGGAAGCACATACAGGAGCATTAGCCATAGAATTTTAGAACACAGAAAAGATGTTTCGAAAGGCAATCCCAACACTGCCTTGTCTATTTTGACAATGGAAGACACATCTGCAGTTCCCCACTGGAACGAAGCAAAACGAATTGCTTCGTTTGACAATCGTTTTGCCCTCCGTTACCGTGAAAGCATAGAAATTATTTTCAACTCAATGACTTGCAACTCCGAATCTCCTCTACATTCCGTTGATCTGGAGATCAATTCTAAGTTTTGGCAACAAAAATAGGAAAAATTCAAATGTAGAATCTGGCAACAATTTTAGTCCTCCATTGGCGTGATGAAGACCTAAGATAAGGTCGAAAGCTTCCAACTTACGAACTTTTTGTAAAAGTTTTAGTTAACGTAACTAGCGTGATCAAGTTACCTTTCTTTGAAAGTATCTTGTGTTCTTGGTTATCTGAACGCAAAGTATCTTGCATTCAGATAACCAAGGGTGTGACCTCCATGTCTGACGAGTTTGGCACTGATGTGTGCACGTTTATACGATGAAGAAGCACTGTTGGGAAGTACCACTGAAGATAGCATGAAACATGCTGAAACCGGTATGGTGAGATGTGGTTTGATGACTGTGACCTTCCATCTACTTTTATTTCATTTTGCTCTTGGTTCCTTTTAACATTGTTAAGTCTTTATCTTATGGTCGTTTATGGTTCTCCTTTGTTTTAATTTTGACTTGGTCCAGTGGGAGGACCGCATATTTTATCACATGTACGATTTCACCACCAGCGTTCTTGAGTGTTGAAATTCAGTAGAATATTTGACTTGGCCTACATGGGACATTAGCCATGGATGATTGTTAGACATATTCATAGACATCGTAGGTAGGGCACTTTCATTATATATATGTGATTAGGAGTGTGCTGTTTATTGTGCTGATATGAATAACTTTATGGTCCATCATGTGTGTCGATATAAACAACTTTTATGGTGCATTATATGTTGGAGGTCACGTCGTAGGGATATGTTTATACGTTAATATAGTAATTCTTTGAGCCACGTAAAGAATCTGCTCGATTCAGCATATATATATATATATATATATATATATATATATATATTTGTTTTCATAGATGTTATTAATAATATTAATGTATGCATCTTCAATACCGCAGGATTTTAGAGCCAGTGTAACTGCTGATGGTTTCACTGAATCAAAGGCTTTTTCATAATCGATAAAAGCCATGCACAATGGAAGTTCATATTCCCTCGCTCTTTCAATTAGTTCTCTCAGTACGTGGATATGATCTATTGTGCTGTAGCCACTCCTGAATCCAGCTTGTTCTCTCGGTTGAGCCATGTCCAATGTCACCTTCAAGTGGTGTGAAAGAACTTTAGTGAAGATTTTATAAACCACTGATAGGAGGCTGATAGGTCTGTAGTTCCTGAGATCCTCAATGTCACCTTTTTTATGTAGCAAGATCATTGTGCAAAGATTCTGCTATTTGAAAATACAACACACATAAAAATTGGAAAAGGAGTGAGACAAGGTGACACCAAATCTCCGAAGCTCTTTAATGCCACATTGGAAAATGTCTTTCAATCACTGAACTGGGAAAACAAAGGCATAAAGATTAATGGAGATTATCTAACCCACCTTCGTTTTGCTGATGACATAGTCATTTTTGCAACTACCCCATCAGAGCTACAGAGTATGATGCAGGAACTTGCTGACAAGAGTAAAGAAGTGGGATTAAAAATGAACTTTCAGAAGACAAAAGTGATGTTCAATGCTTTTACAAGAAATGAAGATTTATCGATTGATGGAGAAAAGCTGGAGATAACAGACACGTACGTTTATCTTGGACAGCAGATATCAAGTGAGGGTCACATTGGTGAAGAAATTAATCGGCGTACAAAACTTGCCTGGAGAGCTTTTGGAAGAAACAGCATAATTTTCAAGAGCAATATGCCATTATGTCTTAAAAGAAAAGTGTTTGATCAATGCATCCTTCCAGTGCTTACGTATGGTGCAGAGACGTGGACCTTAGCTAAAAGAGACATACAAAGGCTGCAGACAACTCAAAGAAGCATGGAGAGGTGCATGCTTGGTGTAACCAGGAGAGATAAGAAGAGGAACACGTGGATCCGAAAAATGACAAGAGTGGAAGACATCATGATCAGAGTTAAATCCCTGAAATGGCAATGGGCTGGACATACTGCCAGAAGGACAGACCATCGATGGACAGCCGAAATTTTAGATTGGATTCCAAGGGACAGCAAAAGACCCAGAAGAAGACCACATGGAAGATGGGTGGATGAAATTCGAAAGTATGCGGGAGTGACATGGAGGAGACTGGCACAAGACAGACCGTTGTGGAGGAAACTTGGGGAGACCTTCGTCCAGCAGTGGATTGATAATGGTTGACGATGATGATGATGATGATATATATTTGTGCTGGTTTGGGTAGATAATATAATATAACTGTTCTCAGTGGCAACTGAAACAGGTGGGGCCAGTAGCCGAAGTCAAACAATGAAATTAAAAAAAAACCTCATTATTAGGCCAAATATTCAGATCCCCCCCAAGATTCCTTTACTCTGCCTCTGTTTACCCCCTTGACTCAATAATGCCCAAATCAGGTAGGAATGTGTGAACTATTGTATTGCACACGAAAAAAATTTCCTCAGAATAGAATGCGTAACTATTAACAGAAAAATGTTAAAACTCCTTAAATAAATTTTTACCTTAAAACATATGAGCATTAATTTATGTTAGTTGTGCTTTGTGTTTCTTCAGATTTCTCAACTGAGGAATAATCACAGGATTCACAGGATAAAAAAATGTAGTGAAAAAATAATAACTCCAAGTATATGCAGGGAGGGAATGTTTCATAAATTTCGTCCCATATAGAATGAGTACCATACTACCATTTGCATTATTTGAAAGGTTTAACCTTTTTTTTTAAAGAACTTGTGAAACCTAAAAACATATATGTACTCATGTGCAAATTATACTTACAGGTTTTCTCATTTATTTATTTATTTTTAACATAGAAAATCATCTTAGTTAAAACTGAAATTAGTTTTGCAAAGCGCTTTGTAAGTTTCATGCTCTTGGAAACTCAAATTCTTGGGCTGATAAGCACCGAGTTTTTTAAGTGAAGCTTTTCAACTCAAATTCTTGGGCTCATGAGCACTGTGTTTTTTTAAGTGAAGCTCAAACTAAAAATTCTTGGGGTGATAAGCACTGAGTTTTTTTAAGTGAAGCTTTTCTTCCAGATTTAAAGCAAAGAACGGAGATTTTAACAAAATATCCACTCCATTCATTGTACTCGACAAGCAAAAAAGTCATGACACAAAGAAACAATACATCACTGAGAAAGAAACACACAGAAAAAACAACTAACTGAACTTTGCTACGATATACATTTGAAACCCTCCCACCACCCTTGAGCTTGGTCGGAGTAAGCTTCTCTGTAAGCCCACGGCATTAAGGAAATGGAAACTCTCACAGCCAACCAAATTAGCGCGGGAACAGATAGATCTGGCCCCACAGCTTTTTTTGCACATGCGGTTAAGGCAGTTTTGTATGCAGGTCATCATACTGAATGAGACTGGGAGGAAATCGTCTCCTCTTCGCTTGCATAGTGATGTTACTGGGGCCTGTTGGAGCTGGCCCCAATAACCTCACACCCTGAACGTGATCTCTTTCCTCAGGGAATAGTTTTTCGTTTTTGAAGGAAACTTTTCCTTTAGGTAATGGTTTTTGAAGGGAAAAGTTTATCGCCATGTAGTTAAGAGAGAGAATAAGAATCAGGGCAAAAACAAAAATTATTTCTAGATATAGACATTTTTAGGTGGGGTCCAGCCCCTCTGGCCCCTAATGACAAACTGCCCCTGACTGTTCTTGTAGAAATTCTACCATACTGACACTGACATCCTTTATCCCACTAATATTTTTTTTATTGTATATTTTCGACTAGGTTTTCCTAAATCTTTGAAACAAATTTACATCTGGTCCAGAAGTAGTACCCATTACTGCATCGAAACTACTTCTCAAGACTTATTCGAAGATGTGATGTTGACATAGAAGGTAAAGTAAATCATGAACAAACATTTTCTCAAGATTTGTTCAAGCACCTCTTATTCGGCTGGCGTTGTGTGCAGTTGTATCGCAACACAACGCCTGCATTTTTTCTTGTATGCCCCAATTTTCCACTGCTTGGTAAACGGCTAGAGCTTGATCTTCTCCTATACATGTTGGAATTTCAGGTACACCTAATAATTGTTCTTTACCACAAAAAGTAACAGATATAGCTAGTCTATCAACCTTTTCCATGCCAGATAAAGCTAGAAGTAGTTTGCCATCCCGGTGTAACACCCAAGGCGTTGCAATCCCCTAGATCAAATTTTTTTGAAATTTCTGCTTGCCTCTGTTCTCTGAATTCCTTTCGTTGACTACTAAATCAATAGGGTGTCCCAAAATTCAATGTAAAAAAAATTCTTAAAAAAGGTGGGTCTCACCCTCTAAAAAGTTTCTTCTACTCCTATTATTAAAATATATGCAGTTAGAGCTCATTTGGAAAAAATTAAGTGGTCCCTCAAGGTCACACAAGCTACACTGATTTATGTGAAAATCAGGAATTTTAATCAAAATTATAAATGATGATCAATTATATATTTTATTTTCATTATTAATAAATTTTTAGTATCTATATAACAAAAATAAATAAAAAGCATAATTAAATATAAAAACATAATTAAAAGCTGCACCTGCTTCTGTAGTGCAATTATATATCTATATATGATTTCTAAACCTTAAATATAACCACTAGCATCACTTATTGCACCTTAACTGTAACTTTAAACTTTAACCGTAACCACTAGCATCACTTATTGCACCTTAACTGTAGCTATAAACTTTAACTGTAACCACTAACATCACTTATTGCACATGTGTTGTTGTTTGTTCTATTGTATGTGTTGCCTTTTGCTGTTTTGTCCAGAAGAGAAATTTGTTTTAGTGTTTCTTTTTAATATAATGGCAAAACAAACAAGGAGTAGTAATTATGTATGGCTTATTGGATATCCTACTGAATCAATAACAGGTTCACATCTGCCATCTGGAAGAGATGTAATGACCAGTTTTATGTACTTTCATCGTACTAAGAAGCTTTCGATCAGTGATAGTGCTGTTCTTGTAAACAATAACATTGTAGCATTTTGGGAAAAATCAAGGTTGCCAATAAGACATAAGCAGCATATCTTAAAAAAGATTAAATATTTATATGGCAAACAAGTAGGCTTAATGAGAAATCGAAAAAGGTATAATGCAAAAGACCAAGAGAATCAAATAATGTATAGTGAAAATCTGGATATGTTATTTGACATAAGTCACACTAATTCGGAACAGCTTATTAAAAATGAAGAGGATCGTCAGTTTCTCAGATTACAAAGACAATCTAGGACAGGTTGTATTGGATCTCTGGACAGAAAGCTTTGTACACGTGAGAAAAGATCAGCTGAACGACAGAAAAAATTTGCAAAGCGATTAAAAGAAGCTGCTTCATCTCAGAATTCCTGTGCTCTATCAACTGCATCTTCTACGTCAACAATGGATGAGACTGAGACTGAAAGTGAAAACTCTAAAGAAGACTCTGATGATGAATATGTTGCAGAAATTACACCACAAAAAAAATTATTACGTGAGAAGCATACAGGTAAAGATGAACGAAGGCGAACTTCTGTCATAACACCAAAAGTTGCTGCTGCTTTTGATAGAAATAATATAAGTCTAAGAAAGTCAACAATGTTACTTGCATCTGTCTTAAACATGGCTGGGCCGCCCCTGTGGCGCAGTGGTCTAAGGCGCTGGCCTCTGATCATTCGTCCGTCTGGGGTCCGGGTTCGAATCCCGGTGAGGCATGGATGTTGTGTTTGTCTTACGGCACTGGCTCTCTCCCTTCCCTGGAACCAGTGACCCTAAATTAGGGACGGGCGACTGCTTATAGCCCATTGAGTTGCTCACGGTGGTCGTTAAACCTCCAATCAAAAAAAAAAAAAAAAAAAAAACATGGCTGGTGGTAGTGGTGGTGGTGATGGTGAAGCAGACTGTTCAAAGAGTAATGAAACTTTAAAATCTGTAATTATTTCAAAAAGTACTGTTCATCGTGAACGCCAACGCTTACGTAGTGAAACTGCGCAACAGATAAAAATGGAGTTTAATGCCTCAAAATCAGTAGTTCATTGGGACGGAAAGTTATTACCTGATTTATCATTAAATGAAACAAGAAAGGTAAACCGTTGACCAGTGTTAGTTTCCTCTCTAAAAGATAGTAGTACAAAACGTTCTTGGAATTCCTAAGCTGTTATCTGGTACAGGGGAAGCAGCAGCTAATGCGGTTTTTGAACTTTTACAGTCATGGAAATGTGATTCTCAGGTTATTGGTATGTGCTTCGACACAACCTCCTCAAATACTGGAAAGTTCAAAGGAACATGTGTTCTTCTTGAAAAAAAAATAGGAAGAAGCCTTCTGTGGTTAGCCTGTAGACACCACATGTTTGAAGTGTTACTTTCAGATATATTTCATGTATGTCTTGGACCATCGAGTGGACCCGAAATTATTATGTTTAAAAGATTTCGAGAAAAATGGATTGAACTTAACCACCGCAACCCAGAATGTCAAACAATACCATTGATAGCAGCATCCGACACTTTTAAATTTTTTATTACTAATCAACTTCAGACAGCTGCTAAACACTTTCCTAGAGATGATTACAGAGAACTATTAAATCTTTCCGCTCTTATGATTGGAATAGATGCGAACAATATTATTCGGAAACCAGGTGCTCACCACAGAGCTAAATGCATGGCAAAAGCCATTTATTCATTAAAAATTGAACTACTGTTTGATGGAAATGAATCTATCATACAATTGACACCTCAACAATTTTCAAGGCCTTCAAAGGTTCAATCGGTTTGTTGTATGCTTATTGCGTATACATTCAATCATGGTACACATGTCAGTCTATTGTAGATGCACCAGTGAACGACGTTTTACTTATACAAAGATTGCATGAATATGATGATATACAACTACGCAAAACAGGATTAAAGATTATTTTACGTCACTCCTGGTATTTAAGTGAAGAGCTTGCCACTCTTTGTTTGTTTTCAACACTTCTTAGTGCCAAGGAGAAATATATGTTAGTTAGTAAAATCAGTGAAAAAAAGAATTTGCACAGTCTATTAAAGAAACTTCCTTTAAAATTTGATGACTTAAATATCTCTCGCAGCTTCTTTCACACCGCACAAATAGACGACAGCTTCCTAAGCGTGCCTGTTGAGAAATGGCCAGAAACACAATATTTTAAAGAAGCTGAAGAAATTGTTAAACATTTGCCATGTGTTAATGACTGTGCTGAGCAAGGCATAGCATTAATCAAAAGTTTTAATGATGCAACAAAAGATGAAGAACAAAAACAGTATTTGTTGCAGGTAGTTAAAATGCATAGAAAGAACTCCGCGAAGTGCAACCGTAAAGATCTTCAAGATATGTAAAAATTATTAATTATGTTATTTATAGAATGTTAGGCAATATTTTCCTCTTTATTATCTTGTTAAACTTGACAGGTGAATTTTGCTGTAAAACATTATTTTTACATTGCATTTTGCAATGTTGAATAAAATTCGTTTTTTGTCATTTTCGTAATAATTTTTCTTATGTTTTCTACACTAAATATTACCAATAGAGTACATTTTTTTACAAACGACATATTAAAAGCATGTAGCATTTTAGATAAAAAATATATTTAAAAAAATAATGATTTCATAAGTAACTGTAAAAAATTATCGAATTAAAACTATTTTTTAAACTTTTTGGCGACCTTGAGGGACCTCTAAATATTTTTTTTAAGCTGAAATTTTACAGGATATCTTAAGTACACCAAACAAAACTTTTTAGGGGGTGAGAGTCAAAATATTAAAAAAAAAAAAATTTTGGGACACCCTACCTGTCAAAATGCTAATTGAAGTAAATATAATTATGGTCATCAGTTGACATACACATTGTTATCAATGTGAAATTTTTTATTATTTATGCTCTATTATTCAGTTAATTTGAAATTGGAGTTGATGCCTTCTCTGTACCCTCTGCCTTGAAAAAAGGCAATTAAACTTTAGTACATAATACTAATTGAATGCATAAATGTTTGTGGACCAGTTAAAATGGATATGGGCTACCAACTTCTGATACACATTGCTGTGCATAACTTCTATGCATTAATTTCTCAGTTATTACACTCATGTTAATATGCTTTTGTACCTGACGTCCCTGTTGAGACATTGTGTTTGTCTGATTTGTAGATTGTCTTTTTTTAATTTGTGTTTTCATATTTGTATCATATTTCATTTCATATTAGATACTGGTATTACTATTTTAATTACTACCTTCTAGATCAGCCAAGATTACTCACCTACTTCTTAGTATATTTGTAGTATATTTTACCTTCAAAGTATGTAAAACGGTACTGCAAATATGTTAAGAAGTAGGTGAGTACTGACTGACCTAGAGGGTAGGAAATATACCGAATGTAAATTCTTACATAATGAGAGTATCAGTCAATGAGCTCATTATATGTATTGCAGTTTTTAGTGTTTTATGTTTCATTAGAGCATTTTTGTTTTTGATTTATTTCCAGGATTGATTCTGCTTCACGTGGTGGTCGCAACACCTAACAAGGATGCCCCAAAATGTCAAGAATGTCTAAACTGCGTGAAAAGAAGCTTTAGCAGTGCCTGTTTTACGATGCCTGCACCAGGCATTTCGTAAACCTCTTTAAATGTATGAAACGTTTGTGAAAGTGTACAGTTATGATTTAAATAACAACCCTTTTTTTATCCTAAAAATACGTTATTTATGACAACTCTTTCTGAAAGATTGTAAATGCTTAGCAATAAATTATCTTTGCTGAAGTGCATATTCCCACTTATTTCTAAAATGTAGTCCTTGCTTAATGAAACTGCCAGTAGAGCCTGTGCATCATAGTTGTTCTTTGTGAGATGCAGTTATAGTCTTGTACTAACTGTACATAAGCTGATGGGTTTCTGATGTTTATTGTGGGATTCATTTATGCCTAGAGTTCTTGTATGTTTGCTTCCATAAATGGGAAGAGCAGCTCCCATGATGCAATGGTTTAAGCACTAACTTAGACCACTGGATGTTGTGTTTGTCTTATAGCACTGCCTTTCTCTCACCCCTGAACTAATGGGCCTAATATTAGGGATAGGCAACCACTTATGGCCCATCCAGTTGCTCATGATGGTCATTAAACAAAATGGGGAGAACAGTCCCCTTGATGCAGTGGTGATCTAAGCCTTAGCTTAGATTGCTGGATAAATATGTTTGTCTTATATCACTGGCTTTCTCCCATCCCTGGAACTAACAGGCCTAATAATTAGGGATAGGCAACCACTTATGGCTCATCTAGTTGCTTGTGGTCGTCTTGAAACAAAATGGGGAAAGCAGGCCCCGTGATGCAGTGGTGGCCTATGCCCTAGCTTAGATCACTGAATAATATGTTTGATCACTGGCTCTCTCCCATTCCTGGAACTAATGAGCCTAATAATTATGGATAGGCAACTACTTATGACCCATCAAGTTGCTCGTGTGGCCGTTAAACAAAATGGGGAAAGCAGCCCCTGTGATGCAGTGTTTGACCACTGGATATGTGTTTGTCTCATAGCACTGGCTGTCTCCCTTCGCTGGAACTAACAAGCCTAATAATTAGGGATAGGTAACTACTTATGGCCCAATAAGTTGCTTGTGGTGGTCATTAACATACATTAGATTCTTCCGCAAATTCGCGGAATTCCGTTCCATTTTTTTTTTCTTCTTCTTATTTTTTTTTTTTTTTTTTGTCATCATTTGGATCATTCTCAAGATCGATGCAGAACTAAAGATAAATGGGGAGTGGGGGGGGGGGGGGGTTAGGAAGGGGTCGTTTTCCGTCTGGGGATGGCATTTCGTCTTTCAAAACTTTCAAAAACTGATGTTAAACGAATGGAGTGACGATTTCCCCCGTCATCGTAATTTCTTTTTCTCACGATGTTGCCTGTTCCCAATATTGTTATTAAATGTCATTTTATTGCATAAATATTTGTATTTCAGCATGAAATACGTGGGCAACGTTTTCCAATTTAAACGGAAGTTAAGATGGTGCGAAGATTTCCCTGTAGTCTTCAGGCAAAGATTTTTCCGTGGATTCGAAGAATTCCGCCATTTCCGTTATCATTTGGGGCATTCTCGAGATCAATGCACAACTGAACAGAAATTTTTTGGAGTAATGGAGGGTGAGAGTGATTCGTTTTTCGTTTGACGACGGGATTCCGTCTTACGAAACTTTCGAAAACGGAAGTTATATGCAGCGGAGATTTCTCCCGTAATCTTTTTTATTTTTTCTCGCGATGTTTCTTCTGCCCAGTATTGTTCTTAAATATCCTTTTATTCCACAAATACTGCATTTCAACCTAAAAATGGTGGAAGAAGTTTCTGAAAACGGAAGTCGGTCGGAGCGAAGATTTCACCTGAAATAGCATTTTTCTTCCCCTTCCCGCGATGTTCTCACTATCCTGTGTTGTTGTTAAGTGTTACTTCCCCCCATAAATGTCTACACTTAAGCTTGGTATGGGAGGGGAAATTTTCGAAAAAACGGAAGTGACGGAGTTTGAAAATTTGTTAGAATTGATGCATGGTGTTCAAAAGTATTCATATTCTGAGAGTTACACCATTTATCTAAAGTAGCGAAAGCTTTGATACCATGCATTCGTGGTTCTCAGGCTGAAAGTTCTTTCAGCATGATGGATAAATTATTGTCATCTGAAGGAATAAAAGGAGAGGAGGAAAGAAAAGTGGTGAAGAAATAGGAAGGGAATTATATCAACAGAAAGGAAAACTAAGCAAAGATTGCTGTGCAGCTGCAGAGTCAACAAAAGACAAATATGGCCATGGAACTTGCTGAGAAGAAAGCAATACAAGAGGAAAATTGAGCTGATATTCTAGCAAGTAAAAAAAAACAAACAAACAAAAAAAAAAACGGAGAGAGAGAGATAGAGGTGTGTTTGAAGCAGTGTCTTTTAAAATCACTTTATTTTGTTTTGAATTCAGTAATTTTATATTGTGAATACAGTGAACAATTCCATCTTGGTCACGCTGCTTTATATTCACACTTTCTTGTCACATGTTCTGATTTTTTTCGCCCGATTAAAATGTTCAGCTTTTTTTTTCCCCTTGGTCAGTCTCATGTATGCATTAAACAGCAACAATGGGGGGGATTTGCATCACTCTGTGGTGGATCATCGAACATACCACATACATTGTTCTTTGAAATTACTTAATCCAGTAGTAGTACATGATTTTTATTTTGTAGTTGTTAAAGTTTTCAAATCTAAGAAGTTATTACAACTGCATAGTTTTAAGTTAAGTCTTTGAGAAATGTTTACAATTTTTGTTAACCAAAAAAAAAAAAAAAAAAAAGGTTTTCAAGCAAAGCAAATCCAGTTTGCATTGCTTGAATATTTTGTCGATTTTATTTTCCATGTATTGTGAAGGAAATTTCTTCCTTCATTGACATGAAAGTTTTATTTAATCACCAGCTGGCTGGCTTCTACAGTTTAATACAGCAGAATACTCTTTCTCATCCACTTACCAAGTTTGTGAGTCTGACCATCAATTGGGATTTCTAAAGTTCCTGTCAGAAATAATGTTGATAATATTGAGTTGTTGGCCTTTGAGTACCTAACTTACATATTTAATGTTAGATTGATGCTGCAATCTCTCTTTTGAAGATGAACTGTTCATATCAGCAATGCACATGCGCAGAAAATCACAGTATGCAAGTTGTCTGTGCATTACGATATGCAAATTAATGTGTGATGATATAAAAGGAAGCTACTGCTCTCCCAGAACATATACTTGACAGTAGCATATCATGACATGAATTCATGGAGTTTGTTGGAGGTATGATTACAGAGTGTCACATCAGTAGTCGAATATTCAAAGCAAGCAGAATATAAATTCTGTATTTGCTTGTAACAATTACTGGTCATCCATGTAACACCTCTCAGAAAACTTGAAAATTTCATCCCCCCCCCAAAAAAAACGAAAATCGGGAGAATCAAGTTCGATTCCCGTTCCAGAGAGATGAAATTTTCAAGTTTTCTGAGAGGAGGTACTGAGATCACCAGTAAGTGTTACAAGCAAATACGGAATTTATATTCTGTTGGCTGTGAATATTCTATCGATTTGCCATGTATTCTGAAGAATATTTCTTCCTTCAGTCTTTTCATAAGAGAGAAAATCAGTTAAGCATTCCTAAGTCAACTGTATTGGATATAGTGCATTGCTGGCAGAGCAAAAGTGCCCCCAACCATTAAAACAAACTTGTATACCCAAAAAATTAACAGATAGAGGTCGTCGGAGACTATACAGACAAGTGAAAACTCTGATGTTGTACAGCTGAAAATATGTGTTTAGGTGTCACAAGGGCTTCTGGTGTCCATGTTTGTATAAGAACCTTCTCCACACAATGGATTTTCATTGTTATGTCACTCCACAGAATGCCACTATTAATTTGTTTAGTGTAAAGTTCACTAAAAAAATTTCTTATCACAAAGGTTTATTTGAGTCTTTAAAGAGAATTAGTAAGAAGTATATAATATTAGGCTAGCTGCAAGTTTAGAGAACAAAGTTAAAAAATTTTTCCCTAAAATAGTTCAAAGAGAAGAAGATATTTTAAAAATGCAAGGTGTATTCTGTGAAGTAAAATGTAGTTGTGGACTATCTTGCATAGGTGAAACAGGTCGCAGACTAGAAACTTGTATAGCAGAGCATAAAGCTGCTATAAAAAATTGCTCCAGCAAGACTGGTTTAGATAGGCATGTTTGAGAAACTAGTCACAGAGCATGGATTGGAATTCCCTTAAAGTCATCATTTTCCAAAGCAATTTTCAAAAAAGAAAGCTAAAAGAAGGAATAGAGATTGAGAAAAATAAAAATTCCATCATCAATGACTGCAAAGGATTTTCCTTGCCAAACATCTGGCAGGATTTGAAAAATAACTGTAACCGCGATAGTGACGGGAATAAGTGACAACAAAAAAAAAGACAGCCTGAAGAAGGAGAAGAGTTTTCTCCGAAAATTTGCAATTTAAATAAAAAAATTCCTAGTAAAATTCCCATAATGGTTGTTTTTGATTAGTAATTGAATTAAGAAACTAGGAAGCCATTTCTCAACATGAGCTTTATTCAAAGAATAATATCATAGTAAAACTAAAATCTGATATTAGTGCACTTAGACTTAAAGTGGAAATAAAATTAAGTATTCTTACTGTAAATGAAGATAAAATAACAAAGAACAATTTTTATTTGTAAAAAACCCAACTCATCCCACATGGGCAGTAAAAGGTGACTTACAGTGGCTTATTTTTTGTGTGACATTGTTTATCAATGATAAACCAGCTACTTAACACCTTCAACTCTGACTTTTAATGAATGTGTAATTTGCATTTTTTTTTTGGACCAGTGACTAAAAAACATGGCTAGCTTTTCAAGAGCTCATTTGTATTTGGTATTCACTGTCTTCGTGTACTGCACATTTTTTTTGGCACGTGATCTTAATTGGGAGCTGTACTGTGTGAGAATAATGTGAGAAGTGGTATAGCGTAGGCCACCATGGCTCTCAACTGATTGTGCATTGAGTTCCAGTAAATATTTTCCACAACATTCTTTGCAAGTTTAGAAGAATGTTTACTTTTATCATTGCATAACATTTCAAGCTACGATTTTATTCTAGGTAAAAATTACATTTTTACAACAATGCTTCTTAGCTAATTTTCTTTTTACATTTTTATTGCACAGAACAGGCTACGAAAGATGTAGTTATTTCTTTTTGTTCCCTAGACAGAACAGTAGGGTGTTTTTTTCACATCCACTCTTTATTTAATTAGTGTTTGACTATTTTCCCAGCTGACTGTCCCCCCTCAGTTTGGGCAAAATGAGACACCACAGCAATACCCATTGTTTCTGAGTTGTGTAAAGGATGTTGCGTGGCATGATCTTTTTGATAGTGTTAATCTAACATTCTATCAAATAACACATTATTATAAACTACCATTGTGATAATCGGACATCATGCAATGTTTCAGGGGGGGGGGGTCTTTTTTTTTTTTTTTTTTTATTATTCCTTTAAATCACTATAGCTGAGACTCTTCTTTAGGGTTTTCTTTTATGTTGCTCCTCTCACTGGTGTTATGCTTTTCCTTTCATTCCTTTTACTCCTCTTCTTTTTACTTCTCTTCTATTTAAGCACAAATCTTCATTCTCGATGTTTTTCTTGTATACTGAGCTCAAACAGAATGTGTTGGTTTTTTTTCACTGAATCCAATTAGCTGCAGAAATATTGACCCCAGAAGATATTTCATGAAGCTGTAAGATTTTCAACTGCGTAAATTGTGCACACAATTTTTAGTCCAAGCATTTCTTTTGGCAGAAAATAGAATATATGGCCTGCAATAATGTAGGTCATTTTTCTCAGCCATGCAACCATGAATAATCAGAATATCAAGAACTGTGAAAAGTGGAAGACTGCATTTTTAGATTTTTTAATAACTTTAGCGGAGAAGTAGATATCTCAGGAATCGAAGATTCAAAGCTTTTTGAAGCAAAGCTTCAGTAATTTTGAAAGCAGTCTTCGATTGCTGTTTCTTTCAAAAGATTTTGCCACCCACATGCAGTTGTTACGAATCTGAACAGACGGGAAGGACATGACGCCGTAGGTCCAAACATATTGAAAATAGAAATGAACAGATGTTTAGATAGGAAAGCTTTAAAGTAAAAGTGATGAAAAATTAGAGGTAAAGTGTATTCATTGCCACTGGCTAAATGCTAAATAGTTGAAAAGCTAAGTTTCTTACTGAGATTTAAATGACTTTTTGTATGTTTTTAATTTGGTGTTTTAAGTAATTAATTTGCATGATCATTAATTGCCAGGAGTGGTTTTAACTGAATACAACGTGTTGGAAAGATGATACTTTGTTAGCATTGGGTGTCTTATGATTAAGAACTGCCCTTTGCAAAGCAAGTAAATCCTACAATTTAACTGCCATTGCTTTTGCCTTGGGTAACTTACGCTTCTGGAGCTGCCCTTTGCAAAGCAAGTAGAATCCCATTCGTGTCAGCTGTAAAAAAAAAGATGAGTGCCAGAAGGGAGCATTGGAATTGTCAGAATGTGCCAGAAAGCTTAAGAAGGTAGGGTTCCTTAAAGCCACAATCAGCGTGAAAAAGACCCCCCCCCCCCCGGACCAACTTATCAGCCAACCAGGTGGCAAGAAGGATGGAGCTTTTTTGACATACTGTAATTCAAGAGTCCTTCACCAAGGAATTTCTTTTTGTTTTGATGTAACTTTTTGCATGTTTACGCCTGGTCACTGCGTTCTGCACAAAAAGGAAGTTCTTTAAATACACTAAAACTTTGAACTAGAATTTTTAAAAATACGATATTTCCTACAAAGGATAATATACAAAAGCTGATAAAACATACCGTTGACTGTAGTGACTTTCACTACGTGAGATATGTAAAATTCGTCGAGGAGCAGATGTCGGAAATGTTCATTCCTCTCTACTGGACACTGTACTTCTGGACCTAAAAACCATTAATCACAATCATACAATGTAATATGATTTAGATATACGATATTTCTGGGTACATTTTGATATACTGGCCGTCTGCACCGTCACTACTGACCTGGGAAACACTTGTGAAATAAAACGGCATGAACTTATGCATCAACCCAATACTTTCCAATCACGGTGGTATGAGAAACGAAAAACTGCATACTATTTTAAAATGTGAGTAGGAAACTGTTGAAATGGAAAGGGCGTAACTTTAAGTCTTGTCCTCCTAAAAAGAAAAGTTCACTCTGGACCTGATAAAACTGGGGAACACAACTTTTGGTGCTTAAGATGTTAGACCCTTTTTTGGGTCACAGATTCCAAAAATGGCATTAGGCTTTGTCCATCAGATCTGCTTCTCACGATATGACATATGCAGAGAAATCCCAAGAACCCTAGAACACGAACAACAACACAGAAGTTTCATCATTGAGACATGCTGCTGAACCCGCGTTTCTGTGATTTCCTGCAATGTGATGTTCCTGGACGTTCACGGTGGATGCTCCAACAATATTCCGCCATCATATGCGCATTCCATCGTCCACGGTACCGCTCTTCCATGGCCTTTATTTCCTGGTGAAATCGCTCTCTTTGTTCATCGCTGGTATCACCAAGACAATGGAAATCGATCCAAATGACTGTGGAGGTAATGCAATTTGATGCTCATGTTACAACCAAGTGTACAAAACGCAGTGAGCATATTCTCCACGAGTTCATGGTAGTTAGCAGCCTTGTGGTTCCCAAGAAAATTCTGTACAACCATACAAAATGACGACCACTCACATACCTTAATATTGTCCATTGAGCCTTGGAAACGCTGGTCTTTCGTGAATTCCCAGATTTGTGGTCCATCGAATATACCTGCTTTTATTTTCTCCACGCTCAACATTGAAAATTTTCTACATATGTAGCGGAAACACATTCCATCTCTCTTAAATGCCTTTACAAATCATTTCATCAAACCAAGTTTGATGTGCAATGGCGGCAATATGATCTTTTCTCTGTCCACCAAAGGTTCTGTAATGATATTTTTCTCTCCAGCTACCATGTTTTCTCACCCAGTGTTGATCTTTAGCTCTACTGTCCCACAGACATACAAAGCATGGCATGGTGTACCCGGCCTGCTGCCCTAGGAGAAAATTCACCATCTTCAAATCCACGCAGATTACCCATTGGTGATCGCTGTATGATATCTTCTCTAGGACTATGGCTATTGTCACCCGATCTTCCCGCATACCAACTGAGTGACCGATTGGGATTGATCTGTATCTGTTCCCGTTATGTAGAAGTACACATTTGAGGCTGCGTTTGGAGCTATCTGAATAACCGCCATTCGTTGGGTGTGTATTCCCGTTCTCCCAATTTCGTCACCAATCCTGGCACATTGCTGCAGAAAACAAATTCATTTCCTTTTGTGATGAATGGCAGAAACTCTTCTTCTCTATTGCGATACACTGTGATTTTTGTTCCCTGTAACAGAACATTTTTTTCTACCAGCCTGGAAGCTAACAATTCGGCTGCCTTCTTTGGAAGACAGGTCCCTTATAGGGCCGTTCAATTTCGTTTGACTGAAACCTGATGCAGCTGATGAAGGTCCTTGGAAATCACTATCATGTTGGTCAGCATAGCTTTCTTTCTCACCAGCCGATTCATCCGACTCTTCGGAGAGCTGTAGAAGCCTGCTTCATGTTAGGACAGGTATCTCTTCTGAATGTGAAACAGGGCATCTAGCGGAGGCTAGATCAGGATACATCCACTTTCTCTGGTTCTTCCCATTGATGTCCTTTATATTCACCAGACGTAGAATTTTCAACAGTCATCACCGTGGTTGCTCTGTTCGCGCCATACCATTGGTATACCAAATTACATGCACTGCCTTTTCCCGTTCGTTCGTTGTCGCAGTTGCTCTCCAAGGCTTATCTTGGTCCCCTAGTTTTACTGTGAAGTAGGCAAAATAAGCTCTTTTCACAAAGTCCATTATAGCTTGTCTCAGTTGAGCGAACGTGTACTCTCTGCAAATGTAACAAAATAACAAAAAATATCCGAATGATTAACACATTTTCTTCGTGATGAATCCATGTCAACGCCTGAAACAGAAGTAAAACACGTCTGAACATGTAACGTGCACACGCAAACACAGACAGCAACAGAAAATTTAAAGAGATGTATACGAACAGGTAAATGCTGGCGGGAAAATAAAGTAATACTTAATAACAATGCCAACAATATCCCGAAAACTAGAGCAAAAAGGATATTTCCGAAATCAGTGGCACAAAAATACCCGGAATCAGGTCAAAAATTCAACGCACCACGAAAACAAATTTTTTACAGGTAACAAATGTTGGCGGGAAAATAACGCAATACTCTGTAATAACGCCAACAATGTCTCAAAAACTAGAGCAAAAAGGACACCATTTCCGGAATCAGCGGCACAAAAATACCCAGAATCAGGTCAAAAATTCCAGGCACCACGAAAGAAAAAGATTGTGTTCCCTAGTCTAATCATCACTGGGGAATGAAATATGGTTCACCTGGCAATTCTGAAAGTAAACGGCCCAGTTTGGGTAGTGTGGCACATCCGGACATGTCTCTTCCATACAATGAAAATTTTGTGTCAGATTCATACAAGCATGCATTCTCCTCAGCTGCGTTCCCCAAATTTTTCTGTAAGGAGAAAGGGAGGCAAACTGATTGTGTGTTATTTCCGTACGAAGGGTGAGAGTCACTACTTTGTTAGTCTGTTCTTTTAAAATTCTGTCGCACAGCACTCTTGTATCTGGAGATTTTATTTAAACAAAATGGATCTTGTAGTGTTGTCCGGAACTTCGAAGGAAAAGCCTTGTGCTTTCTTCACTGTTTTTTTTTACTCCAACAAGACAAGAGCATGTTCTGTTCACTGTTTTTCAACACACCATTTTTTTAACTGCCAGTCCGAAGCCTGGAAAGCCGCAGTGGTCAAAGCGATGGCCTCTGATCAGTAGTCCGAACGGGGTCCAGGTTCGAATCCCGGTGAGGCATGGATGTTGTGTTTGTCTTACGGCACTAGCTCTCTCCCTTCCCTGGAACCAGTGACCCTAAATTAGGGATGGGCGACTGCTTATAGCCCATTGAGTTGCTCACGGTGGTCGTTAAACCTCCAATAAAAAAAAAAAAATAAAATAAATGCCACATTGGAAAATGTCTTTCAATCACTGAACTGGGAAAACAAAGGGATACAGATTAATGGAGATTACCTAACTCATCTTCGTTTTGCTGATGATGTAGTCATTTTTGCAACTACCCCATCAGAGCTGCAGAGTATGATCCAGGAAATTGCTGACAAGAGTAAAGAACTGGGATTAAAAATGAACTTTCAGAAAACAAAAGTGATGTACAATGCTTTTACAAGAAATGAAGATTTATCGATTGATGGAGAAAAGCTGGAGATAACAGACACGTACGTTTATCTTGGGCAGCAGATATCAAGTGAGGGGTCACATTGATGAATAAAGTAATCTGCGTATAAAACTTGCCTGGAGAGCTTTTGGAAGAAACAGCATAATTTTCAAGAGCAATGTGCCATTATGTCTTAAAAGAAAAGTGTTTGATCAATGCATCCTTCCAGTGCTGACGTATGGTGCAGAGACGTGGACCTTAACAAAAAGAGACATACAAATGCTGCAGACAACTCAAAGCAGCATGGAGAGGTGCATGCTTGATGTAACCAGGAGAGATAAGAAGAGGAGCTCTTGGATCCGAAAAATGACAAGAGTGGAAGTCGTCATGATCAGAGTAAAATCCCTGAAATGGCAATGGGCTGGACATACTGCCAGAAGGACAGACCATCGATGGACAGCCGAAATTTTAGATTGGATTCCAAGGGACAGGAAAAGACCCAGAAGAAGACCACATGGGAGATGGGTGGATAAAATTCGAAAGTATGCGGGAGTAACATGGAGGAGACTGGCACAAGACAGACCGTTGTGGAAGAGGCTTGGAGAGTCCTTCGTTCAGCAGTGGATTGATAATGGTTGCCAATGATGATGATGGTGATATATATATATTCTCAAATGTATTCTTGTGTTTATTGCATTTATATGTTTAGTAGGTTGAAAGAAAAACCGAAGAAAATGCAATAAACACAAGAATATATCTGAGAAAATAAATTCAGTAAAAATAAATCTAACTAGTATATGGGGCCAATAACTTGGTTCCGCAGTATGCCGAAAGAATTAGCAATAATATGGAATAATAACGAATTAACTAGGAAAATTGAAATTTAAAAAATGCGGACATATATATGAATGTGAATAGAAGAACGTAGAAATTAAAATGGAAAACCAGGCTGCCATCATCAGGCGAGCACCAGTCTGGGGTAATGTGGCTTTTCAGGTAACAGTAAATGACTAGGAATGAACCAATAGTCGACTGACCATGCTCTCTATCTAAGCCACTGACACCTGAAAGAGAAATGAAATGAGAAACACCCAAGTGGCAACACTAATAAATTTAGGGAAATGAGACTGGTCAAATGGCGGCAGATTCCTACAGCTGGACTTGGTAAGGCGTCTAAAATCGAGAGACTGAAATATGTAATGTATATGTTTATATTTCAGTCTCTCGATTTTAGACGATTTACTAAGGCCCAGATGTAGGATTCTGCCGCCATTTGGTAAGTCTCATTTCTCTAAATTTATTACAGTGCTGTCACTTGGGTGTTTCTTATTCCATTTCTTCTTTAGGTTTCAGTGACTTAAGGAGCACGGTCAGTCGACTATTGGTTTATTCCTAGTCGTTTCCTGATACCTGAAAAGCCACACTCCCCAGGTTGATGCTCTCCTGATGATAGCAGCCTGGTTTTCCATTTTAATTTCTAAGTTCTTCTATTCACATTCATATATTTGTCCGCATTTTAAATTCCATTTTTCCTAGTTAATTCTTCACTATTCCATATATATATATATACTATATTGACAAAAGTCAACGAACACCCCTTCAAAAGCAAATCAGCGGATCCGCTGCGTTGTTAAGGTGCGCGGAACAACTTCAAACGGTATAAAAACAAGCCTACAGCTGACCGCGATCATATCGCACTGAGAGGTTTAGTGAAAATGTCGCGGCGGGAGAGAACTGACTTTGAGAAAGGAAATATTGTTGGGTGTTATATTAGTGTGTTGTCCACAGGAGACACCAAGAGACGTTTAAACATACCCAAGTCAACTGTTTTGGATTTACTGAATAAGTGGAAGAGATATGGCGTGTCTGAAGCAGCAAAACGTACCGGCAGACCAAAGAAAATCAGTGATAGAGGACGTCGAAGCCTCAGGAGAGTCGTTACAGCTAATCGACGAAGTACTGCACAAGACCTCAGTGTACAAGAGAGTAAACATGCTGGAACATCTGTATGTACACGTACCATTCGCAGAGAACTGCATTCCATGGGCTACCATGGTCGTGCGGCTGCTCATAAATCTTTCGTCTCTACTCGGAATGCTGCTCGTCGTTTAGCATGGTGTAAAGAACATTTATCGTGAACTGTAGATCAATGGAAACTTGTCCTATGGACTGATGAATCCAGATACACGATCCATCAGTCTGATGGCCGTGTGTGGGGGTGGCGGCAGTCGGGGGAAGCCTATTTACCACAGTCTACTGTTTCTAGGGTCAAGTTTGGAGCTGGCAGGATACTCGTGTGGGGGTGTTTTTCGTGGTATGGTCCTGGCCCATTGGTTGTCGTGGACAAACCTGTTAATCTGCAAATCTACCTCGATATTCTAGGACAATTATGCCCTACCATCTCAGCCTTGTTGGTACCAGCAGGATAATGCACCGGAGTCATAAAGCAAGGGCTGTTACGGCGTGGTTTGACGATAATTCCGTATTGTGTGTGGACTCGCCAGCACAGAGTCCTGATCTTAATCCCATAGAGCACCTATGGAATGAATTAGAGCGCCGCATAAGAAGTTTGGAACCAAGACCTACTACTAAGCAACAGTTAGCGGCAGCATTATGCACTGAATGGAAGCACATACCTATCTCTGTGTTCCAAAACCTTGTCGATAGCTTGTCTCGAAGGGTCGTACATGCATTAAGGCCAAATGTTGACCGACCCTGTACTAATGTGTGTCAACAAATGTTATGTTATTTGTCTCTTGTAGATGTCCTTTGAGTTTTGTCAATGTAGTGTATTTATATATATAGAATGACCTGCTCAAGTTATAAACACCGAGAGCCGTCCCAGTTCCTCAGTGGTCTGAGCGCTGACTTCTGACCATTCGACCAAGATGAGGTCCGGGTTCGAGTCCTCGTGAGGCATGGATCTTGTGTTTGTCTCACGGCACTGGCTCTCTCTCTCTTCCCTGGAACCAGTGGGCTCAAATTAGGGATTGCCGACTGCGTATAGCCCACCGAGTTACGGTGATCGTTAAACGTCTAAACAAAATAACTCCAAGATCCACTGTCGGCAATTGTATTTTGTTGTTGCACGACAATGCACGTCCTCAAACTGATTTCCACACCGTTGAGATTTTCCAGCTAGTGAAAACTCAAGTGTTGGTGAGTCCTCCGTATAGTCCTGATATCACTCCCACGGACTACCACCGGTTTGGTATGCTCAAAGACGCCTTAAAACCCCCTTGATTTGCCACGAACCAAGAAGCAAAGCAGTTCATGCGTCACTTGTCAATGAAAGCATTTGTTTTCTGACAGTATGAAGCAGCTCATTCAAAGCTGGACCAAGTACGTTGAAAAGGAAAGAAACTATGTTGAAAAATAAATTTCTCGTAAGTTTTCAATTGTAGTTGAAATATACTTTATATACATATTGCTGTTAGATATTAACTCGTCTCCGTATCTACGTCGCCTAACTTATGAGCCTCTTTTTCTACCTGTTGGTCATCCTGTCCTAAATCAGGTCGTGTGTTTATTCAGTTTTTCTAAATTCCTCCCAGAAACTTTCCAATATGGAACTTCGTTGGATGGCTCAGAGATCTATTAAAACTGATCAAGTTGTGTAGTATCACATGGCGGCAGCAGATATACATATTTTACATGCCCACAGGTCTCGGTACTATAGCTATGCAGTCAAAATTAATCGAATGAGCCTCCTTCCTTCTCACGCGTCAGCCTATGTGAGCATGGTTCTCTCTATACAAATCAATAATCGCTTTCCTAGCAGACATATCATTTCACTTCAGATGGCATCTGTTGGGATTAATATAATTTGCAAACACAGCGAGTTCTTTTTTTTTTTTTTTTTTGATTGGAGGTTTAACTACCACCGTGAGCAACTCAATGGGCTATAAGCAGTCGCCCGTCCCTAATTTAGGGTCACTGGTTCCAGGGAAGGGAAAGAGCTAGTGCCGTAAGACAAACACAACATCCATGCCTCATCGGGATTCGAACCCGGACCCCGTTCGGACGAATGATCAGAGGCCATCGCTTAGACCACTGCGCCACCGGGGCGGCACAGCGAGTTCACTTAACTGTCAGAGCTACATTCAACCAATATTTTACGGATTATACGCGGCGGCTTTATGTTCGCCTCAGTTGCTGTATAATATTGCTGACGTTGTGAAACTAAATGGGTCCACAAGTGAAAATTATGTAAAATTCATGATGCCTCCGTGCTCAACTTTAAATATACCCTTTTCGTTTTCCGTTTACTGTAGTAAAATCTCAAGTACCTGAGAATTTTGATAACTCGCCACAAAATAAGAAGGAATCAGTATGAGCAGAATACGCTTTACGATACCGCGAGAGAGAAGATGCTGAACACTACGATTTGCATGAAGCATTTCTCTGACTGATGTACTAATTCATTACAATTCTAAGGAAACAGTCACTTGACATCTGATTTTCACCAGTCCAGTACCAGCTTCTGGACTAAGAATGGCTCTTCAGCAGTTCAGAACTGGGTGAGCAATTAGGGGGCTTAGTGTGTTGCGGGAGGGGAGGGGAGCACAAATTTTGAAGAACTTGGCAGTAATTTGGCCAAAAAATTCAGTTCGTGTAAATTTTAGCCGACGCCGATGATGTTATCCCCAGTGAATAAAAAAGTTTTCACATATACAGGGTGTCCAAGAATTATTGGACACATTACAAAATTATGTACAAAAAAAAAAACTATGAACATTGTCTGTTTTTCAATGTCACGTATTACTAACACGGTTTCTATATTTTTGTTTTGCAGAATTATTATTCCCAGAATCCGATAGATGGCGCAAGGCGTAGCCTGATGAGGAATGTATGAGAAATGCGCAAACAGTAGTCATGTCATCCGTACAGCAGAAGGCGATGTGTGTGTCATGGCTTGCGGAATTAAAGTCTGTCATTCAAGTTACAAGACGGTACCGTTTAGAGTATGGTTGTAATCCTCCGTCAACGAATTCAACTAAGCGGTGGATGAAACAGTTTAAAGAAACTGGCAATGTGGAACATCGTGGAGGAGCCGGTAGGCCTAACGTCAGCGGTGAGACGGTTGACAAAGTTAATGAAAGTTTTCGACGAAGCCCCAGGAAATCCGTTCGTAAAGCAAGCAGAGAACTGTGCATTCCGAAATCGACAGTTCACGATATCTTGCACAAGAAATTAAAGTTTAATGCTTATAAAATTAAAATAGTGCTGAAGATGCATGTAAATGATCACACTCTGCGACACGATTTCGCTGTGGATATGCTGAATCGAGAGGAAAACGACGAAAACTTTCTCAGTACTGTAATTTTTAGTGATTAATCCACATTTCATGTATCAGGTAGTGTGAATCGTCACAACTGTAGGATATGGGGCAGTGAACCGCCTCATGCTGCTATTGAACTGGAACGTGATTCTCCAAAAGGTAATGTGTGGTTGGTCCTAGCAAAAAGAGAAATGATTGACCCTTTCTTCTTCTGTGAAAAAAACATAAATGATGACATTTACTTGGATATGCTAGAAAATTTCGCTATACCCCAGATCAGTAGATATGACAACGTCTAACTCCATTGGATTATTTCATGTGGGTTATGTGAAGGATCGTATCTATCAGACTCTTTGTACTGCTTTGCAGGAACTGAAGCAGGTTATCACAGCTGCTATTAAATTCCATAACTCCTCAGATGCTTGCCAATACATGGCATGAAATCGAATATCGCTTGGACTTAGGCTACTACGAGCAACCAAAGGATCTCACATCGAAATTTATTAACTTGTGTAGTTGCATTGTACGTTAGTACAGTCAGTTTCTTTCTATCTGTTTAATGTTTTGTTTTATATAATTTTGTAATGTGTCCAATAACTCTATGTAGTATTTTTTCATTGTATTCAAAACTGGAAACCATGAGTCCGAGCCTCCATGGCATTTAATAAGTTACAATTTCTTTGCTACTTTAGCTTGCTTACGTCATTTTTCTTTTTTTTTTTTTTAAATATTTACTGTCATAAAACTGTTCAAAAACTTTAGTTTGTAACCTGGCAAGGAATATATCTTATGCTGTAATTGCAAAAAGGTGTCTTTCTAACACTCTTTTAGACATACTCTCAAAGAACACCTTCCATTTCACAGATCAGATCATATGCAGAGGATTTTAGGAAGGGAGTGTCTGATCCCAGGTCTTAAACAATCCGTAGAAATAGGAAGCTAGGAGATTTGGGCTAGAGTACCCGATAGAAAAGTCACGCGGAAGCTAAGTAAAAAGGGGGAGGAAGACGCCCTTATTTATTACCGGAGTGCCAGTACACTGGGTCCGACGGCTTAATGTGCCCCTGAGGTTTCTTCGTGTCAGTCACGAACGTTTACCACTAGGCCATCCACGGCCCTGCATTTCACCGAATAGTACAACACTAAATTTAACAGAAAATTAATTTTACATAACAAAATTTCTGTGAATTCAAAAAAATTATCTAAGTTACGTAAAATCGTAGATGACTGTACTCGCCATGTGTTCTAACTTCTTAAATATTTTTTTTGTGGGGAGGGAGCTAAAGGGGTGGGGTGCACAAAGAAAAGTTAGGTGGGTTGAAGCCCGGCTGTAGCGTTGTGCCTGCTCTTAAGTGAGTTCTCGCGCGTGTAAAGAACATGTCATACGCCTAATATAAGATAACAGCTTTCTAACTGACTAATATCCCTGTAACGGAGTGGTCAGAGGCGCGGACTTTGGACTAATCGTTCAAGATGGTCTAGATTTGACGCATGGGTGATGTATTTGTTTTACGCGCTTGTTTTTATCACCTGCGTGGTGGTCGTAATTAGGGATTGACGACTGCACGTCGTCTTAGATACTCATGGCGGTCCTTAGACTCTGAACCCCCCCCCCCCCCCCCAAAAAAAAAAAAACAAGAAAGATTGCACCGAATTTTCGGTTGTAACGAGCATTTTTTGAATCCTCTCCGCTGCGAATACAATTTATTAAAAAAGAAATTCAACCGGATTTCTACAATCGATAAAATATACAGAAACAGGAACAGCTACTTACTTCCACCAGTGGCTAAAATGTATGTTACGAAATTTAAGAAACGTTGCACAAGAAATTTCTCATAGCACGTATCAGAGACAACTAACCGCATTTTCAAATCGAAACGTTGAAACAAAAATACAGAAGGAATACGATAGAACTCTACGCCTTCTAGCGGAAGAATTTTGCATAACAGAAAAATCGAACATAGGCGAAAAGTATTCATGGCAAAAGCTATGCTAAGGAAAAAGGCTTTTCAAATACGTCTTCGGGAAGCACAGCTAGAAAGTAAAAAGGTTTTGACATTTATGCCCACTAGTCGAAAAACAGTGCATTATGTAAAGGATATAACATTCCCCATCTTCATTGCAGCGAATGGCATACAGTAAAAAAAGAAATTTTTGAATAGGGTTTTTAGAAGCGGAGATACAGCGGCAAATAGAAGTAGACAAACACCACCTAGCGGCAGAACTGTGAACTACAAAACTCGTCAAATATGATGTAAACCTAAGGTGTTCTACAAGGTAAATGGTATCCGGTCTTAAAAGAGTTTTTTAAATGGGACATTTAAAAACAGAGATATTGAGAAAAGCATTAGGTTTTTGCGTCCCCTAGGGGGAAGATGTGCATTTCTGAGAAGTAAATGCACACAAAATGTTTTCATATTTAATTGTATCTGACCGAAAAAGAATTTTTTGCAATCGGGTTTTTAGTCCCGCGGACATCGCTGTAAACGCAAACGTAAACATACGCCCCCTAGCGGGTCGCTTGTGCGTCAGGAAAAAAATCTGAGATCATATGTGAAAGATTTCGCACACAGGAAACGCTTTCTGACAAAGGAAGAATTTTTCAGATCGGATGCTTAGAAGCAGAGATATCGCCAAAAATAAGGTACATGTTTACGCATCCTGGCGGAAAAACTCTGCGCTATTTTAAGCAGAAAGTGTTTCCTAAGTTTTTCCGAGGTGACCGGTATCGGTGCGTGAGGGAATTTTTTCAACGCGTTTTTAGAAGCTCAGATTTTGCTACATAAACACATACATCAGAAGCAGACATGATCTCTTACATTCCCACGTGATCAAATTATTATTCACCAAAAATTAGAAATTTGTATGCAAAACATTTCTCATCAAGAGCTGTATCAGGTTCAGAACAATAAATAAATAAATAAATCGGATTTTTAGAAGCAAATATATGGAATAAAAAGTATTTTGAATTCGATGCCATCCGCATTTACGCCATCTAACGGCGGAGTTGTGCATCAAAAAACAACAGAAATGCAAGGATCATTGTTCTCACATTTCAAGCATCCCAATACGAAAATAGTTTTTCAAATCGGACTATAGCTACAGCGATATAGTGTTCACAGACAGACGGATGGATAAAGTGGTAACATAAGCACAACAGTTTTTTACAAAAATCTTGCTAAAAACGAAAGATTGCGAAAACTGCCGCAATCCTGCTACCCGTGGGATATCTCATGAGCAGATACTCTGCCTCATAAGTTGAGAAACGACAAGAATTCAAAGCAACTGGAGTCAAGGATGTCTGGCGAAGAACTTAACGCAGTACTATTCGGGTGAATAATAGGCCATCCGCGGCCCCATTGTGAATTCCATAATGGGGTCGCGGATGGCCTAGTGGTCAACGTTCATGACTACCACGGAGAAACCTCATGTTCGATCCCAGGCAGGTACGAACGCTCGAACCATTAAATATCCGCCGTGCGTCGGATGGGCACGTTAAGCCGTCGGATCCCGGGTACTGGCCCCCGGTGATAATAAGGGCGTCTTCTTACCCCTTTCTACCTCGCTTCCGTGTGACTTTCCTATCGGGCACTCTAGCCCAAATCTCCTAGCTTCCTATTTCTAAGGGTTGTTTAAGACCTGGGGTCAGACACTGCCTTCCTAAAATCCTCTACATATCTCAATGTGTGCACCTACAGTAAACGATCGGGCACAAATCATATGAAGCTACTCTACAGACACGTTGACTACCTCTACGTCGTCAAAAGAGCGTCTGCCGGATAAAATGTGCTATCTGGTGTGAAAACACAAATTTGCCGGTGGTGAGACTTGAACCAGCATACTTCTGCTCCGGAGCCGAATGCTTTCCCAATTAAACTACACCGACAAGTGCTTATCACTGCTACTGCTACTTGCCGTTTTGACATGTACGCCACTGGTGCAACTAGAGACTCGAATTAAGACGGATGATTTTTCCCGATGAGTTCCCTCTCGGCTAGTATTATATGATAGCTGGACAGATATTTAGTGTCTGGAATAAGATAGATTTGTGACATGCTAGATCCGCTTCCATTACGGTGGCGAGGAACAGTACGAGGGTTGTACCGAAAGTAATGCAAAAGCGGGCATAACTTTTTTATTAACTGACAGAGGTCGTTCAAATTGCACATGTTGGTAGAGTACCTCTTCCTCTATAGTAACCCTTCTTCTTCATTGCAGATAAATAATGGATTCCAAGCAGAAGCAACGTGCCGTCACTGAGTTCTTGACGAAGGAAGAGTGCAGGTTGTCGACATCCACAGAAGGCTACAGAATGTTTACGGAGATGACACTATTGACAAGAGCAATGTATAAAGATGGATGAAGAAGTTTAAAGAAGAGGAAACCAACATTGAAGACAAACCACGCAGTGGGAGACCATCGTCTGGGACCATTGACACGAATCGTCAGCGAGTGGATGAATTGATTCGCGCGGAGAAACGAGTAACAATCCGTGAACTTGTTGCACAACTGGACTGTGGTCACAATGCCATACAGAACATGGTGGAAGACTTAGGGTATCGGAAAGTGTGTGCCAAGGGAGTACCCCGGCAGTTGACACCAGTTTTGAAGGAGAGAAGGATGGAAGTCTGCTCTTATCTGCTGGAAGCGTTTGAAGCCAATGAAGACACGTTTTTGTTTTTCGATTTGGTGACAGGGGAAGAAACGTGGGCGTATCTTTGCGATCCGGAAACGAAGAATCAATCCATGGAATGGCGTCACACCTCTTCACAAAGGCCTAAGAAGTTCATGAGCCAGTGATCAGCACAGAAAGTCATGGCGACTGTTTTTTAGGATGACAGGGGTGTCATTCTTCTTGATTTTCTGGAACGCGGCCGCGCCGTGACCAGAGAGCTTTTATTAAAACACTCCAGAAGTTTAGAGAAACCATAAGGAGGAAGAAACCGAACAAGAATCTGAAAAGGATCCACATTCACCATGACAATGCGACACCACACAGATCCTTGGCAACAAATAAGGCGATCAGCAAATTAGACTGGTCGGTGGTCACCCATTCACCGCACAGACCAGATCTGGCGCCCATCGACTTCCACCTGTACGGTCTAATGTAGGACAGTCTCCGGGGACAACCATTTGATGACGCAAACGAGGTGAAAGTAGCTGTGAAGAAGTGGGCATAACAGTCCACACTTGAATTTTTTTCGAAGAGGATTCGAGAGTTGGGTTCAACGATTGCGCAAATGCATCGTGTGACGTGCCTGCCCAGCAGGATTTACACGACATAAAGGCAGATAGCAGTCAGAACGAACGTCCTGTTAGCTCAATCGGTAGAGGGACTTATTCTGGAATGAGGGGACTCGGGTTCGAGCCCCGGCGTGGGCAAAAATGACGGAGAAATTTACTTCGTTATAATGGCGCCCGTACTTTCCGGATGACCCGGTCGTTCAAAATCTCGCAATGGTGTGATGTTCTTTCCTCACCGTGAGAGAGGGAAAATAAGAGAATCCCTTCTCCAGCGCTTCAAAAAATAAATGTGTGTGACGTTGCATTCCACACACCAGATTGACTGGGAGTTCTCAGGTGCACGTTCTATATACAGCGGATGGCTGCCTGCAACGACTCATGGTCACGGCTGAACCGTGGGCCATGCCACCGGCCCTCTTTCGGGGGGAGGGGATGTGACGTGCCTGCCCAGCAGGACGCGCACGACATAAAGGCAGATAGCAGTCAGAACGAACGTCCGCGTGGCTCAATCGGTAGAGTGGCTTATTCCGGAATGAGGGGACCAGGGTTCGAGCCCCGGCGTGGGCAAAAATGACGGAGAAATTTACTTCGTTATAATCGCTTGTGATGGAGACTTTGTTGAGTAGTACCTATGTATAAAGAAAGAGTTACTCTACCAACATGTGCAATTTGAACGACCTCTGTCAGTTAATAAAAAAGTTAATCCCATTTTTGCATTACTTTCGGTACAAACCTCGTATTATTAACAGCTGTTTTTTGTTTGTTTGTTTTAGCGTTTCGGGGTTGAATGACCACCACGGTCAACTCTAAGGACCATAAGCTGTCGTCCTCCCCTGATCTGGGACTACTAGTTCCAGGGAAGCGAGAGAGACAAAAAACTCCCTACCCATGCCTTATTAGAAACTCGAACTCCCATCCAATTTGGACGAGTAGTCAGAAACCTTACTCAGCTTTGTGACACAGAATGCTACAAACATTACAAACTAGCAACCTTGGGCAGTAACCACGCCAGACGAAGTTGGAAAGGGGGTGGGGGGTTGATGGTTGAAGTCAGACAAAAGATATGAAAGAGGTAGGCCATTGGATCGTAGTCTGAATGGCTTGGACGGGAAAAAAGAAACGCAGTGTCGGGTGACCCCCTCTCTCTACAGACCTTTGTGCAGTTATCTAAGCGCCGGTTTCTGACTATTCCTCCAAGATGGGACCGGATTCGTGTCGCTGATGAAGCATGGATGGTGTGCTCTTCTTATGGCATTAGCTTTCCCGAAGCTGTCGCCCTAAATTAGAGATGGGAGACTGCTTATTGCCCATCGAAACTATACTGGTGTTCAAAAATAACGTGATAAACACAAAATCCTGAATAACGCAAAATTCACACGGCCGAGTTTAATGACTGTTGGTACGGATGTACCATGTATGGGCAACGCAGCAATACACAACAGAAAAGAAATGCCATCACAGTATGAGGCGGAAGCGTGCGCACCACAGCATGGCTGTCCAAAAGTGATGCAACAAGTGGTCCAGATTTTGAGAGGCTAATAGGGAAATATGATTACCCTGAATAGCGGTGCAGCTCGCACAACAAGCAATCATGCTGTTTACAAGGCTGTGAATGAGATGAAAGTTTGAGGCAATAAGTGCAACTTCTCCACCAAGGCACGTCGGAGTCTCGGGAGGGTTCTGAGAAGGGAATGCAGGCTTGCAGTTGCTCTTCCTATGGCATCCCACACGCGCTCTATCGTGTTCAGATCTGGAGATCTCGCGGGTCACTCCGTCTTGTGAATATTCTCACTCTCCAGGTATTCGTAGACTAGCTGATCTCCACGGGAGTGTTATCGTCCATAAAAGTAAGTGGGTGTTTACAGCTCCACTGAAAATCGCGAATGGGTTTCTAGGATGTCATCCCTGTCGCGTATAGCAGTCATGATACCTCCTGGAAAGACGTGTAGCGGCGCCGTCCATCTAATATGATGCCAGCCCCAAAACAAGAGTCCTTCACAACCGTAGTGGTCAATTCCCCTAATGTTGGAGGCAGGACCGCTAGGTCTCAATACCGGAAAAGACCGGGGAGGGGGGGGCTGAAGACTCATATGGTGAGGCTCTGTGTTCAACGTCAAAAAATATTCATCCGCGAATACAGATGCAAGTCTCACTTTCTTTTTTCGTTCTTTTAGTTAATTTACTTTTCTAGCACACATTTTTTTTGTCCATGCCGAAAAAAAAAAAAAAAAGATTTTCAATAACTGAGTGAGGAGGGTGCACTGAAACTGAACTCTCTTGAAATGTAAAAAAAGGATCGCATTATAAGAATTTATTTGACTGAGTTTGAGGGTCATCATCGCTGGAGGAAAGATAACTCCCAGCTAGCATGATTTTTTTTTCTTTTTTTTTTCAGTTTACTATCAAGTTTATTTTCCGTTGGTCCACTGAATCTCATTGAGGAGTCATTGATGTCGAATTTCGGCTCTTTCTTCTCCAACTTTAAGGTCGCGTTCTTCTTAGTTGGTGCTCAGAGGCAGTCTCCTCTTACGGTGGTCAACAGCCAAACATCCCTTCGCCACCCAAAAGCCAAAACCTCTTATATTCACGCCAATAAACACTTTTCCTTTCTGTGACGTGCCTGCCCAGCAGGACGCACATGAGATAAAGGCAGATAACAGTTGGGAGAGCGACTTACTCCGGATTCGATGCAGGGCGTGGACAAAACTGTTTTCATATTCGCGCTCGAACTTCCAGGATGACCTGACTGTTAAGTTTCTCGCAATGATGTGATGTTCTTTCCCCACGGCGAGACAGGAAAAATAAGAATCCCTTCTTCAGTGCTTCGAAAATATAAATCAGTGTGATGTTACGTTCCACACACCGAATTGCCTGGGATTTCTCAAATGCACGTTCTTCAGCGGATGACTACCTACAGCGACACGTGATCTCGACTGAATCATGGCCATATTTCGGGGGGGGGGGGTGGAGGGGGGAGATGTGACGTGCCTGCCCTGCAGGACGCACATGAGATAAAAGCAGATAACTATGAGAGCGCGTAGCTCAGTTGGGAGAGCAACTTACTCAGGAGTGAGGAGGACTCGGATTCGATGCTAGACGTGGACAAAACTGTGTTTTCATATCCCACACGTGCATCGGGAATTTACAAATACTGATCGTAAAACGATGAACAGCGAGAAGTTGGAAGCTCTGTTCGTCTGTATCTTTCTCTCTTTTACGCTTTCCAACCGTAGGTTGAAGAAGCGTATAAGCTCCAGCTTTTTCCGTCCGTCTGTCTGTCCGCACGATAACTCACGTAAAAATAGTTCGATTTCGATGAAATTTTAGAATGTGGTAGGGGACCAACCCTATTGAAAATGGGTGAAGTGGGCAAAGGTCACGCCATAAGAGCGGGATCCATTTCACTGCCTTTATGCGTCATAACATGCGTAAATATGGTTTGATTTCGATAAAATTTTAGTATGTGGTACGGAACCACTGGGCACGAACCCTATTGAAAATGGGCGAATGGGGTCAAAGGTCAGGCAGGGCATAAAAGCGGTATTTATTCCATTGCCTTTATGCGTCATAACATGCGTAAATATGGTTCGACTTCGATGAAATTTTACTATTTGGTAGGCACCACCTGGGCACGAACCCTATTGAAAATGGGCGAAATGGGGTCAAAGGTCAGACAGGACATAAGAGCAGGATTTGTTCCATTGCCCTTATGCGTCATAACTTGCGTAAAAATGGTTCGCTTTCGATGAAATTTTAGTATATGGTAGGGAGCCACTGGGGTCGAACCCTATTGAAAATGGGCGAAATGGAGTCAAAGGTCAGGACACTGGAGTGGGATCCATTCCATTGCCCTTGTGCATCATAGCTTACCAAAAAATGTTTCGATTGCGACAAAACGTTATCATGTTGTTCCGGAGGTATAGTGAATCGGTTCTGTTGAATATCAACGAAATGGGGTCAAAGGTAATTGCACAAAAGCAAGATTTATTCCACAGCCATTATTCTCATAACTTACGTAAAACTGCTTCTATTGCGACAAAACTTTAGTATGTTATTCTTGAGGTGTACTGAACCGGTTCTGTTGAATATCATCGAAATGGGGTCAAAGGTCAGGACACAGGAGCGAGATTTATTCCACAGCCATTATCCACATAACTTGAGTAATAATTTCTGGCATGTTGGAAAGCGTATCATAATCAATGCATTGCATGATTTTACTAACTTGTTAGCTCTCTTTCTTGCACAAAGATTTCTCTTTAGCACTGTTTTACATCGTCTAGAGGGATATATTTAACTAAAGCGTTCTTTTGTTTTGTTTTTTTTGTTTTATTGAAGATGTAACGACCTACATAAGCGACTCAATGGGCTAAAAACAGTCGCCCGTCCCTATCTTAAGGCAACTGATTCCAGGGAAGGGAGAGAACCAGTGCCGTAAGACAAACACAACATCTATGCCTCACCGGGATTTGAACCCGGACCCATCTCAGAGGAATGATCATTAGCCAGCGCTTAGACTACTGCGCCACCTGGGCGGCAGAAAGGGTTTCTATGACAACACTTCTTTGTAGGTACTTAACTACCTGGTAGTTTTTTTAACAGCAACTGAGCATCTCATAGTCATCACTTACGAAGAGATGAACAGAACTTCATGTTCAACTATGATTCGAATTCCGCCAATCTGTCTTTTTTTTTTTTTTGTAAGATATTTCATTTTACGTTTCTCAAAGAAAAACAACAAAAAAGAAAAAAAAACACAGGATTTCTCTTTACCCTGACACAAAACCTGTCTCCATGTCGCATAGAATCACTGACGCAGCTGTTCCTACAAATTCACTTCGAGAAGCAATTTTTTTTGAGTTATACATCGTTCGCGTTATATATCGTTTCAGTTTTGTATTTTTTTTTTAATGTTTAACTAACAAATACAGTATGTCAGGTAGGCTATTTATGCTTACCATGAAATACAAAAGAAACGTTCATAAACCATCAAAAACAAAAGTTTAGAGAATTTACAAGAGCGTTCATTTTCCGGGGGTGGTGGGGGTGGGGAACTTGCTTACCTTGCAGGGAGTGTGAGCCCCTTCTACCGTTCTAGCCTCCTTCTAACTACGGCCCAGGTTGGAGGAATGATTTCGGCTTTGCGTCTCCCTCCAGATGTGCAAACGTCGACAATACGTATTTAGGCTTTACCGCGACTCGTCATATGAGGGCCATTTCAAAAGTTTTGCACACTGTGGGTTACCTCTTAAAAAAGGAATTTATTTCACAACATACCTTCGAAGTAATCTACATGTTTCTTTAATGACACCGGTGAAACGTTTGGATATGCCTTTTATTGCAGTCAAGACACCTCCGTTGTTGAGGCGTCGGATTACTTAGGCCACCTCATTAAAAACACCCTGAATCTTACTAAATCGTTTTCCGCGAGGAGCGGCATCTTCACTTTTGGGAATAAATAATAGTATGGTGGGCTCATGCATAGGCGGCGGAACCTAATATTTTCAGGGGGGGCAACTTTTCCCAGAGCGAAAACAATTTAATAAAAAGTAAGGGGGAGAAAGAGAAATAAAACAACGAAGGGTAGATGAGGGTACTCTTACATATCATCATCAACCATTGCCAATTCACTGCTGGATGAAGGTCTCCCCATTTGCCTTCCACAGCTTTCTATCTTGAACCTGTGTCTTCCAAGTCACTCCAGCAGGCTTTCGTATTTCATCCACCAATCTTTCACGTAGTCTTGTTCTGGGTCTTTTTCTGTCCATTGGTATTATATTTAATATTTCAGTTGCTCAAGCACGGCCAGTTTTTCTAGCAATATGTCCAGCCGATTGTCTCTTGAGCGTTCTCACTTTGATCAAGACGTCATCAACTTTTTCTTTTCCCTAATCCACGTGTTCCCCTTCCTATTTTTCTTAATTACCCCAAGCACGCACCTTTCCATTTTTTTCTGAGTTGTCTTTATCCTGTGTATGTTATTTTTAGTTAAGGTTAATGCCTCTGCTGCGTATGTAAGGACTGGAAGGAAGCATTGATTAAACAGTTTTCTTTTAAGACATAGTGGTAAACTGCTCTTGAAAAATGTGCTGTTTCTTCCAAATGCTGTCCAACTAAGTTTTGTACGCCTGTTTACCTAAATTAGTCAAAAGTTTATCCCATTTTGAGCTCCACATATTGTTGGAGCTCCGTATTAATCCGAATTCCTGGGCGAGCTCTGACTGTGTGCGACAGGGGTCCGCATCCAACAGTGTTTGTTCCAGTTCCTCATCGTCAACTTTCTGTGGCTTTCCCGAACGGTCTTCATTACGGAGATCGAAATTTCTCTGCTTAAACCGCTGGAACCACTTCTTACACGTACTGTAGGACACAGAAGCCTCACCCAAAGCAGCACAGATCATTTGCTGGGCTTCCGCAGCACTTTTAAGCGCGAAAAGGAGGTAGTGCCTGAAATGTTGCTTTTCGAACGACGTTGCCTTCACCGTCAACTTTCATCCCTTCTGTCACTACAGCTGTGAGAGGTTACGGTTGCCTGGAAAGCTGTTGGATGGCGCTGCAATCAGCCATTATCGCACACAACTATTTGCATTTGCCGACGTTCTATGATCGCTTGCGGTTAGTGGCCGGGAATTAAGTTGCACACCTAACAGGATCGCTGGTCGGTACACGAGATCTGACCTGCATCACTTTCTTCCTCCATTTCTAGGAAGAAGTTTTCGGAACAGGGACAAATTAACCAGCAAATGTAGACACAACTTTGCATACCGAAGTCTGACTCACAACTGACGCAACGATTGGAGCGAATGCATCATCCTACGGGCAGTGCGTGCGCAGTGTGCAAAACTTTTGAAATGAATTATGTAGAAGAAAACACAGGCCTGTTAATGAGGTATCCAGCGGCGATATTGTCGGGTGCAATTCAGACTGACCCTTATGTACGATGCGGCGAGTGGGGTACAGACCATTGGTCTTCTTGTATACAGATCTCTCTCATAGAGTCTTCTGTAAACTTTTTTTCTCGACATCGCTGTTTCCGTATCAGAGCAGAGCTCCTGTGAGAGTTGCCTGGCTATCGACTCCCTATGACGGTGAGCTGTTAGAGCCGAATACCGATCTTCTTGACTTGTTGTGGATTGTGATAGTCCTTGTTTCGGTCTCCTGGTTATTTTTCCGGTTTCTTGGATTTGTCTCCAGAGGTTAGAGACCATTTGCATCGACACGTTGAATCAGTGGCCTAGCCAGAAATTTCTGAATGGGGGTCCATGGATTTGGTTCATTGGTGAAAGTCTCATATAGACATACATACATATCGAGCCGCGGATGGCTTAGTGGTTAGCGAGTCAGACTATCATTGCAAGGTCCTTTGGTTCGAGCCTGGGCTGATCTTTCAGGGATGGTGTGATTTACTAACAATCGCTGAATATCCGCCGTGCATCGGACGAGCACGTTAAGTGACGGCTCCCAGGCTGGACCCACTGGTTAAATGGGTATCCTTTTTTATGCCTCCCCTGAAATTCTCTGACCCCTGTGTGTGCAACATCGTACTTGTACGGTGGCGCCATCTACTGTACTGTAATCTCACTACAAACTGTTCTGTTAAAGTCGCTAGTCTTGCTCTCATTCCTTCCGTTTCTGTGTCCTGCCCAAAAGGCGATCTCGCTGTAGGTGGCTGGGATATAAACTCTACTCACTGTGGACGGAAGTCCTACAAGGAAATTACAAATACTGTTCACATAGACATACATATCGCTTTAAATTCGTACTCAATCCCTCTCAAGGGGGTGGGGTGGGGTGGGGGTCCGGACCCGAACACCACCCACTACGCTACGCTTCTGCATTGAGTCATCTTGCTACCTCCTCTTGCGATCGCCCTGCTTCCAATCTACCCATAGCTCTCCACCATAAAAAATCGTCTAAGCGATGATGCGGAGCCGTTCTTCCACTAACAGTCCAACTCGAGCGTCAGTACCTGCACCCCGCTCAGAACAGCGCTTATCAAGGTCACGTGCTTGCCAACTCCATGACGTAGGTCGTCATTTGCATATTTCCATAGGAGCGAGCAGAACTTTGTTGGGGTTTGTCGGCTTATCATTTCCTCTTACATATACACAGTGCAGTCACATTATTGTGACCTCCAGCTAATATCCAGAGTAACCACCGTGTGCAGCGCGGACAGCAGCTAGACGGTCAGGGAGTCACTCAATAAGATGCTACAAGGTGTTAAGCCATGCTGACTGCAGTGCACCTGACAGCTGCTAAAAGGTGCGTGGCGGAGTGTCCATGGAGCGAACAACACGATCAAGGTGGTCCCACAAATGCTCAATTGGATTTAAGCCTGTGGAATTAGGGGCCCCAGGAAGTACTTTGAAGTCTTCATCGCGCTCTTCCAACCACTCTCAGACATTTCTAGCTGTGTGACACGTCGCATTGTCGTGCTGGGAAATCTCATCCACCCCAGGGAAGACAATCAGCATGTACGGGTGTACGTGGTCTGCAAAGATGGGTTCATAACGAATTCGGTCCATAGTGCCTTTCACAGATATGAGTGGACCCAGGGAATGCGATTAAAATATTACTCAGACCATAACGCTGCCCCCACCAGCTTGTGTTCTTCCAGCAATGGTTGGAGAGTGTTCGTTCTCTGATGTTTCTCTTCTTATACGCCAACGTCCATCCGTTCGAAGAAGCAGAAAACATGGCTCATTGGAGAAGGCGATACTTTGCAAATCAGCGGAGGTCCAATTCCGATACTGTCGTGCAAATGTAAGCCTTTTTTGCAGATGCACCTTCGTTAGCATAGGTGCAGTGACCACCCGTCTGCATCAGAGCCCCATACGCAGCAGAGTTTGCTGAACTGTCGTTTCAGATACATTTCTAGTAGCCCCCCCTGGTTCATTCGGCCAGTGAGCTGCTCCATTGTAGCATGTCGATCGGCCCTCACGCACCTCTGCAGCCGAAGTTCACCTCTCACATCAATGGCACGTGGTGCTCCGCAGTTTCCACGTCGCCTATTCGCAATGGTGTCATTTCTCCAATCACGATACACTTTAACCACAGCAGCACGCAAACAGTTCATAAACTGCGCTGTTTCAGAAATACTGGCCCTAAAGCCGATAATCACCCCTCTTTGCAAATCTGATAAATCGCTCCTTTTATCCATGACAGCAACAAGGGATATGTTTTTAGGATGCCTGCAGTATGCGTTATATACCCTCCAATCCAGCTCACGACACATGCCTTCTGTTATTGGCTAAGCGCTGTTGACGCAGGTGGTCACGATAGTGTGACTCGACTGTGTATACATCTCTGAAACATCTTTACAATTGGCCGTTTCGTTTTGGACATATACTCGAATTTGTATTTTTCACGCTAATTTTGGACAACAGTGTACAAGGTTAACGCCACACTAGGAGAAGCCGGAGTTCTCTCATCGGGAACACCCGACATTTTTGTTTGTTTCGAGGCTTAACGACCACCGTGATCCCTAAAGATATAAGCAACTGTAGTCTCCTTAATTTTAGGCCACTGAGCATAGAGAGCGACCAGCGTAGGGTAAGAATACCACCCATGCCACTTCCTGGACTCAAACACGGGAGCGAACCATTGACATATGGATATGCCAAAGCCTATAAAAAAAATTTAGTCTTCCCACTTCAGAGATTTCTTGTAATACTATGACGTCGTAAACTATTGTTAGATCATCTTGCGGTATCGTTGGCGAACTACTGACTTGTCTTAATCGCATGCTCAAGGACTTGCGCCAATTTCAAAGTTTTACCCAAAGAGCCATACGCTGTGGCCACCCATACACCTGGTCTGGATGATTGCTTCATGACGTCACTACGAGCTGATAAAAATTTTAACACCATTGTTTGAGCCTTTCACAATACTCGGGAGTCTAACTACAGCTATGCGTGTTTCCGCCGCTTGTCATGACGCCACGATGCAATCGTTCAGGCTCAGGCTCGGGATTGCTTCATGACGTCACGACGAGCTGATAAAGTTTTTAACACCATTGTTTGAGCCTGTCACAATACTCGGGAGTCTAACTACAGCTATGCGTGTTTCCGCCGCTTGTCATGACGCCACGATGCAATCGTTCAGGCTCAATCTCGGGATTGCTTCATGACGTCACGACGAGCTGATAAAAACTTTAACGCCATTGTTTGAGCCTGTCACAATACTCGGGAGTCTAACTACTGCTATGCGTGTTTCCGCCGCTTGTCATGACGCCACGATGCAATCGTTCAGGCTCAGGGTCGGGATTGCTTCATGACGTCACGACGAACTGATAAAGTTTTTAACACCATTGTTTGAGTCTATCCTGTCACATATATACACGCAGGAGTCCAACTACTCCTATGAATGGTTCCGCCGCTTGTCATGACGTCACGAAGCAATCGCTTAGGCTCGGATAATGAAAAAATAAATGAAACAATGCAATGAAAGAAATATGTTGAAACAACAAGAAGACTTCGGAAGATATCAATCTGATTTGTACTGTGCGATTCGATATGATATATATGATATGATATTGAAAGGTGATTTTCTTTCTTTGAAGTAGAGTCATTTATGAATTCTAGAGACTTGTTTCCTCTTACGTTCGAAGATTTATTTTATTTAAATATTCCATTAGTTTTGTCTGAATTCCCAGGCTTTATCTTCAGATCCGTATTGATTTTAGTCAATTCGATCCCTGCAAAGACGCACTTTTTTCTTTCACGGTTGAGTGCCATGTACGCATTTAAACCTCCACATTTGAATGCTCCTCATTGAATGCTCCACATTGCTTATAAACATAAAATTTAAGAACAAAATTTCAGTTAATAACGTTCTGTGACGTTTCACAACTTTTCTGCCATAACATTTTTTTTGGCTGTCTTGGTTTAGTTCATGTTTCTGCCACACTCAGAAAAATTCGTTGCCATCATTTATAAACTTAATCGTAGAAGTCTTGAGTGCAGTTTAAATCATGTTTACAACTGTTTCTTTTTCTTCTTCGTAATTCGTATAAATATTGGTTTTATCTACTCCGATCATGGTTCCTGATACGTTAATTAGTTAATTTCGTCTGCAGACACTATCGGTGCGTATTTCTTAATAGTTTATTGAAATTCATAGTTGAAATTTCGAGTTATTCTAGGTGAAGCTAGTATGGTATGGAATATCAGTAAATAACGCTGTTTTTGTTCTGTCTTATTTGAAAGAAAGTTGGTTTGAATAAGATTATTTAAATAAAAATCAGATACATGAAAGGGAATATGATAATTTAGGAAAGACGAGAAAAATCCCTTCATAACCGTTTTGTGGTTAGTAAATTGATAAATTTGTTTTAACGGTATTAAGTGATTGTTTTAAATCCGGCTGTAATCAATGAAATTTATTGTATTTTTTTTTATTAATAGACTAGAAAGCTTTTACAGCTGTTACCTTTTCAATCGTTTGCTTTGACTCTTATGAACATACTGGTACTTCCTAAGAATACAGAAAACTGTTATTATTTTGCTTCGCGTAACCTAGAAATAAATAAATAATGCTTTGCGTCTCTACGTAAGTTCAGGAATGGATAAGTAGCTTTTCAATCAGTGGTTTCAAAACAACTCTGATGAAGGTAGAACGTGTCAATGTGTTTATTAACCAGCTTAAATTTAAATTGCAAGGAGCTGGAAGATTTTTTCTTTTTCTTTTTGGTGGGTGATTTAACGACCACCGTGAGCAACTCAACAAGCTATAGCATTTTCACAAGCTATAAGCAGTCACTCGTCCCTAATTTAGGGACACTGGCTCCAGGGAAGGGAGAGAACGAATACCGTGAGACAAAAACAACATGCATCTCCCACCGGGATTCAAACTCGGACCCACTGCGACGAACGGCCATAAGGCAGCCCTTAAACCACTACGGCACTGGGGCGCCTTAGTCAGCCTAAGGGCTAGAAGTGTTCACCCATCTCTAATTTGGAGCATTGGTTTAAGAAACAAGTTAGTAAAGTCATACAATGCATTGATTATGATACGCTTTCCAACATACCAGAAATTATTACTCAAGTTATGTAGATAATGGCTGTGGAATAAATCTCACTCCTGTGTCCTGACCTTTGACCCCATTTCGATGATATTCAACAGAACCGGTTCACCATACCTCCGGAACAACATGATAAAGTTTTGTTGCAATAGAAGCAGTTTTACGCAAGATATGAGAATAATGGCTGTGGAATAAATCTGGCTTTTGTGCAAATCACCTTTGACCCCATTTCGTTGATATTCAACAGAGCCGGTTCACTATACCTCCGGAACAACATGATAAAATTTTGTCGCAATCCAAGCATTTTAGGTAAGTTATGATGCACAAGGGCAATGGAATGGATCCCACTCCAGTGTCCTGACCTTTGACCCCATTTCGCCCATTTTCAATAGGATTCGTCCCCAGGGCTCCCTACCACATACTAAAATTTCATCGAAATCGAACCATTTTTACGCAAGTTATGACGCATAAGGACAATAGAATATATCCCGCTCGTATGCCCTGCCTGACCTTTGATCCCATTTCGCCTATTTTCAATAGGGTTCGTGCCTAGGTGGCTCCCTACCACATATTAAAATTTCATCGAAATCAAACCATATTTACGCATGTTATGACGCATAAAGGCAATGGAATGGATCCCGCTTTTATGTCCTGACCTTTGATCCCATTCCGCCCATTTTCAACAGGGCTTGTGCCCAGGTGGTTCCCTATGACATACTAAAATTTCATCGAAATCGAACCATTTTTAAGCAACTTATGACGCATAAAGGCAATGGAATGGATCCAGCTCCTATGTCCTGACCTCTGACCCTATTTCACCGTTTTTCAATAGGGTTTGTCCCCAGGTGGTTCCCTATCACATACTAGAATTTCATCGAAATCGAACCATTTTTACGCAAGTTATGACGCATAAAGACAATGGAATGGATCCAGTTCCTATGTCCTTACTTTTGACCCAATTTCACATATTTTCAATAGGAATCGTTCCCAGGTGGTTCCCTACCACATACTAAAATTTCATCGAAATCGAAATTTTTTTACGCAAGTTATGACGCATAAGAGCAATGGAATGGATCCCACTCCTATGTCCTGACCTATGACCCTGCTTCGCCCATTTTCAATAGGGTTCGTCCCCAGGTGGTCCCCTACCACATACTAAAATTTCGTTAAAATCGAACCATTTTCACGTGAGTTAACGTGCGGACGGACAAAGCTGGAGCATATACGCTTCTTCAACCAACGGTTGGAAAGCATAAAAAACCAGCGCCATCCGACAAACACATTCCCATGCTTTATCCGAAAGTCGATCTCGGACCCTATGCAGGGTCGGATTGGGACGACCAAATCAGGCCGGGAAAAGCAATTTTCCTAAGCAATTAATTTTTTTACTTTTTTAGCCATGATCATCTATTGCGGAATGGTATTGATAAATCTTTCTTAAATAGACGCATTTTTAAAGTCTACCAATTAATATGACCCATGAATAACGTTTTTTTTTTTTTATTGGAGGTTTAATGACCACCGTGAGCAACTCAATGGGCTATAAGCAGTCGCCCGTCCCTAATTTAGAGCCACAGGTTCCAGGGAAGTGAGAGAGCCAGGGCCGTAAGACAAACAGAACATCCATGCCTCACGGGATTCGAACCCGGACCCCTTTCGGACGAATGATCAGAAAACATCGCTTAGACCACTGCGCCACCTGGGTGGCAAATAACCATTTTGCTACGTGAATTAGAACTGAGAAATATCGTTGTTTAAGATAAATGCGGGTGGGGCATGAATTTAGGAATATCTCTGCGGAAGAATCACTTTGTTCTCTGTGCCAGCTTGTGGATAAAGAGGTGGAGGTGATGGATTCTCACAATGGGTGTTAGTGTCTCTTTCGAGATTGAAAAAGGAGAGAAGGGGCAACCAATGACCCTGAGCTCCAAGCCAGCGCGCTACACATAACTGTAGTTAGCTATTGCTTAATTAATTTATATCATCCTCTTTGGTCTGGGGCACTTCCCATATAAATACGGATAATTTCCCTATATCATTTCACAGCCCAATATATAGGTAAAAAGGAAATATTCATTTTAAGGGAAATAATTTCTTAGATAGATATAGAGCTCAAATTAAGTTAACGATTATTATTCCAAAAAAAAAAAAAAAAAAAAATGTCTTTCTCGAAAATTTAGACAAAAAGAGTACGACAAAGTGGGCCATTTCTCCAGAGGTCCACCGGGAAATGTCCCGGTGACCCGGTGGGCCAATTCGCCGCTGGACCCCAGCTTCTTGCGAATGGTCAAAGCCTGTTTTTCTCACCACTCCTCCACGAAAGCGGAGAAGCTGAAAATTACAAGCACGGTCGTTTTTCATTTTATAGTCGCCATTTTACTTTTGCTTAGTGCCCCAGTTGGAGAGTGGGATTAGTCTTGATCGAGTTCAGCCTTGGTCTTTTCATTACAAAAGCTTTCACGTAGTTTCCAAGATCGCGTGTATCGCTGCTCCATGTTTACATACGGCCGGCTCACACCCACCATCAATGAGCAAAGTAACTAGTCCAAGATGCATTTTACGTATGAAGTTTTTTTTAGAATAATAATAGAGTAAACGCCGTAATGACTTGGATTTTGGGGAGGGAGAAAATTGAGAATATAATTTAAGAAGAAATAATATGGGTGGACTACCGAATCAGTAGCCTCTTTCAAGTAGTCTCCGATTTTGCGTGTATTATTCCGCCTTGTTTACATAGAACCTGTTCACATCCAAGATGAAATGGCAAAGAAAGTAGTTCACGTTAATTTTATGCTGTGTGTCTTTTTAGAATTTTACTATAAATAGATGCTTTAACGACTATTATTTTTGTAAATGTGTTTTATGAAGAAAATTTGGACCTTTCCTGTTATCTGCCCGTAACTGTTTGCTTTTGTTCATTGTTATGTAAAATAACACTGTTTGACTTCCGAATTAGACACTTTCTAGATGTACGCGATTTTGAGTGTATCGTTCCGCTTTGTTTACATGAAACCTGATCACACCCAACATGAGAGAAAGTAGTTCACGATAAATGTTATGGGATTTTTTTATTGGTATATAAAATGACACTATAAATAGTAAAAACCTACTTATTCACTTTTTAATAAAATTTTAACTGTTTAAGAAATATATAAAATAAAAAAAAATATACAGTATAAGGAAACAAATGAAAACCGGTAGGTACAAATTAGGTACCGATATCATTCCAGGGGAGGGGAGGGGGGGGGGGCAACACGCTACGATATATTTCTTAATTCCTAAAAATGAATCGTCTTTAATTTTCAATCTTCTTCGCCACATATATTCACCTAATTCCAGAACGCAGACAAACGGTTAAAAGAATATTCCATGACCACACATAATTCCAAAGCGCAGACAAACGGGGTAAAGAATGTGATCACTGCGCATAGGTAGTACGTATAGACTGCCAAAGGCTCTGTGTTCTACTTTCGAAATCGGGAACTACTTGAATGCGTTCTTATTCGGAAGTCAAATAATGACTGGCAGATAACAGGAAAGGTCCGAAAATTTATCGAATAAAGTACTTTGGATTTTTTTTTCCTGTCCGGAGAATTTTTTTTTTTTAGTGCGAAGCAAATTCCATCTTAGTTTTGTGAAAGTAAATACAAACATTTCAGAGATCTTTTTTTTTTTTTTTTTTCATGAATTAAAGTTACTAAGACTGATATTTCAGATTTTTTTTCTATTTTTTCGGAAAAAATGGTTGCCAAAGACATTAACTTTGTGCTATTTGCAAAGTATTACTCGCAGATCCGAAGGAAAGGATGCATGGGAAAACGTAGCTTCGGCAGAAAAGAAGAATTTAGGTCATGTGTAACCTTTCAAATAGCAAGAACCTAAATTATTTGCCACAAACCCTGAATTATCTACAGCTGCTTTTCTAACTTCTTCCGGCATCCAGTTGCGGAGTTGTCAAAGGCGTTAGTCGTTTAATATGAGCCCGGGTTCGAGTGCGGATGAGGAATGGTTGGTGCGATTGTCCAGTAGCAATAAGTTAGGAATGTACGACTACTTATACTCCTACGAGTTGTTCATGTTAGTCGTTAAACTCCGAAAAAAAATCAAAGAAAAATAATTCTAGAGATTAACAAAAAAGGGATAATTGCAGGGTATCTACACGAAAAATCTGATGTTCGGTCTTGAGAAGTTGACTCTATGTGTTTTCCTTGAAGCTATCATTGGCGTGTGCTATCTTACCGGCAAATCTGGTATTCCTCGTTGTCTGCACAGTTTCGAGCATCTTGGGACATACGGACGTCTCAGTATTTCCATGATTTTAATAATATAATTAATATTACAAAAAGCTTTTAAAGACATCATAGAGGGAATGCATACATAAACGAATCGCTCAAGAAGTTGTAAACGTGAAAGGCCTATCTGTACCTTGCATTCTGTCATTGGCGCAGGGGCTTTGGGGGCTTAAGCCCCTCCAAGGAGATTAAGAGCGACGTACGTCACAAATTAAACATTCAAAAATATTATTTTACATGTTCAAAAAATCACATAATGTCTGACATAGTTTCTGCTATGACAAGGTGTCTTCTTCCCAAAGCCACAAAGATATATATTTTTTTTGGAGTTCAACGACCACAGTAAGCAACTCAATGGGCTATAAGCAGTCGCCCGTCCTAATTTGGGGCCACTGGTTCCAGGGAAGGGAGAGAGAGTCAGTGCCGATAGACAAACACAAATCCATGCTCACCGGGATTCGATTCCGGACCCCTTGAGAGCGAATGATCAGAAACCATCGCATAGACAACTCGCAACCGAAGCGGCTCCCCAAAGAGATCGAAAGCGACGTATGTCACAAATTAAACCTTCAAAAAAATAATTTTACAAGTTCAAAAAATTACATAGTGCCTGACATAATGTCTTCTATCACATGGTGTTTTCTTCCCAAAGCCCTATAGCACGTCACAAGCGTATATAAACTATAGGCGTACACTGCATATATATATATCATCATCATCATCATCATTGTCAACCATTATCAATCCACTGCTGGACGAAGGTCTCCCCAAGTTTCCTCCACAACGGTCTGTCTTGTGCCAGTCTCCTCCATGTCACCCCTGCATACTTTCGAATTTCATCCACCCATCTCCTATGTGGTCTTCTTCTGGGTCTTTTCCTGTCCCTTGGAATCCAATCTAAAATTTCGGCTGTCCATCGATGATCTGTCCTTCTGGCAGTATGTCCAGCCCATTGCCATTTCAGGGATTTAACTCTGATCATTATGTCTTCCACTCTTGTCATTTTTCGGATCCACGAGTTCCTCTTCTTATCTCTCCTGGTTACACCAAGCATGCACCTCTCCATGCTGCTTTGAGTTGTCTGCAGCCTTTGTATGTCTCTTTTAGTTAAGGTCCACGTCTCTGCACCATACGTAAGCACTGGAAGGATGCATTGATCAAACACTTTTCTTTTAAGACATAATGGCATATTGCTCTTGAAAATTATGCTGTTTCTTCCAAAAGCTCTCCAGGCAAGTTTTGTACGCCGATTAATTTCTTCATCAATGTGACCCTCACTTGATATCTGCTGTCCAAGATAAACGTACGTGTCTGTTATCTCCAGCTTTTCTCCATCAATCGATAAATCTTCATTTCTTGTAAAAGCATTGAACATCACTTTTGTCTTCTGAAAGTTCATTTTTAATCCCACTTCTTTACTCTTGTCAGCAAGTTCCTGGATCATACTCTGCAGCTCTGATGGGGTAGTTGCAAAAATGACTACGTCATCAGCAAAACGAAGGTGGGTTAGATAATCTCCATTAATCTTTATCCCCTTGTTTTCCCAGCTCAGCGACTGAAAAACACCCTCCAATGTGGCATTAAAGAGCTTCGGAGATATGGTGTCACCTTGTCTCACTCCCTTTCCAATTTTTACGTGTGTTGTATTTTCAAACAGCCTAATCTTTGCACTTGCATTTTCATAGATGTTATTAATAATATTAATGTATGCATCTTCAATACCGCAGGTTTTCAGAGCCATTGTAACTGCTGATGGTTTCACCGAATCAAAGGCTTTTTCATAATCGATAAAAGCCATGCACAATGGAAGTTCATATTCCCTCGCTCTTTCAATTAGTTCTCTCAGCACGTGGATATGATCTATTGTGCTGTAGCCACTCCTGAATCCAGCTTGTTCTCTCGGTTGAGCCATGTCTAGTGCTACCTTCAAGCGGTGTGAAAGAACTTTAGTGAAGATTTTATAAACTACTGATAGGAGGCTGATAGGTCTGTAGTTTCCGAGATCTTCAATGTCACCTTTCTTATGTAGCAGGATCATTGTAGCGGTGTTCCAATCCTCAGGAATCTTTCCTTCATTAAGGCATCGAGTGAAAATTTGGGCGAGTACTGTTTCGATTTCTCCACTTGCTTCTTGTATGATGTCTACAGTAATTCCATCTTCTCCTGGAGCTTTTCCTCGCTTCATGTTCTTGATTGCATGTGCAACTTCTGCTGGAAGGACTGGAGGAACTCTGGTACTGGTATCTTTCATGATGTCTGGAGTGCATATATCATCCCTTTCATATAATTTGGAGTAGAAATCTTTCACTCTTGTCAAAATTTCGCCTCTATTTCTTGTTACAGAACCATCTTCTTTTCTCAGTGCCATAATCTGTTTTCTTCCCTTACTGAGATGTCCCTTTGCTATCTTTAGGCTTTGGTTGTTTTCAATTGCTTTCCTCACTAGTTCACAGTTGAATTTCCTTACGTCTTCAGTGATACTTTTTCTTACTGTCTTGCATAGCTCTATATATTCCACTTTGGAAGTCACATCTTCTTTAGTTGTCCTCATCTCTCTTCTTTTTTGCATCAACATTTTGGTTTTTCCTGATAATTTGTTCACATGCAACTTGTTCTTAGACCCAGCTAATTTTGTTGCTGTTTCCATAAGAGCTTTGGTTACTTTTCTGTTAACTTCAGAGATGTCCACTTCTTCCGATGTTAGGCCTTCTAAAGCAGAGAACCTGTTCTTCAGTTCTAACTTGAAGGTATTATGGTGTTTTTTAAGGTTGGTTATGTCAATAGATTTTGTTTGTCTTATGAGCTTGCCACGTTCAAGTTTAGTGTTGAGGTGCATCTTACATCTCACCAATCTATGGTCACTACCTGTGTTGAACTTGTTTAGCACACTGCAGTCTTCTATGACGAATTTTTTGTTACACATAATAAAATCAATTTCACTTGTCGTCCCATTTGGATGTCTCCATGTCCATTTCCTGTGTGGCTTTTTCTTGAAGAAGGAGTTCAAGATGAAAAACCCTTCTGCCTCTGCAAACTCAACGAGAGTATTTCCACGCTGGTTTCTGTTGCCATGACCGAATTTACCTACTGAAGTTTCATTCTGTTGCCGTTGCCCTATTTTTGCATTGAAATCTCCCATAACTATTTTCAAGTGCTGCTTACCTTTATTATTTAGATGGCAAATTTCCTCATAAAATTCTTCAATTTCTTCTTCAGGATGACTTGTGGTGGGTGCATAAGTTTGAATAATCTGAGCCTGGTATCTTTTCGAGAGTTGGATAACAAGTCGTGCAGCTCTGTCAGAGGAACTTTCAACTTCTACAACTTTATCCTTCAGTTTCTTGTTTATTATAAATCCAACACCACTAGTTCTGCCAGTATCTGTCCCATGATAGTAGAAGAGATGTCCACTTTTCAGTTCGATGAGATCTTCTCCTTTTCTCCTTACCTCACTTAGCCCGACGATGTCCCACTTGATCCTTTGTAGTTCCTCTTCCAATTCAAGAAGCCTTGAATCAGAAGATAGGGAGCGTCCATTGTAAGTAGCCAAGGTCAGCATCAGATGGCAGCCTAGTCTGGTCCTCCGGGGATTCTTAGCACCCTCTGCCTTCATGTCGCACTGGCCGCTGCCTTGGCCAGGTACATTCCAGCTGCCGGAGACTGAGGGCCAAGATTTAAGTTGTGGAATCATTTTGGAGGGGTTTGGCCATAACTCACCACGCTGGCCAAGCGGGTTGGTGAGTGTGGGATAGAATTTCCTCTGATCCCGATGGTATAGTTATACCGCTATGGGCGGTCGTCAGAGCCCCTTTAGTGGGAACAGGATGCACCACGAGAAGGCGGGGTTGACATTTGTCAAGGAGAGGCTGTGATGTTACGCATCACCTGAGCTTGCATCCCTATATATATATATATATATATATATATATATATATATATATATATATATATATATATATATATATCATCATCATCATCATCATTGTCAACCATTATCAATCCACTGCTGGACGAAGGTCTCCCCAAGTTTCCTCCACAACGGTCTGTCTTGTGCCAGTCTCCTCCATGTCACCCCTGCATACTTTCGAATTTCATCCACCCTCTCCCATGTGGTCTTCTTCTGGGTCTTTTCCTGTCCCTTGGAATCCAATCTAAAATTTCGGCTGTCCATCGATGATCTGTCCTTCTGGCAGTATGTCCAGCCCATTGCCATTTCAGGGATTTAACTCTGATCATGATGTCTTCCACTCTTGTCATTTTTCGGATCCACGAGTTCCTCTTCTTATCTCTCCTGGTTACACCAAGCATGCACCTCTCCATGCTGCTTTGAGTTGTCTGCAGCCTTTGTATGTCTCTTTTAGTTAAGGTCCACGTCTCTGCACCATACGTAAGCACTGGAAGGATGCATTGATCAAACACTTTTCTTTTAAGACATAATGGCATATTGCTCTTGAAAATTATGCTGTTTCTTCCAAAAGCTCTCCAGGCAAGTTTTGTACGCCGATTAATTTCTTCATTAATGTGACCCTCACTTGATATCTGCTGTCCAAGATAAACGTACGTGTCTGTTATCTCCAGCTTTTCTCCATCAATCGATAAATCTTCATTTCTTGTAAAAGCATTGAACATCACTTTTGTCTTCTGAAAGTTCATTTCTAATCCCATTTCTTTACTCTTGTCAGCAAGTTGCTGGATCATACTCTGCAGCTCTGATGGGCTAGTTGCAAAAATGACTACGTCATCAGCAAAACGAAGGTGGGTTAGATAATTTCCATTAATCTTTATCCCCTTGTTTTCCCAGCTCAGTGACTGAAAAACACCCTCCAATGTGGCATTAAAGAGCTTCGGAGATATGGTGTCACCTTGTCTCACTCCCTTTCCAATTTTTATGTGTGTTGTATTTTCAAACAGCCTAATCTTTGCACTTGCATTTTCATAGATGTTATTAATAATATTAATGTATGCATCTTCAATACCGCAGGTTTTCAGAGCCATTGTAACTGCTGATGGTTTCACCGAATCAAAGGCTTTTTCATAATCGATAAAAGCCATGCACAATGGAAGTTCATATTCCCTCGCTCTTTCAATTAGTTCTCTCAGCACATGGATATGATCTATTGTGCTGTAGCCACTCCTGAATCCAGCTTGTTCTCTCGGTTGAGCCATGTCCAGTGTTACCTTCAAGCGGTGTGAAAGAACTTTAGTGAAGATTTTATAAACTACTGATAGGAGGCTGATAGGTCTGTAGTTTCCGAGATCCTCAATGTCACCTTTCGTATGTAGCAGGATCATTGTAGCGGTGTTCCAATCCTCAGGAATCTTTCCTTCATTAAGGCATCGAGTGAAAATTTGGGCGAGTACTGTTTCGATTCCTCCACTTGCTTCTTGTATGATGTCTACAGTAATTCCATCTTCTCCTGGAGCTTTTCCCCGCTTTATGTACTTGATTGCATGTGCAACTTCTGCTGGGAGAACAGGAAGAACTCTGGTACTGGTACCTTTCATGATGTCTGGAGTACATGTATCATCCCTTTCATATAATTTGGAGTAGAAATCTTTCACTCTTGTCAAAATTTCGCCTCTATTTCTTGTTACAGAACCATCTTCTTTTCTCAGTGCCATAATCTGTTTTCTTCCCTTACTGAGATGTCCCTTTGCTATCTTTAGGCTTTGGTTGTTTTCAATTGCTTTCCTCACTAGTTCACAGTTGAATTTTCTTACGTCTTCAGCGATATTTTTTTGTACTGTCTTGCATAGCTCTATATATTCCACTTTGGAAGTCACATCTTCTTTAGTTGTCCTCATCTCTCTTCTTTTTTGCATCAACATTTTCGTTTTTCCTGATAATTTATTTACATGCAACTTGTTCTTAGACCCAGCTAATTTTGTTGCTGTTTCCATAAGAGCTTTGGTTACTTTTCTGTTAACTTCAGAGATGTCCACTTCTTCCGATGTTAGGCCTTCTAAAGCAGAGAACCTGTTCTTCAGTTCCAACTTGAAGGTATTATGGTGTTTTTTAAGGTTGGTTATGTCAATCGATTTTGTTTGTCTTATGAGCTTGCCACGTTCAAGTTTAGTGTTGAGGTGCATCTTACATCTCACCAATCTATGGTCACTACCTGTGTTGAACTTGTTTAGCACACTGCAGTCTTCTATGACGAATTTTTTGTTACACATAATGAAATCAATTTCACTTGTCGTCCCATTTGGATGTCTCCATGTCCATTTCCTGTGTGGCTTTTTCTTGAAGAAGGAGTTCAAGATGAAAAACCCTTCTGCCTCTGCAAACTCAACGAGAGTATTTCCACGCTGGTTTCTGTTGCCGTGACCGAATTTACCTACTGAAGTTTCATTCTGTTGCCGTTGCCCTATTTTTGCATTGAAATCTCCCATAATTATTTTCAAGTGCTGCTTACCTTTATTATTTAGATGACAAATTTCCTCATAAAATTCTTCAATTTCTTCTTCAGGTTGACTTGTGGTGGGTGCATAAGTTTGAATAATCTGAGCCTGGTATCTTTTCGAGAGTTGGATAACAAGCCGTGCAGCTCTGTCAGAGGAACTTTCAACTTCTACAACTTTATCCTTCAGTTTCTTGTTTATTATAAATCCAACACCACTAGTTCTGCCAGTATCTGTCCCACGATAGTAGAAGAGATGTCCACTTTTCAGTTCGATGAGATCTTCTCCTTTTCTCCTTACCTCACTTAGCCCCACGATGTCCCACTTGATCCTTTGTAGTTCCTCTTCCAATTCAAGAAGCCTTGAATCAGAAGATAGGGAGCGTCCATTGTACGTTGCCAAGGTCAGCATCAGATGGCAGCCTAGTCCGGTCCTCCGGGGATTCTTAGCACCTTCTGCCTTCATGTCGCACTGGCCGCTGCCTTGGCCAGGTACATTCCAGCAGCCGGAGACTGAGGGCCAAGATTTAAGTTGTGGAGTCATTTTGGAGGGGTTTGGCCATAACTCACCACGCTGGCCAAGCGGGTTGGTGAGTGATATATATATATATATATATGCGCAAACATTGTGTACGTATAATATATATAGCCCCCTTCAACAAGAAATACTGGGTGCGCCACTGCATTATGTCAATCAGGAAAACTGCTGCACAGATTGAGCATAACTTTATCCGAAATGATTGGCTGCTACAATGCCTCTGATTGTTTTGGTTTTTAGAGTATTTGCATATATTAGACATATACATATAATCAGATAGTTTGAGGATGGTACGAAGTCAAAACATTAAATTTACATTCCTTAGATTTAAAACTAAATTCAAACTGAAAAATCAATAAACCGGAGGAGTCCAGGAACGACACAAACGTATCCGACTCAGAACGAATTCTCGACAGTCATTCCCTGCGGAAATTGTTCAGCGGAAGAGACAAAGAACGACATAAACGAATCCGACTAAGAACCGATTCTCGAAAGTCATTTCGTGCGGAAATCATTCATCGGAAGGATCGGGGAACGACACAAACGAATTAGAGTCAGAACCGATTCTCGACAGTCATTCCGGGCGGAAATCGTTCAGCGGAAGAGCCAAGGAACGACACAAACGAATCCGAATCAGAACCGATTCTCGACAGTAATTCCTTGCCGAAAGCGTTCATCCGAAGAGTCAAGGAATGACACAAGCAGATATGACTCAGAACCGATTATCTACAGTCATTCCCTGCGGAAATCGTTCAGCGGAAGAGACAAAGAACGACATAAACGAATCCTACTTAGAACCGATTCTCGACAGTCATTCCCTGAGGAAATCGTTCAGCGGAAGACTCGAGGAACGACCCAAAAGAATCAGAGTCAGAACCGATTCTCAACAGTCATTCCCTGCGGAAAACGTTTAGTGGAAAAGTCAAGGAACGACAAAAACGAATCAGACTCAGAACCAATTCCAGACAGTTATTCCATGCAAAAATCGTTCAGCGGAAGAGTTGAGGAAGGACACGAACGAATCCGACTAAGAACCTATTATCGACCGTTATTCCCTGCAGAAATCGTTTAGCGGAAGAGTCGAGGAACGACACAAACGAATCCCACTAAGAACCGATTCTCGACATTCATTCCATGCGAAAATCGTTCAGCGGAAGACTCGAGGAACGACACAAACGAATCCGAGTCAGAACCGATTCTCGACAGTCATTCCCTACGGAAATCGTTCAGCCGAGGAGTCCAGGTACGACATAAACGAATCTGGCGTTGAACCGATTCGCGACAGTTATTTCCAGCGCAAATCGTTCATCGGAGGAGTCGAGGAACGACACAAACGAATGCGAATCAGAACCGATTCTCGACAATCATTCCCTGCCGAAAGCGTTCAGCGGAAGAGTCAAGGAACGACACAAAAAGGATCCGACTAAGGACCGATTCTCGACAGTCATTCCCTGCGGAAATTTTTCAGCGGAAGAGCCAAGGAACGACACAAACGAATCCGACTCAGAACCGATTCTAGACAGTTATTCCCTGCGGTAATCATTTAGCGGAAGAGTTGAGGAACGACACAAACGAATCCGAGTCAGAACCATTTGTCGACAGCCATTCCCTGTGGAAATCGTTCAGCGGAAGAGTCAAGAAACGACACAAACGAATCCGACTCGGAACCGGCACTGGCTCTCTCCCTTCCCTGGCACCAGTGACCCTAAATTAGAGACGGGCGACTGCTTATAGGCCATTGAGTTGCTCACGGCGGTCGTTAACCCTCCAACCAAAAAAAAAAAAAAAAAAACGGCTTCCCCTTAGTAGAGTGTTCGGAGTCAGAATGGGAAAAGTTGCCGATTTATCGGAGTTTGATAAAGGACAAATTGTGATGGCACGGTGACTCGGAACTACGATCTCGGGAACGGTGCGGCTTGTGGGTTGTTCACGTGCCGCTGTAGTGAGTACGTATCAAAGGTGGTGCACAGATGGCCAAACGACGAACTACCGTCCAGACTTGTGTCATCCGCAGCTCACTGATGCCAAAGGGAAGTGGTGGCCAACCACACGATATTGATAACCGAGGTTGACGTAAACTATATAGGCTGGTACTGATCGACCATCTGTCAACGGCGGCGCAATTCCTATCGAGGTAAACTGTCATCTGAGACTGGAACCATCCTGTGGAACCCAAGGTATCCGAATTTAAACCCTGTGGAAGCTCTCTGGGATGCCGTCGAGCGGAGGTTCAGATCCATGGATCTGAAGTTCCGCCGTCTCGGGCTGAGGTGTGGACAATGCGACAACAGGCATGGTTGACCTTAGCTCCGGAAATCTTGGCATCTGGTAGAGAAGATGTCTCGACGTGTACATGCCGTTTTTCGCGCTAGAGGAGGAACAGCACACTATTACTAAGGTATCTCTGTTGTTTTGTCCATTGAGTATATTATTGCCAATGACGTGCACACTAGGTCTGTGAGGATTTCAAAATTTGTCAGACGTACCACGTCACATGTTCTCGCAGCCCCTCGGATGCGGTGTGAGAAGTCTCCTGTGAACTGCTTTCGTATGCGCTCGCAAGGAGCGGGGGAAGGTCCCATTTTCCAGGTTCGGAGAGATAGGTGATCGGGCATGTTTTCATTGTCCTCCACTCTTCGCTTGTCCACCAATATATCCCTTAGAGTTTCGGCCCGGGAGAATCGTTTCGCGCTCAAACAAAGCAAACTGCTATCCGCTGGTCATATGACTGGAGGCCCTCTTTTGGAGAACTATACCATATGAAGGAACATTAAGTTGAAACAAATCCCCTTCATCAGCCATTACTGAAATTATATAAACTTTTCTCGATATCTAAAACTCGGAAATATAACTCAGTAATAGCTGCTTCACTTGACAGTAATGATAATAATTATATATTTATTTAGCATGGGCGTGATTTAATGAACCAAGGTACGCCCCTGCATGCCGCGGTCCAATAACATTGGTCCGCGTTCCACGTTGGGTACGCATAGCATAGGTTCGTCACCCCCTGGTATTGTAACGTATTGCGTGACACGACGAAGACGTGCTACTGGGATGACGTATGAGTCAAATCGACAATGAAGCAGAGATAAGCCAGCCGGCTCAGTTTAGTTGGGAGAAGAGCCGCTCCGGAGTAGGAAGGTGTGGAATCCCACCTCCTGCAAAAGTTATATGTTATAGTTATGAACTTGTAGTCTTGCATGGAGCTGTCGCAAGGATTTACTTCATACGAATTTAGAAAATGCTTGAGAACATTTTGAAGTTAGAATTCGGGAAATACTTTGTTTTTGAGTGTCTATTTACTACGAATAATCGAGCAAAAACAACAGCTTTTCCTTTTGGTATCACAATCTGCTGATTCGGAAAGCGGATTTCTTTCGGTGACTGCGAATGCGAAGGAGTTCGCCTTCAATCTGCGATCAACACCCACAGTTAATCAGCGTTGTTGTCTTCGGAAAAAAAAATGAAAGCTTTTCCAGGCTCCGTATCCACCAATATATCCATGCCTCAAGAGGCGGAGGAAATAACATCCGCACAAACATCTAGCGCATCGTCATATAATGTAACCCTTTCCCGCAGCAAACGAAACCAGCTTTCTGGAGCTTCCTCAAAAAAAGATGAACCCATCTGCTGTTATACAGAAAGCTCGCTTACGCTTCAAGCAAGATGTGATCAGCGGAACTGACCTTGAATGGGAAAATACGATGTTCACTCTTCCTTTGGACGGGAAAGAAATCAATTTTCCGGAGACCATTATGGGTCGCATCTTATTTTGATGCATTCTAAATCAAAACAATTGGGATCTTTCGATGTGAAGCAAATCGAATTTTGCGAATGTCTTACAAAACGGGTTAACGGAAATTGGGTACAAGAAATGATATAATGAGCAGCGGCATAGTTAATGTTTTTCCACGTTAACTGGAAAACATACCTACGTACCAAAGTATGAACAAATAATTTTGTTCAGAAATCCCTCTAAAATTTTCGTTAACGTTTCACCATACAATAAAAGTTGAAACCAGGTGTTGCATTCCAATTTGTGATGTCCAAGAACAGGATAATTGTGTTCAGAAATCCCTCTAAAATTTTCGGTAACGTTTCACCATAAAATAAAAGTTGAAACCAGGTGTTGCATTCCAATTTGGGATGTCCAAGAACAGGATAATTGTGTTCAGAAATCCCTCTAAAATTTTCGGTAACGTTTCACCATAAAATAAAAGTTGAAACCAGGTGTTGCATTCCAATTTGGGATGTCCAAGAACAGGATAATTGTGTTCAGAAATCCCTCTAAAATTTTCGGCAACGTTTCACCATAAAATAAAAGTTGAAACCAGGTGTTGCATTCCAATTTGTGATGTCCAAGAACAGGATAATTGTGTTCAGAAATCCCTCTAAAATTTTCGGTAACGTTTCACCATAAAACAAAAGTTGAAACCAGGTGTTGCACTCCAATTCGTGATGTCCAAGAACAGGATAATTGTGTTCAGAAATCCCTCTAAAATTTTCGGTAACGTTTCACCATAAAATAAAAGTTGAAACCAGGTGTTGCATTCCAATTCGTGATGTCCAAGAACAGGATAATTGTGTTCAGAAATCCCTCTAAAATTTTCGGTAACGTTTCACCATAAAATAAAAGTTGAAACCAGGTGTTGCATTCCAATTTGGGATGTCCAAGAACAGGATAATTGTGTTCAGAAATCCCTCTAAAATTTTCGGTAACGTTTCACCATAAAATAAAAGTTGAAACCAGGTGTTGCATTCCAATTTGTGATGTCCAAGAACAGGATAATTGTGTTCAGAAATCCCTCTAAAATTTTCGGCAACGTTTCACCATAAAATAAAAGTTGAAACCAGGTGTTGCATTCCAATTTGTGATGTCCAAGAACAGGATAATTGTGTTCAGAAATCCCTCTAAAATTTTCGGTAACGTTTCACCATAAAACAAAAGTTGAAACCAGGTGTTGCACTCCAATTCGTGATGTCCAAGAACAGGATAATTGTGTTCAGAAATCCCTCTAAAATTTTCGGTAACGTTTCACCATAAAACAAAAGTTGAAACCAGGTGTTGCACTCCAATTCGTGATGTCCAAGAACAGGATAATTGTGTTCAGAAATCCCTCTAAAATTTTCGGTAACGTTTCACCATAAAATAAAAGTTGAAACCAGGTGTTGCATTCCAATTTGGGATGTCCAAGAACAGGATAATTGTGTTCAGAAATCCCTCTAAAATTTTCGGTAACGTTTCACCATAAAATAAAAGTTGAAACCAGGTGTTGCATTCCAATTTGTGATGTCCAAGAACAGGATAATTGTGTTCAGAAATCCCTCTAAAATTTTCGGCAACGTTTCACCATAAAATAACAGTTGAAACCAGGTGTTGCATTCCAATTTGTGATGTCCAAGAACAGGATAATTGTGTTCAGAAATCCCTCTAAAATTTTCGGTAACGTTTCACCATAAAACAAAAGTTGAAACCAGGTGTTGCACTCCAATTCGTGATGTCCAAGAACAGGATAATTGTGTTCAGAAATCCCTCTAAAATTTTCGGTAACGTTTCACCATAAAATAAAAGTTGAAACCAGGTGTTGCATTCCAATTCGTGATGTCCAAGAACAGGATAATTGTGTTCAGAAATCCCTCTAAAATTTTCGGTAACGTTTCACCATAAAATAAAAGTTGAAACCAGGTGTTGCATTCCAATTCGTGATGTCCAAGAACAGGATAATTGTGTTCAGAAATCCCTCTAAAATTTTCGGTAACGTTTCACCATAAAATAAAAGTTGAAACCAGGTGTTGCATTCCAATTCGTGATGTCCAAGAACAGGATAATTGTGTTCAGAAATCCCTCTAAAATTTTCGGTAACGTTTCACCATAAAATAAAAGTTGAAACCAGGTGTTGCATTCCAATTCGTGATGTCCAAGAACAGGATAATTGTGTTCAGAAATCCCTCTAAAATTTTCGGTAACGTTTCACCATAAAATAAAAGTTGAAACCAGGTGTTGCATTCCAATTCGTGATGTCCAAGAACAGGATAATTGTGTTCAGAAATCCCTCTAAAATTTTCGGTAACGTTTCACCATAAAATAAAAGTTGAAACCAGGTGTTGCATTCCAATTTGTGATGTCCAAGAACAGGATAATTGTGTTCAGAAATCCCTCTAAAATTTTCGGTAACGTTTCACCATAAAATAAAAGTTGAAACCAGGTGTTGCATTCCAATTTGTGATGTCCAAGAACAGGATAATTGTGTTCAGAAATCCCTCTAAAATTTTCGGTAACGTTTCACCATAAAATAAAAGTTGAAACCAGGTGTTGCATTCCAATTTGTGATGTCCAAGAACAGGATAATTGTGTTCAGAAATCCCTCTAAAATTTTCGGTAACGTTTCACCATAAAACAAAAGTTGAAACCAGGTGTTGCATTCCAATTTGTGATGTCCAAGAACAGGATAATTGTGTTCAGAAATCCCTCTAAAATTTTCGGTAACGTTTCACCATAAAACAAAAGTTGAAACCAGGTGTTGCACTCCAATTCGTGATGTCCAAGAACAGGATAATTGTGTTCAGAAATCCCTCTAAAATTTTCGGTAACGTTTCACCATAAAATAAAAGTTGAAACCAGGTGTTGCATTCCAATTTGGGATGTCCAAGAACAGGATAATTGTGTTCAGAAATCCCTCTAAAATTTTCGGTAACGTTTCACCATAAAATAAAAGTTGAAACCAGGTGTTGCATTCCAATTTGTGATGTCCAAGAACAGGATAATTGTGTTCAGAAATCCCTCTAAAATTTTCGGCAACGTTTCACCATAAAATAACAGTTGAAACCAGGTGTTGCATTCCAATTTGTGATGTCCAAGAACAGGATAATTGTGTTCAGAAATCCCTCTAAAATTTTCGGTAACGTTTCACCATAAAACAAAAGTTGAAACCAGGTGTTGCACTCCAATTCGTGATGTCCAAGAACAGGATAATTGTGTTCAGAAATCCCTCTAAAATTTTCGGTAACGTTTCACCATAAAATAAAAGTTGAAACCAGGTGTTGCATTCCAATTCGTGATGTCCAAGAACAGGATAATTGTGTTCAGAAATCCCTCTAAAATTTTCAGTAACGTTTCACCATAAAATAAAAGTTGAAACCAGGTGTTGCATTCCAATTCGTGATGTCCAAGAACAGGATAATTGTGTTCAGAAATCCCTCTAAAATTTTCGGTAACGTTTCACCATAAAATAAAAGTTGAAACCAGGTGTTGCATTCCAATTCGTGATGTCCAAGAACAGGATAATTGTGTTCAGAAATCCCTCTAAAATTTTCGGTAACGTTTCACCATAAAATAAAAGTTTAAACCAGGTGTTGCATTCCAATTTGTGATGTCCAAGAACAGGATAATTGTGTTCAGAAATCCCTCTAAAATTTTCGGTAACGTTTCACCATAAAATAAAAGTTTAAACCAGGTGTTGCATTCCAATTCGTGATGTCCAAGAACAGGATAATTGTGTTCAGAAATCCCTCTAAAATTTTCGGTAACGTTTCACCATAAAATAAAAGTTGAAACCAGGTGTTGCATTCCAATTCGTGATGTCCAAGAACAGGATAATTGTGTTCAGAAATCCCTCTAAAATTTTCGGTAACGTTTCACCATAAAATAAAAGTTGAAACCAGGTGTTGCATTCCAATTCGTGATGTCGAAGAACAGGATAATTGTTGATGATTTCGTCCCTCTAAACAAATTCGGTTTCATGAAATTGAAATTTGGAGAACGCGGCATCTCGGCGTTTCTTTTTACGTCATTGACCTGATCATATGCGTGAACACGGAATTTTTCTTGCCTGATCTCTACAACCGTTACAACTGCACGCCGGTACGTCTTGTTGTACCATTTGTCTGAACTCTACAAGCATTAACACTGAACTTTTGATACTGCTTATTGCGCTAATTGCTTGATCTCTACAACTGTTAGCCCTCCGTTTCCGTACTTCTTGTTCAGTCAGTTGTCTGACAACTGTTAGCACTCCGTCTCAATACTTCTTGTTCCGCCAGTTGCCCGTTCTCAACAACCCTTAGCACTGCTCTTCGATTTTTCTTGTTCCGCCACTTGCCTGACCTCTACAACACACTATTTCTGTTTGTGTCACTTTCCTAATTTTTATCACTGAGCTTCTGTACTCCCTGTTGTGGCACTTGCCTGATCTCTATCACCGTTAGCAATGTGCCTCGGTACTTCTTGTTACGCTGCTTGCATGATCTCCTTTTCCAACGCATATCTCTCACTATGTAGAATATGTTACATCTATTCTCTACTTTTTCATAATAGGCAGTCCTGCAGCTCAATTTACACTTCTATTTGCAAAAGTATTTCCTACTCTAAAATCTAACTGAAAAAAAAAAAACCTTTTTCTTGTAAAATAATCTTCATTATGAAGAACTTTGCGCTCAATTTCTAATAATATACAATATCTCCGATAGCGGACGTGAAACTTCGTTACGTTTTCTTTCATATCTGTATTTGTAATTATTTGCTTTGAAATAATCCTTTTGTTTCGGTTATCTTCTGCCATGAGATCAGATCATCAGATCATATGTAGAGGATTTTAGGAAGGGAATGTCTTACCCCAGGTCTTAAACAACCCTTAGAAATAGGAAGCAAGGAGATTTGGGCTAGATTGCCCGATAGGAAAGTGACACGGAAGTGAAGTAGAAAGGGGGAGGAAGACGCCCTTATTTATTACCGGGGGGCCAGTACCCGGGGTCCGACGGCTTAACGTGTCCATCCGACGCACGGCGGATATTTAGTGGTTCGAGCGTTCGTACCTACCTGGGATCGAACCCGAGGTCTTCTCCGTGGCAGGCACGAACGTTGACCACTAGGTCACCCGCGGCCCTTACTGCTATGAGAAACGTTTTGCTTACATTTTCTCATAACACCTCTTTCACCCGTTGTTTGGCACTTGCAAATGCTTTATCGAGTCTGAGTTCTGTTGAAAAAATATCTTTGTAAATGTTTGCATTCACTATGAAGATTAAGACGAACACTGCATATTTTAATTAATGCCCAGCTTCTCTGCTGTGGGGCGTGATTGCATTATTGTTTTGGTTGATTTTCTACTTTTCTAAAATTCTCTTTTGTATCTTAAAATATTTGAAAAGTCGTGTTCACTACACCCGGGATTAAATGTCACATTTCTTGTTTATTTAAGAAAGCTGCTTCAGAATATTACTAATTTTAATCACTTTGTCTTATGACCTATGAACGGGGCACTTAATCAGGCGAGTATAGTGCACCTCACAGGATTAGTGTTTTTAGCACGTCTTTTGTAAAAAAAAAAAAAAAGATAGTGCTTATGTTATCGGCTTGTCCGTCCGTCCGTCTGTGCTCACAATATCTTTGCAACTATTAGTGTGATTTGAAAAAAATCCTCTTGCATGGGGAAGTTTGAAATATGCGAATGATGATCCTTCATTTTTTTTTTTTTTTACGGTGTACAATGTCGCCGCTAGAGGACGTAAATGCATATGATATCTAATTCAAAATGCATTTTATTATTCCATGTATTAGCTTCTAAACATCCGCTAGAAAAAAAATCTTACCTTTCGATTCCATTTGTGTCGAAGACTATTTTAAGTATAGTCACTTTTTCAACTTACGCATAGGTTTTCTGCCAGAGGGCGTAAAAGTAAATTGCGTTTTCCCGATATCACTACTTCTAAAATTCCAATTTGAAAAATATTTTCTTCAGCGGGTACAGCTCCTGAAGGGAAATCTTTTGCATATAATTTCTAATTTTTGGTAAGGAATGGTTTGGCCACCAGGCGGCGTAAGTGTTTATTTCTGTTTCGGATGTATTTGCCACAAAAGCGGAGCTTCTAAAATCTCGATTGAAAAAATTCGTTAATGGACCGATGCCACTCACGTCGATAAACCTTCTCGGAATATTTTCTTCTTAAAATATTGCATGGTTCCTCCACCAGGGGCGTAGCTATATATATCTTATTTTTGTCAATATCTCTGTTTGTAATGCTCCGATTTGAAAAAAATCTTTTTCGTTGGATAGAGTTTCCCGTGCGACATGTTTTTCAAATAATTTAAAAATTTTCAAGTACATAGAATTTCCGCTAGGGCGAGTAAAAATAAATTGCGTTTCCCCCGGTATCTCTGCTTGGTAAACTTCTATTTGAAAAATTATTAATGTACCTCATACAGCTCCTGATGGGAAATGTTTTTCATACAATTTGTAATATTTAGTAAAAAATGGTTTGGCCACCAGGGTCATAAGTCTTTATTTCTTCTTCTGATGTATTTGCAGCAAAATCTGAACTCCTGGAATCTCGACTGAAAAAATTCTTTCCTGGACCGACACCGATCACATCGAAAAACCTTTTGAGAATACTTTCGTCTTAAAGTAATACATATTTTCCCGCCAGGGGGCGTAGATGCATATCTTATGTTTGTCGATATCTCTGATTCTAAGAGTCCGATTTGAAAAATCCTTTCTTTGTTGGAGAGCGTTGCCGGTGCGAAATGTTTCTCATATGATTTCAAATTTTTCTGAGGACACAAGTCTGCAATCAGAGGACGTAAGTTCACGATTCCGTTTAGAGCAATATCTGCGGGATTAAAAACCCGATTGAAAAACCTCTTTCTTCCGTCAGATACTACTTTTTTCCATGCCGGTGCCATTGAATTTGAATAACTTTGATCAATTTAATTCGCGTCAGAACGGATTCAAAGAACATGCTCATTACAATAAAAAATTCGGTGCGGTCTTTCTTGTTTTTTCGTTTCTTATAGGCTACCTATGCGAACACACCAGAAGTTATTTATGAAGACACTACGCCTTTCAAGCAGTTATTTATTTCCAACTATTAGAAACTATTTCATAAAACTCTTCCACGTATTTATAATTTTTATTTCTTACAGACTGTCACCCTTAGGCTCGGGTGACGTAATTAATTTTTTTTTGTCATATTTTCCTTCTGAACTTCTCAGAATTTCCTCATACTTTTTTGGCAAAGATTAACAGCGAGTCGAAGGTATATAAGAAGAAATGCCGAGAGTAAAGAATGTGTAGTGCAGTGAGGCACGACGAAAGATAACTTTTTTGAATTTGGACCGCATATTATATTGATGGTGTGTACGCTGCCTAAGTTTAGTCTATGATAATGTGATTCATTCTACATGTTGTTGTAGTTATTCAAAGAGAAATTGTGTTGATGTTTTCATGAAGTTGTACTGCGATTGACGGCAAGGAAATAAATGAGTGATTGGATTGTTACTCGTGCTGCAAATACCCCGAGAGCGAGCCAAAGATGATTATGTGCTCGAACCGGGCTCAGACTGCATAATATTTACTACGGTTCGAGATCGGGAGGTCTCGGATTCTAAAAAAATATTCTCTTTTTTTCAACTGTAATTTTATGTTATTTAGCATTGGAGTCTTAAATTACACTTCCGAGTTGGTTAAAAGGATTCATCTATTAGCGGTATGCAAAAGTTTCCGCCTCTCCCGCTAGCGGGCGCTGTAGGGGTCTAACCGGCAGACGACCCGTGCTATCAGTTCGTACATAAAGCCAAGCATGGCGATCGATAAATTTAATTTGCTGCACTGTTTATTATTCATGTTTAATTTTGGGAAAAGTATGATGAAGCATACGGATTCATATGTCAGGCGTATGGAGTAACGGTTATGGGTGAGCAGACGTGTCGAGAATGGTTTGCCAGGTTTAAGAAAGGTGATCTGAGCTTGGAAAGCAAGCCACGTGCATATAGACAGCAGGAACTCGCAGACGAGGAGCTGGAATCGCTGTTGCAAGAGAATGCCACACAATCGACCACGCAACTGGTGTTATGTTTGAAAGTGGCTCAATCGGCGGTGGTACTGCGTCTACAGGTCTTGGGGAAGACCCAGAAGATTAGTAAGTGGGTTCTTCATATTTTAACGGAGGGTTCTTCATACATGTGGGTTCTCCATACTTTAACATACTTTAATATTGGACAATGATTGGGCATTTGCATGTCGTTGCTGAAGAGTTATTTTTTTTGTTTTTGTTTTTGTTTCATTTTGGTTGAAGATTTGACGACCACCGTGAGCAACTCAATGTACTATAAGCAGTCGTCCGTCCCTAATTTTGGGTCACTGGATCCAGGGAAGAAAGAGAGCGAGTGCCGTAAGACAAACACAACATCCATACCTCACCGGGATTCGAACACAGACCCTTCTCGGACGAGTGGTCAGGAGCCAACACTTAGACCACTGCGCCACTGGTGCAGCAAAGAGGTTTCAAGGGAAGAATTTCTTGTGGAAGGTTGTCACCGGGGATGAAAAATGGGTCTATTGCGACAACCCCGTACGTGGGACAATCCTGGGTCGACCCAGGCCAGCCATCAACATCCACTGCAAAACAGGATATCCACGGGGGAAAGGTGCTGTTGTGTGTGTGGTGGGATGTGCATAGAGCGCCGTACTTGGAATTGTTGAAACTGGGCGAAATAATTACTGCACAACGATGTAGCGATCAGTTGATGAAACTGAACGCCGCAATCGAGCAAAAACGTCCACGGACAGGTAAAGGACGCCGCCCATACATCCTGTTAGACATTAATGCCAGAACACATGTCGGTGCCCCCACGAAATCAACCCTTGAAGAGTTACACTGGGAGGTTTTACCGCACCCAGCTTACTCTCCGGACATTGCACCCTCAGAATTTCATCTGTTTCGCTCTATGAACTTTCCCTACCCTAACAGCTGGTCACCACATTTCCAGAGGTGGAAAATTTCGTCACTGCGTTCTTCAGCTCAAAACCCGAGTCCTTCTATTACAGGGGCATTCATTTGTTGCCGGAAAAATGGCAAAAGATCATTGATGCTAACGGCCAATATTCCGTTGAATAAATGTGTACTGGTCTCCTGATTGTTCCTGTCTCCTTTGTCCTTAAAACCTTAACCTTCTGGAACGAATTAACTCGGGGTTAGCAAAATGGGCTGAAATCAGCTCTAACCAATATATTCGCTTCCTAAGAAACTGGTCGCACTCTGGTGGAACGAGTGAGCTTCCTCGTTAGAAGGCGAGGAATCTCACTCTAGCTTTATTTTTCAAAGTGGTCGTTCAGGGGGATGATTAACACTAATCCTTACTGATTGATTAGCTTCAAAATGGGTTACAAAAATGGCGACGAATCTAAGAAAGGAGAGAGAAGATGTTTGAGTCACTTGTTTCTACCCAGTGGCATGATGTCCATGTCAGAGGAATTAGTCCTTCCCCACCATGCCTTGGGTAATGGAGCAGAGAATGAACTAGAAAGGAAGGCTTACACACTTATGGCAGGTTTATTATCAGTACTGATGAGATAAGAAGAAGATATAAATTGCTTAGTTGTAGATTTTGGCAAAACAAAACATTTGATGTGGCGTTCAGAAAGAAAAATCCGTCCGCTACATGAATAGGGTGCGCAGAAAATTTTGAGTACCATTTGGTTAAGATACATCGGCCGCTTAAAGAAAACTTTTGCATACCCCTAATACAAATGGGTCTGAGAGGGCAGTGGGTACTAAGGAAGGAGATTTACTATTGGTTTGGACAGAAAATACGTTTTTTTGGTTTGGATAGAAAATGAATCCGTTTTTTGAATAGAATCCGTTTTTTGGTTTCAATAGAAAAACCGTTTGTTGGTTTGGATAGAAAATCCGTTTTTTTTGGTTTGGATAGAAAATTAATCCGTTTTTTGGTTTGGATAGAAAATCCGTTTTTTTTGGTTTGGATAGAAAATTAACTCGTCTTTTGGTTTGGATAGAAAATCTGTTTTTTTTTTTGGTTTGGATAGAAAATGAATCCGTTTTTTAGTTTGGATAGAAAATCCTTTTCTTTTTTTTGGTTTGGATAGAAAATCCATTTTTTTTTGGTTTGGATAGAAAATCTGTTTTTGGTTTGGATAGAAAATCTGTTTTTGGTTTGGATAGAAAATCTGTTTTTGGTTTGGATAGAAAATGAATCCGTTTTTTGGTTTGGATAGAAAATCCGTTTTTTTTTTTGTTTGGATAGAAAATTAATCCGTTTTTTGAATAGAATCTGTTTTTTGGCTTGGATAGAAAATTAATCCGTTTTTTGAATAGAATCTGTTTTTTGGCTTGGATAGAAAATTAATCCGTTTTTTGAATAGAATCTGTTTTTTGGCTTGGATAGAAAATCTGTTTTTTGGTTTGGATAGAAAATCCGTTTTTTTGGTCTATATAGAAAATTAATCCGTTTTTTGAATAGAATCCGTTTTTTGGTTTGGATAGAAAATTCGTTTTTTTGGTTTGGATAGAAAATGAATCCGTTTTTTGTTTTGAACAGAAAATCTGTTTTTTGGTTTGAATAGAAATTCCGTTTTTTTTTGTTTGGATAGAAAATGAATCCGTTTTTTGAATAGAATCCGTTTTTTGGTTTGGATAGAAAATGCCATTGGCCATTCCATAATAATTTTCCAATCAGAGTCGCCTGGATTAAGGCGACTCTGAGTGGAGAATTATTATGAAGTCCGCTGAAACACGCAACTGTAATCACTAAATGATCTGCAGTGTTTTCATAATAAGTCGTTATATTTTTCATTGTTCTCACAAGAACATGAGTTAAAAGCTTTAGATTCCTAGATTTCCTCTTGGATTTTCTCATGATTTACCATTGTATACTTTTCTTAGTGCATACTGTTTTTTATGCAATATGAAGCCACAGGGGACTTCGACCATTAACGGTTCCAAGTGTAAATTGGGAGGTGTGTGTGGATGGTAGTGAAAAAGCTGAAACTGTCTCGCCGACCCCGCTGTACACAGCGACATGAAACCTTTATCCTTGGTGAGTCACTGCATTGAAATTTGTTCGTCTTCCAGACTCTGTTTCTGACAAAGTGGAATTCATATGAGATAAAAGAAAAACTATTTTGTAAACCTCTCTCTACTATAACGTAACTCGTTTTCGTGTGCAAGATTGGTGTTACGCTATGTCTAAAACCATGACTAAGGAAATGTTGAACTAAATGAGAATACGATGCAATAGTTGCACGGGATTAAAGTTTTACGGCCAGACGAAACATATACAGAAGTCAAACTTACGATAAACTTTTATTGGTCCAACAATATTTGATGAAATCCAAAATATAGCACTGCGAGTTTTACACTTCACACATAATGCCTTAATTATCTGTAGTACAATCTAGCTTAATAACGATCGAACATCACCACACACACACTAAGCAACTGCTGTATCGTCCTTTTTATCTAACGTTCTTATCACATTCATACGTCACTCTCTCTGACCTCAAGCGTGTTGCCAACCTCATTCATGTGAGAGAGAAGATATCACGTTAAGTTTGGAAAGTGCAAAAGAGAACAAACTCAAATTTACATAGGAAAAGGAACTAAAAATGAAATTTAAATTAGAATATACGTCACACTACCTATCTATTACTTGCCGAGACATAACTCCTGGGTTCCATGGTCATGGTAGGCCCTAAGTCTATATAGGTAGGCCCTAAGCCCCTATAGACTCTCTTCTTCCGGCCCTGTGCCATTCATTAGTGGATTCCAAGGGTGAAGGAAACGCTTCTTCAAGGGCCATAGATAATAAATAGCAGTATTAGAATTAGAAATAAATCTTGTACATCCTGGCGGACCACTCGAATTTCCAAATCACTGGTCCGCCAAAATGCCATTTACAGTATATGTAGAAAATAAGGTATCATTTTCATTGTAATAGTACATCGCAAATTTAGAACAGAATGTGTGGGTGTACACATGAAAATAGTACTAATAAATAAAACACAAAATATGCTACGCAGTGGTAGAAATCTAAAAGAAAACGCTGACCAGTCTGTATCAAAAGTTAGTAGTTCACTCATTTTTACTGGTGAAGAAATGGCACCGATACTAATACATTTTGTGTGCACGTGGTGTTAGTTTCCAGGACGGTAGCTTGATTATAAGGGTACTGATATGAAGCACTGTGCACTATCATTGCACTTCGTACAGTGCACTGATTATGAAGCACTTTGCAACATACCAAATGCCACCCCTTCATGGAATACCTTGCTTCAGTGTGAAAGGGAGGAGGTTCTCTCATGTGGATAGAAATGCAATTTAGCAAAGTCAGAACATAAATGGTTCTTCAACCTCCAGTTGGGAAATAATATAAAAGACCCATCTATACTCTGCGGTCACCACTTGGGGAAAAAAGTGGCCTATCTTAAACCAAATATTTCTGTGGCTGACTTCGGTTTTTACATCTTCAGAAAGCTGAAATATGGTTCTCAATTTCGATGCTCAATTGGTGAATATATTTCAGATACGTAGAGATAATGCAAGTAGACGATGTCATCGCTCTGTCCGCGTTATTTTATAAACAACGCATAGCAACTGAAAAAATGTTGTTCCGACACCGCTCGGATCGAATCCCAGATCTCTTGATAACTAGCCGAGTGCGTTCACTTTACGCTACGGTGCCAACAATTCACCGCGCTATTCGTGGTTTACTGGTCAGTATCTGATTACACAAATCCTTATTTATATTTAATTACAGCTGATAATTCTTATGGATTTATCAGCTTTAATTAAATAGCTTGCTCTGTTGAATGCCACCAGATGGCGACACATCAGTTGCTGAGCCCATTGATAAGGATTTGTGTAGTTAGATGCTGACTGATAAACCACGCATAGCGCTGTGAATTGTTGGTACCTTACCGTAAAGCGAACACTCTGGACCAGTTATCGGGAGATCTGGGGTTCGATTCCAGCGGTATGGGAAGAAATATTTTTCAGTTGCTATACTTTTTTTATAAAATAACATGGGCAGAGCGATGACATCGTCTATTTTCGATATTCAATTTTTGAGTAGAATATTTGAATTTCAAAAATCTGCAACCTGGATTCTTTGAAATCTGTGGTTCAGTTCTTTATAAACTTACAAATTCCAAAACAAACTGGAAATCAAAAAACTTACTGGCTGCCCGGGCCAGTAACATAAAATTTCCAGTGGTCCGATGGAATTTTTACTAGCCAATGGCCAACGGACTACTGTGTAATTCGAACGCTGATAAATAGTACACTGCTGTTCGTGAAGATTGCAACATCAAGAAAGAATCGCGCTATTCAAATTAAATTTATATCACACATTCCTCATGTTACAGTAGGTGTCTGATTACATTTGTAGAGCTATACAAGATTTTTCCGCTTCAAAACTCAGTATCGTATGCAGCCGACTCGAGCAACAATAACAGTCTGTACGCGGCGTGGCATTGAATGAAAGAGGTTTTTGAATCATTCTTTGGAATATCCTGCCAGGCTGCTTCTATGCGAGGCCAGAGTTCATTCGTGGTGACTGGAGGAAGCACTTGACGCTCCAGTCCCTTAGCTGCCATGTTCCAGACATGTTCGATCGGAAACATATCCGGCGAATGTTGTTTCCGTGCATGGAAGAGGCCCTGGATATTCCTGGTCACATTGGGCAGAACATTGTCCTGCACGAATATGTCGCCAGAATAACTCTGGAGGAAGGGTATCACCTCAAATATCCCTGATGTATAGCTGGCTATTGAGGGTTCCCTCAATTCGTGTCAGGCGAGATTTCGTGTTGAACCCAATGACGCTAAGCGTTGGGCCGGTATGATGCAGCAAAATGCTCGCTGCGGGGGCCTTTCACTACGGTGTCCTCGAAAACATATGCGACCACCGTGGTGCATCGAGTTGAATCGTAACTCGTCAGAAAACACGACCTGTTGCCAATCAAATCGCCAATGTTTGCGTTCGAGACCCCATTGTAGCCTGAGGCGGTTGTGGTTGAGGGTCAAAGGAATGCGCAGAAATGAGCTGCTAGTGGCCAGTCCTCTTTTTAGCAAGCGACGTCGAACTGAGCTGGAGTACAAAGCCTGACTGTAACAGTGGTCCACTGCTCTGCTAACACTGTAGACGTTGCTATGCGATCGGTCATTCATGCGGTAGAGGTGTCTATCATCACGTGTATTTGGTAGATTTTGCGGTCCATTTTCCAGATGTCTGTGCGTCTGAGCCTCATCTGGCAGGTGACGTCACGTTCACGTGACTGTACTGGCGTTCCGCATAGTACGAGCGGAAACCGCAGCAGGAAAATCCAGCTTCTCTCATCCCAACAACACTCTCTTGCTCAAAGTCCGTTCGGTGATCATAATGCGACCCTCTTCGGCGACAGGGTATAGTGAAACACAAGAAGTACCCTTTCGATTCAGTGTCGGCTCTTCACTGATTGCAGCAGCTCGTCTGAGCCATCTCTTTATACCCAAGACCGGACAGTTCGGAGGGCGCTGTTCCGAAAGCGCATACGCATTTTCACTGACATTTTAATCATTTGCATGTCCCAACCTGTTGTACATTTCCTGTAAGTTTCAAGCTAATACCAGCCGTCCTTCATGGTGTTGCAATTTTCACAAACAGTGTATTAAGTACACGTTATGGTATACAATATGGTGGTATTGGAAAAAAATTATTTAACAGCGTATCCTTAGGCCCAGCATGATATGAAAAAAAAAGAATTAAGTACATCATGATATGAAAAAAAGAATTAGGTCCAGCATGATATGAAATAAAAAAGAATTAGGTTCAGCATGATATGAAAAAAAGAATTAGGTCCAGCATGATATGAAAAAAAAGAATTAGGTCCAGCATGGTATGAAAAAAAGGAATTAGGTACAGCATGATATAAAATAAAAAAGAATTAGGTCCAGCATGATATGAAAAAAAGAATTAGGTCCAACATGATATGAAAAAAAAAGAATTTGGTCCAGCATGATATGAAAAAAAAGAATTAGGTCCAGCATGATATGAAAAAAAGAATTAGGTCCAGCATGATATGAAAAAAAAGAATTAGGTCCAGCATGATATAAAATAAAAAGAATTATGCCCAGCATGACATGAAAAAAAGAATTAGGTCCAGCATGATATGAAATAAAAAAGAATTAGGTCCAGCATGGTATGAAAAAAAAAAATTAGGTCCAACATGATATGAAAAAAAAAGAATTTGGTCCAGCATGATATGAAAAAAAGAATTAGGTCCAGCATGATATGAAAAAGAATTAGGTCCAGCATGATATGAAAAAAAAAAGAATTAGGTCCAGCATGGTATGAAAAAAAGGAGTTAGGTACAGCATGATATGAAATAAAAAAGAATTAGGTCCAGCATGATATGAAATAAAAAAGAATTATGCCCAGCATGACATGAAAAAAAGAATTAGGTCCAGCATGATATGAAATAAAAAAGAATTAGGTCCAGCATGGTATGAAAAAAAAGAATTAGGTCCAACATGATATGAAAAAAAGAATTTGGTCCAGCATGATATGAAAAAAGAATTAGGTCCAGCATGATATGAAAAAAAGAATTAGGTCCAGCATGATATGAAAAAAAAAGAATTAGGTCCAGCATGGTATGAAAAAAAGGAGTTAGGTACAGCATGATATGAAATAAAAAAGAATTAGGTCCAGCATGATATGAAATAAAAAAGAATTATGCCCAGCATGACATGAAAAAAAGAATTAGGTCCAGCATGATATGAAATAAAAAAGTTAGGTCCAGCATGATATGAAAAAAAGAATTAGGTCCAGCATGATGTGAAAAAAAAAGAATTAGGTCCAGCATGATATGAAAAAAAGAATTAAGTCCAGCATGATATGGGAAAAAATTATAAAACTTATATCTGTGGAAACTTTACCAGTTGTGCTGGCAGCCAGGAATGGTTCCACAGGATTGAGGGGACGCTATTATTGTTCCTATTTTTTGTATAAGGAAAAAGGTGTTAAGACTGAATGCAAGAACTACGTCAAACACAAAATTAAGTACTGCGTTATCGTCCTCTTTGCAGAAAGCAAGGAACAAAAGCTGTTCGGCTTTTAAACAGCCAGTGAGCGTGTGCACAAATCCTGCAGCAGGCACGTTTTCTAAAGATGTAGTTCACTAAGTTCTACAACCATTCACGGGCTCGATTTTAATATTAACAGTTGTTTTATTTTCACTTTGCATTCTCCGACCCCAGGTGTTGGAGAAGATGCTTCCACATCCCCCTGAGTTGAGCCCTGATCTCCGATTCTTATGGCTTTGAACATCAGGAGACGGCTTTCTGGTGGGCTAATCTGTCGCTTGAAAATAAACGTGGGAATTTCGTTTAAGCTTTATTAAGACTTCGCATAAAACGTAAAAAAGAAATTGCATAAACAAATCGCTCTTTCCGCTGCCTTGCGACTCAGAATAGATGAATACAAAGAAAGTACAAATGAAAGCTTTACCACACGTTTTATCATCTGCCAACATAACTTTATCAATAAAATAACATACGGATTGCCTTTTAGTTACCGTTTCTGTGCGGCTCCACCTAGTCAAAATTTAAACCTTCTAAGGATTCTTTTAGCTCGAGTACAGACTAGATTTTTCCCTTATTGCTTCTGTTTTGTATGTGTTTTTATATTTTACTGAAACATATTCAGCACGATATTTATTCCATTTGTTTCTTTCTTTTTGTATATTACAGGTAAGAAGATACTGAGGCTAGAATAAGGTACCTGGACAAGAAATTAATCTCTGCAACGAAATCCTGTGAAATAAAAAAATTCTAGGACTATTAAAACATCTGAATACGATAAAGTAAGATCTTCCTCATCAGATGGTATGGTGTTACCGATTGAAGAGAAACAACGTCAATCAGACGTGATAAAAGATCGCCTAAGATCGGCTTCCACAGAAGTAAGAAAAGTTTCCTTTTCACGGGAGAACGCCAAGAACGTCAAAGAAGGAGATTTTATAGATAAAGATGGGATTAATTCTGGAGCAATCAATTTAAATCCTAGTAGATCATCACACTCTGTGTGTGACAAAGCCCACGGGAAAGAAAGTATGAGGAAGAGCGCACCTGCTCCTAATGAAAATCACGAAGCAAGACAGGAGAAGCCAGATCAAAAAATTATAAAAGTAAATCGAGGGTTGCAAACACGTAACTCAAGGTCAATAAGTAAGAAGGGATCTGTAATAGATTCCAATAAGGTATCATGTGACTGTGTTTATTGCTATCGTCCGTCTGACAAACACAAGAATCTAAATGTCAATCCCAAGGATGCTTCTTCAAATAACAACGGTGCAAAGGGCTGCAGATCATCGTCAGGATCAGCACCTAAAAGTGCTTTTCCATCAAAAGGTGTTCGAGACGAAATATCTCCTCCGCGCAATTCGAATGTGAAAAGGCCGCTGCCGGATAAGAAATCAATCCCGTCCCTCAATAATCCCAAAGAAGCCAAAAACAGCAAAAAACCTCATTTAGGTAATTGTGCTACAAAACGACACGTTATTCCATCTTTAACTGAAAGAGATGAAAATAAGGGTTCCACAAGTAAGGACAGCATCCTTCCTTCAGCTGTGAAAGAGAGGCGTTCTCGAAAAGATAACAAATACAGTTCTTTACCAAAAATATCATCTGAACATCTTCCTCCACGTCCAAAAAGAAGTTGTAGTGAACAACGATCTTCCCCGAGTTTATGTAGTAAGCCAGAACGGGAGAAATTGCTCTTTGTTGACGAAGAGAAGCAAACTTTTTCTGGAAATACGGAGAGATGTCAAATGGATGAGAGCAACAGGTCGCTTCAAAGTGCTCTTTCATTTCTCTTTTACCTCGGTCTCCGTCCAAAACATTGCCCTCCTTTCACAACTCATGGGAATGCAGAATGTTCAAATAAAAATAGCACAAACCCTCTTGAGGCGCAAACATTGTCTTGCAATACGTTAAATGACTTGAGTGGTCTAATACCTTTTTCTCATTCGAGGTATAAATCAGTTGTGGAAGACATGTACCTTTTAGATGATGTATCAGAGCTTGTAGAGGAACATCACAAGAATGCTAAAAGAGATGAATTAGAAAGTGCCAATAAATCATCAGATGCTTATCATTCACTTACTGTAAATAGCAGAGAAGAAAATGCGAATTTTATTAATCCAAATGACGATAATGGTTGTTCGTCGTGCATCTTGGGTGAATGTTCTAGAGAAGAAGACAGCAAGGGTCCTGATATATTGTTTCAAACATCACCTAATCACTTGTCTTCTCCAAAAGACTCTACTTGGGGTATGCGTTTGCAAGATCAAAGCAATAAATTCATAGTAGAACAAAACCTCGAATTAAATGGCAATCATATCGATGTCAGAAGTGCGGCAGATAGTGAGATTGAAAACAAAAGGACATTGTGTGAGATTCCTCATCTTTCTCCAACTGGCATGAAAGAAGATGTTGAACTTGCTTTACAGGATAATTTTTCCTCTGCAACATACACGAGGAAAGAATATTGTAGGGAAGAAAATGGCAAAAGTCCCTTTTCACTGCCTCTAACATCAACTGACAACTCAACAGCAAAACAACTTCATGAAGTATCTCTCTCGGGTGCAGATAATGAATCAGAAATCGAAAAAACTTGCCTTTTGGACGGAAAGTCAAAACAATCAGATGATCCCAGAGATGCAAAAACTGATCAATCGAACAAAAACACCTCGCGATGTGAGCAATTTCTTTCACTTTCAACAACCGAAATTATGGATGTCGTGCCAAATGGTGACCTTGCACCTCCAGTAGACACAGATGATGAAATTGCTAAAAACAGAAACGTTCGTGCTTCTCGAGAAAGGAATGACAAGAATTCCAGTACATTGAGACAAGCATCAATTCCCGTGCTACAAAAGGATTTTTACACAAAAATGATCTACCCATATTCAGACGGTCAACCAATAATCGAAAAACCCCACCAATGTGATGATAAATCATGGTTACTACAAGGAAGAATCCAAAATTCCACTGAAAAATCAGGCACTAATGACCCAAAGAGTGGTTTTTCTGTTTCTCCTTTTTAGCTAATATGAAAGAAGGAAATGCGACAACGGAGTCACAGGATCACGTTTCTCCGTCCTGCAGGACAAGAAAGGAAAAGCCTGCGGAAGAATGTCGAAACTATTCCAGTTCAATGTCCCAAACATCTGTTGAAAATAATGTTGGGGAATATTTTTGTGAGGGAATTTCCAGCTCATCTTTTAGCGAAAAATCAAATGAGCAAGGAAATTGCATTTCGTCTGGGGAATCAGAAACGTCACACGTGCTTTACCAAATGAAAGTCATTGATATGCGCTGTAACGCTGTTCCTCCTCCTTTGACTAAAGCGCAGGGGAATCATCCTGTCGAGTTGAAGAGTGGCATCGCTTTCTCAGTCCAATCGGAGGAAGATATTAATGAAAAACAGATTAAAAGACCTTGTTCTCTGTCACGAATATCTCGGATCAGCAGCATTACTTCCGAAGGTGTTTCAGATTCAAGTGATAAATCAGACGACATAGAACCATGCCTTTTGTTTGAACAGACAGAAACTTCACATGATCAACATTCGAAAGTTCTCGAATGCAAAAGCAACAAGACTGGGAATAATAATACGCTGTACGGCATCGTGCTTTCTTCTTCCGCAGGAAAGGGAAAAGTCGAACCTAAAAGTAACATAGCGAGAAATAAAAATAATTCGAGTTCCTCGTTACAAATGTTACGTAAAAATATACATCCTTTAGAATTCATTCCTGAGAGTGCGGCGTTTTCTTCTCCAGATGTCTCGGATGAGAGATCAAATACTTTGAAGAATATGGATGTCCAGAAAGAGTGTAAGCAAACTTCCCCGGTAGAAACACGTTCTGTGGAAGAACGTTGTAAGGAAGCCACTTCGTTATTTCAAGCATCATCTGAACTGCGTGCAGCAAAGCATTTTCAAGAGGGAAAACCTTTAACATCTGTAAACAAAGGAAAAAAGTGCGACAACTTTCTTCTTCTAGGCGAGGAATCGGAACTCTTTAAGGAAAATAAAGAGGTTATGAAGAGCAACAAAAGAGCTAAATTAGATGAAAACAGTGCAATATATGACATTCCGCCTTCTTTCATTGCAACTGTGCCCCAAAATGTGAATTTTCTACCAAACAATGACAGTACCTCCACGGCTCAGGTGAAAGAATGTTGTGAGAAAGAGAATAAAAGGAGCAGGAATTTATTTTCTCGGACAGCAAGCGACCAAGTTCTTCTAAGACAGGAGTTCCGCGAAGACAAAGCAGAAGCTAAAAGAGAACACATTTTAGATGAGAAATCAGAAGTGTTGCCAGAGTGTCATCAGAATGCTGAACATTGTCACTTAGATGTCAATGCATCTTGTGTTGCTTCTTCTTACTTAACGTATGTAGATTTAAGTCAAAAGAGCTCTGTCTCCACGACTCAAGAACTAAGGTGTGAGGATGAAAGTAGAAGCTTTTCTTCGTTAGTTTTGCAAACACTTACTGAAACACCCAGTGCACCCATTTCCGCTCATGAAGAAGTACCTTCCCAGTGTTTAGATGACATATCATTTGATGAAAGAAATCACTACCCACATGAAAAAACTAAGACCTCACATGAATACCACGAGAACGGTGAGCATAGGGGAAGATGTGAAGCAGGTCAGAATAACACATCGTGTGGCTCTCCTGTTCTTTTCCCTTGCACAATTGAAAACGTATGTTCAACGTCTCACGTTATTTTTCCGATTCACGTCAAGGAAGAAATATGTGAGCAAGATAGTTCCAGTTTTATGCCGTTAGCATCAGCTAACATGGATTTTCACGTTGCATTATCCCCTTCACATCCATGTAAAGAATTAGAGACCCGTCCAGAGGTAAAATCGGAAGAATCTCACGAATTTCATCAGACTATCATAGGACTCGATTTAGATGACAATTGCAAGCATTGTAAAATGTCTCTTCCTTGTGATGAAGAGAAAATTTATGGTGTACGACTAAAAAGTCACGAGGAATTTTCAATACAGGCGAAGGAAGAACCTTGTGAGGAAGATAATAGATGTCCTAATGTATTATTACAAACACAGACTGAAAACGTTTTGACTCAGAAAGGTTTTCATGAAGAACTGTCTGCTCACAATCCAAATGACAAAGTAGTTGATGAATGGAATCAGCTTTCAGATGGAAAATTAGGATCTTTCCACGAGAGTGCCCAAAATACCGGTCCTGCGGAAACCTGTTCAGCAGATACGGATCATGCACCGAACGGCATTTCTTCTTCTTTTGCCTTAACTGTCAAGCACGAAAATGTAGATCTAAAAATAAAAAGTGAAGTTGTGAGAAAAGACGGCCTTGAGGAAGATGACAGAATGAATCTTGACTTGTTGTCGAGAACACCAGTTGGCAAGTTTCCTTCTTCAAATAATGAGCATCAAAAAAGACCTTTCCCACATTTAGGTGTCATACCAGAGGTTGAAACGCAACACGTGTCAGATAAAAAGTCAAATCCAACGCATGAACATCGTCAGAATGCAAAACACAGAGAAGCAAGCGTATTAGTAACTGATCCGCACGTGAATTCTGATCTTCAACAAAAAGATGATGATGCGTTTTCAATTCATGTGAAAGAAGACTGCAAAGAAGACAACGAAAGAAGCTCTGTGTCAGTATCACAAACATCAACTGACGAACTGCTTGCAGTAAAAGACGTTCATGAGAGAACATCACCCCTTTCTCCAAATGGTAATCCTGATTTTGTAAGATATCACTATTCAGATGAAAAATCGAAACCTACGCATGAGCCACACAAGAACACCAAACAGAGAGTCGAAGATGACGGACTATGTCATATTCCTTCTCGTTGTCAGCTTGAAACTAGTGTACACGAAAATTTGAGTCTCCAACATAAGGCTGGCATTGGAATTTCGGTTCATGTAAAGGAAGAATGTTGTGCAGAAGAGAAAGGCACAAGTATTGATCCTTTTTCGCAAAACGTCGCTAGGAATGTTTTGATGCAGAGGAATCTTCACTTGGCGGTATATTCCCATGCAGAAGACAAAGAGGGAGTTCAAAAGAAATACCTATCGGATCAAAAATCGAAACCATTAGAGGTATTCCATCGGAATGGCAGTTCCAGTGAAGAATGCAAGTCACACGAAATCAATGTACCACGTGACTCTGTTCCACCTGTATCTTCTGAAACTACCGAAAACGTGGATCATCAAATAGAAGATGACTTCCTCTCTTCTGCATGCAAGCAGGAAGGATATTGTGAGGGACATAGAATTCAAAATTCTGTTGGATTGTTGGAAACCCCATGCGCGGAATTTACTCCATCAAGTAATCTGTCTGATGGATTGCCTATCCACGACCATCAAATTAAAGGTGACTTTACCTATTCTGTATCTGTGCAAGAAGAAAGTTGCGAGGAAGAAGATGTAAAGTTGTTGTCGGATGCAGCGGTTGATGAATTTCTTCCATCAAGAGACTTGCTCGATGAGTTGGCTTTTGGCGACTGTGAAATAAAAGACGTCTTCATCCCCGCTCTGCGCGAGAAGAAAGAAGATACGACATTTTTGTCAAAAATGCCAGCTACAGAATATCGTCCATTGAATAGTGTGCACAACTGCATTCCTTTTCAAGGCCATCCAATTAAGGACAACTTCGCCTTTCCTCAATGCGTTCACAAAGAAGGTTGTGAGGAAGAAGAAATAAAGTTTTTGTCAGAAACTCGAAAGGACGAATTTCTGCCATTGGATAATTTGCATGAGGACTTACATTTACAATGCCATCAAATTGAGAATGACTTCGCTGGGTCTAAATCTGTTAACAAAGAATGCCGCGAGGAAGAAGATATACAATTCTTGACGGAAACGCCAACTGGAGAGTTCCTGCCATTAGATGATATGCTTGATGAATTATCTTTTCAGTGCCCAAAATACAAGCCAGAAGACGAGAGGAGGTGCTTTGCAAATGAGAAATGCAAATTAGATGAAAACAATAGAATGGCTCTTTCTGAAACTAATACTCAAGAAAATGTGTCAGCACAGGCAAAGGATGACATAATTGTATCGCCTCTCTTCGAAATTGAATCGCGCGAAGAGGGTATTCCATTGCGGCGGAATTCTGCAGACAAATTCGTTACGCCAAATGCTTTACACGAGGAAATATCCTCTGCAGACTCTAATGCCAAACCGAAAGATGAAAGAAAATGCCTTTCAAAGAAAGTAATTGAGATATATCACGAAAATTTCGCACACCGTGAAAATTCTAAGTTAAATTGTACATCACATGACGTTGCTCATAATTCGTCTTGCTCTCCAGCAACACATAAAACAGTGAAGCCTCATTTAAAAGGCCCTCTTTCACAGACTCAGATAAAGAAAAACTGTTGTGACAAGGACAGCAAAAATCGCCCTTATCTCTGTTTGCAAACACCAAGCAATGCGCTTCTCGGACGCCAGAATGTGAAAGTCTCCAAAAAAGTTCAACTGGATAATAAAAGTGAGATGTCTCCTAACACAGCAACTAACTTGTCTCTTCCTTCTTCGTCTAGCATTCAGAAAAACGTGGACTTACAGGAGGAAGGTAAATTTGCTTCTGAAGAGCACAGAGCGAAAGAATGTAAATTTGCTTCTGAAGAGCACAGAGCGAAAGAATGTAATAGTGGAAAGAGTTCTAGCACATTGTCAAAAATACCACATAGCAAGCTCCCTCCTTCAAAAGACTTATGCGAAAGTACCTCTTTCACAAAACTAAAAGGTGAGCGAACAGCAAAAGTGACATTCCTTTCACACGAGGAATTAAAAGCTCTGCACCAGCGGTACCACAAATCCAGTAACTGCAAGAACGTTGAATTAGACAAAGGCAGTGTTTCACGAGACGCTAATAGTCGTACGTATCTTATAAACACGCCGAAGAAGCTGGATACCTTGAAAAAGAGTACCTCTACTCCACCTTCAAGTGCAGTGAACCCAACAGCTGAATATTTTAAGGAAGAAACTGTAAATAGTCCTAAACCATTGCTGAAAAAATACCCCAAGACGCCAGGAAAAGATTTTTCATGTAAAATATCCCACTCTTCTTCGAATGCTAAATCGAAAGCACAATTCACAAGTCCGCCAAATATGAAACCTCAAACCTCAGTGGGAAATCACCAGAATTCCCAGAAAAGAGCTAAACTCGATAAAAATATTGCATCACGTTATACTTCTCCTTCGTCTGTAACTAATATTCCCGGAAATCTGAACTTTCAGGAAAAACACAACCTTTCTTCTTCTACACACCCGAAAGACAAGTGCTCTCAGAAAGACAGCCTGAAGAATCAAATACCAAAGGCACCAATGCCAAACCTGCTTTTAAAAAACTTTCATGGTGTGACACTGCAAAATCAGGATGTTCAACAAAAAGCGAATCAAGTGTCAGAGCTTCAACAGATTGAAGGGAATAAGAAAATATACGAGTTCCAAAATCAGAAAAATCAGGATGTTCAACAAAAAGCGAATCAAGTGTCAGAGCTTCAACAGATTGAAGAGAATAAGAAAATATACGAGTTCCAAAATCAGAACACATCACATAGTAGTCTTGTTTCATCTTCACCTTTGTGTGTTGCACAAAACATGGTGGATATGCAGTTAAATGCTTCCTCAATTTCCACAAAAGAAAACTGTTCTGAGGATAATGAAAAGAGGTGCCGTTACTCATTGCTTCAAGAATTATCTTCCGATCTTTCATCGCTTAAAGATTTCCATGAGGTGTTGTTGTCTTCATCAGAACTGGGCAAATCTAAAGATGGAGCACCAGACAATGAACTACAGTTTCGCATGAATACCAGAAACGAAAGGAAAGCTAAATCTAGTGAATGTAGTACACTGAGCCGTCATGTGTTTTCCTCTCCTGAAATTCGTTACCCCGAAACGATGGAACCTATAGAAGAGGGAGACTTTCCTGCTCCTCTTACAGAGGAAGACTTTTCGGCTCCTCTCACAGAGAGAGACTTTTCTAAGGTAGAGCATGTGAATCTCGAAGAAACAGTCACTTCCCCAAACTCTGTTAGTTCTGTTTCCAGAGTAGCTCAAGAAGTGAGCTGTTCAGAGGTGTCTAACCCCAGTAATGAAAAAACAACAATGTTCAACGCTCCTGAGACTATACACATTGAATATGATGCAGTTCAAGTTGCAGCTAAGGCTCAGCACGTGTTCGGAGGTCCTGCGAACATGTGCTCACCATTTTCTAGAATTCCATGGAGTGACTCTTTGTGTGACATTTGCGAAAACTCTCTTTGAGAGTTCTCAGAAATTTCGAAAGAGAACCGTGGCTCTTCGAATTTCAGATTCGGAGAAGAAGGTGCCCTTTTGGATCACAATTCGATAAGGACTCGGAATATAATTTGGAGCGAGACGTAAAATTCAATAAGACTAACTGCTTTGGCGATAGCTTTGAATCAACCTCTTCATGTACATCCCACGGCAGTGCGTCAGAATTTAAAGTGACAGACATATCTTCTCAGGAAGATCCAAATATTTCTGAAGAAAGTTACTTGAATTGGATGCCGTTGGATGCGCTGTCGAACAACTCCGTTCTTATGAATCAGGTCTTTGGAGCAGTAACGCAAGACAGTGAAAAATGCCGCACTAGTCTTGAAGACAAAAATCAGTCTTTGGCAAACATCAGGTCACCCGACCGACGGGAAATAATTTGTGAATAATCAACATCTCGGAACTCCTGTGATGCCTAACGACACTTCTGTTTTCGGAACAGTTGCTCACCGTAAGAGCGTCCTAAAACGATCTTCTTCGGAAGGCAACAAAAGTTTCTCGCCCCATACGAAAAATACTTTTTGCTATGGAGAGGACGATTTAGATTTTGAGCCAGAACGTCACTTTAAACGCAGAAGAGTATCTTCCGGATCAAAGGAAAGTACTCCTAATCGAAGAGAAAATCTGAAAGTGAAAGGTAAATCTAGACTGAGGGACTTCTCAGATGGTTGTAGAAGTAAGGAAAAATAATGTTTTGATGACGAAGCAAGGGACATGGAAGAAACAGGCACAACTGCTGTGCTAAACAGAAGGGTGTTTAACCTTAGGAGTCGTAAAAAGACCTCCACTAACCCGGAATTGGCTTCTCAAAAATCTGAGCCTGGCAAATCTCAGTGTCTCCTTTCGTCTGTCAGAGAAACTTTAAATGAATGCGAATTGTACATATATGACGTGGCCAATGACTGTTTCGTAAGGAAAGCATATCGTAATCAAGAGAATGATTCAGAAAAAGATATACCATTTTCTCCTGTCTCGGCCTTCAAAAGGCTCCGTGTGTTGTCTCCCACGCCACTGTGTGAGAATGAAATTGGATATGACAGCCAGACAGACAACACTTCCCACAACACAATGGTGGACAAAAGGCGAAGAGACAGGTCGCACCTTGAGGAGGAGACAAGCGTGCCAGGATCTTTCACGAGCACATCACTTTCGAAGAATATTCCAGACAAAAACGTACCAGCAGAAACCGACCAAAACTCCTGTCTCAGAATTCTTTCTCTCGCCTCTTACATTGCAACCACGAAGAAAAGGAGAGGTAGGAAAAGAAAGCACTTATCCAAACCTGTGCCGAAGAGTAAAAGGGCGTATAATTGCACGAAAAAGAGTGACGTAGAATTATTCAACGAGTTGCAGTTGTCATTTCAGAAACAGCAGGCAGCCGTGATTAGAAGGCACCACTTGGTTCAAGGGACCGTGGCAAATCGGAATGTCAAAGGTAAGGCTACTCATAAACGAAAGTGGTCCAGAAGTCCCATGTGGGGTGAAGCTACTTGGAGTTTGAGTGTTTTGTACCACGATCTTTTGGAACCTTTCCGGCAGCTGTCGTTGTCCGATCGCGCACTGAAGAGTTTCCTCGCTAAGATTAGCGAGACTATCAACAAGAAGTGGCACAAAAAGAAAGAACGCTCGGTTTTTCGTGACGCCCATAATCCACAGCCAGACCACTTACGCTTTCCTAGTGTGACTTCAGGCGAAGATGGCATTTCGTTCAGTTTTCTCGATCAAGAACAAAACGTAAGTGACGGAATAAATGAGGAAATGAGTTTCAACGAGATAAACCCTGACAAAATTGAAATTTCAGACAGTAAGAGAACTGAAATTTCAGAACTGTTTTCTAAATATGATGGCCACTGGGAAGGCGAACCTTCAGACTGCATTGAAAAAGATACTTGGGTGTTTGCAGACGAATTTGCTTCGTTAATTGAGTTAAATGAAGAGTTTTAGAAAAACAAATTTTTAAGGTGTCTTTGTGTGGCACGAATTTGCTGAAAATAGTATCACAAAAGGTCTCAGACTTTGTATTCGATTAATTAAGGAGTCGTAATAATTTAGCAGACGCTTAAAATGAAGGTAACAATACTCGCTGTAACTTTTGTAAACTTGATGCACTGATGTTTAGTCAAACATAACGGCTGATCTCAGAGACGCCAAACTGTAAAAATATACAATTTTAGAATTATTTAGTTTGTTTTATATAATGTACAATTAAGTTTAAAATTCTGATTTTCTTTTAGAAAGTGATTCTGTTTACGATTATTTAAAACGAATTTTCGAACCCCAATCATTGAGGAATAGGCTTCTCTATATATGTGCAAAAGTGCTAATAACCTTACATACGTGCAAAAGTACTAAATACATTCATGCATTTTATATAGGTGCAAAACTGGAAATTAGTTATATTTCGTAAAACCCTAAATCATGTCAAAAATCTACTTTATTTATGAAATTGATTTTTGCATTTGATTAAGAAAACGTTGTAATTCACTCTCTTAGGGTAAGTGTATGTTTGTTTACATATATCAGAAATAAAATGATTTGATGTAAAGATGTGTGTATTAAGATGTCATGGTGCGAAATTAGCCTTTTAATTTTGGTAACGGACATTTGTTTTGTGAGTTTTTACTTTTTCTCAATAATCTTTATTGATGGGTATTTCTCTTCTCATGTATATAACGCAAAATCACTTAAAATCTAACAATGCTTGAAGAAATATTACATTATGAAAACTATTTGTGTTTGATTTTAAAAATATTTACAACTGTGATAATATCTTATCGTTTATCTTGAGAATAAATGAATAATTCATAAAAATAAATGCTTTGCGTTTAGAAATTACGTTTTAGTAAATTTGTTCAGTTTATAAAGCAAATTACTTTTGGTATTACTATCTTTAATATTACTTTGGACAAACATCATAAGTAGAGGGATTTGGCCGGTCCGGCACCAGCCATAGAGTTAAAATTAGGCTGCGCCCGCTGCCCCGCAGACAGCCAGATAGAAGAGGACGAGGGGGCGTGGTCAGTAGCAGCCTGGCTCAGCCAACTGCATCTTATTCCCCCCCCCACACACGGACCGAAGTGGGTGCTTATCTTCGGAGATAGCAGTATTTATTGAAATTTGATAAATTTTTGTGAATCTGGTCCACGGATGGCCTAGTCGTCAGCGTTCGTAACAGCCACGGAGGAATCACAGGTTCCATCATAGGCAGGTACAAACGCTCGAACCACTAAATATTCGCCGTGCGTCGGATCGGCACGTTAAGGCGTCGGATCCCGGGTACTGGATCCCCGGTTATAAATAAGGGCGTTTTCCTCCCCCTTTCTACCTCGCTTCCGTGTCACTTTCCTATTGGGTACTCTAGCCCAAATCTCCTAGCTTCTTATTTCTAAGGGTTGTTTAAGACCTGGGGTCAGATACTCCCTTCCCAAAATCCTCTACATATGATCTGATCTGATCTTTTCGGAAATCTTTTCGTCAACCGGCCAGAACACGTAAAACAAGTCAAACTACGACTTTGATTTTTACAAGATATGTTTATTAGGTAATACAGAACCAATGATTATTAGAGGTGGGACGAATCCTAACTTTTCTCGAATCCGAATCCTAAAAGGTTCTCGAATCCTTCATATAAGAATAATTATGAGAAAAAATGGGAAAGAAAATACTTCTACTCAAGTCCGCTACTCCTATGTGGGATGACTCCACCCCAAAATCTACCGCCATTCGCGAAACTTTAGAGATCATCACCAACAGTAAACCATGCAATGACAACCTCTCGCTGGAGTTGCCACGAGTTTGGAACCAGTTCTTCAAATAATGAATGCATTTCGTTTTCTTCTATGATTCCGCGTGTTAACGAGCATGACGTCTAGAGTCTTTGGATGAATAATTACTTAGCGTCTGCTCGTTTATGGAAAGTCAAGTCACCGCGTTCAAATTGTTGAAGCGTTCTATTATTCAGTTTACAGTTTGCTGTCTACCTTCCTTGAGAAAGCCATCTGGTTGATGTGCGAAAGCTTGGAAACCTTGATTTGTATTCTACACCAAGAAATTCGGACTAATAATATAGTTATACTATTAAAAGTTTTTAATTGAAGCAAAATTTGAAATCTGTCTTTAACGAAAAACAAATAAAATAACACAGTTTTCAAAAAATATACCCAAACTTATCAAGAAGATACAAATGAAATTTATAATTTACATTTACTAAATGAAGTACTCTTCAGTACTTCATTTAGTAAACGAAACTTGATGTTCATTTCCATTTTCTGGACAAAATTTGACAAAAAATATTTGAGTAACAATTCGCATTTTTGACATTTTTCTTTAATAACAAAGTTTCCAAAACCTTTTTAAATCAAAGCAAGTGTAGATGTGGAGGGGAGATTATTTCAAGAGTTAATGTAGATAAACACTAAACATGGAACACTAAATTGAATAAAGTCTTTCCAGAAATTAAGAAAAATCGAAAACCTTTTTTTTTAAGAGTTAATAAAAACACTAAACACTGAACTCTTTCGAAGAAATGTAAAAAAATCAGAAACCTGTAATGGAGATTTTTATTTAAAAACACTGGCATTCGAATTCCCTCTACTTCGTTTTTTATCAGCTATAACACCTGATGTGCTGAATACAGCATGACAAATATCGCTCTAGAACAAGCACCAAACGCCAAGTTTTTTAGGTTAAAATTCGAAAGATTCGAATGACGAAAAAAGCGCGAAGATTCGAGTTTTCGAATCTCGAATCTTTTCAAGATTCGCGGGATTCGAGGATTCGAATGTTCCATCCGTAATGATTATGATTTCGGTGTCACACGTACCAGGTGCATCTATATATAGCTAATAATCTGCGTGGCCGCCTCTGGTTTGTATCACCTGCTGTACGCGCTGAGGCATCGAAAGATGTGTGAATCTTGTCCTGTGAAGTATTCATCTAGGCTGTATTGGTACTATGAAATAGCCATCCAGGCTCCAAAGTTCATCAAGGGTTGGTGGCGGACGGTCGTCCCGCTGTACTTGTCGTTTCAGTATGTCCCAGAGATCTTCTATGGGTGATAAATCTGACGATCTCTAGCCGGCCATGGCAGAAGTGGAACGTTGCTATCTCTGAAGAGAGAAGACAATGCTGTCGCTGCAACATGCGGTGTGGCATTGTTCTGATAAAATATAGACCAGGAAACGTCCTGCAAGTACGGAAGGGCGACCGGCCGTAGAATGTCAATGACGTAACTTGAGCTTGTTATGGGGGTATGGACTCCGCACGACAGCTGATCTGTTTTAGTATCCCTCGTATTGCTATGGTATGCCTGGTGCGAATACACTCTTTCCCACACCTCTCTCCCTGTCGTCGGCGAACACAGATGCGGGCATCATTTTCGCCTAAACAGAAGCGTGTTTCGTCCGAGAATACAATACTGGGTCATTCGTAACACTACTCCCTTTGTTCCAAACACCACTGCAGCCTGGCAGTCCGTTACTGCGGTGCAAGAGGTATTCTGAAGAGGGGTCGTCGAGGCTGCCCGAACTGTAATAACCGGAAATTTACAGCTGACGTGAGAGAATGCGTTACAGTTCGCCACTGCAGGGCCAACGCCGTTCATCATGCAGAACAGTCACTTAAAGACATCCTCATGAGATGACAGCTGTACTGCGGCAGTGTATGCGTACGACGTTCAGAACCTTACATCGCACACCCTGTGGCCTAGATAATATAATGGCTGTCACACGCTCGCTGTGAATATTTTGGGTACGTTATCGGATGCATTCACAGCAGTTGTCGCCAATCATGACTTCTTATACTCGTGGTAAAGCTAACCTGACTATGGTGTAAAAAGTAATAAGTGTGTACTTCCACTACATAATATACACTGGCGGAAAGTGAAAAAGAACACCAAGAAGGAATTGGCGGACGATCATGAAATTTACATATGGAAATGGGTTCGAATTTACGTGGGTGTGATGTTTATTTCGGGACCAACCGATGAGCGCTTACGCCACAGCATGGCATAATATGCAAATTATCGTCGGTGGTATTTAAGGAGTTCGGCGAAGTGAATATAATCAGTCGTCGGCGTACGGACACGTGCGAAGACCCTGAAGAAGCTGCAATGCCTGGACATGGAAGACGTGTACAATTTCAGCAATTATCGGACTTTGAGCGAGGTCGTCTAGTCGGACTCTGCGAGGCCGGGTGGTCGAACCGTCGTATTGCGGAGCGAATTGGACGGGAAATATCGGTAGTGGTACGATGGTGGCGTAGATGGTCCGAGGAACATTCCCACACGTGAAGACGGGAATCGGGAGTCACAGACGGACTGAACACTCTTCTTATGAGCCGACCGGTCGACGCATAAGAAGAGCGGCGTTGTCAAGCAGAACATCCACTGCGACGCAAATCCGAGCTGCCGTTGCACCTGAGGTGACTGTGCGAACAATCCGCAACCGTCTACTGAATGCAGGACTACGTGCACGGGTGCCTCTGGCATGTGTACCTCGTTAGGAACGGCTGCAGTGGTGTCGCCAACGTCTGCACTGGAGAACGCAATGGCGATCTGCCGTGTTCAGCTATGAAAGCAGATTCTGCTTGGGAGCCTCCGATGGCCATATGCGTGTTCGCAGACGCACAGGGGAGCGTCTCCACCCTTCTTGCATCGGCCTGAGACACACAGGGCCTATACCTGGTCTCCTGGTGTGGGGAGCGATCAGCTATCACTCCCGCACACAACTAGTGTTTGTACCGGGTACGTTAAACAGCACCTCCTACATCAACAACATCACTCAGCCCGCTGTTGTGCCATTTGTAAGGTCGGTCCATCGTGGTGTTTTCCAGCAAGATAACGCACGCCCACACACGGCACGTGCAACGCAACATGCACTTTAGGGTGTGAGACAACTTCCATGGCCTGCACGTTCACCGGATTTGTCCCCCATTGAGCACGTGTGGGATTTTATGGGACAACGACTTATCCGGTCTCCACCGCCAGCCACGACCATCCCCGATTTACGCGTCCAGGTTGAGGATGCTTGGAACTCAATACCCCAAACTTACATCCAACATCTGTACGACAGACTCCATGCCAAAATTGCACAGTGTGACGCAGTTCACGGCGGTTCAACCTCGTACTAACCATGTTACACGGAAATGTTATTTTTCAGTTTACCAGCAAATACAGCTGTATTTTGCCATAATGTTTTGATCACGTTATGCTCTGTGTTCCTTTATTATGCTGTATAAATTTCGTTGGTATCAGACGTATCCTTCTTGGTGTTCTTTTTTCACTTTCCGCCAGTGTAGATTCGTTCTAAAACCTCGTGTAGGAACTTCTACTGGGACTTAAAAATACATAGTTATTCTACATATTGTTGTTACGTACATTAAAAAAAATAATGAAGATATCAGTTTCAGTCGCATTTCGAAAAAATAAAATAAAATAAGATAAAGAGATATTCGTGTTTAGGTGACGTCATTCTTTTTCGTGTCAGTCGGAATTGTGTATTAGAAACGCTATACCCGAAGGATATTTACTGCAGGTGGAGGTGGGATAAACAAACAATGAAGTGATTGAAGTAACGCTAAGTTTTGCTCCTTTCTTCCAGAGGGGGTGGGGGTCGCTGTAAAAATATCAACGGAAACTTTCCTTTTGTCCAGCTTGCATTGCAGTCGCACTGGCACAGACTCGTCGTTTATAGGATGGTCACCAACATACTACGAGTCACTAATTCTGAGAAATACTGAAACCAATGAGATTTTTTCAGTGTAAAGGGTAGCCAGCGTGAACTTCATAATCAGCACGGGTTTGCCTCAAGTAGAGAAAACCTGCGAACAACTGAGAGCACTTGAGAACGAACGCATCCTGTTACTTCAGGAAGCAGGCAGGTCGTGTTAACGAATCACCCAACATCTGAATCGTTGTGATGTATAAGGGAGGCGGTGTTGGCAGCAGTGGTAAATGATGGCACACATACACGTCAAGAAGGTTCTGGTTCGCCTAGTTCGAAAACTGGGAAAGAGCCAAGGTCTGTTAACCCTGGAAACGAGCATCGCCTCTTTGTTCGACAAACCCGAACATCTCCGATAGCGTCTTTCTTCATCATTCAACGAGATTTAGCAACCTCTACGCAGCATCCTGTGTCATCGTGAATTATTCCGGGAAGACTTACGAAGGCTGCATTCCATTCTCTTCCCACATCTTCTATTAATCAGAGGCAATACTCCCTACCCCTTCCTACGTCTACCATTAACTACCCTACATCAAGGACCCTATCCGAAGTGGCGTCATTCCCAGGAATCAAGGTCTGCGTACGACTGGCGTCTCATAATTTTTTGTGAAGAATCCCGTTTCTGCTTTAGAGCGGATGACAAATGCATTCGCATATCGAGCAGCGCTCACGACAGGCCTCACTTGTGGAGCTGCACACCGCCATTTCTAGATGTATTATGGTGTAGGGTCGTACTTGATATGACAGCGAGACGCTCCCAGTCATTGTAACAGGGACGTTAACAGCACAGTGATACATTCAAGATATCCTGCGTTACTATTTTCTAACTTTCATACTACGCCTCGAAATAAAGAGTCCTATCACTCTGATACTATCAGGCGTACAAATAAGTTTTAAAGCGTTGTTTTTGTGTGTGACGCATACCGCTAATTTACATATCCGACATTCCCCCGCGTTGTTGTCATGTGACCGTAACAGGTCCAGCGTATAAAATCTGACACAGAAGTTTGCCCAAGAGTCACACGCACTTGCACATGATGGCAAGCGATACTGCATTTATTCGACAATGCATTCGTTACGAATTTCATCAAGGAAAAAGTTCTGCAAAAGGCATGTGCGTCGATCTGTTCTATTCTGGGGGAGAATATTGTATCGAAAAGCATTTGTAAGTTTTGGTTTAGAAGGTTTAAAGCAAGTGATCAACGTAACGGCGCACCGCAGAAGGTTGCACATGTGGGACTCCAAGCATTTCTGGATGAAGATTCGTCTCAAACGCAAGAAGAACTAGCAAAACAACTGGGGGTAACTCAGCAAACCATTTCCAATCGTTTACGCGCAATGGGAAAGATTCAAAAGGTAGGAAAATGGGTGCCACATGACCTGAGCCAGAGGAACAAGGATGAGAGTGGCATGGAGTTTTTGAAGCTATTGAATAAACAACACAGAAAGTCTTTCCTGTGGAAAATCGTTACGGGTGATAAAAAGTGGATATTGTACGACAATCCCAAACGCAAAAAACACTGGATAGACCCCTGTGAAGCAACGACTTCGATACCGAAACTCAGGATTCACTCCAAGAAATTTCTGCTGTGCATCTGGTGGGATATGAAGAGTGCGCAATTATGAATTTTTGGAACAGGGTCAAACTGTTACTGTTGATCGCTACAAGCAACAATTGCTGCGATTGAACCAGGAAATCTGTCGAAAACGTATATTCACAGGCAAAGTATTGCGTCCCGTGAAATTACTGCGTGACAACGCTAGGCCGCATGCCGCAAAATCGGTCAAGGAAACGTTACTGAAGCTTGGCTGGGAAGTTTTGGAGCACCCGGCGTATAGTCCAGACATAGCCCTTCAGACAATCATTTGTTCTGATTGATACAACATGGTTTGTTTGCTGTACGGTTCCGGATATGTGACGAAGAGCAAAAATGAGTTGACGATTTCATCGCGTCACACGACGAAGTATTCTTCATGGCTGGAATCCGTGAGCTGCCCGACCGATGGCAGAAGGTGATTGATAATGACGGCGCATATTCTGATTCGTAGAGGTAGTGTTGTTTTCTCTCAAATTACATGATGCGTTGTTTTAAAACACTTTAAAACTTATTTGTACACATAATATAATCACTTCTTTATATCTTCCTGTACAATGACCGTGTTAAGTTTCATTATGATAGGGCGCTTGCTTTGAAGTGCGTCGATTTTATTTCAATAGGCCACCGTTCAGCTTTCAATATTCTGCTGCCATTTGTCGCAACAACACAAGAGAAAGAAATGCTTGCTTGGTTTTTTGGTTACGGAATTCAAATCTACAACAGCAAACTGAAGAGATGGGAAATTTTGATACAGCTCCGGGAATAGTGGTGAAATTTGTAATGGCAACAGTGAAGTAATGAATCTGGTAGTTGTAAGAACAGCGAGATTGATTCATAATGCTGGATCAACCATGCCTGCTCCACGATAAGTTGGGAGAAAGCAGATTTAATAAACGCAATGTTTTCGAATATTTATTACTTTTCACATATTTGGTTGTAATAACAGTCGACAGTGTTTCGCGGTTAATGACCTTCGTGAGCAACACAATGGGCTGTATAGAGTCGCCTATCTCTAATTTAAGGCAACTAGCTCCAGGGAGTGCAGACAGTCAGTGCCGTGACACAATTATACCATCTATGCCTCACCGGGATTTGAACTCAGACCCTAGGCCACGAATGATCAGAAGCCAGTGCTTCGTACAACTCCCCCACTGGGGTGTTTTTCGTACACTCTGTCATGGCAATCTGACTGAGACGACATCCTAAGGAAGATAATGCTCAATGGTAAACAGTTTCATGTACATTTACAAAGTAAGTGAAGTCAGGTACGTGACAGGGATCTTTAGGAAACTTCCAAAAGATATTAATTACGCCTCCCCGGTGGCGCAGTAGCTAATGGATAGCTTTTGATCATTCGTGCGAGATGGATCTGGGTTCGATTCCCGGTGGGACATGGATGTTGTGTCGGTCTTACGGCACTGGCTCTTTCACTTCCCAGGAGTCTGTGGCCTTAAATTATGGGCGGGCGACTGCTTATAGCCCACAGAGTTGCTCACGATGGTCGATAACCTTTTAAGTGGCCGATGTACCTAAACCAAAAGTTGACCAAATTTTACCGCGCTCCTCAAACAGAAGTGTTCTCATAGTGGCCAAGCTATGCGATCGCTACGGGAAAACAATTCCTTTCCTTCTTTCATTCCAGAAGTACCGATTATAAATCTGTCGATGGTTGTAAATGCTCCCTTACAGTATGTAGTCGGATTCCCTTATAGTTCTTTATTCTCTGTTCCACCACCCAAGGAATAATTCGGAAGTAGTCTCCTGGACATGGGCACTGTGTCGCAGGGTAGAAATAAGTTACTTAAACATCTTTTCTCTTCTTTCTTAGATTTGTCGCCCTTTTTATAGCATTCTTAGGGGGAAACGTAATCAAACAAGAAGGATTAAGGACAATCATGCCCCCAAATGACCACTTAGAATGACAAACCTCAGATGAAAACAACGATTTCTGGTGCGCAGGTTCATGTTTTTAACCCCGTGTCAATTCGTTCCAGCCCGTTAAAGGGTTAAATCGCTAATAAAAAAAACAGATATTAAGTACACCAATAATAACAAAGTAAAAAACAAAGTCATATAATCTGGGAGAATGGTGTACATCAAAAATTCACCCTGCCTACAATCACGTACTTTATCGTAGGCAGGGTGAAATCAGCCTCCCTGTACCAGCCAATAATGATTCAAGAAATTTGGTTTTATTACCTGCTTTAAAGATTTTTTCTTTGCTTTTTCTAAAAAGTAGCACGATTTGTTGCGTAATTTTCAGCTACAAGCCACTACTGCAACAAATACATTTTTCTATTTGTAGAGGCGCTACACGCCACACTGCTGTAAGCGTAGCGTGCTATTTCCTATAGCTGCTCTTAGTGCTGTGGTTAAATTCATTAATCATCGCGGAAATTCGTCAATCGTTGCTTCGCTTTCCTTCTTAGTTTACCGCCCTGAATAAACAACAATGCAAAGCACCCAGTGCAAACATGCCTGGAATATAAAAAAATATCAAGTGATGTCCTCAAATTTGGCCCAGTTGACAAATGGACTAAATTTAACAAATGATCGACAAACAGATAAACGAAAGTTATTTTCAGATAGCTGCGGAGCACCTACAAATGTGAGAGTGTGAATACGATTTCACGTGTTTATATACAATTTCCAAAAAAAAAAAAAATAAATAAATAAAAATAAAAAAAACTGTAAGACTGTAATGATTTAACAATGTGGTATATGTAGAAAACCTCCGATGCAGGTGTTTATGCCTTTCCACTACAATATCTGAACAGCTCCAAGGGTTACAACATCTGAATCTGAATGACCAAGCGTTCGTTCAGAATTAGACTCAACGAACATAAAAGAGACACAAGGGATGGAAAGGCAACCAATGCCCTGTCAAGTGAAAAAGTTCAAGCCCGCTGATCCTATGTGGGATGATATAAAGAAATTAGCTTTCTACTCCACGTCTAAATCTACAGCCATTCGCGAAACCTTAGATACCATAACCAACAGTGGGGCTTGCAATGATAGCGTCTCTTTAGAATCGCCACTGATGCTATCTAATGGTAAAAATGGGGATATAAAAACTTAGATATTACATGGGAAATATCTTCACCATCGAGCACTGTCCGACGTGAGGTGGTTTTCAACTCTGAATTTTACAATCAGCGATATTTTGAAAAGTACATTACACGTCGCGCCCTCTAGCGGTAAAACTGCTGCGCGTTATTTGTAGAAGAAATTTTAGAAAAAATGATCCTAGCAATCTTTCTTTTTTTTTTTTTTCCCTCTAACCCTCGAAGTTGAGTAACACTCTGGTGTGACATTGGAGCATTACTTTCGGCGACAAGCTGATTTCATGACGAGTTTTTTTTTTGTTTCATAAATAAATGCTTCAAGTGGGGGGATGCATCAAATAAAAAAATTTACATCTCTTAACGAAAAATCTGCGCATTATTTTGCAATAGAAAATACACGCAAAATATTCGCACATATGAGAAAAATAATTCTCAAGCAAAAGCATTATATCAGTTGGGCTTTTAGAATCACACACAGAGCTGCAGTCTCATACAGAAAAACACCTTTACGTTTCCAGCGGAAAATCTGCCCATCATTAGAAGCAGAAAATACTCACAAACGTGTCTGTCATTGAGGCATATTGGAATCAAAGCTAATTTCGTAATGCGCATTATACTGTATGAAAGTATACACAGTCCAGTCAAAAATTATGACCACCTGTTAGCATGCGATATGAATTCCTCGTGCTGCCAATACCGCAGATATATCACGTGGCATTGGTTCAGTGAGACCTCTGAACGTTTCTGTAGGGATGCTATACCATGAAGACACCCAGAGCTTCTCTGAAATCCTCAAAACTCATTGGTGGTGGATCCATACGTCAGACCTGTTGGTCAAGGTAGTCCCACAGATGTTCAATGGGATAGATATCTGGCGAGTGTGGTGTCCAGGATAGTTAGCTAAAGTCACTGGAATGCTCCTGAAACCATTCTTGCACACGCATAGCAACATGGCAAGGAGCATTATTTTGCTGAAAGCAACCTATGCATCGGGGTATACATTCATCATGAATGCTGAATCATATTAAAGTACGAAGGCCAGGAAAAAACCCACCGTACTCTTGCTGGAAGCAACCCATGTCATCGGGGTAGACAGTCATCATGAATGGGAGCACCTGATTTGTCACAGTGGATAGGTAGCCTGGCGCGTCCATCATGCGATCGAGGGGATGATTGCTCCCAATGATTCGCAGGAAAACATGCCTCACACTGTGTAACTTTCTGCCCATTTCTTCACAAGTATCGTGTTGAGATTATTTTTTGTCAGCAGTGCTTAGCCATGCTCTTCACTGGTCATCCACACGATAAAGCAGAAAAGTTGTTCGTCTGAAAAGACGACACTCGTACACTATTCGATGGTCAAGTGCCTCCTCTCAAATACAAATTCCCGTAGCAATCATCGATTTCTGGCCGTCAGCATGGGTGACTTGAGCGAACGGCATCTCTGGAGACCCAAAGAGAACAGAGTTCGTTGGAGTGTGGTCTGCGATCCATTTCTGGATGTTCGCGCATTAAATGCTCTGCCCAGATGTTCCAATGTTGCCCGTTTGTTGGATTGTACTATTCGGGATAGTCGTCGCTGCCCTCGATTACTGCAGGTCTTGCCGGTTTCCTTTCATTTCTTGAATATTTTAAAAACTGAACTGCGTGAACATCCCACAATAGCGGCCGTTTTATAATGCTACCACCCTTAAGTGGGTAGTCAACAATCATTCCATTTTCAAACTCCGTTAAGTGACGTCCTTTTCCCATTTTCATCCGAAAGTGCGTGCTGTCCGCGAGTTCGTGTCCTTTTAAATGCCTTACAAGATTTTCATAAGTCGCTACGCACGCCATCTGAATGCTGGTTACGATTTCTTCTCACATCAGGGATGGTCAGAATGTTTTGAGTGGACTATATTCAAGGTCTCAACTATAAATAAATATTCACTAAATGGTTTCTTCGTAATAAGTGAAAGCAGATATGCATCGAATACAGCGACTGATAGTTTCTCTTGACCATGAATGTGTTTTCTGCAAAGATATACAGGGGGTGGACAGAATAATGTGAACACCTAGGAAAAGAGGGTTTTACAAACCTAATAGGGTATGGGACCACCTTTGCCATTCAAAACTTCCTGAGTCCTCCATGGAATGGACGCATACAAATCATGGACGGCGTTTAGTGGGTTGTTACACTATTCTTCTTGCAGAAACTGCACCAGGTCCTTGAGAAATGCAGGAGGAGGATAAAGGGAGCTTACTGTGTTTTCCAACACAAACTAAAGTGGCTGGACGATATTTAAGTTTGGTGATTGGGTAGGCAAAGGAAGGTTTCAAAGTTCGTCCTCATGTTGTTCAAACCCTGATTGGGCGTTATCATTTTGATAGATAGCATCCCTTGCCGGAAACAACGCCTAAGCCATTGGATGGATTTGGTCGTCCAAAATGGTTTCATACGCCCTCTGCCAGTCATCCGTCCTTTCAAGGTGATCGGGGGACCTACTGAAAACCACGTATGACCGCCCAGAGCATGGCAGAACCACCACCATGCTGCACTGTTTGGAGCAGACAGCCTGGGTTGAACGCTTCTGATGGTGCTCTTCACACGTCAACATGTCCTGCGGTGGGGAATAGTGTGAATGTGGATTCATCCAAGCACATCACACGCTTCCATGCATCGGCAGTCCACGTTGGCACCACTGTCGTCGCCGTTGTGCATTCACCCGGTCACGAGACGTTTAGTAATAGCAGCTTTGCCATGAATATTTTGTTTATGCAGTTCCGTGCTCATTGTGTTTGTTGATACTGGGGTCTGGAGATGCAGATTTAGCTCCGCACTAATTTTCGGCACCGTGGTCTTCTTACTACGGGTAACAATCCTCCCCTGTTATCTCCTGTCTGTATCAGTTAGGGTCGTTTTTCCGGAATCTCTTGTGTTTCGCAGACAAGGTTTTGCCACGAACGCGGTATGCTGTCATGACGCTAGTTACAGTAGCTCTCGATATACCTAATACCCTAGCGATTGTTGTTATGAAGGCACCAACTAGCCGGCCACCAGCAATTAGCCCTCTTCCGAAGAGCGTTAGGTCGCTCATTTCGTCGTCACCCTGAAAGGAATTTGCAACCAGACACTTTAAATGCACTTAAACACGACCTTGAGGTTCTAAAAAAAGCTATTACAACCAAAAATTGGTGGATACCTTTGCGTATTGCGACGTACGCAGCTGCATTAAAAGTCACGTCTCTCAGCGTGGCGTTCACATTGTTCTCTCCAACCAATGCAAGTTTGATCACTGACACTATGCAATATGATTAAGGAATTGAACTAGGAGAACATTTTATTTTTGTTTTAAATTGTTGGGTAAAAGACTTCGGTAAAGGAAGACATCTTTTGTCACACATACGGCAGAGCGTGGTAATCCCGATCATTATATGATGATGCTGTGGCATACACTGTTGGGCTGAAACAGGTAAGTGGCATGCAGAAGATTGACGACAAATTATGTGGTCGAGTCTCGGACGAATCTCAACGCCTCATCTCGCAAACTGCCTGTCATTACTCCACCGATGGCGTACATGATAATATCTGCAGTCATAAATGTTTTGTTACTGGCAGTCAGCACCATCATAGCAAACCTCATTATTGTATCAAATACAGACTGAAGGATGCCATTAACAAGGCTTTTCACTTCGGAGCTCATCTGCATAGATTTTTCTCTCACTTTTTTTAAAATTCCAGAAACATTGATGGATGAATCTGGAACTCTTACATTTATACGATATAACCATTGACAAGAACACCTGATAACTTCTGCCATTCTGGACGATCCTTTGCATACACACTTCACATGTTTTGGCGCTGATCTTTTGCTTCCAGTTTTCTTTGCTTCTTTTTCTATTTCCTTAATCAAATGTGAAAGGATGAAATCCAAAATGGCTTCAAGTGCTTTTCTAGCTGACTCGCGAAAGCGGCATCCATACTGCTGACAAGCCTTCTTCACTTGGCTAGAAGGTATAGAATGCTTGGTTTTCCGTTGTACATTCAGTCTTTCGCAAACAGACAGCTTGCTCCTTCTTGTTTTACGTGTTTCGTTCTTACGTAAACAGTATTTAGGAGGGAGAGGCATAACGGACGGCAAGCTGTCCACAATATTTCGTGTAGTCACATCTTTTTCGTCCACCTCTAAACGAACCAGAGATCCTGAAAAGAAAAAATCAAATATATCTGCATATACATATAAACCTTTTTTACGTTAACAACATTTTTGCATAAACCTTTATTTCAACATTTTTGACAAACACAAAACAATACATAATGCAATCTATAAAGCTTAAAAAAATTGGAAAAACAACAACTAATTATTATCAATAGTGGCTGTAGCTAACACCGCGTCACATGCAATATGAAAAAACAAACAAACAAGAAAGTTGACACCGAATTTTCGGGTGTAACGTCTTTTTAATCCGCTCTGACGCAAATTAAATTTATCAAAGCTATTCAAAGTCAATGGAACCGGCATGGAAAACAATAGATCTGGCCAAAGAAAGAAGATTTTCAATCGGGTTTTTAATCCCTCAGATATTGCTGAAAACGGAATCGTGAGCTTATGAACTCTTAGAAACAGAGATATCGACAAAAATAAGATCTGACTTTACGTCCCCTGGTGGGAAAACCATGCATTATTTTAGGAAGAAAGTATTCTCAAAACGTTTATCCGTATAAGCGGTATCGGTCGATGAAAAAAAAAATTGTCGAGTTTTCAGGATCCCAGATTTTGCAACAAATACTTCAGAAGCAGAAATTAACACATATGACACCTGGTGGCTAACCATTCTTTACCAAACATTAGAAATTATGTGAAAAATATTTTCCATCAGGTCTTGCATGCGATACACGAAGAATTTTTCAAATCAGAGCTTTAGGAGCAGAAATAACGCAGAAAACACAATTTACCTTTGTGCCCCCTACCGGAAAGTGTATGATTTACTTGAAAATCTTGAATTTATGGGAAAAGCATTTCGCATCCGAAACACTATCGAACAAAGAAGGAATTTTTCAAATCGTACTCTTAGAAGTAGAGATTTTGACAAAAATAAGGTATACATCAGCGCCCCCTGGCGTAGAAACCATGCATTTTTTCAAGAAGAAATTTTCCTAAAAGGTTTGTCGACATGAGTAGTATCGGTCAACAAACGACGTTTTTTTCAATCGAGAATTTAGAAGCTCATATTTTGCTGCAAATACATCAGAAGCGGAAATTGAGACCTACGCCACCTGGTGGCGAAACCATTTTTCTCAGAAAGTAGAAATCTTGTGCAAAGGATTTCCCATCAGGAGCTGTATCCGGTGCAGAAAGAAGTTTTCAAATCGGAGATTTAGAAGCAGATATATAGGGGGAAACGCAATTTACATTTACGCCCCCTAGCGGAAAGTCTATGAATTACTTGAAAATTTTGAAATTATATGAACCATATGTCACACTAGAAACACTATCCAACAAAGAAGGAGTTTTTCAAATCGGACTCCTAGAAGTAGAGATATTGACAAAAGTAAGATATACATCTACGTCCCCTGGCGTAGAAACCATGCACTATTTTATGAAGAAAATGTTTCTAAAAGGTTTGTCGACATGAGTAGTATCGGTCAACAAACGACGTTTTTTTCAATCGAAAGTTTAGAAGCTCGTATTTTGCTGCAAATACAACAGAAGCGGAAATGAACATTCACGCCCGCCTGGTGGCCAAAGTATTCTTTACCAAAAATTTGAAATTATATGCAAAAGATTTTCCATTAGGAGATGTATCCGCTGAAGAAAAAACTTTTCAAATCGGAGTTTCAGAAGAAGAGTTATCGGGGAAAATGTATTTTACTTTTACGCCACCTAGCGGAAAATCTATGCGTAATTTGAAAAGGTAACTATATATAAAATACTCTTCGCCATAATTGGAATCGAAAGATATAAATTTTTTTCCAATCGGACGTTTAGAAGCAAATATGTGGAATAAAACGTATTTTTGAATTCGACATCATCTGCATTTACGCCCTCTACCGGCGAAATTGTACATCGTAAAAAAAAAAAACGAAATAAAGGATCATCATTTGCATATTTCAAGCTTCCCCATGCAAAAAGAATTTTTCAAATCGGACCAATAGTTGCTGAGATGTCGTGGGTACAGATGGACGGACGGACGGACGGACGGACAAACCGATAACAGAAGCACGATCTTTTTACCAAAGACGTGCCAAAAAACAACAACTGGGATACCTCTCTAACGCCACGTTGGTTCTCCTCACGATCTGAGCAGCAACGCGACAGGACATGGACTCCACTAGCTCTCTGTAGTACGGTAGAGACAGGGCACAACATCCCAGCAAAAACACAAGTGCTGGGAAACTGCTGGCCACCAGCTGGCAGTGATGGGTCACTGATGGCTGAAATCTGCCGCTCACGGCCCGGTAGCGGTCCGTTGGTGGCAGCGTTATCAGTTGGCGTGCCATTGATGGCCCTGCAGCATCGCCGTGAATTGTGGGCCTCCAAGCAAGTGCCACTAGTGGCTCGTTGCTGGCAATCAATGCAACCCCAACAGCAGGTGGAAGCAACGGACTGCGCATGCGCAGAAGCAACATTTGCTGTGTCTCTCATATTACTAGTTAGTTGAAGACGACGCTATCGCCATCGTGTTATTTTAGTGGATGTTAAGAAAAAAATCCATATGTAGAGAGGCGAATTAATTTCCTAATGAAATTCCACGTCGACGAATATATCAGATTAAGCCATGAAATACACCCACTCCATTCCCATGAATAACAATTAATGGAATGGAGTGTGTGAATAACAAGACAAAATTTGAAACCGCTTGAAACAAATGTTCTGGAAAACCATTAAAACAACGTTTGTTGGAAAAAAAAAAGAATATACGCGTACAAAATTTATTAATTATTTGAAAGAAAAAAAGCAACGCTATGTGGATATAATGTACTCATCCATGGGTTGAGTACACAAGACTGGGAGGAATTCGCTTCTAAAAATAACGAGAAGTCAAATAAAATAGCTTTCCTCTTTAAAGCAAATGTAGCTTCGGACAACGGAAAGGAAAGAGACAACGTTAAAAATGTAACAGAATTTGACATGAACCCGGGTAAATATATATTAATTCAACAATCTCCTTTCAAGACGACAAGGACAGTACAAAACTTTGGAAAGCGACTCTAAAGTATGTACACTCCTTAAAAATGAGTGAAGTTCCCTTAAGGTAAAAAAAAAAAACCAACTATCGTTACGTTGAAAAATTAAATTTAAACACCGTTGTTTCCACCTGGTGTTGGGGTTTCTTAGGTCGCCAGCTACGGGTCACTAGTGGCACTTGCTTGGTGGCCCGCAATTCACGGCGATACTGCAGGGCCATCAATGGCTGCAAACTGATGGCGCTGCCACCAACTGACCGCTATCGGGCCGTGAGCGGCAGATTTCAGCCAGCAGTGACCCATCACTGCCAGCTGGTGGACAACAGTTTCCCAACACTTGTGGTTTTTGCTCGGTAATACCTCCTTGAAAAATTGTTTAGAGTCAACGTGCAAATGATTGGGTACATTCTTTCCTTTTCGGATATTTGTCGATATTGTAGTTGATCCGAACAAAGAGTTCAAAGTAACTGAATGTCTTTTCCCATTTTCATGATGACGTGCACTGCTGAGAAAAAATGTTTACACCATTGTCTGTTTCAGTGATGTTTCAATGAATTATATAAATTAATCTAACAAAATATGATTTTTTAAACTCCTGTTTGGAGAAAGATGTAATATTTCCCTATGCAAATGTTGAACTACGACAAGATTAAATACAACTTACATAAAAATTCAGTACTTTTAATGTCAAAAAAAAATTTAAAAACAAAGACTGTCTCAAAAAAGTATGCATTTGATAATTATGCAGATAATATTTTAAGAACTAAAAAGAGCAGCTAGAGAAAAAACCAGTATTTTGATACATCCAAAAATTTATAAAATTACTTTCAGCTAACCCAAAAGACATTTAAATGTATATGTTACTAAGGATCTTTACCACAGAAACAAAAAATTGAGATGATTCAGAATTGGTAGCACAGCTTCAATCAAAAATGTTGTATGAAACATTTAAAAGAACTAAATCGATAGAGCATTCGCATGTCCTTCACGTGGAAAAAATGGAAATCACAAAATCAAGTTCAAACATAAAAAAGTGGTTGCAAGAGTAGAATTTCTTTCCATCTTTTTCAATGTGACAGAAAGTCACAAGATGTCTATGCTATCTAAGAACTGTGCAAACAATGTCTTCTCTATAAGTTTCACAAGGAATCTATAGCATTGCAATAAAACATTTAAATGACCGAAATTAATTTCAAAGTTCACCACATGTTAAAAAGGAATTGCCGTTGCAATTTGTTCACATTACCTGGGGCATCAAATCCAAAATGAGATAATTCATTTGTTGTCTTCTGAGATTAAATCTATCATTGTGAAAATGATAGAAGACAGTAAGTACTATTCACTGATTTTAGACTGCACACCGGACTGCAGCCATCAAGAACAGATAACAGGGGTCATTAGATACTTTATTTTCAATGACGTAAGAAACGAAGTTGAGGTAAGAGAATTTTCTGGTCTTTTGTGAAATTCTCAATCCAACAAGTGCTGGCCTGACTACTTTTATCACTAATCCTTAGCGGACAACAATTTAAAAAAATGAAAATATGCGCGGACAGGGTATGACAATAGCACAAACATGAGAGGAAAAAACCGGTTAGCAGGCCCATGTACTAAACAAAAATCCACGAGCATTTTATGTTCCTTGCTCTGCTCACAAGCTCAATTTTGTAGCTTATGATGCCACAAAAGTAAATTATCAGATAACTGATTTTTTTTCTGTCATTCAACGTCTGTTCACATACTTCTCTTGCTCGACTAAGAGGTGGGGAATTTATATGAAAAATGTATCTGTTTACCCTGAAAGCAGTTGCAGACACTCAATGGGAACTCGAGTTGAAGCAGTGCAACCTATGCGATTCGGTTTATCGGAAGTTTGTGACAGCTTATCAGAAATTATCGATGACGAAAACAATGAACCTACCAAACATAACGCTCAATGTTTGTTAGAAAAATTGGAACCTTTTACGTTTATATGTTCCATCGTTTTATGGTATGAGGTGTTATGGAGAGTAAGCTAGGCTGATGACTGTACCTGCACCATTTAAATGCAGACTACGCAGGGATATGCGGAACTCCCTCAAGGTTAGAAAAGTGACGGAGCTGAGCGAGCAAACCCGTCAGTCACCGGAAACTAGTCTTTCAGTCGGACAGATTCGCTCTTGGGACCTGTGGGGATCTGCCGCACCCCACGGGACCGGCACTTTGCACACTTCAGTCATAGCCCGTGTGTGCGACGTGCTAATGGGCGGGGCAAACGGATTTTAATTTTTTTCACAGCACTGGCTGAGAGATTAGTTCGCCAACGCGAGTTTTGGGACATATATCCTTTAATGGTATCTATGAAAATGAAATACATGCACATTCAGTTAAATGAGGGTCTCATGCAATCCCTCTCACAAAAGATTCAGCAGTATTGAAAACACAATACACAGAAATATTTACATGGTCCGCATGACTAGGGCTTGTGCTACGGCGATAACTCCGGGCCACAGTCATCAGAAACACCTCGGTCATAGAGCAACAACGCTGCACTCAAAAGCAACGCGCCTCTGAGAAGTTCCACTGGCGATCAACCAAAGTTGATGTGGTTTTTAACCTGCTCAAGTTCACGTTGCAGACTGGGACAGGGGAACAGGTTTTACTGAAGCTGGAGTGGACGAAGTCCAGCTTCAGACGGAACTTGGTATTCGCAGCCGAGCAATTGCTGCACTTAGGTGAGGCTGCACACTTGTGGTGCTGGTGCCCAACATCCCCGCAATCGCCACACCTGTCTTCAGACTCGTGACAGTTGCTACGAAAATAGCCGAAGACATTGCAGCCGAAGCACCTGACTTCAAGCAAGAACTCTTTAAGACGGAGGACTGACCAACCCAGGTTCAGTCTTCTCCGCTTCAAAGCTTGAAGGCTCGGAGCTCCACGCCTACCACCCGGTGGACCCGGCCTCCCTTAGCCTTAATGGGAAAACGGGCAGTTAACGCGTTGTCGAGGTCGGGGTTCTGCTCGCGAAACCCTTCCTTGAACACCTTTTGTGAGATCTCCCCGTCGACGCCATGGACGATCAACCGGGGAAGTCTCCTTTGTGGGGTTTTAGGAGATGTACAATCTGCGGTCAGGGAATTGCACCTCAACTCCTAGGCGAGGCGGTTGAGTTCCTCTCGGCGGGAACACTCCACCTAAACTCCTCCCTTCCTAACGCTTCGAACACATTTGACCCCAAGCTGCAACTTTGCAGGGTTGACTGCAGCTTGCAGGGTCTTCTCACGTCAACAGAGGACGTGCTCTCGACAGTGGGATAGACCAGGAGAACGTGTCTCCGGTCCCCCAATTTCTGCTTACGTAGGGTAGGCAAAGTACCTTTCACTTTACTAGTCCCCCTCCTAGCAGCTTCGGCGTAGGAGACCACTTCGGCGTCGACTCGACGGCGCGACGGCTCAACTGCATTCTGTCTACCAACTAAGACTGCTGTTCCATGTGCTCGCTTGTTACAAGCACTGCGGATCCCACTCAGGGCCGCCTTAATTTTATATATATACCTGAGGAGGTGACCCGGGAGTCTCTGACTCCACCTCCCCAAGATAAGAATTAACTTGACTAAGAAAGGCTGCTAGGATAGACACAGAGGTCGTCTCGGGATGCTGGTTTACCTCCAGAGTGGACTCCGGAGGACCAGCGAGCGACCTCTATTTTCCAGAGATGGCTCGGGCTGGGGCGATGTTTCCCCCTTGTTTGCCACGGATGGGAATGACAAAAAAGTGTCTACACCCCATTTTGACCGGGTTGACACGGTGGTGTTGGAGGAGATGCCCTTGACGTATGTGGTGGCCAGTGGTGACTTTTCAGGTTGGAGAGCCCTCGAAATGGTCTTCGAGGGCTTAGTGCGGGTCACTTTCTTCCGACTGGGTTCAGAAGAGGAGGGGGAAACCCCTATGGAACTACCTACAGGGCTGGGTAGTTTACTGGCCACTAGCTTCAGTGCCCGAGTTGGCCCGGACAGGTTAGGGGATGACCCCTTCTTTGAGCTGCTGAACCTTTGCGGGCAGCTGACATCTCTGTGTGAGAGGAAGCCAAAAAGTACAAAGTGCTAAGTGGGCATCCTGAGGTTCTCCCACTCTAGCCCAAACTCACCAATACGGCGGAGCGCTCGCTTTGGCCTAATCCTGGATCAAAGAGTCCAGGGACCAGGGGGACCAAGATGGAGTGGTAAAGCTCCCCTGCGCTCACCACCGACAGTAGCCCTAGTGCAATCTGTATTCAACACTCGCCAATCGCATAGAAACTTGCTCTCCCACCGTTGTCAGACCGGCCGGTCTTATGGAGAGTAAACGTTGTTTCCAAAATGATGCAAAATCGAAACACAGATTTATCATCTTGCATTGAACATTTAGACCTCCCTTAAAAAAGTCTCGCAAACTACCGAGACAAATTTGAACACATGATAAATCTGTGTCTGAAAGTGCCACTTTCCTTCTCAACAGTTTCGAAGGATAAAAAGAAAATAATGTTTGAATATGAACACGAAGATGAAACTATGACCAGCTCTAAAGATAATTACCGCATATATATTTTTATATTATCATTGACACGGCTGCTAGATCAATCGACGAATGATTTGATTTGCTTCAAAAATCACAGTGAAGTGTTCAGTTTTTTTGTACGAGTTTGAGAAAATGTCGGAGCTGAGTAAACAACAACTGTTGAAACAATGGCGTTGATCTTGAAATAAAGCTATCCGATGAAACGGACGAAAACTGCTCGAAGGACATAAGAGCTATGGAACTTTCAGATGAGCTTAGTATCCTTTCAACTTTTCTAAAAACCGAAACTTCACCAAAAGATGTCTTGCAATAAGAATACACTGACGGGAACGTTCCCAAACATTACAATAGCATTACGGATTTTATTAACGCGCCCTGTGACAGTTGCTTCTCGAGAGAGGTTCTTCTCGAAATTAAAACTGATCAAAAACTATTTGAGATCAACAATGCTACAACAAAGACTAACTGACTTAGCTCTAATATCCCTTGAAAGTGAGAAAATTGATTTGAAAAATGTTTTAGAAAATATTGCTGGATTGAAAGCTGGAAAGGTGAGATTCCTTTAGCGTATCTATGGAATATAAAATTACATACTTTTGATGTAGAACAGAAATTCCATTGCTTTAAGTTAGAAAGTGCACTGACTAATCTTCTGAATCCTCTGAGTGTCCATGGACGAGTTAACTGGTCCTCTGTGAGCGTTCCTCAATGTGGTAGAGACAAAATTTTTCGTACTGTGGAAAGTTTTGAAATCCAGCTCACTTCTTAGCGCTTTCAATAGTGTTTCCACAGGAAGAATTAATTTGTCTCTGTCGCTTTGAGGAACACTCACTGAGAACGAGTTTCTTCTCTGCTGCTTTTGCGCGTTTGGGTTTCCAGATTGTGTGTTTAAAAAAAATGGAAATATTATTTCTCTTCGTTGCTAAAGTTTGGTTTAAATTACATGTTTTCAATTTTCAATTTTGCAGCTTTTGCGCGAATTCTAATTGAAAAGGTTTTGCTGTTTTTTGTTTTTTGTTTTTGGCGCTTTTTTTTTATGTCCGGTGATCTTTTCTTTTCTTTTTTTTTTTTCTTACATGCAGTGCTGATGGATTTGCTGGTGCTTGGTGCTTTTTCTTGGAATGCTTATTTCCTGCAAAGTTTTTAATGCTGAGGTTTGCTGGTCCTTGATAAAGCCAAAGCTCAGCATTTTCAAAACTTTCTGCAATCCTACTTGTTTTTCCCTGCTCAACTGCTTTGGTGTTTCTTTCTTTCCTTTTTGGCTCCAGTTGTGGAGCCAAAAAAAGATTGCTTTTGAGAACTCTTCCTTGCTGCTTTTGCGTGTTTGGGTTTTCAGATTTTTTTTAAATTAATTTTCCTGTTCGTTGTTAACAGTTTGGTTTAAATTATATATACAGGGTAATCAGAATCGACAGCACAATAAACTTGCCGGAAGATTTCTCGTGGAGAAAGTAGCCGAAAACCGTTGTCCGTTGTCCGATCGGACGTCGCATTTCGGAGATATACGCGCCGAAATTTTCGTGACGTCACATCCGGTAACGCACATGCTCGTTGAAGAGCAACGTGGATAATTATACAGACGAACGTATCACAAGGCAGTCAAGCCACCCCGGTGGGGCAGTGGTCTATTACCACAGGATTATCCTCGAAGACAGGCATACTGTGAATGGCTGCTACAGCAACATGCTGATGATAATAGTTTAATCAGCCGGATCTTGTGGACTGATGAAGCAAGGTTTGCACGGCAGGGTATCTTCAACACATATAATAGTCATGTTTGGGCATTGAATAATCCGCACGCAACACCTGAACACGCTCACCAGGTTTGGTGGTCGTGTGGAAGTGATTCCGCTTCTATGCCCTGACCTTTGATCCAATTTCGCCCATTTTCAATAGGGTTGGTGGCCAGGTGGTCCCCTGCCACATACTAAAATTTCATTGAAATTGAACTTTTTTACGTTAGTTATGACGCATAACAGCCGAGGAATGGATCCCGCTCCTATGTACTGACCTTTCACCCCATTTCGTTCACTTTAAATAAGGTTCCTTCCCAGGAGATACCCTACCAGATACTAAAATTTCATCGAAATCGAAAGATTGTTACGCGAGTTATCGTGCGGACGGACAATGCACACAACGTGTGACGTAATGAAGCAGATAGGAATCGCGACCATCTGCTCGCAAGAGTATGACGTCATAAAACTTTAATAGGATCAACACATAACGCGTGACGTAATGAGACAGATGGCGTGACCGCGCGCCAACATTCTCAAACGCGAGATTGTGACGTCATAAGATTTCTAAGCATTGGAAACATTAATGGAACAACGCCATGACACTAAAAACGTTATGATTCGGGGTGGTTATTTAACCCACTAAACGAATTCTCCTAAAGTCGAGATCAAGCTAAATCGATTTCTAGTACCAGGAAACGGTAGGTTAACGACTTTCATTAGTATTCTTAGAGCCGTTTTCAAAATAAAATGTACATACATACATACAAGAATTGCTACTTTAAGGTGGACGTCAAGTAATTTTGCTTCCTATACTTCCAATGGAAAAATTTTAGCACACATTTTCTTCACAATTAATGCGTTCCCAAGAATGAAAATTTGAACATCGATTAAAATAGCTTCATTTCATAACTTGGAATACCTAATTTTCCATTGGAAATATAGAAAGCAAAATTACTTGACGTCCACCTTAATAGTGTGGGATAAGGGCGATGGAATATATCCCGATCCTATGTCCTGACCTTTGACTCCATTGTCCCATTTTCAATAGGATTCCTCTCCAGGTGGTGCCCTATCACATAGTAAAATTTCCTCGAAATGGAACCACTGTTACGCACCTTATGACGCATAAGGGCAATGGAATGCATCCCGCTCCTATGTCCTGACCTTTGACTCCACTTCACCCATTTTCAATAGGGTTCGACCTCAGGTGGTCCCCTACCCTACCACATACTAAAATGTCATCGAAATCGAACCATATTTACGCAAGTTATGACGCATAAGGGCAATTGAATGGATCCCGCTCTTATGGCGTGACCTTTGACCCCACTTCACCCATTTTCAATAGCGTTCGTCTCCTGGTGGTCCCCTACCACATACTAAAATTTCATAGAAATCGAACCATTTTTACGTGAGTTATCGTGCCGACAGACGGGCGGAAAAAGCTGTAGCATATACGCTTCTTCAACCTACGGTTGGGAACGTAAAAAAGGGGGTAATAGTCACTCCCCTCAAGTGTCGCTTTAAAGGGCATTCGATTAGGGCGATGAAGGAGATGAAGTATTGGGACGTACTACAGAGTGTAAAGCACCCGTCAAGACGACAAGTCTGCAGCGATACATTCCCTCCGTGTAGCTTAGTTGGGAGAGCAACATATTCCGGAGAGAGGGGACGCGGTTTCGATCTTCATCACAGACAAATTTGTGTTTTCACAGGATCTGGGGGTTATCTTACATATCAAGATGTCCGGACTCCCACACCTAAGATATCTGAAAGACAGGTGTTCAGTAATACTAAACAGGATCAACGACATGAGGCTGACTGGGCCAGGCAAGAAACCGGTACACAAGCAGGGTTTTGAATCCTAACCTATGCCTGTTCGGCATGGTGTTCGAACACAGTTAGGATGAATAATGGTCTCATCCAAATTCAGAGAAGATCCTTGTTGGGAATCATGAGGTGCCTCCGCATGAGCTTCAAAGCTGCCCTACAGGTGTTAGCTGGGTGCGAACCAGCGGACCACGTAGTAGCGAGAGAAGCAGTAATGAAAGCCCTCAGAAATGGAAAGGGCTGCCTCGGTGGCGCAGTGATATGAGCGATGGTTTCTGAAGATTCTTCTGAGATGGGTCAGGATTTGAATCCCGGTGAGGCATGAATGTTATATATTGGACCTCCTTTAGCACAGATTACAGCACGTATTCTGTTTGGCATAGATTCCACAAGCCTCCGGAATGCGTCTACGTCTACAGCATACCCGGGCGCTATATGGGAGACGCGGATTCGAATCCCGCTCCAGGACGATGAAAAGTTTCAAGCTTTCGGACATTATCTGACTTACCATCCTTGTCACATTTACACCAAAAATCGGATTGTCATCTTCAAAATTTGTATTATATGGTGTAATCACGTATGTCTTTCATGATAAGCACCATCTTTTTTTACAAAAGACGTGCTAGAAAAGCAATTTTTTGTCTAACATTAGGTTGTATAACGAAGTAAATTTCTTCCTCCTTTTTGGTCCACGTCGGGGATCGAACCCGAGTCCACTTATTCCGGAACAAGTAGCTCTACCAACTGAGCTACGCAGACGTTCGTTCTTGCTGCTCTCTGCCTTTATGTCGTGTGCGTCCTGCGGGGCAGGCACATCACAGTTGATAATTTCAATTTCTCTCCTCACAGTTATTGCCAATTCTAATCACACAGCGTTTATACAGTCTTTCCCTCTAGGCTACGAGTAAAAATCCATCTGATGATTTCCGTATAGAAATCATCAGATGGATCACAATACATAGACGCGGTACCCGTGGTGATTCTTCCCTCGGAGAGAAAAAGAAAAACAATATTCCTAAAATAACATTAAAACAAGTAGGCATAATTTCCCATTCCTTCCCACCACTGCCACCTGGATTATTTTTTACAAGTATTAGTGCCACGCACAGGAAAAAAATTCGGAAAAAAAATAAAAATAAACAAAGCTAGCAATCATTTAATACTAGGCAATTAAACTACGTCCCCACACGCAAATAATAATTGACAAATTTGTCAACAAACTAAAATATGAGAAACCTAAAAATACGAAATGCAGCACTTCAAAATATCCCATTTACCAGAGTTCGTTCGGACAAGAATCTCTATTCCTCCTCTCAACCTGAGCACAAGGTGAAGTGTCGACTCTTTCTGGATATTGTAATCTGAAAGTGTTCTTCCATCCTCCAACTGTTTGCCAGCAAAAATCAGACGCTGTTGATCTGGTGGAATTCCTTCTTTGTCCTGGATCTTAGCTTTCACGTTTTCTATAGTATCACTTGGTTCCACTTCCAGGGTTATGGTTTTACCTGTAATTGAATTTCATATAAAACACTGCACAAGTAATAAAACTTCGCATTACATGTATTTGAAATGGTCACTTAGCAATGCATTTTCATACTGCAAATAGTAACTGACTAATAATTACACATGGGATTGCTGCAACTTATTACCAGAGTAGCCATTCTGACTTTCAAAATTGAAGCTCTTCCTGACAAAATTAAATTTTAGAAAATTTCAAAAAAACAATAACAGCCAATGTGCAAAAGGAATTGGGGACAGGCAGTCAAGTATTAAGATAAATTTTATGCTATACTGTACCCAATTCAGATTTCTCTTTCAGACATGCCAGCCTAGAGGTGACTATCTGCAATCAATAAGACTACAGCAGCTTTCTATAACCAACAAATGGCATCAAACTTTATGAAGTACAATAAATGTCAAGTCACAACTTTGCAATAAGCAATGTTTAAAAAAACTAAAAGCTTTCTGCTGACAAATTTACATGGTGTGGGCCAAATAACCAGTCTATGTTTAGCCTCCTACTGGCATATATTACTCTTAGACATTATTCATGCCATTTACTTTTATTGGTCCAGTTTGTTTTGTTGAATTTTTCAATATGGTGCTTTAAAAAAAGATGGAGAAAATTTTAAAAAATAAAGAGGCTACACACAACTGTTTCTTGCCAAGTGATGTGAACCAAGCTTATTTTCCGCCACACATTCCATGAAAATTAAGGAGAGGAAATCTTCAACACAGAAAAAAACTTGCTCTACTGAATCCCTCATTGGAATAAAGAATTCAATGTTGTGAGGGGAGCAACAGTTTCAGAATGTGGAGCAGGAACTCCCACTGCCCAAAGCTGAAAAAATTGTTTCACTTTTAATGTATGATTATTTACTATTTAAAAAAACTCCATGTGACAGAAGCAGGAAAACAGAAACGTTAAAGTAAAAAAAAATCAGTTCCATTGCCCAAAATTGAAACAGTAAATCTGATCGAACTTACACCATTTGTATAACAAAAGTACAAGTTGTGGTAATCATAATTTTAGATGTTTAATGTTAAATATGAGGTAATTACAAGAATAACATTTGAAACATTTAGGATCAAAGGCATTAATGGTTACCTGTAGTAATCTCAAATTCTTTTTACACAATTGGATTTGAGATTACTAGAGGTAATCATTGATGCCTTTGATCCTAAATGTTATTCTTGTAATTATCTCATCTGATATTAGACTTGTAACCTTAAGAATAGTTATTTTGCTTCCTATACTTCCAATGGGCAAACTTCTGTACCCATTTGCTTCACAACTAATGTTTCCAAGGATGAAAATTTGAACATCGATTAAAATATCTTCATAATATAACTTAGAACACTTAATATTTTCTAAAACATAACCCTAATTATATTAAAAATCAATAACTTTTCCTTTGGTGGTGTTGAGACCAGAAAAAAAATGGCACGACCTGTACATTGATGACGTCAGTAGACAAACAAATGTTGGATTGCTTAATTATAGTTATGTTTGAGAAAATATTAAGTATCCCAAGTTATAATATGAAGTTATTTTAATCGTTGTTCAAATCTTCATCCTTGGGAACTCATTAATTGTGAAGAAAATGTGTACAGAAGTTTACCCATTGGAAGTATAGGAAGCAAAATCACTAGACGTCCACCTTCTGATAATTGTCTTATGACATATTCTAGTTAAAACATAACAATTTCAGATGTGCAGTACTAAATCAGCAATTAAAAAAACACCCGGAAAACAAGGAAGTTATTTTATAACTATGGTTTTATTCCAAAAGAAAATACTTATTTTTGGAACTTTGTATGTAGGCCTTTTTTTTAAATGTTTCCCCTGTTTTATTGGAAAATTTGACAAACATTTGTTTGTCAAACTTTCCTTCAGAAGGAAAACCAAGGGCAACTTTTTTGATGCCCATTAATGCAGAGCATGACAAATTTTTAGTATCTAGAAGCCTCTGCACAGGATTCTAAATTCTTATAATATAACATTTATACACACCGACATTTCATTACTATTTTTTCTAAGCATTTCCAATAAAATAAGAAATATAATACGTTTACTACATTTCGTAAATCTCACCCAGCATTGAAATATGAACTTCATTCCATATCAAATGAGCACTTGCATGCTTCATAGAGAAACTAGTCAGTGCAATACAAGCAACTTTGAAATCCAGTGGAAGATGCAAAGAAATCACCCGACATAGATTACAGGATGAGGGGGTAGCTTTTTTCTTGCTGGGATCCCTGAGGGGCAGGTCTATAAACTGCATTTGTAACATTAGCCTAGGAAACATCCAGGACTGTCAAGGGGGGACATACAAATTGAAATCCGATTTACTACATTGACAGAAAGCATCTGAACTCCGCTGTTGTAGTGCAATGACGTGATTCGTTCATACCCTTGTACATGCACTTTTCTCATATTAACACATTGCCCTTTTAACATACGGTGTTTTTACTTAGAATTGGGTTGGTTACATTTACTACTTTCCCTACTTTACCTCCCTGGTAATTTTAGGATGGTGCCCTGCTACTCTGCCCCACATTATAATTCTCATTTAAATATAGCACACAAAGGTATACCCTATCACCAAACAAATTCATACTGTAAACTGAGGAAACTTGTTCTAAAGAGTTATGCTCTGCATAGGTTCACTGGGTAGTACCAACATACAGTTGTCACAACCCAACTAAATTATATTCCTTAAAATAAAATAAGATTAAGATGCGCACCTGTCAAGGTCTTTACAAATATCTGCATACCACTACGTAGCTTCAACACCAAATGCAGGGTAGACTCCTTCTGGATGTTGTAATCGGACAGCCTGCGGCCACCTTCCACTTGGTTGTTCTCAAAAAACAGTTTTTGCTGATAGCTAGACTCAACTGCTGGTGTAATAGTTTTGCCGGTCAGAGTCTTGACGAAGATCTGCTTTCCACTACGAAGGCGTAGAGCAAGGTGGAGAGTAGAGTCGTTTCGAATGTGGTAGTCTGAAAGTGTGCGCTCATCTTCTAGCTGCTTGCAACCAAAAATCAACCTTTGCTGATCAGGTGGAATGCCTTCCATATCTTGAATTTTGGCTTTTACATTTTCTATTGTGTCACTGGGTTCAACTTCCACAGGAATGTTTTTGCCCATCAGGGTCTTGTCAAAAATCTGCATAGCTCCACGCAGCATCAAAACAAGATGCAGGGTCGACTCTTTTTGGATGTTGTAGTCTGAGAGAGTGCGCCCATCTTCCAACAGCTTTCCTGCAAAAATCAACCGCTGCTGATCAGGTGGGGTTCCTTCTTTATCCTGAATCTTAGCTTTTACAGTTTCTATTATATCACTGGGTTCAACCTCTAAAGTTATTGTTTTGCCGGTCAAGGTCTTCACAAGGATCTGCAACCTCAACACCAGATGCAGAGTAGATTCCCTTTGGATGTTGTAATCCGACAAAGTGCGTCCATCATCCAACTGCTTTCCTGCAGAAATCAATCGCTGCTGGTCTGGTGGAATTCCCTCTTTATCTTGGATCTTAGCTTTAACATTCTCGATGGTATCACTGGGCTCTACTTCTAGTGTGATTGTCTTTCCCGTCAGGGTTTTCTCAAAACTCTGCATGCCCCCACGCAACCTCAACACTAGATGCAAAGTGGATTCTTTTTGGATGTTGTAATCTGATAAGGTGCGCCCGTCTTCCAACTGTTTGCCGGCAAAAATTAACATCTGCTGATCAGGAGGTATACCTTCCTTATGTTGGATCTTTGCTTTTACATTCTCAATGGTATCACTAGGCTCTACTTCAAGTGTAATGGTCTTTCCTGTGAGGGATTTTACAAAAATCTGCATGCCACCTCTCAAACGAAGCACCAAGTGCAGTGTAGACTCTTTTTGGATATTGTAATCTGAAAGAGTGCGGCCATCCTCAAGCTGCTTTCCAGCAAAAATCAAACGCTGTTGGTCAGGGGTATTCCTTCCTTATCCTGAATTTTTGCCTTCACATTTTCAATAGTGTCACTTGGCTCAACTTCAAGGGTAATGGTTTTCCCTGTCAGTGTCTTGACAAATATCTGCATCCCACCTCGTAACCTCAATACAAGATGTAGAGTTGATTCTTTCTGGATATTGTAGTCAGAAAGAGTACGTCCATCTTCAAGCTGCTTTCCAGCAAAGATAAGCCTCTGTTGATCTGGAGGAATGCCTTCTTTATCCTGAATTTTTGCTTTCACATTTTCAATGGTATCACTCGGTTCCACTTCAAGAGTGATAGTTTTGCCTGTCAGCGTTTTTACGAAGATCTGCATGATTTCCCTGGGGGAAAAATGAATAAGCATTAAAACTGCACTTTATGTATACTGAATGCTTTACAAATATATAGTACATTCAATTAGAACAGTATTGAAATACACAATAACATGAACTGCAATGACACCTTCAAAATTAAACTGTTTTCCTAATACTTTTAACAGAGACTTTGAAGATTGTACGTTCAAGGGCGTCCGAACTTAAATATAAACAGTGGAAGTCCTGAGGGATTTAAAGAATTTAAAAATTCATGTGGATAGTTAACTTGGAAGATATAGCTAGCTGTATCTTCCAAGTTAATGGCGGTATCGATCGATGTGCAAATTCTGTATTCGCCGGGCAGTTTTTGCAAAATAACATCCTTTATTTCATCAACGGATGCATTCCTTGGAGGCAGGATAGATCGTTCACACAGTTGTGGCTTCTTTGGAGCAAATTTCTACAGTAGGATAAATTTTATCAACTAATTCCTTAATAGATAATACAATGCTTCCCAGGTTACTATGTACTGGAATCAAGCCGTTCAGATTAGGTACTTTGCCATCATCAACAGGTATAACTGAGTAGAAAATTGGGTATCTCCACCTCCTAAGTGAGCTCTCATATTTGTTCGTAAATGAAGCGTTTCATTTTTTTCCACATTGGAGAGGATTTTAAACACGCTTTAGCAATGTCTGCTCGTGTTCCTTTCACAATTACTGGCAAAGTTAAATGATAAAAAATGAACGAAATAGCCGATGTTCAGTGACGTATTCAGGCATCTTTTCGGTGGTGCTTAGCCCCTCGAAAATCCATGAACACCAACCCCCATAGATTTTTGGATGATCTCCCCTTATATTTACTCTAATCGTTTTTGTTTGTAGCAGAATATTTAGAGAAATTTATTAAAAGGAAAGACTTAAGAAAACGAGGGAAAATATAATAATAAAACAAACAACATCCACAGTCTGAAATTTCTATCATCCTTCAATAAAACCTTAAACACTCCTCGCTGAAGGGGCAAGTTTTCAAGCATTGACCAACTACTTCTGCAATAAAAACCCAACGCCACACAGTAGAGATGTTTGCACTGTAATACATAATATTTTGGAAGCTAGAATTCAGCTTTATTTCAGTCTTCTAGATGCTGACTTTCCATGTATGTGGTTAAGCCTCAGTGTAGCTAACATGACATTAGCGCTTCCAATACAACAAAATATTTGCTACCTAATTTTTAAATATTCCATAGTATGAGAGATTGTTACCATAAAAAGGTTGCTTTTATTCTTCGCTGTGGGGGTTATTTACGCTCTGTGACAAAAAAAAAAAAAAAAAAAAAGAAAATCAAGGCACCTGAAACTGTCATCCACACACACAAACGGTCAGTTAGTTTGTGTTTTCTTTTTTACTATGAGCTAAAATAAATAATCTAACCAAATGGCAGAGGAATGGTTTACGTCAGACGTTTTGAGGTAACGCTGTAACGATTCCTTATTAATCAGAAACACACTTGTAGTTGTAAGGCGAGGCCATTTTTTTCATCTAAATAACAAAATTGTGGTTATCCTAATATATAAAAGGCTAAGTTTCCTAAGACGTAGAACACTTTTCAAGTCGTCATAGCAACAACTGAGAAACAAATGTTTGTGACGTCACGATTAGCTTTTCGTGTTTTCGTGCAGGTGACGTCATCACCTACACGCGCACAGTTCCCGCGTATACCACTTTGTTTTGTTGTCATAGCAACAAAGAATACGGCTACTGGTGTGACGTCCTCTGATCCAAATCTTTCTCACATGACGTCAGAGAAGCGTTACGTCACAAGGTCAACTGACATTCTATTTCAACATACAGTAGACCAACGTCTTTACGAAAAAAAATTTGGAAACAGCATGCCTCAAAAGTAGCAAAATAAATTAAAGTTAATTACAGAATATTGCTAGGACAAGCCGCCAACGGTAACCGATAACTCGGGTACAGCTGGCATATTTTGAGCGAAGCTATTGCAAAATCTAAGCTCACTAAGGAGTCTCTTATAACAAATTCTAAAAAACGAACGCGTAAAATTTATGACTTCCAGAACAAAAGTACGAAACATTCTAAAAAAGAAATGCCTAAAATTTATCATCAACTACTTTCTTTCACGTTGATTGTGATCTTGAAAAAGCCTCCCAGTGGAGTGCGAAAGCTTGGCGAATATTTGTGCTAACTACACCACGAAAATAAACGGATTTCATACGCTATATGCGTTTCGTAATTATTAAACTCTGGTGTATTTAAAAATAAAGAACGAAATGTAAGTTAATTGTTTTTCTTTAGCTTCTAAAAAGTAAAGCAAATTTTGAATGCATTCCCGTACTGGTTTACCTAACTGAATAAAAAGGGACAAATGCATGATTTGCCATAACCATCTGTGTGAGGGAGAATCAGTAGTTGACCCCAAAGGTTTAAAAAGGATAACTGATTTTAGCCTGAAAAGAAAAGACAGTTTGCATGAAAAATTAGAGAATGTTACTTCTAGAGTTCAGCATATTTGCCGGCGGAATTACACGCGAGAAAGTAGTATTAAGGCTTCACATGTTACAAGTATTTCTTCAGCATCAGCGTTGAAGCACGATATCATTCCGTGTGCTACAGAATAGAGCACCTGGTGGGCCACAAGATCTGAAACTGCTTACGCATTATTGTGTGACTACATTGAAAAAATAGAGGAATGGCACTACACCATAAATGATTTATAAAATATCATGGCCTTTCTACACCCATTACTGATAAATATTTGAAGCAGCGACTGTTAAAGCATTTCGAAGGGCCGCCCCGGTGGCGCAGTGGTCTAAGCGATGGCCTCTGATCATTCGTCCGAACGGGGTCCGGGTTCGAATCCCGTTGAGGCATGGATGTTGTGTTTGTCTTACGGCACTGGCTCTCTCCCTTCCCTGGAACCAGTGACCCTAAATTAGGGACGGGCTACTGCTTATAGCCCATTGAGTTGCTCACGGTGGTCGTTAAACCTCCAATCAAAAAAAAAAAAAAAAAAAAATTTCGAAGGCAGGGTAGTGATAACAAATATCTAACTCAATGGGCTATAAGTAGTAGCCCATCCCTAATTTAGGGTCACTGGTTCCAGGGAAGGGAGAGAGCCAGTGCCGTAAGACAAACACAACATCCATGCCTCAACGGGATTCGAACCCAGACCCTTCTCGGACAAATGGTCATAAGCCAGCGCTTAGACCACTGCGCCACCTGGGCGGTAAAAACATTTCTGGGAAGGAGAATATTGCATGTATGAGGAAACACGACAATTTAGATGATGCCAGATACTTTTATTACAAAATATCAATTGCGAACTATCACTGAGATCAAACTCTGACTTGAGAAAATTTCCACCAACAGTAGCAGCAGCTCGACAGCATTTTTTGCGGGTATGCCTTCAAGTTCAAATGTGGTAAGGGAACAAACTTGACCCCACCAACTGGGGTTGAAGTTAGAGGGTGAAAGACTAAAGCCAATTACGACTACTTTACCAGGAGCACCAGATGAACTTTTATGTTTAATTTCGTGCAACTGTAAGAAAGAATGTGGGATTTCCTGCTGTTTCCGAAAAGCCGGATTCTCATGTTCTCCTATGTGTGGACGTTGCTTTGGACTGTCATGCACAAACAACCTGATATAAGCGACGACACTTATCATAATTTTGCCACAACTGTGAGTTATTCAGAACCACAGAAGCCAATGTAAGACAAAAGCTATATAATTTAAAAAGTTATAAAGTTAATCATCACCGCTTTTGTCTGCAGCCCTTTCTTTTTTAATCACAGTTTTGTGCAATTTTAATCTCAGTTCATTCAGAAAATTTGAAAATGAAAATGTGTGTGTTTTTTTAAGTATTTTGAAATTGTAGAAACAGCAGCAGTCCATAGAACTAAATTCATACTTCATAACAAATGTATAAAGGAAAAAATTACATTGTCATATTTCAATTCAGCAATGCGTTTGCGCATAATAATCATTAGTCCCAACCCCTTTGGGGGATCGGGGGTTCGGTGTGAAGCATACAGGCAAGAATCGGTGCCTTTTTTGCAATTGCGAAGCTGAGTTTTCCTTTCTTTTTTTAACCTATCGTTGAAAATTATACTCCCCGCAACATTATTGCATGTTTTAGCCGATGTTTTGTCATGGTACAATAGAAGGCAAACTATAAAGTATATTAAGACAAATAATACATCGTTGTAAAGGTTAAAAAGTTTGCTACAACTATTATTCGGAGCATTTTTCGGAAATTTTGGCTCTGTGAAGCGGTAATTGCAATTAATCGGTAAAACGTCGAGGAAAGAAGGTGCTATTCTGCGGGTTTTCGAAAATTGCAGCAAAACTATAGGGGATATAGTAAAAATGAATGGAACAAAATTTATAGATCATATCAAGAGGAATAAATTAAAAAAAAATCATCACTGTACGCCAATTATTTCGGGAATTAGGAGTGGATTAGTATTAGCCTAATTTCCCCCTTTATGGGGGTGTAGGGGGAGCAAGAGGGTTAGGGTGGGGACTTTTGTGAAAATGCTGAGCCCAATGAGTTCTACCAGTTTGCAAAAAATCAGCTTTAAGCTAATTTGTTCCGGGTCAAGTCCTTTATTTACTGGGCTAAATACTGCACCATAGCAAAACGTTTAGAAAAAAATCCGGGTGTGAGACGAACTGAAGCAGAGACGTGGCTAGACTTGGAAACCAGGATAGGCAACAGATGGGCAAGTATTACTTTTCCGGTAGCAAGTTTGATAGCAACTTCATTTACAAAACACTGAAAGACAGAATTGTGTTTTTTTTCAACAAGTTTCAAATATATTCGCAAAATCCTCCCCCCCCTCGCCTTCTTCTGGTTACATACTCATTAAATTTTGAACTGTCTTCATGTTTTAGTATTTTTTGAATGTAAAACAACCGAAAGTTTGAATTAGCAAAACCTAAAGAGTTACATACCCGTATAATAAACATGACGCACTGCTACCAGCGGCAGCAACACGCACTGATTAAAAAAAATATAGTTATTTAAATGACACACATCTAATAAATACAATATATTCCTACGCTTCATTTTTTAATAATTATTCAACCATTTCTGTAAAAAAAAGATTGTTAATAATATTCTAACGGAGAAACCTGAAAACAAAGAAAATATCGTTATTCAATTAAATGAATATTTCATAAAATTTTATCTTTTCAGCAGTCCGTTGATTACGAATATCTTGGTGTTTCTCTGAAAAAAGTAATGATTAATAATAATGAGTTAATTCACAAACACATATATCTTAAATGTAATGCATTTAGTTTTATTTAACACGAATATTACCTTCAGCAAATCCTGTTACTTATAAGTAGTCGAACGAGCTGCAGATCAGAGCTATTTTGCTTTTAAATATTAACTGTTATCAAGACGTTGGCTGGCTGTGTTCTGAATTCGAATTCTGTACTTAATCTTAAACAGCGAGACTCAATGCACGCTCTTTTGTGACTATGTGAAAGGAGATATTCTAACAACTGCAGACCACGGTCGATGATTTACTTCCTAATGGCGCGTGCGATGCTAAATGACGTTGGGAATTAGTCACAATTTCAACAAATAAATAGAACACCATATTATTGGCAAAGTAATGTCTTAATCTGCCAATAATAAAAATGTAGGCGGTCCCAGCATAAGAACGTAGGATGCAACCAATCACAGTCACTTTGTAATGGAAGGAATCCTGACCTAACCCATTCAAAACATACATGCATGCACATAACACAAGACGCCGGGGACCCCTGAAAGCCTCATACCCATGGTACCAAACTGTCTAAGTCGGTCCCTGTTTGTTTACACGGTTATCGGGGGAAATGTTTAATGATTTTAGACACTTTTAGCCTAAAGACTACGTAACCTGGAAAAGCCAAGAAACTGTCATTTGAATGTTCAGTTTGTTATCTTTCCTTGTAAATCATGGATAACATCGTCATGAACATCACTGTCACAAGAGAAATGAAAAGGGAATACGTGCTGTCAGCTCTCAGCGCCGGGAGAACCCCAAATAAGATTGCAGAAATCTACAAATTCTCTCGAGATGTAAGAGAGGCATTACATCTTCCAACGAGACCGCCCCAACTTGAGGCGTAACTAGGTATTTCTGAGCCCGGAGCAAAACACAAAATATTGCGCCCCTTCCAATCCCATCTGTCTTTATGTCTAATATACACTGCTGGCCACCCAAAATGCAACACCAAGAAGGAAGCATCCGATTGGCCTGAAATTCGCAGCATGCGTCGCCCGCGAGAGGACATGCAAACGATTAGCATTGCAGGATATATGCAAATCATGTGCGCCCGGCACGCCACCGAGAAGCACTATAAGAAGGGTGCACAGAAGGCGGGGTGTAAGTAGTGGAAATGTGTTGTGCTGCTGGACCTGTGCGTGAGAAGCTTCCTGATGCCTCGTCGCAGAATACGGCAGTCATTCTAGCACGTTTCGGAGTTCGGCAGAATACGAATAGCGGCTTATCGCAACAGCGGTTTATCGTACCGAGACATCGGCGTCTGTGTGGGACGACATCCAGCCACAGTGAGGCGAGTATGGATTCGGTGGGTGCAGGACGGACGGACGGACGGACGGACCGACGTGAGCGATTGCCGCAGCCGCAGCACACCACCAAACGAGAGGACCGGCATGTTGTGCGGCGGGCATTGACGGCTCGCACCGCCACATCACGAACGTTAGCGCAGGAATTAGGATGTGTTGCACAACAACCTGTGTCAGCACGTACCGTTCGACGTCGTCTGCAGGAGCGGGGACTTGTCGCACGGCGCCCATTGCTCTGATTACCATTGACGTTACACCACCGGCGAGTGCGGCGGCAGTGGGCCGTTGAACGCCCCACCTGGACAACGGAATAGCCCAACATTGTCTTCTCCGACGAATTCCGCTTCTGCCTGCAACACCACGGTGGTCGGATCCGCGTGTGGTGGCACCGCGGCGAGAGACTGTATATGACGCCTGCATTATGCATCGCCATACCGGTCTGTCGCCTAGCGTTATGGTTTGGGTCGCAATTGGATACGACACCCGCACCCCTCTGGTACGCATCGCCGGTACACTCAACAGCCACTGCTACATCTCCGACGTTTTGGAGCTTGTAGTCCTCCCTTACCTGCAGGACCTGCCATCGGCCACGTTTCAACAGGACAATTCGCGCCCGCACGTGGCACGCATCGTGCAACAATTTTTCACGGCCCACCAGGTGTTACTGCTGCCGTGGCTTACCTGTTCTCCCGATATGTCGCCCATCGAACACGTCTGGTCGCTGATCGGCAACAGAGTGGCCCGGCAATCACCACCCGCGGCTACGCCTGATGAACTGTGGCAACGCGTGGAAGCAGCCTGGACCGACATACCCCAAGCCCACATTCAAAGCCTCTTTCGTTCGATGCCGCGGCGTGTAGCGGCCGTTATTACTAGCCATGGGAGCCAAACGAATTATTGATGTCTGCATGTTCCGCAAGTCGCACGGGCCTGTAAGCTCAATCGTTTCATCTTTGTATCTATTCTTATGTGTCCAGTAAATCTGACTTTGCTATCTCGTGTCCTTGGTGTTGCATTTTGGGTGGCCAGCAGTGTAAATACATTAATAATTTAATAGTGCGCATTAGTACACGGTCGAGTCACATTATTGTGAATACCAGCTAATATACAGAATAACCGCCGTGTGCAACGTGGACAGCAGCTAGACGGGCTGTGAGGGACTCAGTAAGGTGCTGGAAGGTGTTCACAGGCATGTGTAGCCATGCTGACTGCTTTGCATCTGACAGCTGCTGGAGGGCGCGTAGTGGAGGACCCGTAGAGCGAACAACACGATCGAGGTGGTCCCACAGATGCTCAATTTGGTTTAAGTTTTAAGAATTAGGGGGCCAGGGAAGTACTTTGAAATCTTCATCGTGCTCTTCCAACCGTTCTTGGACATTTCGAGCAGTGTGGCACGTCGCATTGTCGCGCAGGAAGATTCCATCCCCTCAGGGAAGACAAACAGAGTGTATGGGTGTACCTGGTCTGCAAGGATGGATGAATAATGAATTTGGTCCATAGTGCCTTCCACAAGTATGAGTGGACCCAGGGAATGCCATGAAAACATCCCGCAGACCATAACGCAGCCCCCACCAGCTTGTGTTCTTCCAGCAATGGTTGAAGAGTGTTTATTCTCGGCTATTTCTTGCCTTATACGCCAACGTCCATCCGTTCGATGATGCAGAAAACGTGACTCATCGAAGAAGGCAATCCTTTTGCCAATCAGCGGAGGTTCAATTCCGATACTGCTGTGCAAGTGTAAGCCTTTTCTTCCGATGCAGCTTCGTTATCATAGGTGCAGTGACCATCCGTCTGCATTGGAGCCCTTATCCAGCAGGGTTCGTTGAACTGTCGTTCTAGACACACTTCCGGTAGCTCCCTGGTTCATTCAGCCAGTGAGTTGCTCCAATGTAGCAAGTCGATCGGCCATCACGTACCTTCGCAGCCAATGTTCACCTCTCACATCAATGGCACGTTGTGCTCCGCAGTTTGCACGTCGCTTAATACGTAATGGTGCCATTTCTCCAATCACGATACACTTTAAACACAGCAGCACAAGAAATAATTCACAAATTGCGCTGTTTCAGAAATACTGCCACCCTTGGCCGAAAGCCGATATTTATCCCTTTTTGCAAATCTGATAAATCGCTTTTTTATCCATGACAGCAACGAGTGATATGTTTTCAGAATGCCTACAGCACACCTTATATACCCTCCTAGCCAGCTCACGACACGCGCCTTCTTTCATTGTCTACGCGCTGTTGACTTCCAAAGTAGGAGGTGGTCTCAATAATGTGATTCGACTGTTTATTACTTACATAAACCATACACTGCTTGACAAAACTAACGTCACACCGCAATGTATCTCTATGGGGACGCATAATCAGGCAAACTGTTTTTTTTTGTGCATTAATTTTCAAAAAAATAACTGAACTGAATCTGATCAAATGTTGTAAAAGTGGAAGGTACTATTTAAAGCACACAAATTCAAGATGTATTTTGCTTTGCTTAGTAGAAAATTGAACCAAATTTAAACTTTTTGTACTGTCTAGTTTAATTCCCAAGAAAACTGTCACTATTACATATAAGAACTTGAAAATTTTTTAAGCAGCAAAATACGGAATGTATCTCAAGTGCATGCTTTCAGTTACTTTCAATTATCTATATTTGGCTGAATTTCCTTCCTGTAAGAATTTCTTACTATCGGAACGAGGCCAGGCTTTTGCAAATGTCCAGGTTCCCTGATTAATATTTTCATTGTAGTTTAACAACCTAACGCTTAGATATTTTTACTGGGGTATGTACTTACTGGGTGTTTCTTTATAACTTGCAAACAAACGGACAGGACAAGAATAATGTCAATTTGCCTTATAACTTGCAAATTAAAGGGGTAATTTAGTGAAATTTGACACGGACCTACCTTGGTGAATGAGAAACATAATGATAGCAGAGCAAGTGTTTAAAGTGGTAACCATAAGCATCAAAGCACATTTGCACACACCTCTCCATGTTACGTAAGGTATTCACCAACACATTGGGAGTCACAGGCTCAGTTTCCGGCAAAATGTTTTTTGGAGAGTCCGTGGCTTGTTGACATACACTTTTCATTTCAACATGCCTCATAGGAAGAAATCCGGTGAGCTAAGGTCAGGCGATCTTGGTAGTCAAAGCCCCTTAGAAAGGATAAGATGTTCAAAGAAGGAAAAAAATCAGCCATGCTGACATTGGAGGTGTGGCAGGTGGCATCATCCTGCTGAAAATAGCTAGTACGGAGTTCTACGTCGTCCAACTGATTAACAAGCTCATGGAAGATTTCCATGTAGACTGCGGTATCCACCGTCATAACACCAAGGCACGATGACTGTTGACAATCCCGTAACAACAGCACAGTCAGATGCGTCACACCAACTGCCGAGGACAACGACCACGCCATCGGCCTTCACTTCGCGCAGGCGCTACACATGAGCTAGAGAGTAACCACGCCACTCGCTACTCTCTAGCACGTGCTTCGCTCCTGCGTGAAATGAAGTCCGATTGCGTGTTTACTGTTCTCGGCAGTTCGCTGACCATGCTTCTCCTACACAAAGGTAGGTCCGTGTCAAATTTCACTAAATTACGCCCATTAGTTTGCAAGTAATTAGGGAAAATCAGGGGCCGAGAGTGAGTGAAACACCCTGTTCAATAAATATAGTGTTATAGAATGAGGTGTTATTTCGTATTCCAAACGGGAAAGACATCCCCCCTTCCTTTAATTGCATCGGAAGAAGTTATGAAATGGGAATGGGGATCGCTAGAGAAGGGTTTTGTGCACTTCCCTTATCCTTACATTAAGGATGTTATGGGTAGTAAAGACGAACTGGAAGAGGAACGTCATCTGGGATTGTAAAATGCAGAAGGGGAAAGGGAAGGTCAGATTCCCAACTGCTTCGGAGTTCAGACCTTCGGCACCACATTCAACAGACCGAATGCAACGGACAGTCGTGGATCACAGTCAGAGCAATAACTGAATATCCCCCAGAGAATCTTCAACTGTGTGAACGACATATTTACCTCACAACGTACGTACAACGGCGTCATTATTCCTGATTGTAGGCAACTAACATCCCTAAAAATTTAAAGGAAGGAATGTGAATTTTAAGCTGACAAGGTTACTGATACCGGTGAAACATTATAAGAAAATTCTATACATAGACAAATGACAAAATATGGCACGAAAAAACTGTACCAGAAACCGTTGCAGACGTTTCATTTTCAATTTTAACAAGATTCTACGCTGTGGGTTTATGCGCCCTCTATCGAGCTGCGGCCAGAGCAGCCGCCCCGCTTGTTACGCCTCCGGCCCCAGCACACAAGGCCAAAGTGACTCAGTATTGGCTTCAGGAGAACGTGCCTTACCACCGGTCTTCGGACGTTTGTCTTTCCAGCTCCTTCGACTTGAATTCCTTTACTATACGTGCGGGTTAGTTGAAAGACAGACTAACAAGCATCCCCATAACACCCTTGACTCCGTCAAGAATGCCGTGGCCAATGTCATGACCCACATGAACAAGGCCCAGGCCGCCAGGCCTGCTAACAATTCCACTCAAGGATCGAGGCCGTCATCGCCGCCAATGACAGGTTCATTTAATAACTACGAAGTGTGTTCGTGCATCAACTATCATACAATATTTTGCTTCAATAAAACGTATATTCGTGTTTCAATTAAGTGTTTTATAAATTTTCTACATTTACCATGATTGTAAAATGCAGAAGGGCACGAAAAAACCCTGCATATTCGAAAAATCTTTTATGTAGGAAACTCGCAATCAAACACGGCCATCTTCGTAGGTCCCATTAAAACACTGGTGAAACCAGAAAGGACTAAATAGAACTCCATAGGGTACGTTGAGTTTTTTTCCGCACCGTTTCGTATTTGTTCCTTATTTTACCAAGGGTCTGAGTCTTCTACAAAGGAGCACTTGATATATACAGCTGTTACGAACGAAATCGCTTGTATATGTCTCTTATAAAGCCCAAGGTGTCCTAAAAATTACGTACCGACTAAAATAAGAAGTACATAACGGCTTCAAGAGGTGATTTTGTACATGACGTCTGTGTGTACGAAGTGCTCGTTTAATAATTCTGGCGGAAGAAGCAGGAAGCAGAAATGGCTCCCAATAAAACTCAGTCTACCCCCTTGATCTCTATCTAATTATTGCTATGGTTTCACTAGTCTCTTAATTGGATTACAGACTTTCGTCTGCTCTAGAATTCCGACTGTTTCCTAAAGAACTAACACCCAAATAAATGAAAAAATTGCAGACGTTGTGTGAAAACAGAAATTTATCTACGCCTCCTCACTCCGGAGTAAGGTGCTTTCCCAACTAAGCCGCACGGACGGAATGTATCGCTGCAGATTTGTCGTCTTGACACGTACTTTTACTTCTGTTGTACGTCACAGTGATCGTATTTGAAATGACGTTTCTTAATGCAGTTTTAGAGTGAGTTATCCAGTCATTCATACTTTCAAAATAACATTATCGAGAACAAAGAAGCAACGGTTTTATGTATTTATATCCACCATCCACCCCTGTGTACAGCTATTCAATAAATGAGAGGAAATATCTTCACTTAATTTATAAATCCATTTATTTGTTACCAGAGAGTTTCTTATTAGGATCAAAAACTGAGAAACATGTGCCGTGGCATGGTACTTACCCTTTAGCGTTTCTATGCAGATATTACACGGTTCATTTCGGAATGCCAGAAAGAGATATTGTTTTGAACGTGTTGCGTAACATGGCCTTGTTTTCATGTAAGCTTATAGATAAACAAGTTTGTAAAATCATGCACTGCATTGATTATAAAAAGCTTTCCAACATACCAGAAATCATTACTCAAGTTATGAGAATAATGGCTGTGGAATAAATCTCGGTCCTGTGCCCTGACATTTAATCCCATTTCGATGATATTCAACAAAACTGGTTCGGTATACCTCCGAAATAACATGATAACGTTTTGTCGCAATCGAAGCAATTTTACGTAAGTTATGATGCAAAAGGACTATGGAATACATCCCACTCCTGTGTCCTAACCTTTGACCCCATGTCGCCCACTTTCAATAAAATTCGTCCCCAGGCAGGCTCTTACAACATACTAACATTTCATACAAATCGAAGCATTTTTACATACGTTATGACACATAATGGCGATGGAAGTGATTCCGCTCCTATGCCCTGAACTTTGATCCCATTTCGCCCATTTTCAATATTGTTTGTCGCCAGGTGGTCCCCTACCACATACTAAAATTTCATCGAAATCGAACCTTTTTTACGTTAGTTATGGCGTATAAGAGCAGTGGAATGGATCCCGCTCCTATGTACTGACCTTTGACCCCCTTTCGTTCACTTTAAATAGGGTTCCTTCCCAGGTGATCCCCTACCAGATACTAAAATTTCATCGAAATAGAAAGATTGTTACGCGAGTTATCGTGCGGACGGACATACGCACACAACGCGTGACGTAATGAGGCAGATGGGAATGGCGACCATCTGCTCGCCGCAAGAGTGTGACGTCATAAAACTTTAATAGGATCCACACACAACGCGTGACGTAATGAGACAGATGGCGTGACAGCGCGCCAACATTCTCAAACGCAAGATTGTGACGCCATAAGATTTCTAAGCATTGGTAACGTTAATGGAACGACGCCATGACACTAAAAACGTTATAATTCCGGTGGTTATTTAACCCACTAAACGAATTCTCCTAAAGTCGAGATCAAGCAAAATCGATTTCTAGTACCAGAAAACGGTAGGTTAACGACGTTCATCAAAATTCTTAGAGCCGTTTTCAAAATAAAATGTACATACATACAAACAAGAATTGCTACTTTAAGGTGGACGTCAAGTAATTTTGCTTCCTATACTTCTAATGGAAAAACTTCTGTACTTATTTTCTTTACAATTAATGCGCTCCCAAGGATGAAAATTTGAACATCGATTAAAATAGCTTCATTTCATAACTTGGAATACTTAATATTTTCTAAACCATAACCGTAATTATGCAATCCAACATTTATTTGTCCACTAACGTCATCAAAGCACAGGTCGCGCCATCTTTTTTCTTATTTCAACACCACCAAAGGAAACGTTATTGTTTTTTAATATAATTATGCTTATGTTTTAGAAAATTTGAAATATTCCAAGTTATAGTATGAAGTTATTTTAATCGATGTTCAAATTTCCATCTTTGAGAACACACTAACTGTGAAGGAAATGTGTACAAAAGGTTTTCCAGTGGAAATATGGGAAGCAAAATTGCTTGACATCCACCTTAATAGTGTGGGAAAAGGGCGATGGAATGGATCCCGATCCTATGTCCTGACCTTTGACTCCATTTGTACCATTTTCAATAGAGTTCCACTCAAGGTGGTCCCCTACCACATTCTAAAATTTCATCGAAATCGAACTATTTTTACGCACCTTATGACGCATAAGGGCAATGGAATGCATCCCGTTCCTATGTCCTGACCTTCGACTCCACTTCACCCATTTTCAATAGAGTTCGTCCCCTGGTGGACCCCTACCACATACTAAACTTTCGTCGAGATCGAACCATTTTTACGTGAGTTATCGTGCCGACAGGCGGACAGACGGACGGAAAAAGCTGGAGCATATACGCTTCTTCAACCTATGGTTGGAAAGCGTATAAAAAAACCGCTTCGTTGCTATGACAACAATATTTACGTGTGCCGTTGAAACAGAAATTATTGTGTAGGAACGGTCAATAACCGTCGGAAACGACTGCCTCAGATCAAAAACCGTAACGCATCACAATAATGTATGCTGATCTTATACGCGCATGTACGTTCATGGACGGGGTTTGATATAATGTTTATACAAATGTTCACTAATAACGGAAACTAAGAAAGATATATTTGTGAAGCAATTTTTGCTTTTCGTGCATTTGGACAGATATTCAGTGACTCACAACTATTTTCTGATTTAATTTCTAAAGATTGATGTGTCAGCTGTGACGTTGTTTCGTGTATATGTTTCTAGTTACTGTCTCCGAATATTCTTCCTGGGAGAGCCGGTCAATTGTATTTTTAAAGAAACGTATTTGAAACCTCCAGTGGACTCTAATTCTAGGTATTTATTCACCAAACGTATTTCTGTGCATAGCCACAAGAGATGAAACAAGTTAGTAAAATCATGCAATGCATTGATTATGATACGCTTTCCAACATACCAGAAATCATTACTCAAGTTATCACTCAAGTTATGAGAATAATGGCTGTGGAATAAATCTCGGTCCTGTGCCCTGACCTTTGATCCCATTTCGATGATATTCAACAGAACCGGTTCAGTATACCTCCGAAATAACATGATAAAGTTTTGTCGCAATCGAAGCATTTTTACGTAAGTAATGATGCATAAGGGCTATGGAATAGATCCCGCTCCTGTGTCCTAACCTTTGACCCCATTTCGCCTATTTTCAATAAAATTCGTCCCCAGACAGGCCCCTGCAACATACTAACATTTTATCTAAATCGAAGCATTTTTACGTAAGTAATGGCGATGGAAGTGATTCCGCTCCTATGTCCTGACCTTTGACCCCATTTCGCCCAATTTCAATAGGGTTTGTCGCCAGGTGGTCCCCTACCACATACTAAAATTTCATCGCAATCGAACCTTTTTTACGTTAGTTATGGCGCATAACAGCAATGGAATGGATCCCGCTCCTATGTACTGACCTTTGACTCCATTTCGTTCACTTTAAATAGGGTTCCTCCCCAGGTGATCCCCTACCAGATACTAAAATTTCATCGAAATTGAACGATTGTTACGCGAGTTATTGTGCGGACGGACATACGCACACAACGCGTGACGTAATGAGGCAGATGGGAATGGCGACCATCTGCTCGCCGCAAGAGTGTGACGTCATAAAACTTTAATAGGATCCACACACAGCGCGTGACGTAATGAGACAGATGGCGTGTCCGCGCGCCAACACTCTGAAAAGCGAGATTCTGATGTCATAAGATTTCTAAGCACTGGTAACATTAATGGAACGACGCCATGACACTAAAAACGTTATAATTCCGTGTGGTTATTTAACCCACTAAACGAATTCTCCTAAAGTCGAGATCAAGCTAAATCGATTTCTAGTACCAAAAAACGGTAAGTTAACGACTTTCATCAAAATTCTTAGAGCCGTTTTCAAAATAAAATGTACATACATACAAACAAGAATTGCTACTTTAAGGTGGACGTCAAGTAATTTTGCTTCCTATACTTCCAATGGAAAAACTTCTGTACACATTTTCTTCACAAATAATGCGTTCCCAAGGATGAAAATTTGAACATCGATTAAAATAGCTTCATTTCATAACTTGGAATACTTAATATTTTCTAAACCATAACCGTAATTATGCAATCCAACATTTATTTGTCCACTAACGTCATCAAAGCACAGGTCGCGCCCTTTTTTTTCTGGTTTCAACACCACCAAAGGAAACGTTATTGCTTTTTAATATAATTATGCTTATGTTTTACAAAATGTTAAGTATTCCAAGTTATAGCATGAAGTTATTATAATCGATGTTCAAATTTCCATCCTTGGGAACACACTAATTGTAGAGGAAATGTGTTAAAAAGGTTTTCCATTGGAAATATAGGAAGCAAAATTACTTGACGTCCACCTTAATAGTGTGGGATAAGGGCGATGGAATGGATCCTGATCCTATGTCCTGACCTTTGACTCCATTTGTCCCATTTTCAATAAGGTTCCACTAAAGGTGGTCCCCTACCACATACTAAAATGTCATCGAAATCGAACCATTTTTACGCACCTTATGACGCATAAGGACAATGGAATACATCCCGCTCATATGTCCTGACCTTTGACCCCACTTCACCCATTTTCAATAGGGTTCGTCCCCAGGTGGTCCCCTACCACATACTAAAATTTCATTGAAATCGAACCATATTTACGCAAGTTATGACGCGTAAGGACAATTGAATGAATTCCGCTCTTATGTCGTGACCTTTGACCCCAATTCACCCATTTTCAATAGGGTTCGTCTCCTGGTGGTCCCCTACCACATACTAAAATTTCATCGAAATCGAACCATTTTTACGTGAGTTATCGTGCCGACAGGCGGACGGACAGACGGACGGAAAAAGCTGGAGCATATACGTTTCTTCAACCAACGGTTGGAAAGCGTAAAAAAATACTTTGTTTAATTACACTGGCGCTTTTAGTTTCCTTACATACGAGACGTCTTTCTGGACCAATATTTAGCACATGTTTTGTAAGAAAAGTACATGCTTATCGTATCGTTGTCCATCCAACCGCCGGTGGACAAAAAACCTATGCAACTAGTAGTCCGATTTGAAGAATTTATTATGCACCAGGAACAGATATGGATTTCCCAATATACTGACTAGGCCCGGGCCTAGGGTAGCAAATTTTAGGAGCGTCAAATTTCAGTGGTAGCAAAAATCTATAATTTGTTGAATGCCCATAAAAATAAAGAACGAAACATTTAAAATTAAAGTAAAAGTGGAAATTAACATTAATTCCGAAAACTGCTGCATACCAGATTTTGTTTCCGAATTCCTGTAATCCATTTCTTCTTTGGCTTGAGAAACTACAGACAAACATATATTAATATTTTTAGAACTTTAAAACTCGGCAATTTTCAAAATTTCGATACTGTTAAATTCGAGTGTAGCACTTGTGCATGGATTCTAAAATTCGCTTTGATTTCAAATTCTGAATTTGTTCATAACAACACGACACAACGAATTGTACGCATTGAAATTGCAAACAAAATCAGTGCTACAGAGATAAAGCGCCAATTAATTTTCAGCCAACTGGTGTCCTTAGCTGACGATCAAAAACTATGGCGAAGCATACGTCCAATTGTCCTGCTTGGAAGGTTATACGCTGCCATGTATCAAAACATTAAAAATTGTTGAAAAACAAAAAAAGGGGAAGAGAGAAACTTTTACCAAAGCGTCTGATTAATTACAATTACCTAATCAATTTAGGAATTAATGGCGGAAGTCAAAAGTAAGGAAATTTTGTCAACGGTAGACGAAATTTTGGTATTAATTGCTTTAAGAAAGCTTCTTTACAATTTTACTACATTTAAGTTTTAAATTGTTATTTTTATTTGTACTTCTCTTTGGATAGGCTGCATCCCCCACCTCCCCTTAACATTGCGTTTTGTTTCTGAATCGGATCCAAATGAGTTACATGAAATTGTAGCCATCAAATTCTTTATTTTAAAGGGGAGTACGGGCGGCAAATTTGATTAGGCCTAGGGGCGGAAAAGCCCTAAATCCGTCTCTGACTAAGGGGCATGAATGTGAAAAAGACAATTCTTTCTTTCCGGTTTAATCCGTCTCTGACTAAGAAGCATGCACGTGAAAAAGACAATTCTTTCTTTCCCGAATTTGTCGATAGAGGGCGTAAATGCAGGTGCTATTGAATTAAAAATACAATTTATTCTATACAATTGCTTCTCAATGTCCAACTGAAAAAACTATTTCCTCCCTTCGGCACCATTTATTACGGAGACTATTTTGGATACACTTTCTTTTTCAAGCAGTGCCTGTTGATAAGTTTTTCCGCTAGGGAGCATAAAGTCAAATGACGACTTCCCCGATGTCTGTGCTTTCAGAAGTCCGATTTGAAAAATATTTTTCCTAACAGATGGAGGTTGTGGTGAAAATGCTGTGCGTATAATTTCTAATCTTTTCTAAAAAAAAAAAAAAAATGGTTTTGTCACAAAATGCTTATGTGTAAAAAACTGTATATACGTATAAACAATACTGATTAACACAGTTTTTTTGATAATGTATAATACATAACTTCTCAGTACATTTTTCTAGCTCACGAAAAATTTGAACACAAAATTTTTTTTAACACCCTCAGATTAAAAACAAGCAGAATTTTAGGAAAACCTAAAAATTCAGCAAAACGAAAATATATTTACACCACCTAGTGAATACTTGCGGATGATCTAAAATACGTAATATAAGCAGGGTTACTTATAGTAAATTAAACCGATTGAAAAAATCAACCGAATATCTATTATCGATAAAACATCCAGAAATAGAAATAGATACTAACACACAAAAACGGCTGAAAAATGTGTTTCGAAAATTAATAAATTGGGCACAAAAAGTTCTTAAACCTGATGAAAGATATCGGAAGCAAAAGGGTTTGCAACTCGAACATTTAGAAGAAGAGATATACAGATAAACATGATATATTTGCGTTATCTAAGAAAAAAGGATTTTACAATAATCTTCCCAATAAAGAGTATCCTACTAAAAAATTATAAGGGATTCTTTATAATCGAATTAATTCTATCACAAATAAAAATATAGGCTGACTTTCTTTGCGGGAAAATTTTGAATAATTAAAAAGTAGAAAATATGCTAAAAGTATTCTAGCAAAAACTATGCTAAGAAATAATAATTTTCCAAATACGTCCCTTGGAAGCAAAGATATTGAGAAAAAACTTGACATTTACGCTTTTTAGCGTGAAAACTTTGCATTATTTAGAGAAAATAATACTCTCCATCTTTATTGCAGCGAATGACATTCAGTAAAAGAAAAAAGTTTGTTAACAACTTTTGACGAGTAGATTCGGTTGCAAATACAAAAACACGTGCCAGAACTATGAACTAATCAAAACCACGGTTGCATGTAAAATGTTTCACGTAGTCAATGGTATCCGGGTTAATAGAATTTTTTAAACCGGACTTTTAGAAGCAGAGATATCAAGTAAAATAGATTAAATATTTGTACTCTCTGTGGGGAAATTGTACACTATTTTGGGCAGGCAATGCACACAATTGTTATCGTAGTTAGTAGTATTAAACCGAAACAGAATTATTTGAAAGGGGTGTTACACGCGCAGATATTGCTGCATATATGCTGTAAGGGATGTAAGGTCAGGTGATGCGCAACATCACAGCCTCTCCTTGACAAATGACAACCCCGCCTTCTCGTGGTGCATCCTGTTCCCACTAAAGGGGCTCTGATGACCGCCATTAGCGGTATAACTATACCATCGGGATTAAAGGAAATGCTATCCCACACTCACCAACCCGCTTGGCCAGCGTGGTGAGTTATGGCCACCCCCTCCAAAATGACTCCACAACTTAAATCTTGGCCCTCAGTCTCCGGCAGCTGGAATGTACCTGGCCAAGGCAGCGGCAAGTGCGACATGAAGGCAGAGGCTGCTAAGGTTTAAATATGCATTTATTAAACACTCGGAGTACAGAATGAGAATGTGAGTCATGAAATGATTATGTACAAATGAGCGCCAGAACATGTAGGCAAAGAAATAATACTATATACACTTCCTGAGGGTAAGATAGAGGGGGAAATTAAACAGGTTAATTAACGATGTAATTGTCAACAAAGGATAGGGTATTCATAATAGTTCAAACTGTAAAGGAAGCTCTCAGGCCATCAATCTGGAACCAGCTGAGGTATGGTTCCTCCAGAGTTCGTAGAAGTTAGGAAGGGTATCTTTATGGACAGCGTGTTCACGTGCTAACTGTAGACGAAACTTTAGTCTAGCTGTGAAGTGATGGACAAGCTTCTCGCTTGCCTCTGTGAGAGTAGGTACAGTGGAGTTTTCATGATGCCTCAGTTGATGGGAGTAGATTACTATTTTTACAAGCGTGAAAATATAAACACACACTGATGGCAGAGGAGAAGCAGGAAGAATATTTTGAAGTAGGGTAAAATATGAGGCAGCACTCAGATTTCCTGGGCAAAGATGGTATGCAATACGGAACATGAGATTTAACATAGGTAGCAAGACTGGACAAAACCAATAGACATGTTCAATGTCAGCCGGGACATCACAGTAGGCACATTGTGGAGAGACAACAAGAATCATTGCCGCCCCGGTGGCGCAGTGGTCTAAGCGATGGCCTCTGATCATTCGTACGAACGGGGTCCGGGTTCGAATCCCGGTGAGGCATGGATGTTGTGTTTGTCTTACGGCACTGGCTCTCTCCCTTCCCTGGAACAGTGACCCTAAATTAGGGACGGGCGACTGCTTATAGCCCATTGAGTTGCTCACGGTGGTCGTTAAACCTCCAATCAAAAAAAAAAAAAAAAAAAGAATCATTTGGTGTAGTAATTGAGGAACGGGAAGGCGGCGATGCAAAAACAGCCAATGAACATTTTCTTCATGAGGAGCAGCAAGGAGAGGATGTGCCTCAAGGAGAGCATGTCAAGGAGGCAGAAGGAACAGTAGGGATAGGCATTGGTTGCTCAGGTGTACAAGTGCGAAGAATTTCACTCAAAATATTCTGTGAGCATGCCTCAGGCGTAAACGATTTCATACGGAGTTGCACAAAAAACGGGAAGAGTCGCGATGCTGCTGCAACCGGTAGAATTCCTTCAGGAGAGGCCAAAGATGAGTATAAACGAACAATCGACGATTTTATCGACGTGTAGAGTGTCCGGGAAGAGACGGAATCACGAAGATGAGTAGATAGGCAAGAGAAGTCTTTCCATGTAAGGTTGAGGTTCACAAGGTCTCGTACAGTAATAATGCCTGCACGCATTCATTCTGGAGAGGCAAAGAATGATCGGTCAGAGGGATGAAGAGCTGATGAGTAGAAGAGTGGTTCATTTAGGATCTCCGTAGTGCAGGAGGGGGTGCTCTCTGTAATGGGAGAGACCTCAGGATTTCTTTGGCCTCATAGTAAACGGCCAGGAGGCTTTGTCGCAAAGCTGGGAAACCATCCATTCGAAGAAAGACGACGAACGTTAATTAAGGATTTTTCAACGAGGCAAGAACCTTTCGTACTCTGCATGTATCTGGGTTGGAGCTATTGAGCAATCACCTGAGGACCGAACTAGGCTGCCATTTGATGCTGACCTTGGCTACTTACAATGGACGCTCCCTATTTTCTGATTCAAGACTTCTTCAATTGGAAGAGGAACTACAAAGGATCAAGTGGGACATCGTCAGGCTAAGTGAGGTAAGAAGAAGAGGAGAAGATCTCATTGAACTGAGAAGTCGACATCTCTTTTACTATCGTGGGACAGATACGGGCAGAACTAGTGGTGTTGGATTTATAATAAACTAGAAACTGAAGGATAAAGTTGTAGAAGTTGAAAGTTCCTCTGACAGAGCTGCACGACTCGTTATCCAACTCTCAAGAAGATACCAGGCTCAGATTATTCAAACTTATGCACCCACCACAAGTCTTCTTGAAGAAGAAATTGAAGAATTTTATGAGAAAATTCGTCATCTAAATAATAAAGGCAAGCAGCACTTGAAGATAATTATGGGAGATTTCAATGCGAAAATAGGGCAACGGCAACAGAATGAAACTTCAGTAGGTAAATTCGGTCATGGAAACAGAAACCAGCGTGGAAATACTCTCGTAGAATTTGCAGAGGCAGAAGGGTTTTTCATCATGAACTCCTTTTTCAAGAAAAAGCCACACAGTAAACGGACATGGAGGCATCCAAATGGATGGACAAGTGAAATTGATTTTATTATGTGTAACAAGAAATTTGTCATAGAAGACTGCAGTGTGCTGAACAAGTTCAACACAGGTAGTCACCATAGAATGGTAAGATGTCAGATGCACCTCAATGCAAAACTCGAGCGTGGCAAGCTCATAAAACGAACAAAGTGTATTGACGTGACCAACCTTAAAAAACATCATGATACTTCAAATTAGAACTGAGGAACAGATTCTTTATTCTAGAAGGTCTAGCATCGAAAGAAGTGAACATCTCTGAAGTTAACAGAAAAGTAATCAAAGCTCTTATGGAAACAGCAACAAAATTAGCTGGGTCTAAGAACAAGTTGCATGTGAACAAATTATCAGGAAAACCAATATGTTGATGCAAAAAAGAAGAGAGATGAGGACAACTAAGGAAGATATGACTTCCAAAGTGGAATATATAGAGCTATGCAAGACAGTATAAAAAAGTATCACTGAAGTCGTAAGAAAATTCAACTGTGAACTAGTGAGGAAAGCAATTGAAAACAACAAAAGCCTAAAAATAGCAAAGGGACATCTCAGTAAGGGAAGAAAACAGATTATGGCACTGAGAAAAGAAGATGGTTCTGTAACAAGAAATAGAGGCGAAATTTTGACAAGAGTGAAAGATTTCTACTCCAAATTATATGAAAGGGATGATACATGTACTCCAGACATCATGAAAGGTACCAGAGTTCTTCCAGTCATCCCAGCAGAAGTTGCACATGCAGTCAAGAACATGAAGCGGGGAAAAGCTGCAGGAGAAGATGGAATTACTGTAGACATCATACAAGAAGCAAGTGGAGAAATTGAAACAGGACTCGCCCAAGTTTTCACTCGATGCCTTAATGAAGGGAAGATTCCTGAGGATTGGAACAATGCTAGAATGATCCTGCTACATAGGAAAGGTGATATTGAGGATCTCAGGAACTACAGACCCTATCAGCCTCGTGTCAGTGGTTTATAAAATCTTCACTAAAGTTCATTCACACCGCTTGAAGGCAACAACACTGGACGTGGCTCAACCGAGAGAACAAGCTGGATTCAGGAGTGGCTACAGCACTACAGATCATATCCACGTACTGAGAGAACTAATCGAAAGAGCGAGGGAATATGAACTTCCATTTTGCATGGCTTTTATCGATTTAAAAGGCCTATGATTAGGTGAAACCATCAGCAGTTACAATGGCTTTGAAGTCCTGCGGTATGGAAGATGCATACATTAATATTATTAATAACATCTATGAAAATGCAAGTGCAAATATTCGGCTGTTTGAGAATACAGCACACAAAAAATTGGAAAGGGAGTGAGGCAAGGTGACACCATATCTCCCAAGCTCTTTAATGCAACATTGGAAAATGTCTTTCAATCACTGAACTGGGAAAACAAAATGATAAAGATTAATGGAGATTTCCTAACTCACCTTCGTTTTGCTGCTGATGTAGTCATTTTTGCAACTATCCCATCAGAGCTGCAGAGTATGATCCAGGAATGTGCTGACAAGAATAAAGAAGTGGGATTAAAAATGAACTTTCAGAAGACAAAAGTGATGTACAATGCTTTTACAAGAAATGAAGATTTATCAATTGATGGAGAAAAGCTAGAGATAACAGATGCATACGTTTATCTTGGACAGCAGATATCAAGTAAGAGTCACATTGATGACGAAATTAGGGCCGCGGGTGGCCTAGTGGTCAGCGTTCGTGACTGTCATAGGGATGACCTCAGGTTCGATCCTGGGAAGGTACGAACGTTCGAACCCCTAAATACCCGCCGTGCGTTGGATGGGTATGTTAAGCCGTCGGACCCCGGGCACTAGCCCCCCGGTAATAAATAAAGGCGTCTTCCTCCCCCTTTCTACCTCTCTTCCGTGTCTTTTTCCTATCGGGCACTCTAGCCCAAATCTCCTAGCTTCCTATTTTCTAAGGGTTGTTTAAGACCTGGGTCAGACACTCCCTTCCTAAAATCCTCTACATATGATCTGATCTGATCTGATGAAGAGAAGAAATTAATCGGCGTATAAAACTGATCTGATCTAATGAAGAATTAATCGGCATGAGTGTCATAGGGATAACCTCAGGTTCGATCCTGAGCCGGTACGAACGTTCGAACCACTAAATACCCGCCGTGCGTCGAATGGGCACGTTAAGCCGTCAGACCCCGGGCACTGCCACCGGTAATAAATAATATTAGGATTCGAACCCGGACCCTTCTCGGGCGAGTGGTCATAAGCCAGCGCTTAGACCTGGAGGTTGATGCTTATGCAAAAATAATGTTACATTAGGGATGGAGACGGTTCGAATTTAACTGCACTGACTGTTACTGGGTCCCGCTTCATAAATTCTCAGCGAACTTCGATACTTTTCGCCTAAGACTTTGCACTTACGAGAATTATCAAGAATGTGAATAACACTGAAGGAAATGTAACTTACAGCTAACTAGTCGTTACTGAAAATAGACTAAAAAACAGAAAACTGGGGCGATTTTTTCAGATACATATTCCAAATTTTAGGAGTTTTTTACTTCTGGCAACGAAAGACACTGAACTCGACCGTGACGTTTCTAATGAACTATCAACGGCGTCTATTTTTCCTGATTGCCTATGTACACTTATCGGTAGGTACCGCCTTAAGTCTTATTTTGCATCTTCGATACTGAGTCTTTTTTTCCGAATTTCTCCCATAAAAGTGACAAAACGAGATATCGGTATATACACTGCTGGCCACCCAAAATGCAACACCGAAAAGGAAGCGTCCGATTGGCCTGAAATTCGCAGCATGCGTCGCCCGCGAGAGGACATGCAAGCGATTGGCACTGCAGGGCATATGCAAATCATGTGCGCCCGGCACTCCACCGAGAAGCACTATAAGAAGGGTGCACAGAAGGCGGGGTGCAAGTAGTGGAAGTGTGTTGTGCTGCAGGACCTGTGCGTGGGAAGCTTCCTGATGCCTCGTCGCAGAATACCGCAGTCATTTCAGCACGTTTCGGAGTTCGGCAGAATACGAATAGTGGCTTATCGCGACAGCGGTTTATCGTACCGAGACATCGGCGCCCGTGTGGGACGACATCCAGCCACAGTGAGGCGAGTATGGATTCGGTGGGTGCAGAAGGGACGGGCGGAACGACGTGAGCGATTGCCGCAGCCGCGGCACACCACCGAACGAGAGAACCGGCATGTTATCTGGCGGGCATTGACGGCTCGCACCGCCACATCACGAACGTTAGCGCAGGAATTAGGGTTTGTTGCGCAACAACTTGTGTCAGCACGTACCGTTCGACGTCGTCTGGAGGAGCGGGGACTTGTCGCAAGGCGCCCATTGTTCCGATTACCATTGACGTTACACCACCGGCGAGTGCGGCGGCAGTGGGCCGCTGAACGCCGCACCTGGACTACGGAATGGCATGGCATTGTCTTATCCGACGAATCCCGCTTCTGCCTGCAACACCACGATGGTCGGATCCGCGTGTGGTGGCACCGCGGCGAGAGCCTGTATGACTCCTGCATTATGCATCGCCATACCGGTCTGTCGCCTAGCGTTATGGTTTGGGGCGCAATTGGATACGACACCCGTACCCCTCTGGTACGCATCGCAGGTACACTCAACAGCCACCGCTACATCTCCGACGTTTTGGAGCCTGTAGTCCTCCCTTACCTGCAGGACCTGCCAGCGGCCACGTTTCAACAGGACAATGCACGCCCGCACGTGGCACGTATCGTGCAACAATTCTTTACGACCCACCAGGTGTCACTGCTGCCGTGGCCCAACCTGTTCTCCCGATATGTCGCCTATCGAACACGTCTGGTCCCTGATCGGCAACCGAGTGGCCCGGCAAGCACAACCCGCTGCTACGCCTGATGAACTGTGGCAACGTGTGGAAGCAGCCTGGACCGACATACCCCAAGCCCACATCCAAATCCTCTTTCGTTCGATGCCGCGGCGTGTAGCAGCCGTTATTGCCAGCCATGGGGGCCACACGAACTATTGATGTCTGCGTGTTCCGCAGACATCAATAGCTCAATCGTTTGATCTTTGTATCTGTTGTTATGTGTCCAGTAAATCTGGCTTTGCTATATCGTGTCCTTCTTGGTGTTGCATTTTGGGTGGCCAGCAGTGTAGAAACCTACTGGAGCATTTCGGATGATGAGATTTTGTGTCTATATTAAGGCTTAGTTGAACGCCAGGTCGATTTGAGGCTGGTTCATCCACCACTGCTGGATGCATTAATTCCAAATTTCTGTGTTTATACGTGTAATAGCTTGGCTGATGAGCGGTAATTGGTATGCAACATGCAAAGGGGATTATCTTGTCGAAGTCAGGGCCTGCGGAACGGTTGCGTAAAGAAGTACTGCGGTCTGCATGCGTTTTGGTAATTGAGATTTAAAGGATGACCCTTAGCGGGAACTTTTTTCTTCTCCTTTATTTGTTTTTTTCTAAATTCGGAAATTGATTCCGTTTTTGGTTCGTTTTTTCTGCTACCTGAGAGTGACCCGATAAAAGCAAAAGCTTATTCTCGGAATTTACATTAGTTATGCGTAAGACAACATAGCAATAAGATACGGTAATGCTTCTGTTGTATGATTCTGATTATCCTTGAGTTCAGTGCGGTTCCTCCCTCTGAAAGCTGATTATTTCTGTAAGAGGAGATGGCTCCGTAAGTCACGCTGGATGTTTTTACCACATAATGGACCAAATGTTGTGTGAATTCATGTTCTTAGGAACCAACTCTCATAGTTCGCAAGAACATAAACTCAAGCAAAGAGTTTGTCCATTATGTAGTAAAACTCCTTTTGGAGATTATTTTAGAGGACTCAATATTTACTTCCACTCAAAGCACTGCAAACAATAACAAGGTTGTTCATCAATCTAAAAAAGTACCAACAGTATAACATTTATTCTCCTCCAAAATATGAAACTAATTTTCTTTCATGATGAATGCACCATTCAGAAAATTTCTCTGATGATAACAAATTCTTAAACTTGTGTCTTGAGCCAGTTTGACGGGCTAGTCGCTTAGCTGTTATGTCCGAGACATGATCAATCGGGATCATATCCGGCGAATATACAGGCCAGGGAAGAAGCTGTATGTACCACGCACGGAGGAGGTGTTAGACATTCCGGGACATATGTGGCTGAGAACTGTCCTGGAATATAGTGCCAGGACAACTCTGAAGAAAGGGTATCACCTCAGCCTCTAAAACATCCCTGAAATTTTATTGGCTGTTGATGGTTCCCCAAATTCGTATCAGGTGAGATCACGAATTAAACATAATGGTGTCTCAAACCATTTCGTTTCGCTTTGGGCCACTATGATCCCAGTGGCGCCCCATCAAACTATGACGCTTCGCTGAGGGCCGCAATGGCACTGCAAGGTGCCGCTCACCACCAGGTCTTCGAACACGTATGCGACCATAATGGTGTATCAAGCTGAATTGTGACTTGTTAGAAAACATCACTTGTTGCCAATCAACCCGCCAATGTCTGAGTTCAAGCCTCTATTGCAGCCTGCGGTGGCTATGGTTGGGGGTCCAAGGAATGTGCAGCAATGGCCTGCAAGCGGCCAATCTTCTGTTAAGCAGACGACGTTGAACTGTGCTGAAAGACAAAGCCGGACCTGTGACAGCGCCCCACTGCTGCGCTGACACTGTGAAGGTTGGTGTGCGATCGGTCATTGCCATTCAGTAGAGGTGTCTGTCATTCCTTGAAGTGCGATTTTACGGTCCCTTTCCCGGTTTCTGTGCGTCCGAACTTCATCTCTCCATTAACAACACTTTTGCATTACAGTACTGGCGTTTTGTCTCCTACGAGTGATAATGTGGCATTCGAAAAATCCAGGTCCTCTTATCCCAACAGTCCTTCCTCGTTCAAAGTCCGTCAGGTGTTAATAAATCAAACTTCGTGGGCGACGGGGAATAGTGTGACACAAGAAATATCATTTCGACTGTACATCAGCTATACGCTGATTGCAACATCTCATTTGAGCCAGCTCTATACACTCAAGACCTGTCAGTTCAGAGGACTCTGCTTCGTAACCGCATGCGCATTTTATCGCATTTTCTCTGACATTTTCTCTGACATTTTAATCATGTTGCAATTTTCACAAACAGCAGTGTATATCACTAACCTGTTCTCTGTGATTCAGAGGTTAGTTATTCAAAGAAAGCTCATCTGACAAACTAAAGTGTAAAACTGGTGGTGCTAGATTTTATTTACTGCTGTTATATCAAACGTCCCCATTTACAGTGATGTTGGCAGACAACACGAGCTATACTGGAATCCATCACATGCCTCACACCAGTACTTCGTACTCATTATTTTTTCCTCATCAGTTGTTTCTGAATTCCTCTCATGATTTCCTTAAATTTTCGTTACCTAACTTTTCCGCCACATAAGAAATAATCTTAGAATCCCGCCACTCATTCTTTCAACATGAATAAAATAATTCAACCCTCCCCCATTAATGAAGCAATGATCTAAGCGGACAAATGGATGCTGTGTTTGTGATTGTCTAACAGCACTGGCTCCCTCCCTTCCCTGGAGCTTGCTTACAGCCCGTTAGAGACACCCAACTGTTTATTGCCCATTTAATGCTCATGGTGGTCGTTAAACACCCCCCCCCCCCAAAAAAAAAATAAACAACAACTGCCTCAGTATATTTGTTACCTCACTAAAATCATTTTGCTTCATATTACATATCTGTAACATCTCATACGATCAGAACATTTAATTACACAACAGCCCCCTTCACTAACGTATCTCTTCAGCACACATATGACATATACACCAATGAGGCAATACAATATGTCCACAAACCAAATAAGCTACAGGACCCTCTTTTGCCCGCAAAACAGCGGCCACTCGACAAAGCATCGATTCGATGAGGTGACGTTAGGTATCCTGACGTACCTGGTACCATAATGTAAGCAGTAGGCCCTCCAGTTCCCGTACATTTTGGGGTGGTGGTGACTTAGCGCGAACTCGCTTTTCCAAGTCGAACCACAAATGTCCAAATCGGTTCATGTCAGGTGAATTTGGAGGCCAGGGCATTAACAAAAAGTCACCAGCATGTTTCTCGAGCCACTCCTTGACGATTCAGGTAATGTGGCATGGCGCATTATCGTGTTGAAAATGGCCATCACCAGCAGGGAACACAGTTACCCTGAATGCGTGAACTTGTTCCGCAACGATGTTCAGATACCTGGCAGCTGTCAGGGATTGTGCTACTGGGATAATGGGACCTAAATTGTCCCAAGAAGATATCGCTCTCACAGCATAACACCGCCGCCATCGCTTGCATGTTTCCGCCCAACAGTGCATCCAAGTGCCATAGTCTCCGTTGGTAATCGGCGTATCTGCGTTCGGCCGTCTACGTGATGCACCAAGAATCTTGATTCGTCAGCCCAGGCCACTTTCTTCCAATCATCCACAGTCCAATGGTGATGAACTTGGTCCCATTTGATGCGTTCTTGGCGATGACGTGCAGTGAGCACGGAGACCCGACTGAGTCATCGGCTACGCAGGCCCATGCGCAGAAGACTGCGATGAATTTGGTGTGCTGTGACGCATTGCCCTGATCACCACTTTTGTAGCTGCGGGTGATTTGTCGCACTGTCGCCCTGTGAACAATGTGCGACAGTCTCCGTACTCCTGTGGCATCAATGAGATGTGGACGCCATACGGCTGGATGACAGTTCGTCGCTTGGCCAACTGTGCACCACTTTTGGTACGTACTCACTACAGCGGCACGTGAACAAGATACAAGCCGCACCGTTTCCCAGATCGTAGTTAAGAGGCTCCGTGCCATCACAATTTGTCCTTTATAAAAATGCGATGAATCGGCAGCTTTTATAATTCTGACTCTATACTAACCGAAAGCCGGTCCTCGTATTGTATGTACTACTACGTTCAAAAAGTTCCGGAACTTTTTAATATTTGCCAAATATCAGTGAATTACGTCATTCCCTGATGAGCAAGCAAAGACCATGATGTTACCGACCAGCCAGAACCGGTTTGATCCAGATCTAACATGTACAACGTATGTGCGTAGTTCGTGATAACAGGCATTCGAGTCTCTCTGTCGCGAGGACAACGATGTCGAATTTTGAACAGAGTTTGTAACGTACCAGCAGATGTGACGTACCTGCCAGAAGGACGCACGCGACATAAAGGCAGATAGGAATCAGAATAAAATGTCCGCGTATCTCAATTGGTAGAGCAACTTATTCCGGAATGAGGGGACCCGGGTTCGAATCCTGGCGCGGATAGAAATGACGGAGAAATTTACTTCGTTATAATGGCACCCGAATTATCCGGATGAACCGACCGTTCAAAATCTCGCAATGGTGTGATGTTATTTCCACACCGCGAGATAGGAAAAATAAGAGAATCCCTTCTCCAGCACTTCCAAAAAAAAATAAAGAGGGAGATGATGTAACGTACCAGGAGATGTGACGTACCTGCCAGAAGGACGCACACGACATAAAGGCAGATAGGAATCAGAATAAAATGACCGCGTAGCTCAATTGGTAGAGCAACTTATTCCGGAATGAGGGGACCCGGATTCGAATCCTGGCGCGGATAGAAATGACGGAGAAATTTACTTCGTTATAATGGCACCCGAATTATCCGGATGAACCGACCGTTCAAAATCTCGCAATGGTGTGATGTTATTTCCACACCGCGAGATAGGAAAAATAAGAGAATCCCTTCTCCAGCACTTCCAAAAAAAAAAAAATAAAAAAAATAAAGAGGGAGATGATGTAACGTACCAGGAGATGTGACGTACCTGCCAGAAGGACGCACGCGACATAAAGGCAGATAGGAATCAGAATAAAATGTCCGCGTATCTCAATTGGTAGAGCAACTTATTCCGGAATGAGGGGACACGGGTTCGAATCCTGGCGCGGATAGAAATGACGGAGAAATTTACTTCGTTATAATGGCACCCGAATTATCCGGATGAACCGACCGTTCAAAATCTCGCAATGGTGTGATGTTATTTCCACACCGCGAGATAGGAAAAATAAGAGAATCCCTTCTCCAGCACTTCCAAAAAAAAAAAAATAAAAAAAATAAAGAGGGAGATGATGTAACGTACCAGGAGATGTGACGTACCTGCCAGAAGGACGCACGCGACATAAAGGCAGATAGGAATCAGAATAAAATGTCCGCGTATCTCAATTGGTAGAGCAACTTATTCCGGAATGAGGGGACCCGGGTTCGAATCCTGGCGCTGATAGAAATGACGGAGAAATTTACTTCGTTATAATGGCACCCGAATTATCCGGATGAACCGACCGTTCAAAATCTCGCAATGGTGTGATGTTATTTCCACACCGCGAGATAGGAAAAATAAGAGAATCCCTTCTCCAGCACTTCCAAAAAAATAAAAAAAATAAAGAGGGAGATGATGTAACGTACCAGGAGATGTGACGTACCTGCCAGAAGGACGCACACGACATAAAGGCAGATAGGAATCAGAATAAAATGTCCGCGTAGCTCAATTGGTAGAGCAACTTATTCCGGAATGAGGGGACCCGGGTTCGAATCCTGGCGCGGATAGAAATGACGGAGAAATTTACTTCGTTATAATGGCACCCGAATTATCCGGATGAACCGACCGTTCAAAATCTCGCAATGGTGTGATGTTATTTCCACACCGCGAGATAGGAAAAATAAGAGAATCCCTTCTCCAGCACTTCCAAAAAAAAAATAAAAAAAATAAAGAGGGAGATGATGTAACGTACCAGGAGATGTGACGTACCTGCCAGAAGGACGCACGCGACATAAAGGCAGATAGGAATCAGAATAAAATGTCCGCGTAGCTCAATTGGTAGAGCAACTTATTCCGGAATGAGGGGACCCGGGTTCGAATCCTGGCGCGGATAGAAATGACGGAGAAATTTACTTCGTTATAATGGCACCCGAATTATCCGGATGAACCGACCGTTCAAAATCTCGCAATGGTGTGATGTTATTTCCACACCGCGAGATAGGAAAAATAAGAGAATCCCTTCTCCAGCACTTCCAAAAAAAAAAATAAAAAAAATAAAGAGGGAGATGATGTAACGTACCAGGAGATGTGACGTACCTGCCAGAAGGACGCACGCGACATAAAGGCAGATAGGAATCAGAATAAAATGTCCGCGTATCTCAATTGGTAGAGCAACTTATTCCGGAATGAGGGGACCCGGGTTCGAATCCTGGCGCGGATAGAAATGACGGAGAAATTTACTTCGTTATAATGGCACCCGAATTATCCGGATGAACCGACCGTTCAAAATCTCGCAATGGTGTGATGTTATTTCCACACCGCGAGATAGGAAAAATAAGAGAATCCATTCTCCAGCACTTCCAAAAAAAAAATAAAAAAAATAAAGAGGGAGATGATGTAACGTACCAGGAGATGTGACGTACCTGCCAGAAGGACGCACACGACATAAAGGCAGATAGGAATCAGAATAAAATGTCCGCGTAGCTCAATTGGTAGAGCAACTTATTCCGGAATGAGGGGACCCGGGTTCGAATCCTGGCGCGGATAGAAATGACGGAGAAATTTACTTCGTTATAATGGCACCCGAATTATCCGGATGAACCGACCGTTCAAAATCTCGCAATGGTGTGATGTTATTTCCACACCGCGAGATAGGAAAAATAAGAGAATCCCTTCTCCAGCACTTCCAAAAAAAAATAAAAAAAATAAAGAGGGAGATGATGTAACGTACCAGGAGATGTGACGTACCTGCCAGAAGGACGCACGCGACATAAAGGCAGATAGGAATCAGAATAAAATGTCCGCGTATCTCAATTGGTAGAGCAACTTATTCCGGAATGAGGGGACCCGGGTTCGAATCCTGGCGCGGATAGAAATGACGGAGAAATTTACTTCGTTATAATGGCACCCGAATTATCCGGATGAACCGACCGTTCAAAATCTCGCAATGGTGTGATGTTATTTCCACACCGCGAGATAGGAAAAATAAGAGAATCCCTTCTCCAGCACTTCCAAAAAAAAATAAAAAAAATAAAGAGGGAGATGATGTAACGTACCAGGAGATGTGACGTACCTGCCAGAAGGACGCACACGACATAAAGGCAGATAGGAATCAGAATAAAATGTCCGCGTAGCTCAATTGGTAGAGCAACTTATTCCGGAATGAGGGGACCCGGGTTCGAATCCTGGCGCGGATAGAAATGACGGAGAAATTTACTTCGTTATAATGGCATACGAATTATCCGGATGAACCGACCGTTCAAAATCTCGCAATGGTGTGATGTTATTTCCACACCGCGAGATAGGAAAAATAAGAGAATCCCTTCTCCAGCACTTCCAAAAAAAAATAAAAAAAATAAAGAGGGAGATGATGTAACGTACCAGGAGATGTGACGTACCTGCCAGAAGGACGCACGCGACATAAAGGCAGATAGGAATCAGAATAAAATGTCCGCGTATCTCAATTGGTAGAGCAACTTATTCCGGAATGAGGGGACCCGGGTTCGAATCCTGGCGCGGATAGAAATGACGGAGAAATTTACTTCGTTATAATGGCACCCGAATTATCCGGATGAACCGACCGTTCAAAATCTCGCAATGGTGTGATGTTATTTCCACACCGCGAGATAGGAAAAATAAGAGAATCCCTTCTCCAGCACTTCCAAAAAAAAAATAAAAAAAATAAAGAGGGAGATGATGTAACGTACCAGGAGATGTGACGTACCTGCCAGAAGGACGCACGCGACATAAAGGCAGATAGGAATCAGAATAAAATGTCCGCGTATCTCAATTGGTAGAGCAACTTATTCCGGAATGAGGGGACCCGGGTTCGAATCCTGGCGCGGATAGAAATGACGGAGAAATTTACTTCGTTATAATGGCACCCGAATTATCCGGATGAACCGACCGTTCAAAATCTCGCAATGGTGTGATGTTATTTCCACACCGCGAGATAGGAAAAATAAGAGAATCCCTTCTCCAGCACTTCCAAAAAAAAAAAAAAAAATAAAGAGGGAGATGATGTAACGTACCAGGAGATGTGACGTACCTGCCAGAAGGACGCACACGACATAAAGGCAGATAGGAATCAGAATAAAATGTCCGCGTATCTCAATTGGTAGAGCAACTTATTCCGGAATGAGGGGACCCGGGTTCGAATCCTGGCGCGGATAGAAATGACGGAGAAATTTACTTCGTTATAATGGCACCCGAATTATCCGGATGAACCGACCGTTCAAAATCTCGCAATGGTGTGATGTTATTTCCACACCGCGAGATAGGAAAAATAAGAGAATCCCTTCTCCAGCACTTCCAAAAAAAAAAATAAAAAAAATAAAGAGGGAGATGATGTAACGTACCAGGAGATGTGACGTACCTGCCAGAAGGACGCACGCGACATAAAGGCAGATAGGAATCAGAATAAAATGTCCGCGTATCTCAATTGGTAGAGCAACTTATTCCGGAATGAGGGGACCCGGGTTCGAATCCTGGCGCGGATAGAAATGACGGAGAAATTTACTTCGTTATAATGGCACCCGAATTATCCGGATGAACCGACCGTTCAAAATCTCGCAATGGTGTGATGTTATTTCCACACCGCGAGATAGGAAAAATAAGAGAATCCCTTCTCCAGCACTTCCAAAAAAATAAAAAAAATAAAGAGGGAGATGATGTAACGTACCAGGAGATGTGACGTACCTGCCAGAAGGACGCACACGACATAAAGGCAGATAGGAATCAGAATAAAATGTCCGCGTAGCTCAATTGGTAGAGCAACTTATTCCGGAATGAGGGGACCCGGGTTCGAATCCTGGCGCGGATAGAAATGACGGAGAAATTTACTTCGTTATAATGGCACCCGAATTATCCGGATGAACCGACCGTTCAAAATCTCGCAATGGTGTGATGTTATTTCCACACCGCGAGATAGGAAAAATAAGAGAATCCCTTCTCCAGCACTTCCAAAAAAAAATAAAAAAAATAAAGAGGGAGATGATGTAACGTACCAGGAGATGTGACGTACCTGCCAGAAGGACGCACGCGACATAAAGGCAGATAGGAATCAGAATAAAATGTCCGCGTATCTCAATTGGTAGAGCAACTTATTCCGGAATGAGGGGACCCGGGTTCGAATCCTGGCGCGGATAGAAATGACGGAGAAATTTACTTCGTTATAATGGCACCCCATTATCCGGATGAACCGACCGTTCAAAATCTCGCAATGGTGTGATGTTATTTCCACACCGCGAGATAGGAAAAATAAGAGAATCCCTTCTCCAGCACTTCCAAAAAAAAAAAAAAAAAAAAAAAAAAAAAATAAAGAGAGAGATGATGTAACGTACCAGGAGATGTGACGTACCTGCCAGAAGGACGCACGCGACATAAAGGCAGATAGGAATCAGAATAAAATGTCCGCGTATCTCAATTGGTAGAGCAACTTATTCCGGAATGAGGGGACCCGGGTTCGAATCCTGGCGCGGATAGAAATGACGGATAAATTTACTTCGTTATAATGGCACCCGAATTATCCGGATGAACCGACCGTTCAAAATCTCGCAATGGTGTGATGTTATTTCCACACCGCGAGATAGGAAAAATAAGAGAATCCCTTCTCCAGCACTTCCAAAAAAAAATAAAAAAAATAAAGAGGGAGATGATGTAACGTACCAGGAGATGTGACGTACCTGCCAGAAGGACGCACACGACATAAAGGCAGATAGGAATCAGAATAAAATGTCCGCGTAGCTCAATTGTTAGAGCAACTTATTCCGGAATGAGGGGACCCGGGTTCGAATCCTGGCGCGGATAGAAATGACGGAGAAATTTACTTCGTTATAATGGCACCCGAATTATCCGGATGAACCGACCGTTCAAAATCTCGCAATGGTGTGATGTTATTTCCACACCGCGAGATAGGAAAAATAAGAGAATCCCTTCTCCAGCACTTCCAAAAAAAATAAAAAAAATAAAGAGGGAGATGATGTAACGTACCAGGAGATGTGACGTACCTGCCAGAAGGACGCACACGACATAAAGGCAGATAGGAATCAGAATAAAATGTCCGCGTAGCTCAATTGGTAGAGCAACTTATTCCGGAATGAGGGGACCCGGGTTCGAATCCTGGCGCGGATAGAAATGACGGAGAAATTTACTTCGTTATAATGGCACCCGAATTATCCGGATGAACCGACCGTTCAAAAATCTCGCAATGGTGTGATGTTATTTCCACACCGCGAGATAGGAAAAATAAGAGAATCCCTTCTCCAGCACTTCCAAAAAAAATAAAAAAAATAAAGAGGGAGATGATGTAACGTACCAGGAGATGTGACGTACCTGCCAGAAGGACGCACGCGACATAAAGGCAGATAGGAATCAGAATAAAATGTCCGCGTATCTCAATTGGTAGAGCAATTTATTCCGGAATGAGGGGACCCGGGTTCGAATCCTGGCGCGGATAGAAATGACGGAGAAATTTACTTCGTTATAATGGCACCCGAATTATCCGGATGAACCGACCGTTCAAAATCTCGCAATGGTGTGATGTTATTTCCACACCGCGAGATAGGAAAAATAAGAGAATCCCTTCTCCAGCACATCCAAAAAAAAAATAAAAAAAATAAAGAGGGAGATGATGTAACGTACCAGGAGATGTGACGTACCTGCCAGAAGGACGCACGCGACATAAAGGCAGATAGGAATCAGAATAAAATGTCCGCGTATCTCAATTGGTAGAGCAACTTATTCCGGAATGAGGGGACCCGGGTTTGAATCCTGGCGCGGATAGAAATGACGGAGAAATTTACTTCGTTATAATGGCACCCGAATTATCCGGATGAACCGACCGTTCAAAATCTCGCAATGGTGTGATGTTATTTCCACACCGCGAGATAGGAAAAATAAGAGAATCCCTTCTCCAGCACTTCCAAAAAAAAAAAAAAAAAAAAAAAATAAAGAGGGAGATGATGTAACGTACCAGGAGATGTGACGTACCTGCCAGAAGGACGCACGCGACATAAAGGCAGATAGGAATCAGAATAAAATGTCCGCGTATCTCAATTGGTAGAGCAATTTATTCCGGAATGAGGGGACCCGGGTTCGAATCCTGGCGCGGATAGAAATGACGGAGAAATTTACTTCGTTATAATGGCACCCGAATTATCCGGATGAACCGACCGTTCAAAATCTCGCAATGGTGTGATGTTATTTCCACACCGCGAGATAGGAAAAATAAGAGAATCCCTTCTCCAGCACTTCCAAAAAAAAAAAAAAATAAAGAGGGAGATGATGTAACGTACCAGGAGATGTGACGTACCTGCCAGAAGGACGCACGCGACATAAAGGCAGATAGGAATCAGAATAAAATGTCCGCGTATCTCAATTGGTAGAGCAACTTATTCCGGAATGAGGGGACCCGGGTTCGAATCCTGGCGCGGATAGAAATGACGGAGAAATTTACTTCGTTATAATGGCACCCGAATTATCCGGATGAACCGACCGTTCAAAATCTCGCAATGGTGTGATGTTATTTCCACACCGCGAGATAGGAAAAATAAGAGAATCCATTCTCCAGCACTTCCAAAAAAAAAAAAAAAAAATAAAGAGGGAGATGATGTAACGTACCAGGAGATGTGACGTACCTGCCAGAAGGACGCACACGAGATAAAGGCAGATAGGAATCAGAATAAAATGTCCGCGTAGCTCAATTGGTAGAGCAACTTATTCCGGAATGAGGGGACCCGGGTTCGAATCCTGGCGCGGATAGAAATGACGGAGAAATTTACTTCGTTATAATGGCACCCGAATTATCCGGATGAACCGACCGTTCAAAATCTCGCAATGGTGTGATGTTATTTCCACACCGCGAGATAGGAAAAATAAGAGAATCCGTTCTCCAGCACTTCCAAAAAAAAATAAAAAAATAAAGAGGGAGATGATGTAACGTACCAGGAGATGTGACGTACCTGCCAGAAGGACGCACGCGACATAAAGGCAGATAGGAATCAGAATAAAATGTCCGCGTATCTCAATTGGTAGAGCAACTTATTCCGGAATGAGGGGACCCGGGTTCGAATCCTGGCGCGGATAGAAATGACGGAGAAATTTACTTCGTTATAATGGCACCCGAATTATCCGGATGAACCGACCGTTCAAAATCTCGCAATGGTGTGATGTTATTTCCACACCGCGAGATAGGAAAAATAAGAGAATCCCTTCTCCAGCACTTCCAAAAAAAAATAAAAAAAATAAAGAGGGAGATGATGTAACGTACCAGGAGATGTGACGTACCTGCCAGAAGGACGCACGCGACATAAAGGCAGATAGGAATCAGAATAAAATGTCCGCGTAGCTCAATTGGTAGAGCAACTTATTCCGGAATGAGGGGACCCGGGTTCGAATCCTGGCGCGGATAGAAATGACGGAGAAATTTACTTCGTTATAATGGCATACGAATTATCCGGATGAACCGACCGTTCAAAATCTCGCAATGGTGTGATGTTATTTCCACACCGCGAGATAGGAAAAATAAGAGAATCCCTTCTCCAGCACTTCCAAAAAAAATAAAAAAAATAAAGAGGGAGATGATGTAACGTACCAGGAGATGTGACGTACCTGCCAGAAGGACGCACGCGACATAAAGGCAGATAGGAATCAGAATAAAATGTCCGCGTATCTCAATTGGTAGAGCAACTTATTCCGGAATGAGGGGACCCGGGTTCGAATCCTGGCGCGGATAGAAATGACGGAGAAATTTACTTCGTTATAATGGCACCCGAATTATCCGGATGAACCGACCGTTCAAAATCTCGCAATGGTGTGATGTTATTTCCACACCGCGAGATAGGAAAAATAAGAGAATCCCTTCTCCAGCACTTCCAAAAAAAAAATAAAAAAAATAAAGAGGGAGATGATGTAACGTACCAGGAGATGTGACGTACCTGCCAGAAGGACGCACGCGACATAAAGGCAGATAGGAATCAGAATAAAATGTCCGCGTATCTCAATTGGTAGAGCAACTTATTCCGGAATGAGGGGACCCGGGTTCGAATCCTGGCGCGGATAGAAATGACGGAGAAATTTACTTCGTTATAATGGCACCCGAATTATCCGGATGAACCGACCGTTCAAAATCTCGCAATGGTGTGATGTTATTTCCACACCGCGAGATAGGAAAAATAAGAGAATCCCTTCTCCAGCACTTCCAAAAAAAAATAAAAAAAATAAAGAGGGAGATGATGTAACGTACCAGGAGATGTGACGTACCTGCCAGAAGGACGCACACGACATAAAGGCAGATAGGAATCAGAATAAAATGTCCGCGTAGCTCAATTGGTAGAGCAACTTATTCCGGAATGAGGGGACCCGGGTTCGAATCCTGGCGCGGATAGAAATGACGGAGAAATTTACTTCGTTATAATGGCACCCGAATTATCCGGATGAACCGACCGTTCAAAATCTCGCAATGGTGTGATGTTATTTCCACACCGCGAGATAGGAAAAATAAGAGAATCCCTTCTCCAGCACTTCCAAAAAAAAAAAAAAAATAAAGAGGGAGATGATGTAACGTACCAGGAGATGTGACGTACCTGCCAGAAGGACGCACGCGACATAAAGGCAGATAGGAATCAGAATAAAATGTCCGCGTATCTCAATTGGTAGAGCAACTTATTCCGGAATGAGGGGACCCGGGTTCGAATCCTGGCGCGGATAGAAATGACGGAGAAATTTACTTCGTTATAATGGCACCCCATTATCCGGATGAACCGACCGTTCAAAATCTCGCAATGGTGTGATGTTATTTCCACACCGCGAGATAGGAAAAATAAGAGAATCCCTTCTCCAGCACTTCCAAAAAAAAAAAAAAATAAAGAGGGAGATGATGTAACGTACCAGGAGATGTGACGTACCTGCCAGAAGGACGCACGCGACATAAAGGCAGATAGGAATCAGAATAAAATGTCCGCGTAGCTCAATTGGTAGAGCAACTTATTCCGGAATGAGGGGACCCGGGTTCGAATCCTGGCGCGGATAGAAATGACGGAGAAATTTACTTCGTTATAATGGCACCCGAATTATCCGGATGAACCGACCGTTCAAAATCTCGCAATGGTGTGATGTTATTTCCACACCGCGAGATAGGAAAAATAAGAGAATCCCTTCTCCAGCACTTCCAAAAAAATAAAAAAAATAAAGAGGAGATGATGTAACGTACCAGGAGATGTGACGTACCTGCCAGAAGGACGCACACGACATAAAGGCAGATAGGAATCAGAATAAAATGTCCGCGTAGCTCAATTGGTAGAGCAACTTATTCCGGAATGAGGGGACCCGGGTTCGAATCCTGGCGCGGATAGAAATGACGGAGAAATTTACTTCGTTATAATGGCACCCGAATTATCCGGATGAACCGACCGTTCAAAATCTCGCAATGGTGTGATGTTATTTCCACACCGCGAGATAGGAAAAATAAGAGAATCCCTTCTCCAGCACTTCCAAAAAAAAAATAAAAAAAATAAAGAGGGAGATGATGTAACGTACCAGGAGATGTGACGTACCTGCCAGAAGGACGCACGCGACATAAAGGCAGATAGGAATCAGAATAAAATGTCCGCGTATCTCAATTGGTAGAGCAACTTATTCCGGAATGAGGGGACCCGGGTTCGAATCCTGGCGCGGATAGAAATGACGGAGAAATTTACTTCGTTATAATGGCACCCGAATTATCCGGATGAACCGACCGTTCAAAATCTCGCAATGGTGTGATGTTATTTCCACACCGCGAGATAGGAAAAATAAGAGAATCCCTTCTCCAGCACTTCCAAAAAAAAATAAAAAAATAAAGAGGGAGATGATGTAACGTACCAGGAGATGTGACGTACCTGCCAGAAGGACGCACGCGACATAAAGGCAGATAGGAATCAGAATAAAATGTCCGCGTATCTCAATTGGTAGAGCAACTTATTCCGGAATGAGGGGACCCGGGTTCGAATCCTGGCGCGGATAGAAATGACGGAGAAATTTACTTCGTTATAATGGCACCCGAATTATCCGGATGAACCGACCGTTCAAAATCTCGCAATGGTGTGATGTTATTTCCACACCGCGAGATAGGAAAAATAAGAGAATCCCTTCTCCAGCACTTCCAAAAAAATAAAAAAAATAAAGAGGGAGATGATGTAACGTACCAGGAGATGTGACGTACCTGCCAGAAGGACGCACGCGACATAAAGGCAGATAGGAATCAGAATAAAATGTCCGCGTATCTCAATTGGTAGAGCAACTTATTCCGGAATGAGGGGACCCGGGTTCGAATCCTGGCGCGGATAGAAATGACGGAGAAATTTACTTCGTTATAATGGCACCCCATTATCCGGATGAACCGACCGTTCAAAATCTCGCAATGGTGTGATGTTATTTCCACACCGCGAGATAGGAAAAATAAGAGAATCCCTTCTCCAGCACTTCCAAAAAAAAAAAAAAAAAAATAAAGAGGGAGATGATGTAACGTACCAGGAGATGTGACGTACCTGCCAGAAGGACGCACGCGACATAAAGGCAGATAGGAATCAGAATAAAATGTCCGCGTAGCTCAATTGGTAGAGCAACTTATTCCGGAATGAGGGGACCCGGGTTCGAATCCTGGCGCGGATAGAAATGACGGAGAAATTTACTTCGTTATAATGGCACCCGAATTATCCGGATGAACCGACCGTTCAAAATCTCGCAATGGTGTGATGTTATTTCCACACCGCGAGATAGGAAAAATAAGAGAATCCCTTCTCCAGCACTTCCAAAAAAAAATAAAAAAAATAAAGAGGGAGATGATGTAACGTACCAGGAGATGTGACGTACCTGCCAGAAGGACGCACACGACATAAAGGCAGATAGGAATCAGAATAAAATGTCCGCGTAGCTCAATTGGTAGAGCAACTTATTCCGGAATGAGGGGACCCGGGTTCGAATCCTGGCGCGGATAGAAATGACGGAGAAATTTACTTCGTTATAATGGCACCCGAATTATCCGGATGAACCGACCGTTCAAAATCTCGCAATGGTGTGATGTTATTTCCACACCGCGAGATAGGAAAAATAAGAGAATCCCTTCTCCAGCACTTCCAAAAAAAAATAAAAAAAATAAAGAGGGAGATGATGTAACGTACCAGGAGATGTGACGTACCTGCCAGAAGGACGCACGCGACATAAAGGCAGATAGGAATCAGAATAAAATGTCCGCGTATCTCAATTGGTAGAGCAACTTATTCCGGAATGAGGGGACCCGGGTTCGAATCCTGGCGCGGATAGAAATGACGGAGAAATTTACTTCGTTATAATGGCACCCGAATTATCCGGATGAACCGACCGTTCAAAATCTCGCAATGGTGTGATGTTATTTCCACACCGCGAGATAGGAAAAATAAGAGAATCCCTTCTCCAGCACTTCCAAAAAAAAATAAAAAAAATAAAGAGGGAGATGATGTAACGTACCAGGAGATGTGACGTACCTGCCAGAAGGACGCACGCGACATAAAGGCAGATAGGAATCAGAATAAAATGTCCGCGTATCTCAATTGGTAGAGCAACTTATTCCGGAATGAGGGGACCCGGGTTCGAATCCTGGCGCGGATAGAAATGACGGAGAAATTTACTTCGTTATAATGGCACCCGAATTATCCGGATGAACCGACCGTTCAAAATCTCGCAATGGTGTGATGTTATTTCCACACCGCGAGATAGGAAAAATAAGAGAATCCCTTCTCCAGCACTTCCAAAAAAAATAAAAAAAATAAAGAGGGAGATGATGTAACGTACCAGGAGATGTGACGTACCTGCCAGAAGGACGCACGCGACATAAAGGCAGATAGGAATCAGAATAAAATGTCCGCGTATCTCAATTGGTAGAGCAACTTATTCCGGAATGAGGGGACCCGGGTTCGAATCCTGGCGCGGATAGAAATGACGGAGAAATTTACTTCGTTATAATGGCACCCGAATTATCCGGATGAACCGACCGTTCAAAATCTCGCAATGGTGTGATGTTATTTCCACACCGCGAGATAGGAAAAATAAGAGAATCCCTTCTCCAGCACTTCCAAAAAAAAAATAAAAAAAATAAAGAGGGAGATGATGTAACGTACCAGGAGATGTGACGTACCTGCCAGAAGGACGCACACGACATAAAGGCAGATAGGAATCAGAATAAAATGTCCGCGTAGCTCAATTGGTAGAGCAACTTATTCCGGAATGAGGGGACCCGGGTTCGAATCCTGGCGCGGATAGAAATGACGGAGAAATTTACTTCGTTATAATGGCACCCGAATTATCCGGATGAACCGACCGTTCAAAATCTCGCAATGGTGTGATGTTATTTCCACACCGCGAGATAGGAAAAATAAGAGAATCCCTTCTCCAGCACTTCCAAAAAAAAAAAAAAAAAAAAAAAATAAAGAGGAGATGATGTAACGTACCAGGAGATGTGACGTACCTGCCAGAAGGACGCACGCGACATAAAGGCAGATAGGAATCAGAATAAAATGTCCGCGTATCTCAATTGGTAGAGCAACTTATTCCGGAATGAGGGGACCCGGGTTCGAATCCTGGCGCGGATAGAAATGACGGAGAAATTTACTTCGTTATAATGGCACCCGAATTATCCGGATGAACCGACCGTTCAAAATCTCGCAATGGTGTGATGTTATTTCCACACCGCGAGATAGGAAAAATAAGAGAATCCCTTCTCCAGCACTTCCAAAAAAATAAAAAAAATAAAGAGGGAGATGATGTAACGTACCAGGAGATGTGACGTACCTGCCAGAAGGACGCACACGACATAAAGGCAGATAGGAATCAGAATAAAATGTCCGCGTAGCTCAATTGGTAGAGCAACTTATTCCGGAATGAGGGGACCCGGGTTCGAATCCTGGCGCGGATAGAAATGACGGAGAAATTTACTTCGTTATAATGGCACCCGAATTATCCGGATGAACCGACCGTTCAAAATCTCGCAATGGTGTGATGTTATTTCCACACCGCGAGATAGGAAAAATAAGAGAATCCCTTCTCCAGCACTTCCAAAAAAAATAAAAAAATAAAGAGGGAGATGATGTAACGTACCAGGAGATGTGACGTACCTGCCAGAAGGACGCACGCGACATAAAGGCAGATAGGAATCAGAATAAAATGTCCGCGTATCTCAATTGGTAGAGCAACTTATTCCGGAATGAGGGGACCCGGGTTCGAATCCTGGCGCGGATAGAAATGACGGAGAAATTTACTTCGTTATAATGGCACCCGAATTATCCGGATGAACCGACCGTTCAAAATCTCGCAATGGTGTGATGTTATTTCCACACCGCGAGATAGGAAAAATAAGAGAATCCCTTCTCCAGCACTTCCAAAAAAAATAAAAAAAATAAAGAGGGAGATGATGTAACGTACCAGGAGATGTGACGTACCTGCCAGAAGGACGCACGCGACATAAAGGCAGATAGGAATCAGAATAAAATGTCCGCGTATCTCAATTGGTAGAGCAACTTATTCCGGAATGAGGGGACCCGGGTTCGAATCCTGGCGCGGATAGAAATGACGGAGAAATTTACTTCGTTATAATGGCACCCGAATTATCCGGATGAACCGACCGTTCAAAATCTCGCAATGGTGTGATGTTATTTCCACACCGCGAGATAGGAAAAATAAGAGAATCCCTTCTCCAGCACTTCCAAAAAAAAAATAAAAAATAAAGAGGGAGATGATGTAACGTACCAGGAGATGTGACGTACCTGCCAGAAGGACGCACACGAGATAAAGGCAGATAGGAATCAGAATAAAATGTCCGCGTAGCTCAATTGGTAGAGCAACTTATTCCGGAATGAGGGGACCCGGGTTCGAATCCTGGCGCGGATAGAAATGACGGAGAAATTTACTTCGTTATAATGGCACCCGAATTATCCGGATGAACCGACCGTTCAAAATCTCGCAATGGTGTGATGTTATTTCCACACCGCGAGATAGGAAAAATAAGAGAATCCGTTCTCCAGCACTTCCAAAAAAAAATAAAAAAAATAAAGAGGGAGATGATGTAACGTACCAGGAGATGTGACGTACCTGCCAGAAGGACGCACGCGACATAAAGGCAGATAGGAATCAGAATAAAATGTCCGCGTATCTCAATTGGTAGAGCAACTTATTCCGGAATGAGGGGACCCGGGTTCGAATCCTGGCGCGGATAGAAATGACGGAGAAATTTACTTCGTTATAATGGCACCCGAATTATCCGGATGAACCGACCGTTCAAAATCTCGCAATGGTGTGATGTTATTTCCACACCGCGAGATAGGAAAAATAAGAGAATCCCTTCTCCAGCACTTCCAAAAAAAAATAAAAAAAATAAAGAGGGAGATGATGTAACGTACCAGGAGATGTGACGTACCTGCCAGAAGGACGCACACGACATAAAGGCAGATAGGAATCAGAATAAAATGTCCGCGTAGCTCAATTGGTAGAGCAACTTATTCCGGAATGAGGGGACCCGGGTTCGAATCCTGGCGCGGATAGAAATGACGGAGAAATTTACTTCGTTATAATGGCATACGAATTATCCGGATGAACCGACCGTTCAAAATCTCGCAATGGTGTGATGTTATTTCCACACCGCGAGATAGGAAAAATAAGAGAATCCCTTCTCCAGCACTTCCAAAAAAAAAATAAAAAAAATAAAGAGGGAGATGATGTAACGTACCAGGAGATGTGACGTACCTGCCAGAAGGACGCACGCGACATAAAGGCAGATAGGAATCAGAATAAAATGTCCGCGTATCTCAATTGGTAGAGCAACTTATTCCGGAATGAGGGGACCCGGGTTCGAATCCTGGCGCGGATAGAAATGACGGAGAAATTTACTTCGTTATAATGGCACCCGAATTATCCGGATGAACCGACCGTTCAAAATCTCGCAATGGTGTGATGTTATTTCCACACCGCGAGATAGGAAAAATAAGAGAATCCCTTCTCCAGCACTTCCAAAAAAAAATAAAAAAAATAAAGAGGGAGATGATGTAACGTACCAGGAGATGTGACGTACCTGCCAGAAGGACGCACGCGACATAAAGGCAGATAGGAATCAGAATAAAATGTCCGCGTATCTCAATTGGTAGAGCAACTTATTCCGGAATGAGGGGACCCGGGTTCGAATCCTGGCGCGGATAGAAATGACGGAGAAATTTACTTCGTTATAATGGCACCCGAATTATCCGGATGAACCGACCGTTCAAAATCTCGCAATGGTGTGATGTTATTTCCACACCGCGAGATAGGAAAAATAAGAGAATCCCTTCTCCAGCACTTCCAAAAAAAAAAAATAAAAAAAATAAAGAGGGAGATGATGTAACGTACCAGGAGATGTGACGTACCTGCCAGAAGGACGCACACGAGATAAAGGCAGATAGGAATCAGAATAAAATGTCCGCGTATCTCAATTGGTAGAGCAACTTATTCCGGAATGAGGGGACCCGGGTTCGAATCCTGGCGCGGATAGAAATGACGGAGAAATTTACTTCGTTATAATGGCACCCGAATTATCCGGATGAACCGACCGTTCAAAATCTCGCAATGGTGTGATGTTATTTCCACACCGCGAGATAGGAAAAATAAGAGAATCCCTTCTCCAGCACTTCCAAAAAAAAAAAATAAAAAAATAAAGAGGGAGATGATGTAACGTACCAGGAGATGTGACGTACCTGCCAGAAGGACGCACGCGACATAAAGGCAGATAGGAATCAGAATAAAATGTCCGCGTATCTCAATTGGTAGAGCAACTTATTCCGGAATGAGGGGACCCGGGTTCGAATCCTGGCGCGGATAGAAATGACGGAGAAATTTACTTCGTTATAATGGCACCCGAATTATCCGGATGAACCGACCGTTCAAAATCTCGCAATGGTGTGATGTTATTTCCACACCGCGAGATAGGAAAAATAAGAGAATCCCTTCTCCAGCACTTCCAAAAAAAAATAAAAAAAATAAAGAGGAGATGATGTAACGTACCAGGAGATGTGACGTACCTGCCAGAAGGACGCACACGACATAAAGGCAGATAGGAATCAGAATAAAATGTCCGCGTAGCTCAATTGGTAGAGCAACTTATTCCGGAATGAGGGGACCCGGGTTCGAATCCTGGCGCGGATAGAAATGACGGAGAAATTTACTTCGTTATAATGGCACCCGAATTATCCGGATGAACCGACCGTTCAAAATCTCGCAATGGTGTGATGTTATTTCCACACCGCGAGATAGGAAAAATAAGAGAATCCCTTCTCCAGCACTTTCAAAAAAAAAATAAAAAAAATAAAGAGGGAGATGATGTAACGTACCAGGAGATGTGACGTACCTGCCAGAAGGACGCACGCGACATAAAGGCAGATAGGAATCAGAATAAAATGTCCGCGTATCTCAATTGGTAGAGCAACTTATTCCGGAATGAGGGGACCCGGGTTCGAATCCTGGCGCGGATAGAAATGACGGAGAAATTTACTTCGTTATAATGGCACCCCATTATCCGGATGAACCGACCGTTCAAAATCTCGCAATGGTGTGATGTTATTTCCACACCGCGAGATAGGAAAAATAAGAGAATCCCTTCTCCAGCACTTCCAAAAAAAAAAAAAAAAAAAATAAAGAGAGAGATGATGTAACGTACCAGGAGATGTGACGTACCTGCCAGAAGGACGCACGCGACATAAAGGCAGATAGGAATCAGAATAAAATGTCCGCGTATCTCAATTGGTAGAGCAACTTATTCCGGAATGAGGGGACCCGGGTTCGAATCCTGGCGCGGATAGAAATGACGGAGAAATTTACTTCGTTATAATGGCACCCGAATTATCCGGATGAACCGACCGTTCAAAATCTCGCAATGGTGTGATGTTATTTCCACACCGCGAGATAGGAAAAATAAGAGAATCCCTTCTCCAGCACTTCCAAAAAAATAAAAAAAATAAAGAGGGAGATGATGTAACGTACCAGGAGATGTGACGTACCTGCCAGAAGGACGCACACGACATAAAGGCAGATAGGAATCAGAATAAAATGTCCGCGTAGCTCAATTGGTAGAGCAACTTATTCCGGAATGAGGGGACCCGGGTTCGAATCCTGGCGCGGATAGAAAGTGACGGAGAAATTTACTTCGTTATAATGGCACCCGAATTATCCGGATGAACCGACCGTTCAAAATCTCGCAATGGTGTGATGTTATTTCCACACCGCGAGATAGGAAAAATAAGAGAATCCCTTCTCCAGCACTTCCAAAAAAATAAAAAAAATAAAGAGGGAGATGATGTAACGTACCAGGAGATGTGACGTACCTGCCAGAAGGACGCACGCGACATAAAGGCAGATAGGAATCAGAATAAAATGTCCGCGTATCTCAATTGGTAGAGCAACTTATTCCGGAATGAGGGGACCCGGGTTCGAATCCTGGCGCGGATAGAAATGACGGAGAAATTTACTTCGTTATAATGGCACCCGAATTATCCGGATGAACCGACCGTTCAAAATCTCGCAATGGTGTGATGTTATTTCCACACCGCGAGATAGGAAAAATAAGAGAATCCCTTCTCCAGCACTTCCAAAAAAAAATAAAAAAAATAAAGAGGGAGATGATGTAACGTACCAGGAGATGTGACGTACCTGCCAGAAGGACGCACGCGACATAAAGGCAGATAGGAATCAGAATAAAATGTCCGCGTATCTCAATTGGTAGAGCAACTTATTCCGGAATGAGGGGACCCGGGTTCGAATCCTGGCGCGGATAGAAATGACGGAGAAATTTACTTCGTTATAATGGCACCCGAATTATCCGGATGAACCGACCGTTCAAAATCTCGCAATGGTGTGATGTTATTTCCACACCGCGAGATAGGAAAAATAAGAGAATCCCTTCTCCAGCACTTCCAAAAAAAAATAAAAAAATAAAGAGGGAGATGATGTAACGTACCAGGAGATGTGACGTACCTGCCAGAAGGACGCACGCGACATAAAGGCAGATAGGAATCAGAATAAAATGTCCGCGTATCTCAATTGGTAGAGCAACTTATTCCGGAATGAGGGGACCCGGGTTCGAATCCTGGCGCGGATAGAAATGACGGAGAAATTTACTTCGTTATAATGGCACCCGAATTATCCGGATGAACCGACCGTTCAAAATCTCGCAATGGTGTGATGTTATTTCCACACCGCGAGATAGGAAAAATAAGAGAATCCCTTCTCCAGCACTTCCAAAAAAAAATAAAAAAAATAAAGAGGGAGATGATGTAACGTACCAGGAGATGTGACGTACCTGCCAGAAGGACGCACACGACATAAAGGCAGATAGGAATCAGAATAAAATGTCCGCGTATCTCAATTGGTAGAGCAACTTATTCCGGAATGAGGGGACCCGGGTTCGAATCCTGGCGCGGATAGAAATGACGGAGAAATTTACTTCGTTATAATGGCACCCGAATTATCCGGATGAACCGACCGTTCAAAATCTCGCAATGGTGTGATGTTATTTCCACACCGCGAGATAGGAAAAATAAGAGAATCCGTTCTCCAGCACTTCCAAAAAAAATAAAAAAAATAAAGAGGGAGATGATGTAACGTACCAGGAGATGTGACGTACCTGCCAGAAGGACGCACGCGACATAAAGGCAGATAGGAATCAGAATAAAATGTCCGCGTATCTCAATTGGTAGAGCAACTTATTCCGGAATGAGGGGACCCGGGTTCGAATCCTGGCGCGGATAGAAATGACGGAGAAATTTACTTCGTTATAATGGCACCCGAATTATCCGGATGAACCGACCGTTCAAAATCTCGCAATGGTGTGATGTTATTTCCACACCGCGAGATAGGAAAAATAAGAGAATCCCTTCTCCAGCACTTCCAAAAAAAAATAAAAAAAATAAAGAGGGAGATGATGTAACGTACCAGGAGATGTGACGTACCTGCCAGAAGGACGCACACGACATAAAGGCAGATAGGAATCAGAATAAAATGTCCGCGTATCTCAATTGGTAGAGCAACTTATTCCGGAATGAGGGGACCCGGGTTCGAATCCTGGCGCGGATAGAAATGACGGAGAAATTTACTTCGTTATAATGGCACCCGAATTATCCGGATGAACCGACCGTTCAAAATCTCGCAATGGTGTGATGTTATTTCCACACCGCGAGATAGGAAAAATAAGAGAATCCCTTCTCCAGCACTTCCAAAAAAAAAATAAAAAAAATAAAGAGGGAGATGATGTAACGTACCAGGAGATGTGACGTACCTGCCAGAAGGACGCACGCGACATAAAGGCAGATAGGAATCAGAATAAAATGTCCGCGTATCTCAATTGGTAGAGCAACTTATTCCGGAATGAGGGGACCCGGGTTCGAATCCTGGCGCGGATAGAAATGACGGAGAAATTTACTTCGTTATAATGGCACCCGAATTATCCGGATGAACCGACCGTTCAAAATCTCGCAATGGTGTGATGTTATTTCCACACCGCGAGATAGGAAAAATAAGAGAATCCCTTCTCCAGCACTTCCAAAAAAAAAATAAAAAAAATAAAGAGGGAGATGATGTAACGTACCAGGAGATGTGACGTACCTGCCAGAAGGACGCACGCGACATAAAGGCAGATAGGAATCAGAATAAAATGTCCGCGTATCTCAATTGGTAGAGCAACTTATTCCGGAATGAGGGGACCCGGGTTCGAATCCTGGCGCGGATAGAAATGACGGAGAAATTTACTTCGTTATAATGGCACCCGAATTATCCGGATGAACCGACCGTTCAAAATCTCGCAATGGTGTGATGTTATTTCCACACCGCGAGATAGGAAAAATAAGAGAATCCCTTCTCCAGCACTTCCAAAAAAAAAATAAAAAAAATAAAGAGGGAGATGATGTAACGTACCAGGAGATGTGACGTACCTGCCAGAAGGACGCACACGACATAAAGGCAGATAGGAATCAGAATAAAATGTCCGCGTAGCTCAATTGGTAGAGCAACTTATTCCGGAATGAGGGGACCCGGGTTCGAATCCTGGCGCGGATAGAAATGACGGAGAAATTTACTTCGTTATAATGGCACCCGAATTATCCGGATGAACCGACCGTTCAAAATCTCGCAATGGTGTGATGTTATTTCCACACCGCGAGATAGGAAAAATAAGAGAATCCCTTCTCCAGCACTTTCCAAAAAAAAAATAAAAAAAATAAAGAGGGAGATGATGTAACGTACCAGGAGATGTGACGTACCTGCCAGAAGGACGCACGCGACATAAAGGCAGATAGGAATCAGAATAAAATGTCCGCGTATCTCAATTGGTAGAGCAACTTATTCCGGAATGAGGGGACCCGGGTTCGAATCCTGGCGCGGATAGAAATGACGGAGAAATTTACTTCGTTATAATGGCACCCGAATTATCCGGATGAACCGACCGTTCAAAATCTCGCAATGGTGTGATGTTATTTCCACACCGCGAGATAGGAAAAATAAGAGAATCCCTTCTCCAGCACTTCCAAAAAAAAAAAAAAAAATAAAGAGAGAGATGATGTAACGTACCAGGAGATGTGACGTACCTGCCAGAAGGACGCACGCGACATAAAGGCAGATAGGAATCAGAATAAAATGTCCGCGTATCTCAATTGGTAGAGCAACTTATTCCGGAATGAGGGGACCCGGGTTCGAATCCTGGCGCGGATAGAAATGACGGAGAAATTTACTTCGTTATAATGGCACCCGAATTATCCGGATGAACCGACCGTTCAAAATCTCGCAATGGTGTGATGTTATTTCCACACCGCGAGATAGGAAAAATAAGAGAATCCCTTCTCCAGCACTTCCAAAAAAAATAAAAAAAATAAAGAGGGAGATGATGTAACGTACCAGGAGATGTGACGTACCTGCCAGAAGGACGCACACGACATAAAGGCAGATAGGAATCAGAATAAAATGTCCGCGTAGCTCAATTGGTAGAGCAACTTATTCCGGAATGAGGGGACCCGGGTTCGAATCCTGGCGCGGATAGAAATGACGGAGAAATTTACTTCGTTATAATGGCACCCGAATTATCCGGATGAACCGACCGTTCAAAATCTCGCAATGGTGTGATGTTATTTCCACACCGCGAGATAGGAAAAATAAGAGAATCCCTTCTCCAGCACTTCCAAAAAAAAATAAAAAAAATAAAGAGGGAGATGATGTAACGTACCAGGAGATGTGACGTACCTGCCAGAAGGACGCACGCGACATAAAGGCAGATAGGAATCAGAATAAAATGTCCGCGTATCTCAATTGGTAGAGCAACTTATTCCGGAATGAGGGGACCCGGGTTCGAATCCTGGCGCGGATAGAAATGACGGAGAAATTTACTTCGTTATAATGGCACCCGAATTATCCGGATGAACCGACCGTTCAAAATCTCGCAATGGTGTGATGTTATTTCCACACCGCGAGATAGGAAAAATAAGAGAATCCCTTCTCCAGCACTTCCAAAAAAAATAAAAAAAATAAAGAGGGAGATGATGTAACGTACCAGGAGATGTGACGTACCTGCCAGAAGGACGCACGCGACATAAAGGCAGATAGGAATCAGAATAAAATGTCCGCGTATCTCAATTGGTAGAGCAACTTATTCCGGAATGAGGGGACCCGGGTTCGAATCCTGGCGCGGATAGAAATGACGGAGAAATTTACTTCGTTATAATGGCACCCGAATTATCCGGATGAACCGACCGTTCAAAATCTCGCAATGGTGTGATGTTATTTCCACACCGCGAGATAGGAAAAATAAGAGAATCCCTTCTCCAGCACTTCCAAAAAAAAAAAAAATAAAGAGGGAGATGATGTAACGTACCAGGAGATGTGACGTACCTGCCAGAAGGACGCACGCGACATAAAGGCAGATAGGAATCAGAATAAAATGTCCGCGTATCTCAATTGGTAGAGCAACTTATTCCGGAATGAGGGGACCCGGGTTCGAATCCTGGCGCGGATAGAAATGACGGAGAAATTTACTTCGTTATAATGGCACCCGAATTATCCGGATGAACCGACCGTTCAAAATCTCGCAATGGTGTGATGTTATTTCCACACCGCGAGATAGGAAAAATAAGAGAATCCATTCTCCAGCACTTCCAAAAAAAAAAAATAAAAAAAATAAAGAGGGAGATGATGTAACGTACCAGGAGATGTGACGTACCTGCCAGAAGGACGCACACGACATAAAGGCAGATAGGAATCAGAATAAAATGTCCGCGTAGCTCAATTGGTAGAGCAACTTATTCCGGAATGAGGGGACCCGGGTTCGAATCCTGGCGCGGATAGAAATGACGGAGAAATTTACTTCGTTATAATGGCACCCGAATTATCCGGATGAACCGACCGTTCAAAATCTCGCAATGGTGTGATGTTATTTCCACACCGCGAGATAGGAAAAATAAGAGAATCCGTTCTCCAGCACTTCCAAAAAAAAATAAAAAAAATAAAGAGGGAGATGATGTAACGTACCAGGAGATGTGACGTACCTGCCAGAAGGACGCACGCGACATAAAGGCAGATAGGAATCAGAATAAAATGTCCGCGTATCTCAATTGGTAGAGCAACTTATTCCGGAATGAGGGGACCCGGGTTCGAATCCTGGCGCGGATAGAAATGACGGAGAAATTTACTTCGTTATAATGGCACCCGAATTATCCGGATGAACCGACCGTTCAAAATCTCGCAATGGTGTGATGTTATTTCCACACCGCGAGATAGGAAAAATAAGAGAATCCCTTCTCCAGCACTTCCAAAAAAAATAAAAAAAATAAAGAGGGAGATGATGTAACGTACCAGGAGATGTGACGTACCTGCCAGAAGGACGCACACGACATAAAGGCAGATAGGAATCAGAATAAAATGTCCGCGTAGCTCAATTGGTAGAGCAACTTATTCCGGAATGAGGGGACCCGGGTTCGAATCCTGGCGCGGATAGAAATGACGGAGAAATTTACTTCGTTATAATGGCATACGAATTATCCGGATGAACCGACCGTTCAAAATCTCGCAATGGTGTGATGTTATTTCCACACCGCGAGATAGGAAAAATAAGAGAATCCCTTCTCCAGCACTTCCAAAAAAAAAAATAAAAAAAATAAAGAGGGAGATGATGTAACGTACCAGGAGATGTGACGTACCTGCCAGAAGGACGCACGCGACATAAAGGCAGATAGGAATCAGAATAAAATGTCCGCGTATCTCAATTGGTAGAGCAACTTATTCCGGAATGAGGGGACCCGGGTTCGAATCCTGGCGCGGATAGAAATGACGGAGAAATTTACTTCGTTATAATGGCACCCGAATTATCCGGATGAACCGACCGTTCAAAATCTCGCAATGGTGTGATGTTATTTCCACACCGCGAGATAGGAAAAATAAGAGAATCCCTTCTCCAGCACTTCCAAAAAAAAATAAAAAAAATAAAGAGGGAGATGATGTAACGTACCAGGAGATGTGACGTACCTGCCAGAAGGACGCACGCGACATAAAGGCAGATAGGAATCAGAATAAAATGTCCGCGTATCTCAATTGGTAGAGCAACTTATTCCGGAATGAGGGGACCCGGGTTCGAATCCTGGCGCGGATAGAAATGACGGAGAAATTTACTTCGTTATAATGGCACCCGAATTATCCGGATGAACCGACCGTTCAAAATCTCGCAATGGTGTGATGTTATTTCCACACCGCGAGATAGGAAAAATAAGAGAATCCCTTCTCCAGCACTTCCAAAAAAAAAAAAAAAAAATAAAGAGGGAGATGATGTAACGTACCAGGAGATGTGACGTACCTGCCAGAAGGACGCACACGAGATAAAGGCAGATAGGAATCAGAATAAAATGTCCGCGTATCTCAATTGGTAGAGCAACTTATTCCGGAATGAGGGGACCCGGGTTCGAATCCTGGCGCGGATAGAAATGACGGAGAAATTTACTTCGTTATAATGGCACCCGAATTATCCGGATGAACCGACCGTTCAAAATCTCGCAATGGTGTGATGTTATTTCCACACCGCGAGATAGGAAAAATAAGAGAATCCCTTCTCCAGCACTTCCAAAAAAAAATAAAAAAAATAAAGAGGGAGATGATGTAACGTACCAGGAGATGTGACGTGCCTGCCAGAAGGACGCACGCGACATAAAGGCAGATAGGAATCAGAATAAAATGTCCGCGTATCTCAATTGGTAGAGCAACTTATTCCGGAATGAGGGGACCCGGGTTCGAATCCTGGCGCGGATAGAAATGACGGAGAAATTTACTTCGTTATAATGGCACCCGAATTATCCGGATGAACCGACCGTTCAAAATCTCGCAATGGTGTGATGTTATTTCCACACCGCGAGATAGGAAAAATAAGAGAATCCCTTCTCCAGCACTTCCAAAAAAAAAAATAAAAAAAATAAAGAGGGAGATGATGTAACGTACCAGGAGATGTGACGTACCTGCCAGAAGGACGCACACGACATAAAGGCAGATAGGAATCAGAATAAAATGTCCGCGTAGCTCAATTGGTAGAGCAACTTATTCCGGAATGAGGGGACCCGGGTTCGAATCCTGGCGCGGATAGAAATGACGGAGAAATTTACTTCGTTATAATGGCACCCGAATTATCCGGATGAACCGACCGTTCAAAATCTCGCAATGGTGTGATGTTATTTCCACACCGCGAGATAGGAAAAATAAGAGAATCCCTTCTCCAGCACTTCCAAAAAAATAAAAAAAATAAAGAGGGAGATGATGTAACGTACCAGGAGATGTGACGTACCTGCCAGAAGGACGCACGCGACATAAAGGCAGATAGGAATCAGAATAAAATGTCCGCGTATCTCAATTGGTAGAGCAACTTATTCCGGAATGAGGGGACCCGGGTTCGAATCCTGGCGCGGATAGAAATGACGGAGAAATTTACTTCGTTATAATGGCACCCCATTATCCGGATGAACCGACCGTTCAAAATCTCGCAATGGTGTGATGTTATTTCCACACCGCGAGATAGGAAAAATAAGAGAATCCCTTCTCCAGCACTTCCAAAAAAAAAAAAAAAAAAAAAAATAAAGAGAGAGATGATGTAACGTACCAGGAGATGTGACGTACCTGCCAGAAGGACGCACGCGACATAAAGGCAGATAGGAATCAGAATAAAATGTCCGCGTATCTCAATTGGTAGAGCAACTTATTCCGGAATGAGGGGACCCGGGTTCGAATCCTGGCGCGGATAGAAATGACGGATAAATTTACTTCGTTATAATGGCACCCGAATTATCCGGATGAACCGACCGTTCAAAATCTCGCAATGGTGTGATGTTATTTCCACACCGCGAGATAGGAAAAATAAGAGAATCCCTTCTCCAGCACTTCCAAAAAAAATAAAAAAAATAAAGAGGGAGATGATGTAACGTACCAGGAGATGTGACGTACCTGCCAGAAGGACGCACACGACATAAAGGCAGATAGGAATCAGAATAAAATGTCCGCGTAGCTCAATTGTTAGAGCAACTTATTCCGGAATGAGGGGACCCGGGTTCGAATCCTGGCGCGGATAGAAATGACGGAGAAATTTACTTCGTTATAATGGCACCCGAATTATCCGGATGAACCGACCGTTCAAAATCTCGCAATGGTGTGATGTTATTTCCACACCGCGAGATAGGAAAAATAAGAGAATCCCTTCTCCAGCACTTCCAAAAAAAAATAAAAAAAATAAAGAGGGAGATGATGTAACGTACCAGGAGATGTGACGTACCTGCCAGAAGGACGCACACGACATAAAGGCAGATAGGAATCAGAATAAAATGTCCGCGTAGCTCAATTGGTAGAGCAACTTATTCCGGAATGAGGGGACCCGGGTTCGAATCCTGGCGCGGATAGAAATGACGGAGAAATTTACTTCGTTATAATGGCACCCGAATTATCCGGATGAACCGACCGTTCAAAATCTCGCAATGGTGTGATGTTATTTCCACACCGCGAGATAGGAAAAATAAGAGAATCCCTTCTCCAGCACTTCCAAAAAAAATAAAAAAAATAAAGAGGGAGATGATGTAACGTACCAGGAGATGTGACGTACCTGCCAGAAGGACGCACGCGACATAAAGGCAGATAGGAATCAGAATAAAATGTCCGCGTATCTCAATTGGTAGAGCAACTTATTCCGGAATGAGGGGACCCGGGTTCGAATCCTGGCGCGGATAGAAATGACGGAGAAATTTACTTCGTTATAATGGCACCCGAATTATCCGGATGAACCGACCGTTCAAAAATCTCGCAATGGTGTGATGTTATTTCCACACCGCGAGATAGGAAAAATAAGAGAATCCCTTCTCCAGCACTTCCAAAAAAAAAATAAAAAAATAAAGAGGGAGATGATGTAACGTACCAGGAGATGTGACGTACCTGCCAGAAGGACGCACGCGACATAAAGGCAGATAGGAATCAGAATAAAATGTCCGCGTATCTCAATTGGTAGAGCAACTTATTCCGGAATGAGGGGACCCGGGTTCGAATCCTGGCGCGGATAGAAATGACGGAGAAATTTACTTCGTTATAATGGCACCCGAAATATCCGGATGAACCGACCGTTCAAAATCTCGCAATGGTGTGATGTTATTTCCACACCGCGAGATAGGAAAAATAAGAGAATCCCTTCTCCAGCACTTCCAAAAAAAATTAAAAAAAATAAAGAGGGAGATGATGTAACGTACCAGGAGATGTGACGTACCTGCCAGAAGGACGCACACGACATAAAGGCAGATAGGAATCAGAATAAAATGTCCGCGTAGCTCAATTGGTAGAGCAACTTATTCCGGAATGAGGGGACCCGGGTTCGAATCCTGGCGCGGATAGAAATGACGGAGAAATTTACTTCGTTATAATGGCACCCGAATTATCCGGATGAACCGACCGTTCAAAATCTCGCAATGGTGTGATGTTATTTCCACACCGCGAGATAGGAAAAATAAGAGAATCCCTTCTCCAGCACTTCCAAAAAAAAAAATAAAAAATAAAGAGGGAGATGATGTAACGTACCAGGAGATGTGACGTACCTGCCAGAAGGACGCACGCGACATAAAGGCAGATAGGAATCAGAATAAAATGTCCGCGTATCTCAATTGGTAGAGCAACTTATTCCGGAATGAGGGGACCCGGGTTCGAATCCTGGCGCGGATAGAAATGACGGAGAAATTTACTTCGTTATAATGGCACCCGAATTATCCGGATGAACCGACCGTTCAAAATCTCGCAATGGTGTGATGTTATTTCCACACCGCGAGATAGGAAAAATAAGAGAATCCCTTCTCCAGCACTTCCAAAAAAAAATAAAAAAAATAAAGAGGGAGATGATGTAACGTACCAGGAGATGTGACGTACCTGCCAGAAGGACGCACGCGACATAAAGGCAGATAGGAATCAGAATAAAATGTCCGCGTATCTCAATTGGTAGAGCAACTTATTCCGGAATGAGGGGACCCGGGTTCGAATCCTGGCGCGGATAGAAATGACGGAGAAATTTACTTCGTTATAATGGCACCCGAATTATCCGGATGAACCGACCGTTCAAAATCTCGCAATGGTGTGATGTTATTTCCACACCGCGAGATAGGAAAAATAAGAGAATCCCTTCTCCAGCACTTCCAAAAAAAAATAAAAAAAATAAAGAGGGAGATGATGTAACGTACCAGGAGATGTGACGTACCTGCCAGAAGGACGCACGCGACATAAAGGCAGATAGGAATCAGAATAAAATGTCCGCGTATCTCAATTGGTAGAGCAACTTATTCCGGAATGAGGGGACCCGGGTTCGAATCCTGGCGCGGATAGAAATGACGGAGAAATTTACTTCGTTATAATGGCACCCGAATTATCCGGATGAACCGACCGTTCAAAATCTCGCAATGGTGTGATGTTATTTCCACACCGCGAGATAGGAAAAATAAGAGAATCCCTTCTCCAGCACTTCCAAAAAAAAAATAAAAAAAATAAAGAGGGAGATGATGTAACGTACCAGGAGATGTGACGTACCTGCCAGAAGGACGCACACGACATAAAGGCAGATAGGAATCAGAATAAAATGTCCGCGTAGCTCAATTGGTAGAGCAACTTATTCCGGAATGAGGGGACCCGGGTTCGAATCCTGGCGCGGATAGAAATGACGGAGAAATTTACTTCGTTATAATGGCACCCGAATTATCCGGATGAACCGACCGTTCAAAATCTCGCAATGGTGTGATGTTATTTCCACACCGCGAGATAGGAAAAATAAGAGAATCCCTTCTCCAGCACTTCCAAAAAAAAAAATAAAAAAAATAAAGAGGGAGATGATGTAACGTACCAGGAGATGTGACGTACCTGCCAGAAGGACGCACGCGACATAAAGGCAGATAGGAATCAGAATAAAATGTCCGCGTATCTCAATTGGTAGAGCAACTTATTCCGGAATGAGGGGACCCGGGTTCGAATCCTGGCGCGGATAGAAATGACGGAGAAATTTACTTCGTTATAATGGCACCCGAATTATCCGGATGAACCGACCGTTCAAAATCTCGCAATGGTGTGATGTTATTTCCACACCGCGAGATAGGAAAAATAAGAGAATCCCTTCTCCAGCACTTCCAAAAAAAAAAAAAAAAAATAAAGAGGGAGATGATGTAACGTACCAGGAGATGTGACGTACCTGCCAGAAGGACGCACGCGACATAAAGGCAGATAGGAATCAGAATAAAATGTCCGCGTATCTCAATTGGTAGAGCAACTTATTCCGGAATGAGGGGACCCGGGTTCGAATCCTGGCGCGGATAGAAATGACGGAGAAATTTACTTCGTTATAATGGCACCCGAAATATCCGGATGAACCGACCGTTCAAAATCTCGCAATGGTGTGATGTTATTTCCACACCGCGAGATAGGAAAAATAAGAGAATCCCTTCTCCAGCACTTCCAAAAAAAATTAAAAAAAATAAAGAGGGAGATGATGTAACGTACCAGGAGATGTGACGTACCTGCCAGAAGGACGCACACGACATAAAGGCAGATAGGAATCAGAATAAAATGTCCGCGTAGCTCAATTGGTAGAGCAACTTATTCCGGAATGAGGGGACCCGGGTTCGAATCCTGGCGCGGATAGAAATGACGGAGAAATTTACTTCGTTATAATGGCACCCGAATTATCCGGATGAACCGACCGTTCAAAATCTCGCAATGGTGTGATGTTATTTCCACACCGCGAGATAGGAAAAATAAGAGAATCCCTTCTCCAGCACTTCCAAAAAAAAAAAAAAAAAAAATAAAGAGGGAGATGATGTAACGTACCAGGAGATGTGACGTACCTGCCAGAAGGACGCACGCGACATAAAGGCAGATAGGAATCAGAATAAAATGTCCGCGTATCTCAATTGGTAGAGCAACTTATTCCGGAATGAGGGGACCCGGGTTCGAATCCTGGCGCGGATAGAAATGACGGAGAAATTTACTTCGTTATAATGGCACCCGAATTATCCGGATGAACCGACCGTTCAAAATCTCGCAATGGTGTGATGTTATTTCCACACCGCGAGATAGGAAAAATAAGAGAATCCCTTCTCCAGCACTTCCAAAAAAAATAAAAAAAATAAAGAGGGAGATGATGTAACGTACCAGGAGATGTGACGTACCTGCCAGAAGGACGCACGCGACATAAAGGCAGATAGGAATCAGAATAAAATGTCCGCGTATCTCAATTGGTAGAGCAACTTATTCCGGAATGAGGGGACCCGGGTTCGAATCCTGGCGCGGATAGAAATGACGGAGAAATTTACTTCGTTATAATGGCACCCGAATTATCCGGATGAACCGACCGTTCAAAATCTCGCAATGGTGTGATGTTATTTCCACACCGCGAGATAGGAAAAATAAGAGAATCCCTTCTCCAGCACTTCCAAAAAAAAATAAAAAAAATAAAGAGGGAGATGATGTAACGTACCAGGAGATGTGACGTACCTGCCAGAAGGACGCACGCGACATAAAGGCAGATAGGAATCAGAATAAAATGTCCGCGTATCTCAATTGGTAGAGCAACTTATTCCGGAATGAGGGGACCCGGGTTCGAATCCTGGCGCGGATAGAAATGACGGAGAAATTTACTTCGTTATAATGGCACCCGAATTATCCGGATGAACCGACCGTTCAAAATCTCGCAATGGTGTGATGTTATTTCCACACCGCGAGATAGGAAAAATAAGAGAATCCCTTCTCCAGCACTTCCAAAAAAAAAAATAAAAAATAAAGAGGGAGATGATGTAACGTACCAGGAGATGTGACGTACCTGCCAGAAGGACGCACGCGACATAAAGGCAGATAGGAATCAGAATAAAATGTCCGCGTATCTCAATTGGTAGAGCAACTTATTCCGGAATGAGGGGACCCGGGTTCGAATCCTGGCGCGGATAGAAATGACGGAGAAATTTACTTCGTTATAATGGCACCCGAATTATCCGGATGAACCGACCGTTCAAAATCTCGCAATGGTGTGATGTTATTTCCACACCGCGAGATAGGAAAAATAAGAGAATCCCTTCTCCAGCACTTCCAAAAAAAATAAAAAAAATAAAGAGGGAGATGATGTAACGTACCAGGAGATGTGACGTACCTGCCAGAAGGACGCACGCGACATAAAGGCAGATAGGAATCAGAATAAAATGTCCGCGTAGCTCAATTGGTAGAGCAACTTATTCCGGAATGAGGGGACCCGGGTTCGAATCCTGGCGCGGATAGAAATGACGGAGAAATTTACTTCGTTATAATGGCACCCGAATTATCCGGATGAACCGACCGTTCAAAATCTCGCAATGGTGTGATGTTATTTCCACACCGCGAGATAGGAAAAATAAGAGAATCCCTTCTCCAGCACTTCCAAAAAAAAAATAAAAAAAATAAAGAGGGAGATGATGTAACGTACCAGGAGATGTGACGTACCTGCCAGAAGGACGCACGCGACATAAAGGCAGATAGGAATCAGAATAAAATGTCCGCGTATCTCAATTGGTAGAGCAACTTATTCCGGAATGAGGGGACCCGGGTTCGAATCCTGGCGCGGATAGAAATGACGGAGAAATTTACTTCGTTATAATGGCACCCGAATTATCCGGATGAACCGACCGTTCAAAATCTCGCAATGGTGTGATGTTATTTCCACACCGCGAGATAGGAAAAATAAGAGAATCCCTTCTCCAGCACTTCCAAAAAAAATAAATAAAAAAAATAAAGAGGGAGATGATGTAACGTACCAGGAGATGTGACGTACCTGCCAGAAGGACGCACACGACATAAAGGCAGATAGGAATCAGAATAAAATGTCCGCGTATCTCAATTGGTAGAGCAACTTATTCCGGAATGAGGGGACCCGGGTTCGAATCCTGGCGCGGATAGAAATGACGGAGAAATTTACTTCGTTATAATGGCACCCGAATTATCCGGATGAACCGACCGTTCAAAATCTCGCAATGGTGTGATGTTATTTCCACACCGCGAGATAGGAAAAATAAGAGAATCCCTTCTCCAGCACTTCCAAAAAAAAAATAAAAAAAATAAAGAGGGAGATGATGTAACGTACCAGGAGATGTGACGTACCTGCCAGAAGGACGCACGCGACATAAAGGCAGATAGGAATCAGAATAAAATGTCCGCGTATCTCAATTGGTAGAGCAACTTATTCCGGAATGAGGGGACCCGGGTTCGAATCCTGGCGCGGATAGAAATGACGGAGAAATTTACTTCGTTATAATGGCACCCGAATTATCCGGATGAACCGACCGTTCAAAATCTCGCAATGGTGTGATGTTATTTCCACACCGCGAGATAGGAAAAATAAGAGAATCCCTTCTCCAGCACTTCCAAAAAAAAAAAAAAAAAAAAAAATAAGAGGGAGATGATGTAACGTACCAGGAGATGTGACGTACCTGCCAGAAGGACGCACACGACATAAAGGCAGATAGGAATCAGAATAAAATGTCCGCGTAGCTCAATTGGTAGAGCAACTTATTCCGGAATGAGGGGACCCGGGTTCGAATCCTGGCGCGGATAGAAATGACGGAGAAATTTACTTCGTTATAATGGCACCCGAATTATCCGGATGAACCGACCGTTCAAAATCTCGCAATGGTGTGATGTTATTTCCACACCGCGAGATAGGAAAAATAAGAGAATCCCTTCTCCAGCACTTCCAAAAAAAAAAAAAAAAAAAAATAAAGAGGAGATGATGTAACGTACCAGGAGATGTGACGTACCTGCCAGAAGGACGCACACGACATAAAGGCAGATAGGAATCAGAATAAAATGTCCGCGTATCTCAATTGGTAGAGCAACTTATTCCGGAATGAGGGGACCCGGGTTCGAATCCTGGCGCGGATAGAAATGACGGAGAAATTTACTTCGTTATAATGGCACCCGAATTATCCGGATGAACCGACCGTTCAAAATCTCGCAATGGTGTGATGTTATTTCCACACCGCGAGATAGGAAAAATAAGAGAATCCCTTCTCCAGCACTTCCAAAAAAAAAAAAAATAAAGAGGGAGATGATGTAACGTACCAGGAGATGTGACGTACCTGCCAGAAGGACGCACGCGACATAAAGGCAGATAGGAATCAGAATAAAATGTCCGCGTATCTCAATTGGTAGAGCAACTTATTCCGGAATGAGGGGACCCGGGTTCGAATCCTGGCGCGGATAGAAATGACGGAGAAATTTACTTCGTTATAATGGCACCGAATTATCCGGATGAACCGACTGTTCAAAATCTCGCAATGGTGTGATGTTATTTCCACACCGCGAGATAGGAAAAATAAGAGAATCCCTTCTCCAGCACTTCCAAAAAAAAAAAAAAAAATAAAGAGGGAGATGATGTAACGTACCAGGAGATGTGACGTACCTGCCAGAAGGACGCACACGACATAAAGGCAGATAGGAATCAGAATAAAATGTCCGCGTAGCTCAATTGGTAGAGCAACTTATTCCGGAATGAGGGGACCCGGGTTCGAATCCTGGCGCGGATAGAAATGACGGAGAAATTTACTTCGTTATAATGGCACCCGAATTATCCGGATGAACCGACCGTTCAAAATCTCGCAATGGTGTGATGTTATTTCCACACCGCGAGATAGGAAAAATAAGAGAATCCCTTCTCCAGCACTTCCAAAAAAAAAAAAAAAAAATAAGAGGGAGATGATGTAACGTACCAGGAGATGTGACGTACCTGCCAGAAGGACGCACACGACATAAAGGCAGATAGGAATCAGAATAAAATGTCCGCGTATCTCAATTGGTAGAGCAACTTATTCCGGAATGAGGGGACCCGGGTTCGAATCCTGGCGCGGATAGAAATGACGGAGAAATTTACTTCGTTATAATGGCACCCGAATTATCCGGATGAACCGACCGTTCAAAATCTCGCAATGGTGTGATGTTATTTCCACACCGCGAGATAGGAAAAATAAGAGAATCCCTTCTCCAGCACTTCCAAAAAAAAATAAAAAAAAAATAAGAGGAGATGATGTAACGTACCAGGAGATGTGACGTACCTGCCAGAAGGACGCACGCGACATAAAGGCAGATAGGAATCAGAATAAAATGTCCGCGTATCTCAATTGGTAGAGCAACTTATTCCGGAATGAGGGGACCCGGGTTCGAATCCTGGCGCGGATAGAAATGACGGAGAAATTTACTTCGTTATAATGGCACCCGAATTATCCGGATGAACCGACCGTTCAAAATCTCGCAATGGTGTGATGTTATTTCCACACCGCGAGATAGGAAAAATAAGAGAATCCCTTCTCCAGCACTTCCAAAAAAAAAAAAAAAAAAATAAAGAGGGAGATGATGTAACGTACCAGGAGATGTGACGTACCTGCCAGAAGGACGCACGCGACATAAAGGCAGATAGGAATCAGAATAAAATGTCCGCGTATCTCAATTGGTAGAGCAACTTATTCCGGAATGAGGGGATCCGGGTTCGAATCCTGGCGCGGATAGAAATGACGGAGAAATTTACTTCGTTATAATGGCACCCGAATTATCCGGATGAACCGACCGTTCAAAATCTCGCAATGGTGTGATGTTATTTCCACACCGCGAGATAGGAAAATAAGAGAATCCCTTCTCCAGCACTTCGAAAAAAAATAAAAAATAAAGGGGAGATGATGTAACGTACCAGGAGATGTGACGTACCTGCCAGAAGGACGCACACGACATAAAGGCAGATAGGAATCAGAATAAAATGTCCGCGTATCTCAATTGGTAGAGCAACTTATTCCGGAATGAGGGGACCCGGGTTCGAATCCTGGCGCGGATAGAAATGACGGAGAAATTTACTTCGTTATAATGGCACCCGAATTATCCGGATGAACCGACCGTTCAAAATCTCGCAATGGTGTGATGTTATTTCCACACCGCGAGATAGGAAAAATAAGAGAATCCCTTCTCCAGCACTTGAAAAAAATAAAAAAAATAAAATAAGGGGGAGATGATGTAACGTACCAGGAGATGTGACGTACCTGCCAGAAGGACGCACACGACATAAAGGCAGATAGGAATCAGAATAAAACGTCCGCGTAGCTTCAATTGGTAGAGTAACTTATTCCGGAATGAGGGGATCCGGGTTCGAATCCTGGCGCGGATAGAAATGACGGAGAAATTTACTTCGTTATAATGGCGCCCATTATCCGGATGAACCGACCGTTCAAAAATCTCGCAATGGTGTGATGTTATTTCCACACCGCGAGATAGGAAAAATAAGAGAATCCCTTCTCCAGCACTTCCAAAAAAAAAAAAAAAAAAAAAAAAAAATAAGGGGGAGATGATGTAACGTACCAGGAGATGTGACGTACCTGCCAGAAGGACGCACACGACATAAAGGCAGATAGGAATCAGAATAAAACGTCCGCGTAGCTCAATTGGTAGAGCAACTTATTCCGGAATGAGGGGATCCGGGTTCGAATCCTGGCGCGGATAGAAATGACGGAGAAATTTACTGTTATAATGGCGCCCGAACTATCCGGATGAACCGACCGTTCAAAATCTCGCAATGGTGTGATGTTATTTCCACACCGCGAGATAGGAAAAAATAAGAGAATCCCTTCTCCAGCACTTTGAAAAAATAAAAAAATAAAATAAGGGGAGATGATGTAACGTACCAGAGATGTGACGTACCTGCCAGAAGGACGCACACGACATAAAGGCAGATAGAATCAGAATAAAACGTCCGCGTAGCTCAATTGGTAGAGCAACTTATTCCGGAATGAGGGGATCCGGTTCGAATCCTGGCGCGATAGAAATGACGGAGAAATTTACTTCGTTATAATGGCGCTCCGAACTATCCGGATGACCTGACCGTTCAAAATCTCGCAATGGTGTGATGTTATTTCCACACCGCGAGATAGGAAAAATAAGAGAATCCTTCTCCAGCACTTCCAAAAAAAAAAAATAAGGGGAGATGATGAAACCTACCAGGAGATGATGACGTACCTTGCCAGAAGGACGCACACGACATAAAGGCAGATAGGAATCAGAATAAAACGTCCGCGTAGCTTAATTGGTAGAGCAACTTATTCCGGAATGAGGGGATCCTGGGTTCGAATCCCGGCGTGGACAGAAATGACGGAGAAATTTACTTCGTTATAATGGCACCGAACTATCCGGATGACCCGATCGTTCAAAATCTCGCAATGGTGTGATGTTGTTACCACACCGCGAGATAGGAAAAATAAGAGAATCCCTTCTCCAGCACTTCCAAAAAATAAAAAAATAAAGAGGAGATGATGTAACGTACCAGGAGATGTGACGTACCCTAGCCAGAAGGACGCACACGACATAAAGGCAGATAGGAATCAGAATAAAAGTCCGCGTAGCTCAATTGGTAGAGCAACTTATTCCGGAATGAGGGGATCCGGGTTCGAATCCTGGCGTGGACAGAAATGACGGAGAAATTTACTGTTATAATGGCGCCCGAACTATCCGGATGAACGACCGTTCAAAATCTCGCAATGGTGTGATGTTATTTCCACACCGCGAGATAGGAAAAATAAGAGAATCCCTTCTCCAGCACTTCGAAAAAAAAAAAAAAAAAAATAAGGGGAGATGATGTAACGTACCAGGAGATGTGACGTACCTGCCAGAAGGACGCACACGACATAAAGGCAGATAGAATCAGAATAAAATGTCCGCGTATCTCAATTGGTAGAGCAACTTATTCCGGAATGAGGGGACCCGGGTTCGAATCCTGGCGCGGATAGAAATGACGGAGAAATTTACTTCGTTATAATGGCACCCGAATTATCCGGATGAACCGACCGTTCAAAATCTCGCAATGGTGTGATGTTATTTCCACACCGCGAGATAGGAAAAATAAGAGAATCCCTTCTCCAGCACTTCCAAAAAAAAAATAAAAAAAATAAAGAGGGAGATGATGTAACGTACCAGGAGATGTGACGTACCTGCCAGAAGGACGCACACGACATAAAGGCAGATAGGAATCAGAATAAAATGTCCGCGTATCTCAATTGGTAGAGCAACTTATTCCGGAATGAGGGGACCCGGGTTCGAATCCTGGCGCGGATAGAAATGACGGAGAAATTTACTTCGTTATAATGGCACCCGAATTATCCGGATGAACCGACCGTTCAAAATCTCGCAATGGTGTGATGTTATTTCCACACCGCGAGATAGGAAAAATAAGAGAATCCCTTCTCCAGCACTTCCAAAAAAAAAAAAAAAAAAAAAAATAAAGAGGGAGATGATGTAACGTACCAGGAGATGTGACGTACCTGCCAGAAGGACGCACGCGACATAAAGGCAGATAGGAATCAGAATAAAATGTCCGCGTATCTCAATTGGTAGAGCAACTTATTCCGGAATGAGGGGACCCGGGTTCGAATCCTGGCGCGGATAGAAATGACGGAGAAATTTACTTCGTTATAATGGCACCCGAATTATCCGGATGAACCGACCGTTCAAAATCTCGCAATGGTGTGATGTTATTTCCACACCGCGAGATAGGAAAAATAAGAGAATCCCTTCTCCAGCACTTCCAAAAAAAAATAAAAAAATAAAGAGGAGATGATGTAACGTACCAGGAGATGTGACGTACCTGCCAGAAGGACGCACGCGACATAAAGGCAGATAGGAATCAGAATAAAATGTCCGCGTATCTCAATTGGTAGAGCAACTTATTCCGGAATGAGGGGACCCGGGTTCGAATCCTGGCGCGGATAGAAATGACGGAGAAATTTACTTCGTTATAATGGCACCCGAATTATCCGGATGAACCGACCGTTCAAAATCTCGCAATGGTGTGATGTTATTTCCACACCGCGAGATAGGAAAAATAAGAGAATCCCTTCTCCAGCACTTCCAAAAAAAAAAAAAAAAAAAAAATAAGAGGGAGATGATGTAACGTACCAGGAGATGTGACGTACCTGCCAGAAGGACGCACGCGACATAAAGGCAGATAGGAATCAGAATAAAATGTCCGCGTATCTCAATTGGTAGAGCAACTTATTCCGGAATGAGGGGACCCGGGTTCGAATCCTGGCGCGGATAGAAATGACGGAGAAATTTACTTCGTTATAATGGCACCCGAATTATCCGGATGAACCGACCGTTCAAAATCTCGCAATGGTGTGATGTTATTTCCACACCGCGAGATAGGAAAAATAAGAGAATCCCTTCTCCAGCACTTCCAAAAAAAAAAATAAAAAAAATAAAGAGGGAGATGATGTAACGTACCAGGAGATGTGACGTACCTGCCAGAAGGACGCACACGACATAAAGGCAGATAGGAATCAGAATAAAATGTCCGCGTATCTCAATTGGTAGAGCAACTTATTCCGGAATGAGGGGACCCGGGTTCGAATCCTGGCGCGGATAGAAATGACGGAGAAATTTACTTCGTTATAATGGCACCCGAATTATCCGGATGAACCGACCGTTCAAAATCTCGCAATGGTGTGATGTTATTTCCACACCGCGAGATAGGAAAAATAAGAGAATCCCTTCTCCAGCACTTCCAAAAAAAAAAAATAAAAAAAATAAAGAGGGAGATGATGTAACGTACCAGGAGATGTGACGTACCTGCCAGAAGGACGCACGCGACATAAAGGCAGATAGGAATCAGAATAAAATGTCCGCGTATCTCAATTGGTAGAGCAACTTATTCCGGAATGAGGGGACCCGGGTTCGAATCCTGGCGCGGATAGAAATGACGGAGAAATTTACTTCGTTATAATGGCACCCGAATTATCCGGATGAACCGACCGTTCAAAATCTCGCAATGGTGTGATGTTATTTCCACACCGCGAGATAGGAAAAATAAGAGAATCCCTTCTCCAGCACTTCCAAAAAAAAAAAAAAAATAAAGAGGGAGATGATGTAACGTACCAGGAGATGTGACGTACCTGCCAGAAGGACGCACACGACATAAAGGCAGATAGGAATCAGAATAAAATGTCCGCGTAGCTCAATTGGTAGAGCAACTTATTCCGGAATGAGGGGACCCGGATTCGAATCCTGGCGCGGATAGAAATGACGGAGAAATTTACTTCGTTATAATGGCACCCGAATTATCCGGATGAACCGACCGTTCAAAATCTCGCAATGGTGTGATGTTATTTCCACACCGCGAGATAGGAAAAATAAGAGAATCCCTTCTCCAGCACTTCCAAAAAAAAAAATAAAAAAAATAAAGAGGGAGATGATGTAACGTACCAGGAGATGTGACGTACCTGCCAGAAGGACGCACACGACATAAAGGCAGATAGGAATCAGAATAAAATGTCCGCGTAGCTCAATTGGTAGAGCAACTTATTCCGGAATGAGGGGACCCGGGTTCGAATCCTGGCGCGGATAGAAATGACGGAGAAATTTACTTCGTTATAATGGCACCCGAATTATCCGGATGAACCGACCGTTCAAAATCTCGCAATGGTGTGATGTTATTTCCACACCGCGAGATAGGAAAAATAAGAGAATCCCTTCTCCAGCACTTCCAAAAAAAAAATAAAAAAAATAAAGAGCGAGATGATGTAACGTACCAGGAGATGTGACGTACCTGCCAGAAGGACGCACGCGACATAAAGGCAGATAGGAATCAGAATAAAATGTCCGCGTATCTCAATTGGTAGAGCAACTTATTCCGGAATGAGGGGACCCGGGTTCGAATCCTGGCGCGGATAGAAATGACGGAGAAATTTACTTCGTTATAATGGCACCCGAATTATCCGGATGAACCGACCGTTCAAAATCTCGCAATGGTGTGATGTTATTTCCACACCGCGAGATAGGAAAAATAAGAGAATCCCTTCTCCAGCACTTCCAAAAAAAAATAAAAAAAATAAAGAGGGAGATGATGTAACGTACCAGGAGATGTGACGTACCTGCCAGAAGGACGCACGCGACATAAAGGCAGATAGGAATCAGAATAAAATGTCCGCGTATCTCAATTGGTAGAGCAACTTATTCCGGAATGAGGGGACCCGGGTTCGAATCCTGGCGCGGATAGAAATGACGGAGAAATTTACTTCGTTATAATGGCACCCGAATTATCCGGATGAACCGACCGTTCAAAATCTCGCAATGGTGTGATGTTATTTCCACACCGCGAGATAGGAAAAATAAGAGAATCCCTTCTCCAGCACTTCCAAAAAAAAATAAAAAAAATAAAGAGGGAGATGATGTAACGTACCAGGAGATGTGACGTACCTGCCAGAAGGACGCACGCGACATAAAGGCAGATAGGAATCAGAATAAAATGTCCGCGTAGCTCAATTGGTAGAGCAACTTATTCCGGAATGAGGGGACCCGGGTTCGAATCCTGGCGCGGATAGAAATGACGGAGAAATTTACTTCGTTATAATGGCACCCGAATTATCCGGATGAACCGACCGTTCAAAATCTCGCAATGGTGTGATGTTATTTCCACACCGCGAGATAGGAAAAATAAGAGAATCCCTTCTCCAGCACTTCCAAAAAAAAAAAATAAAAAAAATAAAGAGGGAGATGATGTAACGTACCAGGAGATGTGACGTACCTGCCAGAAGGACGCACACGACATAAAGGCAGATAGGAATCAGAATAAAATGTCCGCGTAGCTCAATTGGTAGAGCAACTTATTCCGGAATGAGGGGACCCGGGTTCGAATCCTGGCGCGGATAGAAATGACGGAGAAATTTACTTCGTTATAATGGCACCCGAATTATCCGGATGAACCGACCGTTCAAAATCTCGCAATGGTGTGATGTTATTTCCACACCGCGAGATAGGAAAAATAAGAGAATCCCTTCTCCAGCACTTCCAAAAAAAAAAAAATAAAAAAAATAAAGAGGGAGATGATGTAACGTACCAGGAGATGTGACGTACCTGCCAGAAGGACGCACGCGACATAAAGGCACATAGGAATCAGAATAAAATGTCCGCGTATCTCAATTGGTAGAGCAACTTATTCCGGAATGAGGGGACCCGGGTTCGAATCCTGGCGCGGATAGAAATGACGGAGAAATTTACTTCGTTATAATGGCACCCGAATTATCCGGATGAACCGATCGTTCAAAATCTCGCAATGGTGTGATGTTATTTCCACACCGCGAGATAGGAAAAATAAGAGAATCCCTTCTCCAGCACTTCCAAAAAAATAAAAAAAATAAAGAGGGAGATGATGTAACGTACCAGGAGATGTGACGTACCTGCCAGAAGGACGCACGCGACATAAAGGCAGATAGGAATCAGAATAAAATGTCCGCGTATCTCAATTGGTAGAGCAACTTATTCCGGAATGAGGGGACCCGGGTTCGAATCCTGGCGCGGATAGAAATGACGGAGAAATTTACTTCGTTATAATGGCACCCGAATTATCCGGATGAACCGACCGTTCAAAATCTCGCAATGGTGTGATGTTATTTCCACACCGCGAGATAGGAAAAATAAGAGAATCCCTTCTCCAGCACTTCCAAAAAATAAATAAAAAATAAAGAGGGAGATGATGTAACGTACCAGGAGATGTGACGTACCTGCCAGAAGGACGCACGCGACATAAAGGCAGATAGGAATCAGAATAAAATGTCCGCGTATCTCAATTGGTAGAGCAACTTATTCCGGAATGAGGGGACCCGGGTTCGAATCCTGGCGCGGATAGAAATGACGGAGAAATTTACTTCGTTATAATGGCACCCGAATTATCCGGATGAACCGACCGTTCAAAATCTCGCAATGGTGTGATGTTATTTCCACACCGCGAGATAGGAAAAATAAGAGAATCCCTTCTCCAGCACTTCCAAAAAAAAAAATAAAAAAAATAAAGAGGGAGATGATGTAACGTACCAGGAGATGTGACGTACCTGCCAGAAGGACGCACGCGACATAAAGGCAGATAGGAATCAGAATAAAATGTCCGCGTATCTCAATTGGTAGAGCAACTTATTCCGGAATGAGGGGACCCGGGTTCGAATCCTGGCGCGGATAGAAATGACGGAGAAATTTACTTCGTTATAATGGCACCCGAATTATCCGGATGAACCGACCGTTCAAAATCTCGCAATGGTGTGATGTTATTTCCACACCGCGAGATAGGAAAAATAAGAGAATCCCTTCTCCAGCACTTCCAAAAAAAAAAAATTAAAAAAAATAAAGTGGGAGATGATGTAACGTACCAGGAGATGTGACGTACCTGCCAGAAGGACGCACGCGACATAAAGGCAGATAGGAATCAGAATAAAATGTCCGCGTATCTCAATTGGTAGAGCAACTTATTCCGGAATGAGGGGACCCGGGTTCGAATCCTGGCGCGGATAGAAATGACGGAGAAATTTACTTCGTTATAATGGCACCCGAATTATCCGGATGAACCGACCGTTCAAAATCTCGCAATGGTGTGATGTTATTTCCACACCGCGAGATAGGAAAAATAAGAGAATCCCTTCTCCAGCACTTCCAAAAAAAATTAAAAAAAATAAAGAGGGAGATGATGTAACGTACCAGGAGATGTGACGTACCTGCCAGAAGGACGCACGCGACATAAAGGCAGATAGGAATCAGAATAAAATGTCCGCGTATCTCAATTGGTAGAGCAACTTATTCCGGAATGAGGGGACCCGGGTTCGAATCCTGGCGCGGATAGAAATGACGGAGAAATTTACTTCGTTATAATGGCACCCGAATTATCCGGATGAACCGACCGTTCAAAATCTCGCAATGGTGTGATGTTATTTCCACACCGCGAGATAGGAAAAATAAGAGAATCCCTTCTCCAGCACTTCCAAAAAAAAAAATAAAAAAAATAAAGAGGGAGATGATGTAACGTACCAGGAGATGTGACGTACCTGCCAGAAGGACGCACACGACATAAAGGCAGATAGGAATCAGAATAAAATGTCCGCGTATCTCAATTGGTAGAGCAACTTATTCCGGAATGAGGGGACCCGGGTTCGAATCCTGGCGCGGATAGAAATGACGGAGAAATTTACTTCGTTATAATGGCACCCGAATTATCCGGATGAACCGACCGTTCAAAATCTCGCAATGGTGTGATGTTATTTCCACACCGCGAGATAGGAAAAATAAGAGAATCCCTTCTCCAGCACTTCCAAAAAAAAAAAAAATAAAAAATAAAGAGGGAGATGATGTAACGTACCAGGAGATGTGACGTACCTGCCAGAAGGACGCACGCGACATAAAGGCAGATAGGAATCAGAATAAAATGTCCGCGTATCTCAATTGGTAGAGCAACTTATTCCGGAATGAGGGGACCCGGGTTCGAATCCTGGCGCGGATAGAAATGACGGAGAAATTTACTTCGTTATAATGGCACCCGAATTATCCGGATGAACCGACCGTTCAAAATCTCGCAATGGTGTGATGTTATTTCCACACCGCGAGATAGGAAAAATAAGAGAATCCCTTCTCCAGCACTTCCAAAAAAAATTAAAAAAAATAAAGTGGGAGATGATGTAACGTACCAGGAGATGTGACGTACCTGCCAGAAGGACGCACACGACATAAAGGCAGATAGGAATCAGAATAAAATGTCCGCGTAGCTCAATTGGTAGAGCAACTTATTCCGGAATGAGGGGACCCGGGTTCGAATCCTGGCGCGGATAGAAATGACGGAGAAATTTACTTCGTTATAATGGCACCCGAATTATCCGGATGAACCGACCGTTCAAAATCTCGCAATGGTGTGATGTTATTTCCACACCGCGAGATAGGAAAAATAAGAGAATCCCTTCTCCAGCACTTCCAAAAAAAAAAAATAAAAAAAATAAAGAGGGAGATGATGTAACGTACCAGGAGATGTGACGTACCTGCCAGAAGGACGCACGCGACATAAAGGCAGATAGGAATCAGAATAAAATGTCCGCGTATCTCAATTGGTAGAGCAACTTATTCCGGAATGAGGGGACCCGGGTTCGAATCCTGGCGCGGATAGAAATGACGGAGAAATTTACTTCGTTATAATGGCACCCGAATTATCCGGATGAACCGACCGTTCAAAATCTCGCAATGGTGTGATGTTATTTCCACACCGCGAGATAGGAAAAATAAGAGAATCCCTTCTCCAGCACTTCCAAAAAAAATAAAAAAAATAAAGAGGGAGATGATGTAACGTACCAGGAGATGTGACGTACCTGCCAGAAGGACGCACGCGACATAAAGGCAGATAGGAATCAGAATAAAATGTCCGCGTATCTCAATTGGTAGAGCAACTTATTCCGGAATGAGGGGACCCGGGTTCGAATCCTGGCGCGGATAGAAATGACGGAGAAATTTACTTCGTTATAATGGCACCCGAATTATCCGGATGAACCGACCGTTCAAAATCTCGCAATGGTGTGATGTTATTTCCACACCGCGAGATAGGAAAAATAAGAGAATCCCTTCTCCAGCACTTCCAAAAAAAAAAAAATAAAAAAATAAAGTGGGAGATGATGTAACGTACCAGGAGATGTGACGTACCTGCCAGAAGGACGCACACGACATAAAGGCAGATAGGAATCAGAATAAAATGTCCGCGTAGCTCAATTGGTAGAGCAACTTATTCCGGAATGAGGGGACCCGGATTCGAATCCTGGCGCGGATAGAAATGACGGAGAAATTTACTTCGTTATAATGGCACCCGAATTATCCGGATGAACCGACCGTTCAAAATCTCGCAATGGTGTGATGTTATTTCCACACCGCGAGATAGGAAAAATAAGAGAATCCCTTCTCCAGCACTTCCAAAAAAAAAAATAAAAAAAATAAAGAGGGAGATGATGTAACGTACCAGGAGATGTGACGTACCTGCCAGAAGGACGCACGCGACATAAAGGCAGATAGGAATCAGAATAAAATGTCCGCGTATCTCAATTGGTAGAGCAACTTATTCCGGAATGAGGGGACCCGGGTTCGTATCCTGGCGCGGATAGAAATGACGGAGAAATTTACTTCGTTATAATGGCACCCGAATTATCCGGATGAACCGACCGTTCAAAATCTCGCAATGGTGTGATGTTATTTCCACACCGCGAGATAGGAAAAATAAGAGAATCCCTTCTCCAGCACTTCCAAAAAAAAAAATAAAAAAAATAAAGAGGAGATGATGTAACGTACCAGGAGATGTGACGTACCTGCCAGAAGGACGCACGCGACATAAAGGCAGATAGGAATCAGAATAAAATGTCCGCGTATCTCAATTGGTAGAGCAACTTATTCCGGAATGAGGGGACCCGGGTTCGAATCCTGGCGCGGATAGAAATGACGGAGAAATTTACTTCGTTATAATGGCACCCGAATTATCCGGATGAACCGACCGTTCAAAATCTCGCAATGGTGTGATGTTATTTCCACACCGCGAGATAGGAAAAATAAGAGAATCCCTTCTCCAGCACTTCCAAAAAAAAATAAAAAAAATAAAGAGGGAGATGATGTAACGTACCAGGAGATGTGACGTACCTGCCAGAAGGACGCACGCGACATAAAGGCAGATAGGAATCAGAATAAAATGTCCGCGTAGCTCAATTGGTAGAGCAACTTATTCCGGAATGAGGGGACCCGGGTTCGAATCCTGGCGCGGATAGAAATGACGGAGAAATTTACTTCGTTATAATGGCACCCGAATTATCCGGATGAACCGACCGTTCAAAATCTCGCAATGGTGTGATGTTATTTCCACACCGCGAGATAGGAAAAATAAGAGAATCCCTTCTCCAGCACTTCCAAAAAAAAAAAAAAAAATAAAGAGGGAGATGATGTAACGTACCAGGAGATGTGACGTACCTGCCAGAAGGACGCACACGACATAAAGGCAGATAGGAATCAGAATAAAATGTCCGCGTAGCTCAATTGGTAGAGCAACTTATTCCGGAATGAGGGGACCCGGGTTCGAATCCTGGCGCGGATAGAAATGACGGAGAAATTTACTTCGTTATAATGGCACCCGAATTATCCGGATGAACCGACCGTTCAAAATCTCGCAATGGTGTGATGTTATTTCCACACCGCGAGATAGGAAAAATAAGAGAATCCCTTCTCCAGCACTTCCAAAAAAAAAAATAAAAAAAATAAAGAGGGAGATGATGTAACGTACCAGGAGATGTGACGTACCTGCCAGAAGGACGCACACGACATAAAGGCAGATAGGAATCAGAATAAAATGTCCGCGTAGCTCAATTGGTAGAGCAACTTATTCCGGAATGAGGGGACCCGGGTTCGAATCCTGGCGCGGATAGAAATGACGGAGAAATTTACTTCGTTATAATGGCACCCGAATTATCCGGATGAACCGACCGTTCAAAATCTCGCAATGGTGTGATGTTATTTCCACACCGCGAGATAGGAAAAATAAGAGAATCCCTTCTCCAGCACTTCCAAAAAAAAAAATAAAAAAAATAAAGAGGGAGATGATGTAACGTACCAGGAGATGTGACGTACCTGCCAGAAGGACGCACGCGACATAAAGGCACATAGGAATCAGAATAAAATGTCCGCGTATCTCAATTGGTAGAGCAACTTATTCAGGAATGAGGGGACCCGGGTTCGAATCCTGGCGCGGATAGAAATGACGGAGAAATTTACTTCGTTATAATGGCACCCGAATTATCCGGATGAACCGATCGTTCAAAATCTCGCAATGGTGTGATGTTATTTCCACACCGCGAGATAGGAAAAATAAGAGAATCCCTTCTCCAGCACTTCCAAAAAAAAAATAAAAAAAATAAAGAGGGAGATGATGTAACGTACCAGGAGATGTGACGTACCTGCCAGAAGGACGCACGCGACATAAAGGCAGATAGGAATCAGAATAAAATGTCCGCGTATCTCAATTGGTAGAGCAACTTATTCCGGAATGAGGGGACCCGGGTTCGAATCCTGGCGCGGATAGAAATGACGGAGAAATTTACTTCGTTATAATGGCACCCGAATTATCCGGATGAACCGACCGTTCAAAATCTCGCAATGGTGTGATGTTATTTCCACACCGCGAGATAGGAAAAATAAGAGAATCCCTTCTCCAGCACTTCCAAAAAAAAAAAAAATAAAAAAAATAAAGAGGGAGATGATGTAACGTACCAGGAGATGTGACGTACCTGCCAGAAGGACGCACGCGACATAAAGGCAGATAGGAATCAGAATAAAATGTCCGCGTATCTCAATTGGTAGAGCAACTTATTCCGGAATGAGGGGACCCGGGTTCGAATCCTGGCGCGGATAGAAATGACGGAGAAATTTACTTCGTTATAATGGCACCCGAATTATCCGGATGAACCGACCGTTCAAAATCTCGCAATGGTGTGATGTTATTTCCACACCGCGAGATAGGAAAAATAAGAGAATCCCTTCTCCAGCACTTCCAAAAAAAAAAATAAAAAAAATAAAGAGGGAGATGATGTAACGTACCAGGAGATGTGACGTACCTGCCAGAAGGACGCACACGACATAAAGGCAGAGATAGGAATCAGAATAAAATGTCCGCGTATCTCAATTGGTAGAGCAACTTATTCCGGAATGAGGGGACCCGGGTTCGAATCCTGGCGCGGATAGAAATGACGGAGAAATTTACTTCGTTATAATGGCACCCGAATTATCCGGATGAACCGACCGTTCAAAATCTCGCAATGGTGTGATGTTATTTCCACACCGCGAGATAGGAAAAATAAGAGAATCCCTTCTCCAGCACTTCCAAAAAAAAAAATAAAAAAAATAAAGAGGGAGATGATGTAACGTACCAGGAGATGTGACGTACCTGCCAGAAGGACGCACGCGACATAAAGGCAGATAGGAATCAGAATAAAATGTCCGCGTATCTCAATTGGTAGAGCAACTTATTCCGGAATGAGGGGACCCGGGTTCGAATCCTGGCGCGGATAGAAATGACGGAGAAATTTACTTCGTTATAATGGCACCCGAATTATCCGGATGAACCGACCGTTCAAAATCTCGCAATGGTGTGATGTTATTTCCACACCGCGAGATAGGAAAAATAAGAGAATCCCTTCTCCAGCACTTCCAAAAAAAAATAAAAAAAATAAAGAGGGAGATGATGTAACGTACCAGGAGATGTGACGTACCTGCCAGAAGGACGCACGCGACATAAAGGCAGATAGGAATCAGAATAAAATGTCCGCGTATCTCAATTGGTAGAGCAACTTATTCCGGAATGAGGGGACCCGGGTTCGAATCCTGGCGCGGATAGAAATGACGGAGAAATTTACTTCGTTATAATGGCACCCGAATTATCCGGATGAACCGACCGTTCAAAATCTCGCAATGGTGTGATGTTATTTCCACACCGCGAGATAGGAAAAATAAGAGAATCCCTTCTCCAGCACTTCCAAAAAAAAATAAAAAAAATAAAGAGGGAGATGATGTAACGTACCAGGAGATGTGACGTACCTGCCAGAAGGACGCACACGACATAAAGGCAGATAGGAATCAGAATAAAATGTCCGCGTATCTCAATTGGTAGAGCAACTTATTCCGGAATGAGGGGACCCGGGTTCGAATCCTGGCGCGGATAGAAATGACGGAGAAATTTACTTCGTTATAATGGCACCCGAATTATCCGGATGAACCGACCGTTCAAAATCTCGCAATGGTGTGATGTTATTTCCACACCGCGAGATAGGAAAAATAAGAGAATCCCTTCTCCAGCACTTCCAAAAAAAAAAAATAAAAAAAATAAAGAGGGAGATGATGTAACGTACCAGGAGATGTGACGTACCTGCCAGAAGGACGCACGCGACATAAAGGCAGATAGGAATCAGAATAAAATGTCCGCGTATCTCAATTGGTAGAGCAACTTATTCCGGAATGAGGGGACCCGGGTTCGAATCCTGGCGCGGATAGAAATGACGGAGAAATTTACTTCGTTATAATGGCACCCGAATTATCCGGATGAACCGACCGTTCAAAATCTCGCAATGGTGTGATGTTATTTCCACACCGCGAGATAGGAAAAATAAGAGAATCCCTTCTCCAGCACTTCCAAAAAAAATAAAAAAAATAAAGAGGGAGATGATGTAACGTACCAGGAGATGTGACGTACCTGCCAGAAGGACGCACACGACATAAAGGCAGATAGGAATCAGAATAAAATGTCCGCGTAGCTCAATTGGTAGAGCAACTTATTCCGGAATGAGGGGACCCGGGTTCGAATCCTGGCGCGGATAGAAATGACGGAGAAATTTACTTCGTTATAATGGCACCCGAATTATCCGGATGAACCGACCGTTCAAAATCTCGCAATGGTGTGATGTTATTTCCACACCGCGAGATAGGAAAAATAAGAGAATCCCTTCTCCAGCACTTCCAAAAAAAAAAATAAAAAAAATAAAGAGGGAGATGATGTAACGTACCAGGAGATGTGACGTACCTGCCAGAAGGACGCACGCGACATAAAGGCAGATAGGAATCAGAATAAAATGTCCGCGTATCTCAATTGGTAGAGCAACTTATTCCGGAATGAGGGGACCCGGGTTCGAATCCTGGCGCGGATAGAAATGACGGAGAAATTTACTTCGTTATAATGGCACCCGAATTATCCGGATGAACCGACCGTTCAAAATCTCGCAATGGTGTGATGTTATTTCCACACCGCGAGATAGGAAAAATAAGAGAATCCCTTCTCCAGCACTTCCAAAAAAAAAAAAATAAAATAAAATAAAGAGGGAGATGATGTAACGTACCAGGAGATGTGACGTACCTGCCAGAAGGACGCACGCGACATAAAGGCAGATAGGAATCAGAATAAAATGTCCGCGTATCTCAATTGGTAGAGCAACTTATTCCGGAATGAGGGGACCCGGGTTCGAATCCTGGCGCGGATAGAAATGACGGAGAAATTTACTTCGTTATAATGGCACCCGAATTATCCGGATGAACCGACCGTTCAAAATCTCGCAATGGTGTGATGTTATTTCCACACCGCGAGATAGGAAAAATAAGAGAATCCCTTCTCCAGCACTTCCAAAAAAAAAAAAATAAAAAAAATAAAGAGGGAGATGATGTAACGTACCAGGAGATGTGACGTACCTGCCAGAAGGACGCACGCGACATAAAGGCAGATAGGAATCAGAATAAAATGTCCGCGTATCTCAATTGGTAGAGCAACTTATTCCGGAATGAGGGGACCCGGGTTCGAATCCTGGCGCGGATAGAAATGACGGAGAAATTTACTTCGTTATAATGGCACCCGAATTATCCGGATGAACCGACCGTTCAAAATCTCGCAATGGTGTGATGTTATTTCCACACCGCGAGATAGGAAAAATAAGAGAATCCCTTCTCCAGCACTTCCAAAAAAAAAAAAATAAAAAAAATAAAGAGGGAGATGATGTAACGTACCAGGAGATGTGACGTACCTGCCAGAAGGACGCACGCGACATAAAGGCAGATAGGAATCAGAATAAAATGTCCGCGTATCTCAATTGGTAGAGCAACTTATTCCGGAATGAGGGGACCCGGGTTCGAATCCTGGCGCGGATAGAAATGACGGAGAAATTTACTTCGTTATAATGGCACCCGAATTATCCGGATGAACCGACCGTTCAAAATCTCGCAATGGTGTGATGTTATTTCCACACCGCGAGATAGGAAAAATAAGAGAATCCCTTCTCCAGCACTTCCAAAAAAAAATAAAAAAAATAAAGAGGGAGATGATGTAACGTACCAGGAGATGTGACGTACCTGCCAGAAGGACGCACGCGACATAAAGGCAGATAGGAATCAGAATAAAATGTCCGCGTAGCTCAATTGGTAGAGCAACTTATTCCGGAATGAGGGGACCCGGGTTCGAATCCTGGCGCGGATAGAAATGACGGAGAAATTTACTTCGTTATAATGGCACCCGAATTATCCGGATGAACCGACCGTTCAAAATCTCGCAATGGTGTGATGTTATTTCCACACCGCGAGATAGGAAAAATAAGAGAATCCCTTCTCCAGCACTTCCAAAAAAAAATAAAAAAAATAAAGAGGGAGATGATGTAACGTACCAGGAGATGTGACGTACCTGCCAGAAGGACGCACGCGACATAAAGGCAGATAGGAATCAGAATAAAATGTCCGCGTATCTCAATTGGTAGAGCAACTTATTCCGGAATGAGGGGACCCGGGTTCGAATCCTGGCGCGGATAGAAATGACGGAGAAATTTACTTCGTTATAATGGCACCCGAATTATCCGGATGAACCGACCGTTCAAAATCTCGCAATGGTGTGATGTTATTTCCACACCGCGAGATAGGAAAAATAAGAGAATCCCTTCTCCAGCACTTCCAAAAAAAAATAAAAAAAATAAAGAGGGAGATGATGTAACGTACCAGGAGATGTGACGTACCTGCCAGAAGGACGCACACGACATAAAGGCAGATAGGAATCAGAATAAAATGTCCGCGTAGCTCAATTGGTAGAGCAACTTATTCCGGAATGAGGGGACCCGGGTTCGAATCCTGGCGCGGATAGAAATGACGGAGAAATTTACTTCGTTATAAGTTGAAGTGTAAAACTTTGTGTTCTGCTCGGGAAATCTTTCACTGAGACTTTTCAAATGATTAAGTCAGCGTACGGTGAGAGTGCAGTGAGTCGAACTAGAGTTTATGAGTGGCATCGACGATTCGAAAACGGGCTACAGAGTATCGAGGATGATGAGAGGTGAGAGCGACCTTCAACCACCACAACGGGTGAACAAGTCGCCATTGTCAAAGAAACTGTAAAAAATGACCGTCGAAAAAAAAAATGTTTCAGACATTGCAGAAGTTGCCCACATCTCAGTTGGAAGTTGTCATGCCATTTTTAACACAGTAACTGGGCCTGCATCACGTGTGCCAACAAATTAATCATAAAAACATGACACCAGAAAAAATGGATGAGCGTATACAAGTTTGCTGGGGTAATGTCGATGCAATGGATTCAGATCCCGATCTCTTGAATCGATTGATCACTGGCGACGAAACGTGGGGCTTTCTGTACGACCCCCAATCCAAACGACAGTCAAAAGTGTGGAAATCACCGTCGTCACCACGACTAAAAAAGTTCAAGGCTGCCCACTCCAAAGGAAAGGTCTTTTTAACAGTTTTCTTCAAAAAAAAACTGAAGAAAAAAACTATGGGGATCGTACACAAGGAATTCCTTCAACATGGTCGTACATTCACTAGAGGAGAGTACGTCAACGTCCTGAAATGTCTCCGAGAATCACTGAGACGCAAGCGAACCGATCTTTGGAAGACCAACCCGTGGGTGCTCCATCACGATAACTCACTGGCTCACAGATTCCTCTTAATGTCCGATTACATGTCCAAACATCACATTCCCGTTCTTCCACAACAAGCTTACTCACCTGATCTCGCCCCGTGTGACTTTTTCCTTTTTCTCCTGATGAAGAATTTGCTTAAGAGGCGACGCTTCTCAAATTCCGAAGAAGTGCAACGAGCTGCGACGGAGGCACTGGAGGATGTGGCAAAAGAAAGCTTGCAATCTGCATTTAAATCTTTGTATGAGCGCTGGCAAAAATGCATAGTTGCACAGGGTAACTACTTTGAAGGAAACACCGCATAAACAGGTATTATCTGTAATTATTCTTTTTTAATATAAAAGTTCCGGAACTTTTTGAGCGTAGTAATATACCGCTCTGCGAACGCCCCGTTGGGTCTCCAGGCGCGATCATTTTTTATGCTGGGGGTGGTCATAATGTAATGGTTCATCGGTGTATGTCCCTCCTCATGTCACTTTCAGTACAATACACTTTAATACACAGCCATTCGGGTCCATTTAGAAAACCTTTCAGCCGGGGTATCCTCATAAGGCACTCATGTATGACCTTTTCAAAGCTGAATTTCTTCGTCTGCTACTTATATCTCATATCTGTTTTATCTGTCGAACACGCTTTCTATGCATACAAATCATTCAACTGGTCTGCCTCTGTACCATTTTGGCTGATTTTGCATTCGGCACTAACAGTTCCTTGCTCAGAAACCATAACTCTGGAATTTCTTTTATTTGTACTTAGTCTGAATTTTATACAAACTTCGTTCATCCCGGACAATAACACCTTTCTTTTTGCTACACGTCAAAGAATCAAAACCTTACGACCAGCGCGTCTTTATGCAAATCGAAGGAACTGCAAGTAAACGACGGCGCATGAAACAACATAAATAACCCCTGATACTGAGCTCTGTTAATCAGTGTTGTTCTTCAGATGAGAAAGACAGCGATCTGTAGCAAGTTTGACAAAGGCCAAGTTGTAATGACCAGACGACTGGGTCAGAGCAATTCCGAGACGGCAATGCTTATTAGGTACTCACGGTCAGCGGTGCTTAGTACCTGCAAAAAGTGATTCTAGGAGGGAAAAACCACGAACCATCGGCAAGGTGCGAGATGACCACGGCTGATCAGTGCTATAGGTCAAAGAAGGCTGTCCCGTACGGTACGAACCAACCGAAGGGATACTGTGACGCAAATCACGGTAATTTAATACTAGTGACTGGAATAATGTGTGATACTGAAAATTGGGCTGCGTAACCGCTTGCCGCTCTGAGTGCCAAGGCTAAAATTGGTTTAGCGTCGGAATCCTCTACAATGGGTACGCGTGAATCAGAACTGGACTTTAAATGATTGGCAGAAAGTCGTGTGGTTCGATGAATCTCGTTTCGTGTTGTACGATGTGAACGGCCACGTAGGTGTGCGTCGTTTTCCTGATAAAATATTGGCACCAGGATGGACCGTAGGTTTCAAAACAAGCTGGTGTAGAAAGTTCAAAACTTTGGGCAATGTTCTAGGGGAAAAACCTGGATCCAATCATTAATGTGCAGAATATTATGACATCTATAACCTATCTTAACGTAGATGCATACCAGGTATATACACGGTCGAGTCACATTATTGTGACCACCAGATAATATCTAGAGTAACCACTGTGTGCAGCGTGGACAGCAGCTAGACGTGCTAGGAGTGACTCAATAAGATGCTGGAAGGTGTTCACAGGCATGTGGAGCCATACTGACTGCTTTGCATCTGACAGCTGCTGGAGGGTGCGTAGTGGAGGACCCGTAGAGCGAACAACACTATCGGTGGTGCCACAGATGCTCAATTTGGTTTGAGTTTGGAGAATTAGGGGGCCAGGGAAGTACTTTGATATCTTCATCGTGTTATTCCAATCACTCTCGGTCATTTCTAGCTGTGTGACACGTCGCATTTTCGTGCTGGAAGATCTCATCCGCCCCAGGAAAGACAATCAGCATGTATGGGTGTACATGGTCTGCAAGGATGGATTCATAACGAATTCGGTCCATAATGCCTTCTACAGGTACGAGTGAACCCAGGGAATGCCACGAAAATATTCCGCCGACCATAACGCTGCCCCACCAGCCTGTGTTCTTTCAGCCATGGTTATAGAGTGCTTGTTCTTCGATGTTTCTCGCCTTATACGCCAACGTTCATCCGTTCGATGAAACAGAAAACGAGACTAATCGGAGAAGGCAATACTTTACTAATCAGAGGAGGTCCAATTCCAATACGGCTGTGCAAATGTAAGCCTTTTCTGCCCATGCACATTCGTCAGCATTGGTGCAGTGACGATCCGTCTGCATCGGAGCCTCGCACGCAGCAGGGTTTGCTGAACTGTCGTTTTAGACACACTTCCTCTAGCCCCCTGGTTCATTCGGCCAGTCAGTTGCTCCACTGTAGCGTGCCGATCAGCACTCATATACCTTCGCAGCCGACGTTCACCTTTCACATCAATGGCACGTGGTGCTCTGCAGTTTCCACCCCACTTATTCACATTGGTGCCATTTCTCCAATCATGTTACACTTTAACCACAGCAGCACGCGAACAGTTCACAAACTGCGGTGTTTCAGAAATACTGCCACCCTTGGCCCGAAAGCTGATAATCATCCCTTTTTGCAAATCAGATCAGATCATATGTAGTGGATTTTAGGAAGGGAGTGTCTGACCCCAGGTCTTAAACAACCCTTAGAAATAAGAAACTAGGAGATTTGGGCTTGAGTGCCCGATAGGAAAGTGACACGGAAGCGAAGTCCTTTTTGCAAATCTGATAAATCGCTCCCTTTATCCATGACGGTAAAAAGTGATATGTTTTCAGATTGCCAACAGCAACCCTTATATACCCTTTTAGCCAGCTCAAGACACGTGCCTTCTTTCATTGACTACGCCATGGAAAGTAGAAAGTGGTCACAATAATGTGACTCGACTGTGTATATTTATGTGCCATTCACTTTAATACACTCTGCGAATACTGAGTTCTGAGATCCATGAACGTATCCAATATATTTTTGTTAAGCGTGATGCATGCAAAAATATACAATTAGTGATCTCGGAAATATTTGAGAAAATTTAACTGCGCAGCCTAGAAAACGTGCAAAATATTTTACGTAATCATGGGGATCAATGCTGCCCCGTGTCGAATTCCTCCCCTGATCGTGAATTACTCTCAATCAATTGCTAACTCTTATCTGGGTGGTAAGAAGTTTATGGCCCTGTGTTTCTTTTACGTCCTCAAAAATGTGAGAAATATGCATTGGAGAGACATGGGAAAGATAATTTTCGCACGTACGAAACTGAGATTAGCTGCTGCGCATTATTTAAATTTAAGACGTACATTTTGAACCAGATTTGGAAACCACCCAACCGGAGAGATGAAAAACGAGGAGCCGTTAGTAATTAATTATTTTTGCAAGCACGAATCATAATTCACAAAATAATAATAATACGCAGCGGACTTAATGCCATTGCAAAGAGTTATTCAAAAGAAATCCCAGATAAAATATCCTCCCAAACTAAGAAGAATTCACGATCGAACACAATTTGGGCAATTCGTACAGAAGCTGAGGAAAGACTTAACAAGTTGGGTCCTTTGCGCAATTGTGACGTATATTCTAAATTAACTTTCCTTTTTAGTTTCTTTCCCTATGTAAATCTTGAGTTATTCTCAGTTATATTTCACTCTTAACGTAATATCTTTTCTCTCAAACGAATACGTTTGGCAACACAATTGAGGTTGAATGCACGTGATGTATGCCTGAGATAAGATAAGAACGAGAGATAAAAATGACGACAAAACTGTTGCTGGAGAGCGTTGTAAATAGAGCGTGCAAAGCGAGCGTTGTAAAGAGAGCGTTGTGTTAAGAGCTGTGAAGCTGTGTGGTGTGTTTAAATATTGATATCGTTCTGTTATGGACGTGCTACAACTTTGAATAAAGCATCTTTTCCGTAAGTTTGACTTCTGTTGTTTACATGTTTCGTCTAGCCGTAAAGGTTTCTTTCACGTAGGAACTATTTCTTAGTATGTTTCTGTTTTAAATTAACGTAGAAGTACGAAAAGACTTCTACGTTATACAATCCATATGAGTACAGTAGCTAAAGCTACTGTAATCTACATGATATTTGCGTCAGAATGACTACCAATAGCGGCATCTATACACATGATAACGTATGCAGAAAATTCTGTTTGCCAATCATCAGTGCCGAAGAGCCCGAACACAGAAATGCACCAACCTTATTAGATGCGTGAGGAAGGAAGCCTTTTAGGAAAATTAATGAAAAACTGAAAGCAACGATGAAGCCATTAGGTTACTAGCAGCACAAATAAAGGTCGAAATAATACGAGATGCCAGATCAGAACACTGAAAGAGATTGAGATACTCAGAGAGCCAATGGAACAAGGAAGAACTTGTTATCAAGGAAAATATAGAAGTAACAAGTTGGGCCTGTGGCTCATTTTTGCACCTGAAAAGACTGCAAGGTAAGGCTTCTGTCAAGCTGTTGTGTAACCAGGCCTGATTTCAGGTACCGAGCAAAGTCAAAACCGCGGATTGACCAGCTTCTGTGGAAGTAAAGAACCTTCGCACTGTACAATGAATTTCCAAGCTTAACCGTGGCGAGAAGAAATCTGACAGAGAAGCAAATTTCTCCTAAGATACTGTATACATTGCGAATCAGAGACCAGCGAATTCTATGGACGGAATACTTGGATAACAATTTAGTCATTATCTCCAACAGGACATTTAAACAGTGTGGCAGATAAACAGAGCCCGTTAGGTGTAATACTGGGGTATCTGGAAAAAAGTGACGCTTGTGGTACAACAGTTTCATTTGCCCAGAACCTCGGAAGAATCCAAGCTGAATTTCAAAGTACATGCTATCATGTTTAGTAGTATGAACCCATCTGTTTGCCAGTTATTCAATTCCTGCACGGTATCAAGCTTTCAGTTTAGAAGCAAAGAGCTCTTGGCACTCTCGATCGGCATCGTCCAAAGAAGTCAACTGCTTGCCACTTAGAAGGCGCGCCATCGCCCAAAAAAATGACAGTCCGAAGGGGCAAGTTTGAGGCTGTACTCTATTGAGGAAGTAAGTCGAGTCCATGCAGTTCTTGAAAATTAACTAGGGTTCGGTTAGCGGTATGAAGTGTTGCATTGTCTTGTTGCAGCAATACTCGCTTTCTGTTCACTAAGGCAGGATACTTCATCTCAAGTTTGTCATACATTCTGTTCGATTACTGAGAATACAGTTCATCATTGATAGACCGGCCATTCGAAATCAGTTCAAAGTGGATTATACCTTCATAATTTCACCAGACACACAGCGTCAACTGCTTATTTAAACGTCCGCGTTTGAAGGAAAATAAAGCTGGTTCATCTTTATACAATCACTGTTGTGAAGAATTTGGATTACCAGATACAGGGTGTGGAAAACGAAACTGAAACACATGGGTTTAAGACTCAACAATTTATTATTACATTGTAGAGCCTCCTTTGGAGGCTAATGCAGCTGCAATTCGTCGTGGGAAGGACAGATACAAGTCTTGTACAGTGGCCAGAGGGATTTGAAGCCATTCTTTTAGCAGAAAAGCGGCTAGTTCACGACGTGATGCTCGTGGAGAAAAACGTTTCTGACTTCCTGCTCCAGAACCCCTCAGATTGGCTCAATAATGTTCAAGTCGGGTGAATGTGCAGGCCATGGCAGATGTTCAACCTCACTTTGATGCTCAATAAACCACTATCCTACCACTTTGGCTCTGTGAATCGGTGCGTAATCATCTTGATACACGGCTCCACAGCCAGGGTACAATGTTTAAACCATTGGGTGCACCTGGTCCTCCAGAATTTTCCGATATTCCTTGGCAGTGATATGACCCTCAAGAACAATAAGCGGGCTGACAGACTGCCGCGATATTGCGGCCCAAACCATCACCGATTTACCTCCGTGCTGCACTGTGTGCAATAAACAGTCCGGGTGGTAAGCCCGTTAGGGATGTCTCCACTCGTAAACACTGCTGATTGCGGGAAAGACAGTGAAGGACGATTCATCGGAGAACAATACACAATTCACGTGCTCCAATTTGTGCTGCTGGCACCATTGCAACCGACGTTTGGCATTCACACCGGTGATCCAGGGTTTGGCGATAGCAACACGACCGTGAATGTGGACCTACTGAAACTCCCGGCAAACAGTTTTGATGGAAACAGGTGAGTCACGGTTCGTATTCAACTCTGCGGTGAGTTGAGCTGCAGTGGTTTTATGCTTTGTGACTATCATCCGTGTTAGCACCAGGACCTCCCCGTCAGACAGCTTCCTCTTAACTTGACAGTTACTTACATTGGATGTGGTTCTTCCCCCTTGCTAGTATGTCGACATGACCCTGGACACCATGGCTCGCGCTACACCACAAAGACTTGCTGTCCTGGACACAGATGCACCGGCGAGACGCGCACCAACAATTTGACCTCTTTGAAACTCGGATATGTCTCCCATTATATTGTGTGGATCGCACTTTTGACGTCCAATTGTGCTACTGCTGTGCTATTGCAACCTTCACACTCCGCTCTCGTTGATCTACTGCAAAATGGATGCAGGCTGGCCACCAGGTATCGCGTACAGCGGCGTGACACGTGGGGTACTATTTGCACAGGAGTTTTAGTTTCGTTGTCCACCCTCTATAAATGCACTTCTCATCTCGTTTGGCAAATCAAGTTTCGCGTGGATTTCTGATTAACTTCTGGCACTTCTTGACAGCTCATGAGATACCTACGGCATCGTCTGTAAACTTTCCAAACTTGTGCAGGAGCTCAGCGACGTTAGATTTAAAAACTCCGAGTTCTTTAAACAATTTTCGAGCGCTTGTTCGTGGATTGTCTTCCACAGCTGATTGCAGAGCGTTCGTATCAACAGCAGAGGGCATACTCCAACCTTTCTTTCTTTTCAAGCTCAAGTCACCAGCCGCAAAGTTTTGAACCATGTTTGCGCGGTCCGAGTAATCACCAAGCCTTCGTATTAAACTTTGTTAATTTTTCTGACTGCGTCAGCAGCTTTAAACCCCTGTTTCCAGTAAGGTCGCAATAGAACCAATATTTCAAACTTTGTAGCCATTGCAATTGGACATGGTATAAATTCAATGAATGGGTCACGACAAGTGTTTCACGCCTCGTTTGATTCTCCACTGTACGCGCTTTCAGTCGTTTGCAGCACAGGAAAACTTCTATGACGAAGTAAATTTCTCCATCATTTTCATGATAGGGGCAGAATTCGAACCCACACCGAGTGCCATCCACTATACTACACTGGCATGTGCTCTCACTGGTATCTGCCTTTATCTGATATGAGTCATGTGGGGCAGGCACGTCACACTTCCCAGCATAAAAATATGCATATTTACGTCGTGGAACTGTCCTATATTAAAATACCATTTTTTCCCCAGACACCCTAATAAGTTTGTTGATTGCAAATAACGCGACACCAACAATCCGGGATACTGGACCAATGGTTTCTGTCGTGTCCTATTTTACATTGTACAAACTAAAGTGGAGCAACCTAAAATCTTTACCTTGAAATTCCAATAAGCAAACGTCTGTAGCCATTTTCTTCATAATTAATGCGTTCCGAAGGATGAAAATTTGAACATCGATAAAAATAACTTCATATTATAGCCTAGTATATTTAATATTTTCTGAAACGTAACTAAAATTATATTAAAAAACAATAACTTTTCCTTTGGTGGTGTTGAGACCAAAAAATATACGGCGCGAGCTGTACATTGATGACGTGAGTAGACAAACAAATGTTGGATTGCTTAATTATGGTTAAATTTTAGAAAATATTAAGTATACTAGGCTATAATATGAAACTATTTCTATCGAAATTCAAATTTTCATCCTTGGAAATGCATTAATTGTGAAGAAAATGGCGACAGAAGTTTGCCCATTGGAAGTTCAAGGCGAAGGTTTTAGGTGGTTCCACATTAAGAACTCTTCACAACTTCAGAAAACTGATTATTCCGTAATTATACGAAGTATCACTGGGGTGAGAACTCTAACCGAGGAATGATGCATTATACGAAGTATCACTGGGGTGAGAACTCTAACCGAGGAATGATGCATTATACGAAGTATCACTGGGGTGAGAACTCTAACCGAAGGATGATACATGCTCGAGGTTCATGTCAGTTGGAGAAAATCAAATATCGTTTTTTTTGTTCTCCATATCGATTTTATGAATTATAATGCCGTATTGGTACATGACTCTTTACACAGACATGCAAAATAATTCGACCTAGAAGGTAATCCCTTTTCTCTGGTAATCTCACTGTGATGTTAAGTGAAATGAATTTTACATCCTGTATCGTGAATCCCATTCATAAGGGATCCATAACTGCATGCTATCGTTGGAAAATATTGACTGGACCATTAATAGAAAGAAGTACATATCGTCATTCATCGGACCAGCTTCCCTGTTTTCAATCTTATGTCGTCCAATTGGCATGCGGTTATCACCAGAAGAACCGTTTATGTCAGGGAACTGTTATTAGGAAAGGGTCGTATACACTGAGTGGGCACTTTATTATGACCAACTGACAGTTTTAAGAAAATGAGCTGTGGCTGCAAGCTGTTGCCACCGAAGGGCGAGGCTAGCATAAAAAGGGAAAGCGTAGTGCTTGCGACAGTAGTAGCGTGTTTTTGGGGTGACGAGATGGATAAAAAATGCGATTTGACGGATTTTCAACGTGGAATGATTGTAAGAGCTCGGAGCCATGGAGCGAGTATCACCGAAACCGCCGCATTCGTGAAATGTTCCAGAGCAGCTGTTGTTAAAGTGTTTAAAGACTGGACTGTCAGCCAAAAAACTGGGTCTCTACGTGCAACGTGTGGTCGTCATCGACTAGTGACTGCTCGGGCGGAACGGAGAGTGTCCAGACTGGTAACAGACAACAGAAGGGCAATAGTGCTGCAAATTACAGACCATCTTAATCAAGGATCCCCTCAAATGATCTCTGCATGCACTGTTCGCCGTACACTGCATCGGGTGGGATAAGGCAGCCGAAAGCCTGTTCGAACACCTTTGCTGTCTGCAGTTAATAAGAGAAAAGGTCTCCATTTCACACAGGAGCACGAGGACTGGACAGTCAATAATTAGAAACAAATTATGTGGTCCGATGAATCACGTTTTCAGTTGCACTATGCCGATGGCCGAGTGAGAATTTGGCGAAAATAGCATGAAAGCATGGACCCCAAATGTATTGCTAACAACCCTTCAAGCCGGTGGAGGCAACGTTATAGTTTGGGGAATGTTTTCTTGGCATGCTTTGGACACTTTAATTCGTGTTGATCAACGTCTGACTGGCACATCATATCTAAACATCGTTGCTGACCAAGTGCATCCTGTCACGTGGATGCTTCATCCCAATGGCGATGGCTACTTTCAAAAAGATAATGCGTCGTGCCATACTGCTCGTATTGTATAGGATTGGTTTCAGGGACATGCCGGTGAGTTTACTTTGCTTAGGTGGCCCCCACAATCTCCAGATCTCAACCCCATTGAGAATTTGTGGGATGATGTTGAACGAGCCATCAGACTGCTGGATCCACAACCCTGCAATCTCACAGTCCTGGAAAGTGCTATTCATCAAGCATGGTCTCAGATTCCACAAACCACCTATCAACATCTCGCCACGAAGAATCAACGCAGTATTAAAGGCAAAAGCTGGCCCAACGAAGTACTGAGGGGGTGGTCATTATAAAGTGGCCCCTCAGTGTATAAGTCATGTGCTGTTATAACCTATCCATGGCAGTATGCCGATCGTGGTCAGGCGGGATATTTTTTCAGGTTGACCCATATTGCACTCGGCTGTCAATTTCGAAACTGTGCTGCACCGATTACCTGTACAAGGCGACGTACGAATCATTCACCCCTGGAATTCACCTTTAGCCTTCCTTACAGTCGTGTCTCCAGTTGAATGTTTCGCCACTTTGACATCACTCCTGGTACTTATTCGCCATCGTTCATCTGTGCGGTTTCAAGCACACCGGACAAAAATTTACGAAATGTAATCTTTATTCTTTAATATGGAGTTATATCACCACCTGCTTAATTGCAGTTTTAATTTTATTTGGTATATGTTATTATTAGACTCAGTATAACTTGCGTGTCAAGTTTATTCCACTCCATTATCAAACGATCCCTTAATTCCACCAAATTTGCACGACGAATTTTTCTTCTTCAAGGCCCTTTCAAACATGTGCCAGATTTTTCAATCAGATTTACATCAGGTGAATTTGCAAGCCAACTGAGATGCTGAACGTCTCTCTCATGTTCTTCAAACCAATCCAGCACAATTTCAGCTCGATAGACACGAGATTTATCATCTTGAAACACAGGATCTACTGTGCGTCCTTCTTGTATCAAAAACTACAGAAATGGCGATAATGCATTATTTAAAAGTGGCACATAATCTATAGATTTCGTGCAATTGGACAACTCAACCTATTGTCCAACTCCAGTGCTTGAAATACAACCTCCAAACATATCACTTCCACCTCCTTTTTGCACAGCTCTTTGGACAGATTATGGGTTAAACGCTCCTCCAGTCTTCCAGAAGACCCTGAAACGACCATCATTGGAATACAAGCAGAATTTAGATTCATCGGACGATGTTATTCATCTCCACTGTTCACTGGTCCAGTAACAATTTTGTTTTGCCCAAGCAATGAGATTTTTTCTGGGCAGTTGGTCACTTAGGACGTAACATATCCGATGATATAGGATTATCTGTGTTTGGACGTAACCAGGCAACACGACTGAAAATGTCCAAGTCATGCAGTTTTCTCCCTAGCGTTCGTTCTGAGACTGACTTACTGGGGCGAGCATTGTACGTTGAAGCAGTTCTTGACGAATATCGAGACGTGCAGTTGTTGCTAATTGTCCCAAACTCTTGCGATACCGATTTTTCATCATACAGCTTCTACCACAGTTGCTCCGCCTACAGTGATAGCTTCCATACTTCTTACACTGGGAATGGACACTATTGACTATTGATTCGGACAGTTCAACAAACTTCGCCACCTCTGACAAGGAATGACCATGTTCATACTTCTTCCACTGGAAATGGACACTACTGACTGTTGACTCGGACAGGACAACAAACTACGCCACCTTTCGCAAGAAATGACTAGGCTCTCGTCCAAAAACGGTGGTCCCCCTTTTGCCCCTCAGTAATGTTCCCTTTGTGACCCATAATTGTACCTGCAGAAGGAAATGCAGAATGCTACAGATGCTTTAAACACATACCTCAGACATCCACAATCATAATACAGAAGTTTTCTCTCTATATTTATATAACTCGCTGCGTTCATCAACTTTATACATATTGTATGTACGTGTTTCAATTAGCATTCCGTAATTTTTAGTCCGGTGTGTTGTTATGTCGCCATCTCTACCAGCTACCATGCGACTGGCGACGAAGACCAATAGGTTCCTGAAACCCCGAACTCAATTTGTTACTAATTGAAATGCCTGTCAATTATGATCGTATTGCCTGCATGAATTATCGTCTGCGGGCTTATATAAATGCCTGAGGGGGACCAACTTCGTGCTGAACAATTCTGAATAAAAGAAGTATTTATCACATTTCGTTTTACGATTGTATGTATAGCTCATTGTACTCTATGATTTCCACGACACAAAAACAATCTTTTTTGTGTATTTAAATTTCCATGTAGAGCAGTTGATTATTATTTTGTTTTGTGTAATATTTGCAAAAAACAAAAACAAAAACCGAAGCACCCGGAGCAAATCGTTCGATTCTGATGAAACTACTCATGCCAAGAGCTTAGGACCGAATATACAAAATATAAAAAATAACGACCAGTGACTAAATAGTATCCCGCCACAGCGCATGGGAACAACGCTTTGAGGAGGGTATATCAAGAGCAAAGCTATCACGCACGTACGTTTGTGACAGCGGATTGCAGTTGCATTAACCTCGACGGAATGTGAGAATGTCTCGATGTCGGATCCGTGCACAATACGAGCAGTTGAGCGAGTTTGAGAAAGAACGTATAATTAGGTTGAGAGAGCCCGGTTTGTCAAGTCGCCGTATTGCCAGGCATTTGGTTCGGAGAGACACGGCAATCAGACGGTGTGGGCGCCAATGGGTCGTCCTAGCGGCACGGGGGCAGTGGACGGCCGAGGGCAACAACAGAACGCAAGGACCAAGCTATTGTTAGAGCCGCATGAAAAGAACAGAGCTCGTTGCTTTCAATATTATGTGGCCATGTTGGGTCATCTACAGGTACGGAAGTGGCCATCCGAACCTTGCCAGACGAATTGCGGCACGGGGACTGCATCCCAGGAGGCCACTCCACCGCCCACCACTGACCATTGCCGGCACTGGCTGCAGTAGTGTTGGGCCCGATCAACGTGGAATAGTGTCCAGTAGCGTCGTATTGCCTTCAGTGATGAGTTACGGTTCACACTTGGAGCTGATGACTAGCGCATACGTGTCTAGAGACGAGATGGCCAGCGGACGGAACCTCCCTTTACAGTGGAACGGAACACGGCTTGCACACCGGGAGCGACTCCCTGGGAAACCATTTCTTACGATAGCAGGACATTCTTATTGGTCCTCGGTACCACCCTCACGGCTCGACAGTACGTCAATGACATTCCACGAGCTTTTGTGTTATCATTCCTGTCGCAGCATTACCGAACAATTTTTCAACAGGATAATGCGCGGCCACACATGGAAGGATGTCGACATTAAGGAAGAAAGCTCTTCCAGACTTTCTTCCTTAATGTTGACATCCTTCCATGCCCAGCGGGATCACCCGATCTCTCACCGATCGAACATGTTTGGGACATGACGGCACGCCACCTATGCCCACCCCGAAATGTCGACGAACAGGCCCGCAATTTGAACACCATCTTTCACGCTATACCTCAGGTCAGTATCCTTGAACTGTACGGGTTTATGCCACACCGGGTAATCGCTTGTATCCGAGCCTGAGGTGGAGCTACAACGTACTGACTTGTTACACTCGTGCAGCTGTTTTATCCGAATCAATGACCCAACTGCTCTGGAATTGCAATCATTTCCTTTCTTATAAATGCACAGACATAAAAAGAAGGAGCCACCCCTCCCTTAGCTTTGGAACCGTTTGTCGCATATAAACAAGTAAGGTATCATCGGAAGGGACCCGAAGGGAACTATCACGTGATGCGAAGAAGCATGCTAATTAGGCTAATTAACATGCTAATTAATTCTGGATCTCCGAATTTTTACATATAAGAGTATGGTTTTTTACGTGCATTTTATTCAGCACATAGTAAAACCCGTAAATTCCAAATTTCATACAAATCGACCAATATATGAGTGTACAGTGAGATACGGAAAAATATGCCGCTAATGTTAAACTGCGGAAGTTGTTTTTGATTTGTATCATTTAATCGAGAACAGATACAATGATTCGGTGTTGCATCAGTAAAACACAAAGAGAATCTAATAATATGAGCCGGTATGCAAGAACAGTACTGGTATATTAAGGTAATTATAAATTATGGAATATGATCATGAAAAAAAGTATTATGACCATATCTGATTAATAGCTCATGGGATGCGAATATTATTAAGCCCCTAAAACCAAAGTTACAGCGTGATAGCATAATATTCTGCTTAGATATAACCAAAAACTCAAGCATACATCGATTAAGGGCCCGTGCATAAAAAGACTACTTACTGTAGAACGGTTTACCCCGCAGAGTTTGGAAACACTTAAGAGAAAGTGTTTCTACGTGACACTGATACTGGATTTGGTTGCAAAGAAGTAAACCATGGGATGCGAAATTAGTTGTTATACCACTAAATTCAAAATTACAATTTTAATGAACATTATAAATTAAAAATTTTGCACAAGAATAACTTAACTTACGACTTAGTTCGTGAAGTTAAATTTTTTTTATTAGTTACATAGCTGACTCTTGTATATTGTTCCTGGTGTCCCACAATGCCGCAGAGCATGTCTACTGCTATGTCTCCTAAGGTTAAAATACAGCTAAAACCTAAGCAGAGCTACCGTTAGTTTAATTCTAGCTTCAGGGCAAACTAGATGTCACGCTACATTTCCGTAGGTGAATTTGTTACCAGATAACTTTCGCAGAAATAAGGTTTAACTAAATATATCTCAGTGAACTACAGAAATCTGTATGAATGTTACAAATCAATTATAATTGACTAGGTGAAAGCCCGTCAATAATAAGGGGGGGATAAGATGTGTAATTTTTTTAATAATCAGGCATTCTTTTTTTGGTTGTGATGTCCAACTGTAAAAGTATGTTTCATGAACATTGTAACAATAAAAAAAAGCAATTAATAAATAGGAACCGTACTCCAATTATACTGCAAATAGAATAGCTATACTAATAATCCGAATTTCTTGGTGTAAAATAGAAATAAAACTTGAAAGTTTTATTTCTGAAAAGTTTTACTTCTATTCTACGCTAAGAAATTCGGATAATTAGTATAGTTAAATTATTTGGAGAAAAAAACATTATCCGTTCAGGCAGGGGTTCGACAATTAAAATCGGCAACCGCTCAAGTTTTCCCAGTGCTTGTTCGCAGCACATAAGATGTTTCTACAGGCAGCTCATGAAATATATGAGAAACTAGCTAAATACCCGTTCTTCGAACGTGATGATATTAAAATATTCCTATAATACAGGATTTCATACCATACCATAATATAATTTGTACAATAAATTAATATACTAATAATACACTTGATCGGTTTGTTCTATAACTTTATTAAGGCTACGTACGTATAGGTTCGGGAAGCGGTTGGAATGATGAAATAATGACCTTTCCGCTGCCACAACACATGCCAGTAAGCTGTTCCTTCCACTTGAGAGCCTTACACCATTTACAAACCATATCCAATGAACCTAATTCAACAAATTTATCTTTTTCGTACTCAATATCCGGATTATACATAAAGCCAGAGTTCATTTTCTGTAACCAAGGCTTTTCCTCCTCTATAATCGTTTTTCGTGAGAAGGATCGTAGTGAGGAACAAGGGTTGGATTCACTTCAGGTTTTTTTTTTTTTTTTTGGTATGTTTTTCAGCAGAAGCCCGATGCACTTCTGGATTGCTTTTCGCGTATTTTTCAACAGCTGCCCATTAACTAGGGGATTGCTTTTCCTGTATTTTTCAGCAGGGGTCCAGTGTACATTAGGATTTTTTAGCATATATTGCTCATACTTTCCTGTTTTTTTTTTCTAGCGTTATTTAGAAAGCCTGCACGTCGTTTAAAGCCTCTTCTCTCTCCAGAATTACTATTTGACGGCTCAAATGGGCTTTACTAAATGTACGAAATGGGGGGTTCGCGAGTAGGCGATTCCTCAATAGATAGATTTGCAGTATAGTCTATTCTGGATACATTCAAGACAGTTATTTGTGCCACCTTAAATTGCTGTGAATCAAAATTTTCTTGCCAAAGAAGAAGCGTTGCTAGAGCTTCTACTGTAATGCATTTAAACAATCGTGACACACCCGCTTCTTGCCATCCTCCCTTGTCATTAACTGGAGGGGAATTGAAAAGGTTGAAGCCATCATCAACTTCCCAGAAGGATGGCATGCACTGCATATTTCTTTTCTTTTGGGAAACACGTCTGCCTGACTTATTCTGCCAGACGACACATAAGCAATTTCGTTCATAACTGTAAATTTAAAACTTCAAGCCTACACGAAACAAATCAAAATACGTCGTTACTCTTCACGTTCATCGTTAAAATATTAATATACAACAGAACAAAATGATAATAGAAAACAGAACAAAATACGTTGTTACTTTCAGCATAAATGTAAAAGGAACCTTGCCTATAAACTATTTCGTAAACAGTTTCGTTCGAAACTGTACATTTAAAAGCTAGCAAGTCAGATGCTTTTGGAAGCGTGAGCAAAATTGTGTGGCCATCGCTAATATCTCAAGGGAGATTTTCATTTTTCAAATTTCAATTACTATGAAAATCTACCCGCATTTTTATATTTATTGCAGTCACCTTACCGCTTATATGACGTCACCGTTGCTTCGGTAAAAAGGAATGTTGCTAATTTGATTTTAACTCAAAAAAAAAAAAAAAAAAACCTTACTGATATGACGTCACCGTTGCTTTGAATGTTGGTATTTTAATCTTGTCTCAAAAAACCTTGACATTCGATATGTCAAACGATAATAAATGTTTAAAAGCAAAACGTATCATGATATAGCGCCTTTTACGTGATTTTTATTAAATAAAATCACGTAAAAGGCGCTATATCATAATATAAGGGGTTTTATTAAATAAATTCAGAGCAATATATAAGGTGTTTTATTAAATAAATTCATAATATAAGGTGTTTTATTAAATTAATTCAGAGTAAATAAATTTGGAACAAAATATATACTGAGCAATTAAAATTTACATCACCGAAATTTTAACAACTTTCTACGTAAATTTCAAGCATAATTCTATCCGAAATTTTAAAAATGCTCGCCATTTCGAGTTTGAAATGTAAAACGGAGATTAAAAAAGAAACAATGTCGTGTGTAAAAGAAAATCGGCTAGATTTCTGTAGTGAAAAGAAACAGATTAATTTCTGATATAATTCAACACAAACCTTTATTTTGAATCTAAATTTTATGTCTCATGCGCTATCTATGAGAATAGTTTTAACGCTAGTTATTGAAACTGCGCAAATTAGGAAACATCGCGGATTTTTTTCTTTTTTTGTCGATATAAATTCCTTTTCTTAGTTTTGGTTAAAAATCTCAGATCTTACCGTGTTGTTTCACAAAAGCATATGAGAAACGGTTAACGTAAATCTATTACATCGTTTCAGAATTCACTCTGAACTGGACATTTTTCTTTTCTTAAGTAATTACGTGACGAAATGAAAAAAAATTAAATGGAGAAAAGTTTTAGCTTTTGCTCATATAAACTTTAAGTTTTCCTTTTTGAGTTACGTATGAAAGCTGCATTTTGCTACAGCTCAGAGCCTCCACAATGAGGTCAAATGAAAGAACCAATGAGAGCGTAGATCGCTAATGGGCCCATGGCCCAACCTAAGAGATAGCTAAGAACCTTCCTGGGCAACAATGGCTCGATCATTGCAAAACGTCCTAGCATTATCAAAGCTGGGTTTTTTAAAAAAACAATTTCAACCCACTTAAAATTATCGAAGGAAAGAATCCTTTCTCAGTGCGCCTCTATGTTGTAAAAGAAACATTCCTGCCAAATATGAAAGTTCTAAGTTCAGTAGTTTCTGACAATCGGTGATGAGTCAGTGAGAGCTTTCAGTTTTATATGTACAAACAAAAGCTACTGCCAGTTGTAATATTTCTGACATTTGTTTTGTGAAATCGTTTGAAAGCAAGTTTTTTCAGTGGTTCCCGTCCTTCAAAACCCCTCAAAAAAGGCATAGTGACCCTAAACTGCACCTTGTTTCATGTACTGGAAAAAAAATCACGCAGATGGCAAGCAATTACGTTCTCCTGCTCTTGCTCTTGCCAGATAGCAGAAAATTGTTAAAAAAGAAAAAGCATCTTCGAAAACCTAGAACTCTGCAGCTGCAAATGTTAAAATGTTATGGTAGTTCATTCGCAGAAACGCACAAAATAGGTTTTCTTTTCTTTCCATTTTTCTTTCTTTTTCATTTCTTCTACAAATATAAATAAAATAATATCTGGTTATACTCTGCGAAAAAATTTAGGCCACCCCGGTGGCGCAGTGGTCTAAGCGATGGCCTCTGATCAATCGTCCGAAAGGGGTTCGGGTTCGAATCCCGGTGAGGCATGGATGTTGTGTTTGTCTTACGGTACTGGCTCTCTCCCTTCCCTGGAACCAGTGACCCTAAATTGGGGACGGGCGACTGCTTATAGCCCATTGAGTTGCTCACGGTGGTCGTTAAACCTTCAATTAAAAAAAAAAAAAATCTCCTTATATTCTGAGAATATCGTAGTTTAAGAAAAAAGAAAGTTCCCAATCATGTTTCTTCAGCATACGCATAAAATAATAAAAATACACTGTTTGTTACCTACTCTATTAGAACTCTCAATTTTTAGGCTTAAATGAGAAAAGAAACTGGTTTGACAATCTAAAATGAACATTTTAGATTCGCAAGGGAAATCTTAAAATTAAATTTCATACGATGGGATTTTAAAATGAAAAATTCTGTAGCTCGTTTATGAATGACAAAGTAGATCCAAAATTCCTGACGTAGCGTTTTTCTGTTTCAAAACAGTTGATCGTGGAACGTAACGCATCTGTGACGTCAAGTCAGAATGATTTAGATGAGGTGGCATTACACCAGAAGCTGTTAAAAATTGGTCTTTGTTTCTATGACAACTAAGCAAAGTGGTACACACGTGCGTTGTACGCGACAAAATGGGACAAACGTTCATACGGTCAAACAAAGAAAATTATATTGTTTTAGATTGCACGTGGAATTAATATCAGAGGTGCAAATTTAAATTACAAGACATAGTGGTTCCCATTTATTTGTATGTAAAGCCCGATAACTATGAAAGCAAAGTGAGTTTTTGAGGTCGAAAAAACCAAGTAACAAATCACTTGGAATAGATCGCACACCTTCGTAGCATTTTGTAAAAGCCATTTCCAAAGAAAGAGTGATCATTGCGTTCCTCATCTGTTCCCAAGGTGTTCCGAATCTGCATGTGTTGTCAATGCTATCTGCATGTGTTGTCAATGCTCTCTACTCCACAAAATGTTTTAGGAAAGAAGATAATATTTTTACATAACACATTCGGAACACTTTGTGACAAAAGCATGGAACACTGTCGTAAAACACTACGAACGCATTTTACAGAATTACTTTCTCGATGTATTCCGAATGAGTTGTCAACCTTTCCTCATCATTGTGTTCCCAGTAGAACACATTGATGTGCTATATATTCCGAAATGCCACGGACAGCTAGAAAAGAAATTATCGAAATAGGGTTCGAGAGTCTGCATCATTTTAACTGTAGTAATGCACTAATTTACTTAAATAGTGGGTTTTGATTAAGTGAAACTTGACTTCAAACATGTGTAACGTATACTCTCGATTCACTTTCCTTTTGATTTTTACTATCTCTGGTTATTTTATTTTTCTATGTAAATTATCTTCTTACTGAACGAGATGTTATTTCACCCGCTGAATGAGATCTGGCAATGAGTGTAAGTCATGACGTGGTGGTAGCCAGTATAAATAGGCGCGTTCAGCGATACCTAAGGAGAGCGTTTGTTGCTGTATAGGGAGAGCGTTTGTTGTTGTATAGCGAGAGCGTTTGTTGTTGTATAGGGAGAGCGTTTGTTGTTGTATAGCGAGAGCGTTTGTTGTTGTATATGGAGAGCGTTTGTTTATGTGGAGAGCTGTTGTTTATGAGTATAGAGCTTCGTTCATGTGCAAGGAGCTACGTGTTATTTGAGTAGCTGTGTGTGATGATACCAGTAGAAGTTCATAATAAAAGGTTTTACGTAAGTACGTCTTTCTCAGTTCATAGTACTGTCAGACCTCTGTCTGGCTGTTAGGTTTATTTCATTTAGTGTTATTAGTAACAACCAGCATAAGACTTTATTCATCTTAATTACTGCTACAACATTACTACCAGTTATAAGTTTGTTCATTACTATTACTACACTACTAGCAGGAGACTTTATTCATGATCTTAATTAACTAGTAACAGCAACCATTTGAATTCACTATTAGAAGCTTAGTACAAGCATTGAATTCATTATAATATTAGTGAAAGCTATATTCACGACAATTAGCTTAGTAGAAGAAGCGTAATTCATTATAATTGGCGCCCGAACTTTTCTCGAACACGAGATCTTGACAATTATTACCCATGTCTTCACTACCTGAGACAACTTCAATGTTTCACCCTAAGACAAGTTTCGGTGGTGATGGGATTAATTTCGAACATCTGCAAGAAGCCTGTGGGGCTCACTTTGATATGAATGATCTACATGTACCCAGGCATTCTTCACAATTTCGTAATTCACCAGCTTCCTATTACTCTGAGTCGCGGGTCGTACCTGAGGGAGTTCAATCCTCTCAGCGAAGCAGAATGCTTGCCCATTTCGTGCCGCATGCAGGAACAATTCTTTTTAATGGTTTGGAGGGGTCCTTAAAGTTCTTCAAAGATCTGGAAGATCATTTTGATCTCTATAATATTCCTGAAGACTGCAAAGTACAAATCGCAGGCACTTGCTTGAAGGATACCGCTAAGACCTGGTATCGGCAGTGGAGAGTGTCGAACCCGGATTCTCATTATGAGAATTTCCGAGAAGAATTTTTGGAGGTCTTTCCTTTCGGCCTCAGTCGAGCTAGCCTTGCACAACAACTTTTTTCTCGTCAGCAAGGACCCAACGATAGCCCTGTTGCATTTGCGTTGGAAACAATACGCTTATATAACTTGTGGGATCCACATGCCAGTCATGCTGACATGTTGGATACCCTATTGCAGCAGCTCAACCCATTTTTACAAGATTTTCTTGAGGTTCGACACCCTGCTACAATTCATGAATGCCTTCGCGTCATACGAACGTATGAAGAGCGACATGGCAAACATGGTTCAACTCACCATGCTCGGGCACCCCGCGAGGCTTATTACGAAAACCCTCAGCGGCATAATAACTTTCAGCGCGAGCATACACAAGTGCACACCCAAGCTTCATACGTTCCACCACACAGAAGAGTGGCAAACCAACAGCGAGTTTCTGAACAATCTTCAGGATATCGTACAAATGCACAGTATGCTCGACCCCGTTCCAATCCGCAGCATTCGGAACGTTTTCATGCTCAAGGCAATGATTCTTTTTCTGCCCGTGCTGAGGGAAGAAGTAATAGATATGACAATGTCAACAGACACGCGGAGTTCCCGACGCAGGTTTCACGCAGTTTTCCTCATCGTGAAAATTTTCCCGATACCCGGCAGGGTCGAGGTTTCAGACCGCATGATAATCCAACCAGGAATCCTTTAAACTTCCAAAGGAAGTAGACCAAGGGTCGGTCCTGCTTCCTGATACCAAGCATTCTGACCCTAAAACAGTATTAGTGACTGTCCAAACTCCTCAGTTGCCTGATGTATTCTTGACAATTGAAGAAATTATTGTCGAGACAAAGTTCTACACTGGTTCTGAAATATCAGCCCTAAATACGAAGTTTTGCACTGACAATTTTCCTGCAATACTCGTTCAGCCTGCGACGCAGTATTTTCGAGGTGCAAATAACGAAATCTTCAGTATCACAGGAACTGTCACATTATCTCTAGGGCTGGGAAAGGCACGTTTTACGCATTCTTTCCTGCTTATAGACGAACTACCTGTGAAATGTCTAATGGGAATGGACTTTATTCATACGTTTCAAATAACTTTGAATTTCGTACAACATGTGATTTCCTTTCCGGAACCTGTCGAAATGATTCCTACTGTTCCTATGGATATAACGAGTTTGTTATTGAGTAACCAATTGAATGAGAGGCAACGAAACCAGCTTTCTCTACTTTTACAGGAAAGCCCTGGTTTATTTTCTGATCAACCTGGTTTCACACAGGTGGTTTATCATGTCATTGACACTGAGGGTTCGAAACCGATAGCGACAAAACCTTACCCTTGTGCTCCACATAAGAAACAGGAAATGCAACGTCAAATTTCTGAAATGATTAAACAGGGCATAATAAGGGGATCAACAAGCGCCTGGGCTGCTCCTGCCTTTTTGGTTCCAAAGAAACAACCCAATGAATTTCGTTTTGTGACAGATTTTTGCAAGCTCAACCAAGTCACAAAAACGATCAATTATCCACTACCTGTCATGTCACATATTTTGCATGACCTGTCATCAACCAAATGGATGTCAACCTTGGATTTGGCAAGTGGATATTGGCAGGTGGCGGTACATCCAGACTCCGTCGATAAAACAGGCTTTGTGACTCCTTTTGGATCTTATGAATATCTGCGTATGCCCTTTGGATTAGCTTCTGCACCTGCTACTTTCCAAAAGCTTATGGATACGGTTCTCAGACCTGTTCTGGGTCCCCATGTGCATGTATATTTGGATGACATTATTATTACATCCGAGACTTTTGACGAGCACCTTTCTCTGCTCAAACAGGTGTTCCAACTCATATACAATGCTGGCTTGACGTTAACACCTAGTAAATGCCAGATAGCGAGGGACGAGATTCTATATCTGGGGTTGAAAATCACTCCCCACGGCTTATTTATGGATAATGAAACAATTAGGCCTATTGTTGACTTTCCTCGGCCTAAAACAGCAAAAGAACTATCACGCTTTCTGGGAATGACCGGATGGTATCAGCAGTTCGTCCCCGCTTATGCTACAATCTGTGAGCCATTGTATGCTTTAAAACGTAAATACAAGAAGTTTGTTTGGACACCTGAGGCTAACGCTGCATTCGAAACACTGAAGTCTGCGTGGACTCAGCCTCCTGTGTTGGCTTTCCCGGATCATACTAAGGAATTTGATATTTATACTGACGCATCCGGAGTTGGTCTTGGTTGCGTTTTGTCACAAGCTGGGCATCCAATAGCTTTTGCGTCTCGTACTTTAATCAAAGCTGAACGCAATTATTCAGCTACGGAACGTGAATGTCTTGCTGTTGTGTATGCTCTTGATAAATTTCAATGTTATCTTAACGAATTGACAGTTAACATAATTACGGATCATTCTGCCCTTCAATATTTGAATTCTGCTAAGCACCTATCTCAAAGACTTATGAAGTGGGCTCTGAAGTTACAAGAGAGCAATATCAAAATTTCGTATCAGCCAGGTCATAAGAATCAATTACCGAACGCATTGTCTCGCGTTCCGATTAGTGGGGTCCCCACAGAAACTACTCCTGGATGTCAGCCTTTACTTCTAATAGCTGATATAACATCCAGAGAGCAGATAATGGCAGAATTAATAAATGATCCAGATTTCGGGGATATCTATAAATTTTTGCTTGCGGGTTCGCCCCTACAAAGTGATCCTTCTCTGGCTGGAAGGTCACAGCATTTTGAAGTCATAGAGGGTCTTCTTTACTATACGAAATCTAGGACTACTAGGGCAGAGTTTCGCCCATGTATTCCGCGAACCCTTAGAATGGCCCTTTTAAACGAATTTCATGACAAACCTCTTGCAGGCCATTTAGGTATTCGCAAGACCCGTTGTAAATTGCGGGATGTTGCTTATTGGCCTGGCATGTACCAAAGGGTGCTCGCATACGTTCAATCATGTCACTTGTGTCAGATTAATAATTACCGTAATGTAAGACCGGCCGGTCACTTGAAATCTAGTTCAAGTTCTCATGTTTTTGACATTATTTCAATAGATTTATTGGGACCTTATCCTTTATCTGTTAAAAACAAAGCTCGTTACGTGTTAGTACTAACTGATAATTTTTCTAAATGGGTTGAAGTTTTTCCCATTAAAGCCGCTACGGCAGAAGTTATTTGTAATGTATTAGTTAATGAAGTATTCTCTAGATATGGTGCACCTAATAAAGTAGTTTCGGATAATGGTCCACAATTTATTTCTGACATTTTTGAAAGAATGTGTGCGAGACTACACATTAAGCATAAATTCATTTCCCCATATTATCCCCAGAGTAATCCTGCGGAACGCGTAAACCGCACGCTAGTGAAAATGATTGCTACATTTGTCATGGATCATCATGAACGATGGGATGACCATCGTGAGCTTTTTTCGTTCGCCCTCCGCTCGTCTGTTCACGAATCTACTAAAATTACTCCTGCAGAACTTTTTCTGGGTCGCAAAATTAAAACCCCTTTTGAAAATTTAACGGGGATTATCGACGAACTAAACCAGCGACCAACTCCGCAATCAGTACGAATCATGGCTGAAAAAGCTCGTGTTGCAATGCTAGGAGCACAAGCGGCTCAAGCAAGATATTATAATACTAGGCGTAGGGAACCAGATCTTGTCGTTGGAGATCTCACTCTCGTGGAAACGCACTTCCAGTCTTCTGTTTCTCATACTTTAGTGAAGAAAGTTGCACCCAGCTACGAAGGTCCATATCGGGTGGCAAATGTGTTTGAAAATAACATTGTTCTTGAAAAACCTGACAATCAATTTCAATACGTACACGTTGCTCAGTGCCGCAAGTATCATGAACGAAATATCGATTTTATAATCAACCCTACTCAACCTTCTGTTCCACAGACTCAAGAGTCTATATCTCACGATCAACCTCCAGAAATTTTGGACGAACCAACAAACATTTTTGAAGAATCTCCAGTGATTTTTTCTTCACCCTCCCCTCCTCAAGACGGGTTTCCAAACACGCAACCTGATTCTCCCATGAGACCAAGGCTCGAATCAAGTTCTTCGAATACTAGTATCGTTCCTTTCCCTCCAACCATTGCCAAGACTATTGCTGCGCCGTTTCCTGATAACTCTGCACCAACACAAGCTCCTACTTCCTTGAATACCTCGTCAGAAAGTATTCCTATAGGCAGAAATAAACATCGCCCTGCACGACCACTAAATTACAGCAGCGACTCAGAGGCTTCGGATATTTCTGATTTATCAGTTATGAACGATAATGTGACTATTCCTAAACGTCGGACACCAGTTACAAACCGTCCAGCACCACCAAAAGCTGGTCAAAAACGTAACTTGTCTCCCCAATCTGCTTCGCCGCAACAGCGACGAAGGCAGAGATTCTTGCATCCGCCCGGGTTTCGCCCCTGGAACCTACGCTCAGGGCAAACAGGGCCGATGCCTGCTGCTACTCTCATGCCACGAGGGCGAAAACGAAAGCAAACGATGTGGCCGGAGCCACGTCCGTCCAAAAGAATGCTGGAAGGACACCACGGGCCCCGGCACAAAGGGACTACATATCAAAAGCCTGGGGGAGCCCGTTCCTATCAGCCGCAGGGATTTCCAGACCGCCAGACTTCGGCCGTTCCTGATCGCCGGACTTCAGCCGTTCCTGACCGTTCCTGTCAGACTCAAGGATTTCCGGACCGCCAGACTTCAGCCGTTCCTGACCAACGGACGTCAGCCGTTCCTGACCGTTCCTATCAGCCGCAGGGATTTCCGGACCGCCAGACTTCAGCCGTTCCTGACCGACGGATTTCAGCCTTTCCTGACCGTTCCTATCAGCCGCAGGGATTTCTTGACCGACAGAATACAGATGTTCCAGATCCATTCAAATCCTTGAAACGCGCTAAGCCACCTGAATTTACCAGTCCGATTAGGCCTGGAAAACGTTATCGTACTAGAGTTTTTTATGCGTCCTCGAGATAAGTAAGTTCTCGTGGACAGGTTCTTTTCTCCGTTTGTTGTTTTTCCTGCACGACCAGTTGGCGTGTCAGAATTTCTTTTTTCGTGTGGGCCTATGCATTCTTTTTTGTGTATATATGTGTTTTTTTTTATATTTCTTCTACGTCCGTCTACTAATCCAAATTTTTTTATATATATCTATGTGCTTAGGGGTAAAATAATAAAATTGTTACTGTTAGGCAGCTCCAGGCAATCTTCGCTGCTGATACAGTTGGTGTGTATTCAACGAATAATGAGAACGTAATTTGAAATTAAAAAAGTGATTCCTGCTAGGCAGAATAAAAGGAAGGTATGCCGATGCAGGTTTGTTTTGTTCAAAAATACAAGTGTTTCACAGACTAATACAGATTTCTTGATTTTGTCATGCCAAGTTTGATATTGTAAATACTGCTGCCACCAAACAACAAAACAAAAAAGAGGCCGAGAAACGTCAATCAACGAAGTGTAAGACTTACACTCCAAAATTGATAGGTTTTTCGGAAAAAAAAAATTAAGGGGGAGATGATGTAACGTATACTCTCGATTCACTTTCCTTTTGATTTTTACTATCTCTGGTTATTATTTTTTTCTATGTAAATTATCGTCTTACTGAACGAGATGTTATTTCACCCGCTGAATGAGATCTGGCAATGAGTGTAAGTCATGACGTGGTGGTAGCCAGTACAAATAGGCGCGTTCAGCGATACCTAAGGAGAGCGTTTGTTGTTGTATAGGGAGAGCGTTTGTTGTTGTATAGCGAGAGCGTTTGTTGTTGTATAGGGAGAGCGTTTGTTTATGTGGAGAGCTGTTGTTTATGAGTATAGAGCTTCGTTCATGTGCAAGGAGCTACGTGTTATTTGAGTAGCTGTGTGTGATGATACCAGTAGAAGTTCATAATAAAAGGTTTTACGTAAGTACGTCTTTCTCAGTTCATAGTACTGTCAGATATCTGTCTGGCTGTTAGGTTTATTTCATTTAGTGTTATTAGTAACAACCAGCATAAGACTTTATTCATCTTAATTACTGCTACAACATTACTACCAGTTATAAGTTTGTTCATTACTATTACTACACTACTAGCAGGAGACTTTATTCATGATCTTAATTAACTAGTAACAGCAACCATTTGAATTCACTATTAGAAGCTTAGTACAAGCATTGAATTCATTATAATATTAGTGAAAGCTATATTCACGACAATTAGCTTAGTAGAAGAAGCGTAATTCATTATACATGTCATGTGTCACATAGACATTCATCTGCTATCCATTTTAACATTTCATGTGTCACATAGACATTCATCTGCTATCCATTTTAACATGTCATGTGTCACATAGACATTCATCTGCTATCCATTTTAACATGTCATGTGTCACATAGACATTCATCTGCTATCCATTCAGTTGGTTAACATCAGCGCCGGTTCTTATATATTTCATGGTATATATATCAGAGTACAGCATAAACTACATTTGCAGGTTTATTTCATTAGGTCGAACCAGTCGCTGCCCGAATTTCGACTGCATATTTGGACTCGTCGTTCATGTGTGGCTGTGCCCGGCTCGAATGTGGACTTTTCAGCCGGTTTTCGTAATACGTGACCAATGACAAGCAGGATACAGTTTTATACGTATTTCCAGTTATACTTGATATTTATTAGATGTACACTGGTGTGCAAAAATTCAGGACGAAAAGAAGAAATTAGCATAACAGCGGAACGAGCAGGCAGAACGGACCGAAAGACCACTCATGAGATAGACTAGGCTCCGGTACGGTAGAGCATGCGCATATATGCGGCATGACGTAGGAGAGGGAGGAGGAGTGTCGGAAGGGTATAAAGCACACGCGCGGTGTACGCTCAGCAATTCGGTGAAAGCTATTGCACTGTGTACATCGGTTTGAACGACGTCGAGTTGCTGCCACCGTGTGATATGGCCAACAGGCAATTCAGTAGACGACATCTGGATGATTTTACCCGAGGTCGCGTCATTGGGAAGTTGGAAGAAGGTCGAAGTGTGACCGAGGAGTTCGGGATCGCTCACAGCATCGTTTCACGAGCTTGGAGAGCATTTCAAACGACACGAACAGCTGTCCGAGAGTTTAGCAGTGGCCGTCCATGAGCAACCACGGCGGCGGACGACCGGTATATTGTTCTGCCAGCGAGAAGAGACAGACGGCATACAGCGAGAGAAATCGCAAGGCACATGCAACAGATAACTGGACGTCTATTATCGCGTTTTACCGTGGCCAGGGGCTGCCCAAAGTGGTCTATTTGCACGACGACCAGTACGGTGTGTGCTATTAACGCCTGCTCATCGGAGACGGCGGTTTCTGTGGTGCCAGGAACACAAGAACTGGACACATCAGCAAAGGGGTCGAGTTCTCTTTACGGATGAGAGCCGATTTAGTCCGACGAGCGATTCTGGAAGTATAAACATCTGGAGAGAGCAGGGAACATGCAACCACACCTCCAACATCATCGAAAGGGACCGGTTTGGAGGTGGCGGAGTTCTCGTTTGGGGCGGTATCATGCTTGGTAGCCGTACTGAATTCCACATCTTCCAAGGAGGTTCAGTCACTGGTGTCCGCTATTGTATCGAGGTTCTCCTGCTTCACGTGCGTCTGTTTAGAGGTGCTGTGGATCGTGAGTTCCTCTTCATAAACGACAACGCTGCACCTCATCGCACAGTGGCTGTAGCAGAGCTGTTGGAGAGTGAAGATATTCAATGCATGGATTGGCCAGCAAGGTCCCCGGACCTAAATCCAATCGAACACGCGTGGAATCTTCTCGGAAGACGCTTGGCAGCACGTCACCAGCCGTCAGTAACGATCTCGCTGCTGCGATCGGCGCTACAAGAGGAATGGGCCACGATGCCTGAACAGCTCCTTGACAACCTCGTCCTCAGCATGGACAGACGGTGTAAATCCTACAACGCAGTCAGGGGTGATCATATCCCCTACTAAAGACTGGATTTTTCTTGGAAGCCGCCTGTCACATGGACGTTTCTGTCTTCTGCCCAGTTGTGCTCGAAGCTACCTTTTCAATAAAGTGCCTTTGTATCCTTTGAATTCCTTGTTTGGACGATTTTGTTCACTTGTCCCATATTCCTATATCTTGGGGATCTTATGGTATGATTTGAGTCGATGTGGAGAACTTCTGCACGACGTTACATACGAAAAACCGTTTCGCCCTTAATTTTTGCAGACCAGTGTAGAAATAAGGTTTAAAGCGTTTTTGTGTGACGTATACCGCTAATTTACATATGCCACATTCCCTCAGGGTTTTTGTCATGCAACCGTAACTGGTCCAGAGTTATGTGACACAGAAGTTTGCCCAATAGTCAAACGCACTTGCACACCGGTAGATCAAAGATGGCAAGCGATACTGCATTTATTCGACACTGTATTCGTTACGAATTACATCAAGGAAAAAGTGCTGCAAAAGCATGTGCATCGATCTGTTCTGTTCTGCGGGAGAATATTGTATCGAAAAGCACGTGGGAGGTTTGGTTTAGACACTGTAAAGCAGGTGATTTTGATGTTAGCGATAGAGAAGGCCGCACAGGTGGCGCAGTGGTCTAAGCTATGGCCTTTGATCATTCGTCCGAAAGGGTCCGGGTTAGAATCCCGGTGAGATATGGATGTTGTGTTTGTCTTACGGTACTGACTCTCTCCCATTGCTTACGGTAGACCTTAGGCCTCCGATCAAAAAAAAAAAAAAAGAAAAGAAAACGTAGCGGCACCCCGCAGAAGGTTTCCCATGAGTAACTGCAAGCGTTGCTGATGAAGATTTAAAGAACCAGCTGAACAACTGGGGGTAACTCAACAAACCGTTTCCAATTGTTTATGCGCAATGGGAAAGATTCAGAAGGAAGGAAAATTGGTGCCACATGACCTGAGCCAGAGGAACAAGGATGAGCGTGTCATGAAGTGCTTGAATCTGTTGAATAAACAACACAGAAATTCTTTTCTGCGGATAAACGTTACGGGTGATGGAACGTGGATGTGGTACGACAATCCGAAATGCAAACAAGAAAGATGACACCGAATTTTCGGGTGTAATAAGAACGTCTTTGGAATCCGTTCTGAGCAAATTTAAATTTATCAAAGCTATTCAAAGTGAATGGAACCGGTATGGAAAACAATAGATATGACGAAAGAAAGATTTTAATTCGGGTTTTTATTCCCTCAGATATTGCTGTGAACGGAATTGTGAGCTTACGAACTCTTAGAAACAGAGATATCGACAAAAATAAGATGTGACTTTACGTCCCCTGGTGGGAAAACCATGCATTATTTTAGGAAGAAAGTATTCTCAATAAGTTTATCCATATAAGTGGTATCGGTCCAAGAAAAAAAAATTAGTCGAGTTTTCAGGAGCCCAGATTTTGCTACAAATACAGCAGAAGCAGAAATTAACACTTATGACACCTGGTGGCCAAACTATTCTTTACCAAACATAAAAAATTATGTGAAAAGTATTTTCCATCAGGTCTTGTATGCGATAAGGGAAGAATTTTTCAAATCGGAGATTTAGGAGCAGAAATAACGCAGAAAACGCAATTTACCTTTGTGCCCCCTAGCGAAAAGTCTATGATTTACTTGTGAATTTTGAATTTATAGGAAAAGCATTTCGCATTGGAAACACTATCCAACAAAGAGGGAATTTTTCAAATCGTACTCTTAGAAGTAGAGATATTGACAAAAATGAGATATACATCTACGCCGCCTGGCGTAGAAACCATTCATTATTTCAAGAAGAAAATTTTCCTAAAAGGTTTGTCGACATGAGTAGTATCGGTCAGCAAACGACTTTTTTTTCAATCGAGATTTTGAAAGCTCATATTTTGCTGCAAATACATCAGAAGCGGAACATAAGATTTACGCCCCCTGGTGGCCAACCCAGTTTTTGCAAAAATTAGAAATTATGTGCAAACGATTTCCCATCAGGAGCTCTATGCGGTGCAGAAAGAATTTTTCAAGTCGGAGATTTAGAAGCAGATATATAAGGGGAAAATGCAATTTACATTTACGCCCCCTAGCGGAAAGTCTATGAATTACTTTAAAATTTTGAAATCATATGAACCACGTGTCACACTAGAAACACTATCCAACAAAGAAGGAAATTTTCAAATCGGACTCCTAGAAGTAGAGATATTGACAAAAATAAGATATACATCTACGCCTCTTGGCGTAGAAACCATGCACTATTTTAGGAAGAAAATGTTTCTAAAAGGTTTGTAGACATGAGTAGTATCGGTCAACAAACGACGTTTTTTTAATCGAGAATTTAGGAGCTCATATTTTCCTGCAAATACATCGAAGCGGAACATAAGATTTACGCCCCCTGGTGGCCAAACCATTTTTTTACAACAATTAGAAATTATGGGCAAACGATTTCCCATCAGGAGCTGTATCCGGTGCAGAAAGAATTTTTCAAATCGGAGATTTAGAATCAGAGATATAGGGGAAAACCCAATTTACCCTTACGCCCCTAGCTGAAAGTCTATGAACTACTTTAAAATTTTGAAATCATATGGACCACATGTCACAAAAACACTATCCAACAAAGAAGGAATCTTTGAAATCGGACTCCTAGAATAGAGATATTGACAAAAATAGGATGTACATTTGCGCCCCCTGGCGGAGAAACTGTGGAATATTTTAGGAAAAAAATATTCCAAAACAATTTATCGATGTGAGTGGCATCAGTGCAGGAAATAATTTTTCAATCGATATTTTAGAAGCTCAGATTTTATGGCAAATATATCAGAAGCAAAAATTGACACTTACGCCCTCTGGTGGCCAAAGTATTCTTTACCAAAAATTTGAAATTACATGCAAACGATTTTCCATCAGGAGATGTATCCGCTGAAGAAAACATTTTTCCAATCGGAGTTTTAGAAGAAGAGTTATCGGGAAAAACGTAATTTCCTTTACGTCCCCTAACGGAAAATCTATGCGTAATTTGAAAAAGTAACTATATCTAAAATACTCTTCGACGTAAATGGAATCGAATGATAAAATAATTTTTTCAATCGGATGTTTAGAAGCAAATATGTGGAATAAAACGCATTTTTGAATTCGACATCATCTGAATTTACGCCTTCTAGCGGCGAAATTGAACATCGTAAAAAAACAAACGAAATAAAGGATCATCATTCGCATATTTCAAGCTTCCCAATGCAAAAAGAAATTTTCAAATCGGACTAATAGTTGCAGAGATTTCGTGGGTACAGACACACGGACAAACCGATAACAGAAGCACAATCTTTTTTTACAAAAGACGTGCTAAAAACACTGGCTAGACCCCAGTGAAGCAACGACTTTGACACGAAACGCAATATTCACTGCAAGAAAATTCTGCTGTGCATCTGGTGGGATATGAAGGGTGTGCTCTATTATGAACTATTGGAACAGGGCCAAACTGTTACTGCTGATCGCTATAAGCAAAAATTGCTGCGATTTAACCAGGAAATCTGTCGGAAACGTCCATTCACAAGCAAAGGATTGCGTCCAGTAAAATTACTGCATGACAACGTGAAATTACTGCATGACAACGCTAAGTCGCATATCGCAAAATCGGTCAAGGAAACGTTATTGACGCTTGGTTGGGAAGTTTCGGAGCCCCTGGCGTATAGTCCCGACACAGCCGCTTGAGACTATCATTTGTTCCGATCGATGCAGCATGGTTTGTCTGCTGTACAGTTCCGAACATGTGACAAAGTGCAAAAATGGGTTGATGATTTCATCACGTCACACGACGAAGTATTCTTCATGACTGGAATCCGTTAGCTGCCTGACCGATGGCGAAAGGTGATATATAATGGCGGAGCATGTTTTGATTCGTAAAGGTATTGTTCTTTGCTCTCAAATTACATGTTACGTTGTCTTAAAAAGCTTTAAAACTTATTTGTACACCTAATACATCCTCTCGACCCAGAAGACCGTTTGCGTGCATTTTTGCCGCAAACGGGGCCTTCACCCAGACCCCAGCCTCCGTCTGGGGTGTTCTACCATCCTCTGTAGTGTCAGAAGTCGAGTTCCTTGGGCTAACATTTGACCGCGCACTCACCTTCCGACCTCACATCCAGTCTTTAAAGGTGAGGTGCACGAAGTCATTGAGTATCCTCAAGGTCCTCTCTCGAACATCTTGGGGGGCTGACAGGTGCTCAATGCTTCGCATTTACCATTCTCTGATTCGGTCAAAGTTAGACTTCGGTTGCATAACGTACGGTTCGGCACGTCCTTCCGTGTTGCGGCCTCTGGATCCTGTCCATCACCAGGCTCTGCGGCTATGCACTGGTGCTTTCCGTACCTCTCCCGTGCATAGCCTGTATGTCGAGGCCCATGAACCGCCGTTGTGCATCCGACGTAAGCAGCTGTCTCTTCAATTCTTCACCAAATTGAAGTCTCTTCCTGATCATCCACTGCATGGTTCTATTTTCCAACCGCAATGTGTCCGCCTATTCTCACACCGGCCTTCCTGTGTTCCGACGTTTGGGATTCGGTTGTCGAACTTAGTGCGCGATGCTGGTCTAGACTTGTCAAGGATTGGTTTGACCCGGTTCTACAATGAACCGCCTTGGCAGCCGGTTCAAGCTACGGCTGACCTTTCCCTTTGTGTGTGGCCAAAGTCTTCCACTCCTGCTCTGGTGTACCAGCAGCTCTTTGCCGAGAAACAGTCTCTCTTCCCGGATTTCGTGCCTGTATTTACTGACGGGTCGAAATCCGGTGAGGTTGTTGGATCCGCTTTCGTGTGTGGCGATGCCTCCCATGCTGAGAGGCTTCCGCCGGAATCCACTGTCTTTTCAGCAGAGATGCGTGCGGTACACCTCGCTTTGTGTCACGTGCAGTCTAGATCTCATCGTCGCGCTATGATTTGCTCCGATTCCCAGTCCGTCATCCAAGTCCTATCTTCTCCGGAGGACACGGACTCACCGGTCACCCGTGATGTCCGTCGTCTTCTTGGAACTTTGGAAGGTGCTGGATTCCTGGTCCGATTCTGTTGGGTTCCTGGCCATGTTGGGATCCGGGGTAACGAGCTGGCAGATTTCTCTGCCAGGTCTGTTTCCTCCATGTCGCCAGCTCGGCTGCCACTGTCTTTCCGAGATTATCGGCCGTTGATCCGGAAATTTGTTATGGATGAGTGGCAGTCCCTGTGGTCTCAGCTGGGCAGCAATAAACTCTATGCCATCAAACAACAGATCGGACTTTGGATGTCTCGTTTGCGGCAGAACCGTCGTGAGGAAGTTGTTCTTGCACGTCTCCGCATTGGGCGCTGTCGTTTTACTCACCGCTTTTTGCTGTGTGGCGAGAGTGTCCCGGTGTGTGAGACGTGCAACTGTCGTCTCACTGTCCTTCATGTTTTGTGTACTTGTGTTCGGTTTTGTGATCATCGTTTTCGTCATTTTCACTCTCATCTGTTGGACGAAGGAGCAGCTACGCTGCAAACTATTATTGGCGAAGCCTGCGACATGAAAGCAGTGTTTTCGTTTTTACACGACATTGACTTTTTTAAACTTATCTAGCTTTTAACTTGTTCACTATCATATTTCATTTTTACCACATCAGCCTGTTTTAACCTTGTGTACGTTTTTATTGCTTTAGTTTTGTGTTTTGATGTCTTTTGTTTGGCGCTCTTTGGCCAACCATGGCCCTTGCGCCATTAAAATCCACTAACCAACCAACCAACCAACCTAATACATCCTTGTTTTCTATATTTGTGCCTTCCAAATATTTAAAATAAAAAAAAATGATGACACCGAGTTATCAGTTGTAATGAGTACATCTTTTGAATCCTTTCTGACGCGAATTAAATTTTTCAAAGTTATTCAAAGTCGATGCAACCAGTTTGAAAAAATCAACCGGATGTTTACAATCGATAAAACTTCCAGAAAAGAAACAGCTGCATTGCTTCCAACAGCGGCTAAAACGTATGTTACAAAAATTAACGAATGGCGCACCAAAAAGTTCTTCCTAGTAGAAGGATATCGAAAACAAACACATTTTCAGATCGAACTGTGAAAACACTAAGTATAGAAAGAAACGTGATATAACTCTACACCTTCTAGCGGAAGAATTTTGCATAGTGGGAATATTGGAATCAGGCTTAAAACACTCTTCATGGAAAAGCTATGCTAAGGAAAAAGGACTTTTCAGATACGTCTTCCGCAAACAAAGATAGAGAAAAAAAGGGGTATTGACCCTTACAACACCTAGCGGGAAATTTGTGCATTATTTAAAGAGGATAATGATCCACAAGCCTGTTGTCGTGAATGACGTACAGTAAAAAAAGTGATTTCTAAATAGGGTGTTTAGAAGCGGAGATACAGCTGCAAACAAAAGTACACAAGCACCACCTACCGACAGAACTGCAAACAAAAGTAGACAAGCACCACCTACCGACAGAACTGCAAACAAAAGTAGACAAGCACCACCTACCGACAGAACTGTGAATTGCAAAATTCTTCATATACTAGACTAAAGTGTTCTACAAAGTAAATAGCATCAGGTGTTGAAAGAATTTTTTAAAATCGCACATGTAGAAGCAGAGATATTGAGGACAACAGATCAAACATTTGTGCCCCCTAGTGGTGAAATTGAACATTATTTTGGGAAGTAAATACTCACCCAGAGTTTGCATAGTTAGTAGTATCTGACCGAAAAAAGAATTTTTTAATCGGTTTTTCAGTCCCGCAGATATTGCTGTAAACGGAAATGTGAACTCAGGCCCTCTGGTGGCAGACTTGTGCGTTAAGAAAAATATGAAATTATATGAGAAGCCTTTCGCACTGGAAAGGCTCTCGAGCGAAGAAAGAATTTTTGAAATCGGACTCTCAGAAGCAAAGGTATCGACAAATATATGATATACGCTACGCCCTCTTGCGGAAAAACTATGCATTATTTTACGAAGAAAGTACGTATTCTGAAAAGATTCTCTGTGAGTGGATCAGTCAAAGAAAGAATGTTTTCAATCGAGTTTTCAGTAGCTCAGATTTTGCTGCAAATATATCAGAACCAGAAATTAACGCTTACCCCTCCTAGAGTCCAAACCGTTCTTTACCAAACATTAGTAATATATATACAAAAATTTCCAATCGGGAGCTGTTTGCGATACAGGAAGAATTTTTCAAATTTTAGTGTCAGAAGCAGAGATATCGGGGAAAAGCAATTTATATTATCGCTACCTAGCGAAAAGTCTATACGGATAACTTGAAAATTTTAAAATTTTATATGAAAAACATTTCGCACCAGAAACTCTATCCAACAAACGTTGAATTTTACAAATCGGACTCTTAGAAGCAGAGATATTGACAAAAATAGGACGTACATCTACTCCCCCTGGAGGAGAAACCGTGCACTATTTTAAGAATAATATATTCGGAAAGGTTTACTAATGTGAATGGTATCGATCTATTTATTTCGCGAACGATGTTTTTTAGTTGAGATTTTAGAAGCACAGATTTTTGCTGCAAATACATAAAAAACAAAAAATTAAACCTCAGGGCCCCTGGTGGCCAAACCATTTTTACCAACAATTAGATGTTACATGCAAAAGATTCCCCATCCGTAGCTGTATCCACAGCGGAAAGAATTTTTCAAATCGGAGTTTCAGAAGCAGAGATATCGGAGGAAACGCAGTTTAGTTTTACGCCCCCATAGCGGAAAATCAGTGCTTAACTTGAAAAAATGACTATACCTGAAACAGTCTTCGCCAGAAATGGAATTGAAAGGTAAAATAATTTTTTTAAATCGGATGTTTAGAAGCAAATACACTGGCGGAAAGTGAAAAAAGGACACCAAGAAGGAATGGGCGGACGATCATGAAATTTACATATGTTAATGGGGTCGAATATACGTAGGTGTGATGTTAATTTCGGGACCAACCAGTAAGCGCTTACGCCACAGCACGGCATAATATGCAAATTATCGTCGGTGGTATTTAAGGAGTACGGCGAAGTGAATGTAATCAGTCGTCGGCGTACGGACACGTGCGAAGACCCTGAAGAAGCTGCAATGCCTGGACATGGAAGACGTGTATCATTTCAGCAGTTATCGGACTTTGAGCGAGGTCGTCTAGTCGGACTCCGCGAGGCCGGGTGGTCGTATCGTCGTATTGCGGACCGAATTGGACGGGAAGTATCGGTGGTGGCACGATGGTGGCGTAGATGGTCTGAGGAACATTCCCACACGTGAAGACGTGTAACCGGGAGTCACCGACGGACTGATGAGCCGACCGATCGACGCATAAGAAGAGCGGCGTTGTCAAGCAGAACATCCACTGCGACGCAAATCCGAGCTGCCGTTGCACCTGAGGTGACTGTGCGAACAATCCGCGACCGTCTACTGGATGCAGGACTACGTGCACGTGTGCTTCTGGCATGTGTACCTCTGACTTAAGCCCACCGTCAGGAACGGCTGCAGTGGTGTCGCCAATGTCTGCACAGGAGAACGCAATGGCGATCTGTCGTGTTCAGCGATGAAAGCAGATTCTTCTTGGTAGCCTCCGATGGCCGTATGCGTGTTCGCAGACGCACAGGGGAGCGTCTCCACCCTTCTTGCATCCGCCAACGACACACAGGGCCTATACCTGGTCTTCTGGTGTGGGGAGTGATCAGCTATCACTCCCGTACACAACTAGTGTTTGTACCGGGTACGTTAAACAGCACCTCCTACATCAACAATATCATTCAGCCCGTTGTTCTGCCATTTGTAAGGTCGGTCCATCGTGGTGTTTTCCAGCAAGATAACGCACGCCCACACACGGCACGTGCAACGCAACATGCACTTCAGGGTGTGAGACAACTCCCATGGCCTGCACGTTCACCGGATTTGTCCCCCATTGAGCACGTGTGGGATTTTATGGGACAACGACTTATCCGGTCTCCACGGCCAGCCACGACCATCCCAGATTTACGTGTCCAGGTTGAGGATGCTTGGAACTCAATATCCCAAACTTACATCCAACATCTGTACGACAGACTCCATGCCAGAATTGCACAGTGTGACGCAGTTCATGGCGGTTCAATCTCGTACTAACCATGTTACATGGAAATGTAATTTTTCACTTTACTAGCAAATACAGCTGTATTTTGCCATAATGTTTTGATCACGTTATCCTCTGTATTCCGTTATTATGCTGTATAAATTTCGTTGGTATCAGACGTCTCCTTGATGTTCTTTTTTCACTTTCCGCCAGTGTATATGAAATAAAGGGTATTTTGAATTCGATATCTGTACTTACGTCCTCTAGCGGCGAAATTCTGCATCATAAAAGAAAAAAACGAAATAAATGATCATCATTCCCACATTTCAAGCTTCCAGTGCAAAAAGAATTTCTTAAATTGGACTAATATTTGCAGAGATATGGTGTCCAAAGACTGTCGGACGGACAAACCAGTAACATTAGCACAATCTTCTTTACAAAAGACCCTAAAAAAACGGATTTCGTGGTTCTGCTTCAATTTTTTCTATTATGGAACAACCTTTCAGTGATAAGTAAATACTCAGTGCCTCGAGAAAATGTAATGATCGGAAAAAGAATATTCGAAACAAATTTCAGCTTGCACAAATTTTGGTTTTCGATTATTAGAAAAATATATGCTGTTTATTCTAACACTAATTCAAATTATTAGCACGAATAAATGAAGATGTTATAAAGAAAACAACAAGAGTAAATGAACCCCGTACCTAGATGGTCTTCGCCCAAGTTCTTGCACAGATCATGGTCATGATCCTGTGTTCATCTGTACTCTGTATTCAGTTTGTCGGAGATTCGGGCAAGATGCACACTTTCCAGCATTATCGCTCTTCTTGCAGGGAAGATAGCATTCCAGGTATTTCCCACATGTACATTTACGGGTGGCCTCCTTAACTTTGTTTGCAAATATCTTCGCTATCAATCATCCAATTTGAACGATATTTAAGATTTAGGGTTTTTTCATGTGCTAAATAAAATGCGCATAAAATAACATATCCTTTACATGGAAAAATTCGGAGACAGAGAGATAATTAGCATGTTAATTAGCTTAATTATCATGTTTCTCGCATCATGTGATAGTTCCCTGCGAGTCCTTTTCAACGGTACCTCACTTGTTTACATGCGGCAAACGGTTCCAAAGTTAAGGGGCGTGGGGCTCCTTTTTTCTTTATTTTTTATTTTATTTTGGATGTCTGTACATAGCACGTACCAATTTTCATGTGCCCAAAATTTTATGCACTTTCCAAACAGAAATGTTCAAAAAACGGCTGTGGTGGTGCTTTTATAGGCACCACATTATTATATACATTACACAGATACTGTGTGAATTTCCAACTCAATTGTCTAATAAAAGTAACAAAAACATGTAAAATTATTTTTAAGGTTTTTTTACCAATTTTAAAAATGTCAACAATTTTTTTCTTCAAATGATTTCTGAGCTAAAATAGGAGGTTAGAAGGGAGAGGACATGGCATCAGCCACACGCTCTGCGTTTTTGCATGAGCTCCACTTCGTATCAGCTGTGTATGCCCAGTATGCCCAACTTGGGCTGCTTCTGTACCTTTCTATGGGGAAATCGTTGACTTTGAAGAGGTTTAAACGGCACTTGTGCAGCATGTGCAGTCAGGAAAAAATGAGACCGAAATATACATGCACATAACTAAAAATTTGCAAAAAGTTACAGAAGTACTGTTTAGTATTTTCTAAAAAGTTAAAGAAAATTATACTTCGTCGAGCGGAAGTGCATATTGCGTATTAACCAATCAGGGCCGCCTTGATGAAGCTGTGGAGCCTTGGTGACCTTCAGGCCCTGCTGCAGAGGGTAAAAGACGGCCGCTATCAACCTGTGCTGCAGCACAGATCTTTAGTAAGTAACGTCACGTCACTGACTGGTCCCCCTATTGTACGAAGATAGGGTTAGTCAACAGACTGTACATTATATTTCCGCCTTTATCACTATGTCCTCGAATAGGTTCTCGTCTCCAAATGCAGAGCTAGACTTTTGTATTTTGTGGGAACCCAGATAAACCGAAGAATTGTCTTTTATAAAGGAGGCAGTTTTGAACGCTCTTAAACAACGGTACTTGAGGTATTGTCTGTCGCGTCAAATTTGATGAGCACGAACAAACACTAATTCTTTTTTGAGGCACAATAAGCAGTGTGAGCGGTGAGTTTCTATACACACTTTCTATATAGAGTAAACGGGGAATGATAATAAAAAAACTTGAAGAAGTGATAACGATAAACAAAATTTATGCACATATGCGTACGTGTATTTTCCATACGAAATACGCGCAAAAATATCGAGGAACCCACAAAAAAATTATTAGGGGTTTTAAATGTGTCTTGAACCCACGAAGTCGGCGCCTATGGTTTTCCGATAAAATCACAAATGCGTTGACCCTTTTTTGCAGTTATTCTAAATAATTGTTGGAATAAAGGATTGTTACTGGACTTTCCCAAGCTGTCTAGTTTGTGGACCTTTTAACGATCAGTGTAATGCTTCCTTTGTGTAGCCCCGGTTTGTGTGTGTTTTGGGGTTGTTTCGGTTTTTGTAGGTACGACATCTTTTAGGATTCATTTAACTGCAGGAAAGAAAATACACAAAAATTCACTTAGAAACAAACCCTCGGGAAAATTGCTTCTTCTTTCGTGTGCCGAATAAAATTAAACACCATTATATGTTATTTGCGGCTTAAAATAATCAACCGTCTTCCCTTAGGGGGATGCATATCTAAATGTTCTCAGTATCTGTTGGCTTGGTGGTTAACATTTTGAGCGGATGGCAAGAGATTGAATAAAAGATTGCATTCACTCCAGGAGATATAAGATGATTGCAGGGTTTTTATGTATTTGGAACGAAGAAGAACAAACAAATGAATTAATCACCATCATCATTGCCAATCATTATCAACCCATTGCTGGATGAAGTTCCCCCCAAGTTTCTTCCGCAACTGTCAGTCTTGAGCCTGTCTCCTTCAGGCTACTCCGGCATGCTTCCGAATTTCATCCATCCATCTCCTATGTCGTCTTCTTCTGGGTCTTTTTCTGACCATTTGAACCCAGTCTAGAACTTCAGTTGTCCATCGGTGGCCCAGCCTCCTGGCAACATGTACAGCCAATTGCCATTTCAGGGATTTTACTCTAATCATGATGTCAACCACGCTCGTCATTTTCCTTATCCACAACTTATTTACACCAAGTATGCCTTTCTCCATGCTTCTTTGAGTTGTCTGCAGTCTTTGTACGTCTTTTTAAGTTAAGGTCCATGTCTCGGCTCTACATGTAAGCACTGGAAGGATGCATTGATCAAACACTTTTTTTAAGACATAATGGCATATTGCTCTTGAAAATTGTACTGCTTCTTGCAAAAGCTCTCCAATCAAGTTTTATACGCAGATTAATTTCTTCATCAATGTAACCCTCACTTAATATCTGTTCGCCAAAGGTATATGTAGGTATCGGTTACATACAGCTCCTCCCCATCAATCGATAAATCTTTATTTCTTGAAAAGCATTGTACATCAGTTTTGTCTTCCGAAAGTTCATTTTTAATCCTACTTCTTTTCTCTTGTCAGAAAGTTCCTGGATCATACTCTGCAGCTCTAAAAGGTAGTTGCAAACTGATCTACCAAAAATGAAACAGGTCTGCGAAAGATAACATAGGCTTTCGAAAGGTAACATAGGTATAAAATGTAGCACACGACAACAAATGATAGCACAGGTCTAGAAGGTAAAATAGGTCTACAAAAGATAACACAGGTCTACTACAAGGTAACACACGTGTGCAAAAGATAACTCAAGTCAACAAATTGTAACCCAGGTCTGCAAGGTAACATAGCAATACAAAAGATAACACAGGTCTATAAGGTAACACTGATTTACCAAATATAACACAGGTATACAAAGCGTTACATATTAAAAGTAGTTTGAGTTCTTCTGGCAGATGTTGCATATATTTAAAATGCCGATTGCAATACTATTTTAGTAGTCTTACCTAAGATTAGAGGGTATCATTTTGTTCACAAAATAATGGAGTATTGTAGACAGAGCATGAGTAAACAGCAAGCTATCAAATAAGAAAAACGCAGAAAAATATCCTTTAAATTATTGAAGGTACACGTATCACATTTAAAATATTTATGCATATTATTTATTCTTACATCTAATGAGCTTTAGACTCCTTGTAAAATCTTTCTCTTTTCTTTCAAAACTGCACTTCTTAGACTCCCTTTTATACTCCCTTGTGGCGTCTTTATGCAACATCCAGCAGTAACCGCCCATCATTATTTTTAGTGCTGAATCCATGCACATTACAAGAGCAAAAGTATCAGTCATCACTTTGAGTTTTTTGTCCGCTCCAGATCACTGGCATGCCAGAACGAATGGATTCTTTCTTATCTTTTGTCCACTGCCTTAGCTTCTAAATACGAACAGCACAGAACTTATGCTACCATAATTTGTCCTGGTCTTTTGTAAGCATCGTTGCAAAATAGTTCGTAATGTTCCTCTGTTGCTCTTTAATAACAAACTTCCCACAAATACGCGTATAACCAAAACAACCCGTACAATTAACATTCCTTCGTTTCGTCATTGTCAAAAATCATCACTCATTACATTGAACCTTTAAGGTGGGCATTTAGCGATTTTGTTCCCTGTACTTCCAACGGAAAACATTTCGAAGTTATTTCCTAAGCGAAGAAAAATTCCTCCATACATCAAAATTGGCCAACTAATGCAAAACATCCTTACGTAGATTGTACGAATTTCGACCTTATTTCCTCAGCGAAGAAAGATTTTGCAATACTTCAAAATTGGTCCACTGATAAAACACATTCTTACTTAGATTGTAAAATCTGTGTTTTTTTACAAAAAACTTTGCTTAACTTTATTAACAAGTTAGTAAAATCATGCAATGCATTGATTATGATACGCTTTCCAACATACTAGAAATCATTACTCAAGTTACTCAAGTTATGAGGAAAATGGCTGTGGAATAAATCTCACTCCTGTGCCCTGATCTTTGATCCCATTTCGATGATATTCAACAGAACTGGTTCAGTATACCTCCGAAATAACATAATAAAGTTTTGTCGCAATCGAAGCAATTTTACGTAAGTTAAATGTATAAGGGCTATGGGATAGATCCCGCTTCTGTGTCTTAACCTTTGAACCATTTCGCCCATTTTCAATAGGATTCGTCCCCAGGCAGGTCCCTACAACATACTAACATTTCATCGAAACCGAAACGTTTTTACGTAAGTTATGACGCATAATGGCGATGGAAGGGATTCTGCTCCTATGTCCTGACCTTTGACCCCCATTTCGCCAATTTTCAATAGGGTTTGTTCCCAGGTGATCCCCTACCACATACTAAAATTTAATCGAAATCGAACCATTTTTACGTTAGTTCTGACGCATAAGAGCAGTGAAATGGATCCCGCTCCTATGCTCTGACCTTTGACCCCATTTCGTTCACTTTCAAAAGGGTTCCATACCAGATGTTCCCCTACCACATACTAAAAATTCATCGAAATCGAACGATTTTTACGCGAGTTATCGTGCGGAAGAACATACGCACACAACGCGTGACATAATGAGGCAGATGGGAATCGCGACCATCTGCTCGCAAGAGTGTGACGTCATAAAACTTTAATAGGATCCGCACACAACGCGTAACGTAATGAGACAGATGGCGTTACCGTGCTCTAACATCTAATGGGACGACGCCATGGCATTACACTAAAAACGTGGTAATTCGGGGTGGTTATTAACCCAAACGAATTTTCCCAAAGTCGAGGACAAGCTAAATCGATTTCTAGTATCAGAAAATGGTAGGTTAAAAACTTTCATCAAAATCCTTAGAGCCGTTTTCAAAATAAAATTTACATACATACAAGAATTGCTCCTTTAAGGTGAACGTCAAGTAATTTTGCTTCCTGTACTTCGAATGGAAAAATTTCTGTACACATTTTCTTCCCAATTAATTCGTTCCCAAGGATGAAAATTTGAACATCGATTAAAATATTTTCATTTTATAACTTGCAATACTTAATATTTTCTAAAACATAACCATAATTATGCAATCCAACATTTGTTTGTCTACTGACGTCATGAAAATACAGGCCGCGACATCTTTTTTCTGGACAATTATAGCGTTCACAAGGATGAAAATTTGAACATCGATTAAAATAGCTTCTTTTATAACTTGGAATACCTAATATTTTCTAAAACATAACCATATTTATGCAATCCAAAATTTTTTTGTCTACTGACGTCATCAAAGTACAGGTCGCGCCATCCTTTTTCTGGTTTCAACGCCACCAAAGGAAAAGTTATTGATTGTTAATATAATTATGGTTATGTTTTAGAAAATATTAAGTATTCCAAGTTATAATATGAAGTTATTTTAATCGATGTTTAAATTTTCATCCTTGGGAACACATTAATTGTGAAGGAAATGTGTACAAAAGTTTTTCCATTGGAAGTACAGGAAGCAAAATTACTTGACGTCCGCCTTAATAATATGGGATAAGAGCGATGGAATGGATCGCAATCCTATGTCCTGACCTTTGAACCCATTTCGTCCATTTTCAACAGGGTCCGTCCCCAGGTGGTCCCCTACCACATTCTAAACTTTCATCGAAATCGAACTATTTTTACGCCAGTTATCGTGCGGACAGACGGACGGACAAAGCTGGAGCATATACGCTTCTTCAACGTACGGTTGGAAAGCGTAAAAAATCAATAACTTTACTTCGATGTACAGGTAAGGAAGAGGGGCGCCACTTGTAAGCAAGTATCATAACTACATTGAAGTAAACTTATTGATTTTTAATATAGTTCAGAGTTTGTTTTGAGAAAAACACCGTTTGTACAATCTAAGACAGGATGTTTATTATCAATAGGTCAATTTTGATGTATGGGAAATCTTTCTTCACTGTGGAAATAGTGTCCAAATTTTTTTCCATTGGAAGCATAGGGAGCAAAAGCACTAGACGTCCACCTTAAGCGGCGGATGTACCTAAACAAAAAAGTGTCAGACAATTTCTGCCCTCCCCAAACAGAAAAGTTTTCACATAGTGCCCGGGGTTTTCGAAAGCTACGGCAAAAATAATTCTTTTTCGCCTCTCAATTCATGAGTAACAATAATAAACCTGTTACTGTTGATGAGCACTCTCTTCTAGTCTTACACTCTCTGCTTCACGACCCAAGGCATGATGGGGGAAGGGCTAGTCTTCCTAACGCGAACATCATGCCATTTGGCAGAAACAGTTGACTCAAATAACTCCTCTCTCCTTTCTCAGGTTCGTTGCTCTTTTAGCAAGTAATCAAAAGAAGTAATTTTAAACATCCCTCTAAATGACCACTTTGAATAACCAACTTAATCGGAGAGCAAAGCTTTCTGATGCGCGGGCCCACATTTTAGACAGAAAATATTCACTTGCTCCATTCACCATACTTCGGAAATATTTGTTAGAGCTGATTTTATCTCAATTTTTTAACCCAAGTTAATTCGTTCGAACCGGTTAAAGGATTAAAACCAAACACAAATACAATACATAACTGTTCAGTGAACTGCCCAGACACGACTCCAAATAGAAGTTTTTATTCCTGTAAAATGATGGAAATGACAGGTGCAAGTTCAGACATTTTTGAATCCTATTTACATATGTTTCGCTACCCTGTTCCATTTACCTTTGGGCATCAGAAATACTCCTCAGAGCTGATTTCAGCACAATTTCGTAACCCCGAGTTAATTCGTTCTAACCAGTTAAAGCGTTACAACCAAACACAAATACATTAGACAACTGTTCAGTGCACAGACACAACTCCAACTAGAAACTTTTAGTCATGTAGAAGAATAGAAATGAGCTCAGGTGCAAGTTCAGACATGTTTGAACATTGTTCACACAAGTTTCGCTACCCTGTTAAGCCCCCTTCCCTCATTACTTATTCCCCTCGTCTGCCAGATTCCTTTTCAAACCTGTTGCACAGCAAATTTACAACATTATTTGTAGACGATCGGAGAGAATCAGAAACGCGTAAAAAGTTTATTTTTTTCTCAACCCGATACTTTAAAAATTTCATTTCGTGGAAAATTTTTACGTGATAGACAGGCAAATTTCAGCATCACTTTTGAGATTAGACCATCAAATTTAATAAAAAACAAACAACTGATATGAAGCAATAAAATGTTGTAAACGGTATAATTTACATGAAGTGCAACAGTCCAGACCCTTTCTCAAAGACTCTCTTTCCTCACCATGATGCCATCTTTCAACAGCATAACGACATACGGCTTACTTACAGAGTACCTACCTACTGGCTCCATGAGTATTCAAATAAGTTTACCAGACTCGAATGAGTTTCTCATTCTAGTGTTGTATACTCACTCAACCCAACTCAGGACTTGTGGGAAGAATTGGAAAGATCTGTTCGAGCCTTCCCCACACCGGAAACATTGCATACTCTACGACAGGCTATCCTTTCTTCATGGGCTGCAATACCACCTCCGTGTTTTCAACACCTCATTGAGTCCTTACTTAAGACATCTGGCTGATGTTGTGGGGGCAAAAGATAAAGCAACTAAGAAGAGATTTTTTTTATTAATGCCTAAACAGGTTAATCATAGTTCCCAGGCTCGTTCAGGCTCGGGCTCTATCTTGCAAAATAAAATTCGGGCTTGGGCGGGCTCAGGCTCACATATTTCGGAATCAGACAGGCTGACGCCGACATACTTCAGGCTTGGAGGAGCTCGGGCTGACATACTTCGGGCTGCGACGGGCTCGGGCTCTTAATATTGCGCACGAACTCGGCACTGGTTTCCCTTTCCAAATTATCAGATTACAACCTGTATAAATGAAACCAAGTAAATCTCTTTTATAAAGCGAATTCTTGCTGCTAAGTAAATAATTAGAATAAATTCCTGTTCAAAAGAGATACATCGCAAAGCAGTATGATAGAAATTGAGAATTAGTTTGGCACTAACAGGTTAGCAGCCCAAACGCCTAAAATTAGACTGACTTTTCAGAGCAACTGTACTTTCAGTTTTGGCTTAAGCTTCTTTAATCTGAGGAGCTTTCAAATGAAGCATGACTATCATTTTTTAACGATAGATTTACATCACTGAACAGAATTTGATACTGAAACATTGAAATATACACACACGAAAATTTCTCAAGCAGACGCCGTCCAAGTACTGGAAATAGAACTTGGGCTGATGATCTGAACTTACATTATCAGTATAGCACCAGAAGTTTCACTTTCTCTGGTGATGCGACAGCTGAGCAAATTTCATGGTGCATTTACATTGTTCTCAACAAGCCTTTGAATTCATCAGACTTGAAAGGCCATATATATTGTTACGACCCACCCCGCCATTAATTCGGGAATTAATGGGCGTGTTGGATGTATGAAATTAATTAAGTATCGTTACATTGGTGGTCCGCGGTGTGATAGCGGCCGAGACCGTTACCTTCGTGGCAGCGGCCACGATCGTTACCTTAGTGGCAGCGGCCGATACCGTTACCTTGGTAGAAGTGGCCGAGACCGTTTTCTTGGTGGCAGCGGCTGAGACCATTGAAATATTAACAATATACTCGTAACAGTACGTTGGGTGATCAGAAAATAAAGTTACAATATGACCACCTACCTAATAAGCTGTACGACCCCCCCTTTAGCCCTCAAAACAGCGGCCACTCGGCGAGGCATGGATTCAATGAGGTGACGATAGGTATCTTGATGTATCGGGTACCATAATGTCAACAGCAGGTCCTCCAGGTTCGTAAATTTCGGGGTGGTGGTAATTTAGCGCGAACCATCTTTACCAAGTCGAAGCACAAATGTCCGATTGGGTTCATGTCAGGTAAATTTGGAGGCCAGGGCTTTAACAGAAAGTCACCAGCATGTTCCTCGAACCAATACTTGACATTTCTGGCAGTATGGCATGGCGCATTATCCTGTTTGTAATGGCCATAACCAGCAAGGAACACACTTGCATGAATAGATGAACTTGGTCCGCAGCGATGTTCAGATATTTAACATCCGTCAGGGATTACGCTATTGGGATAATGGGGCCTAAAGTGTCCCAAGGAAACATCGCCCACAGCTTAACACCGTAGCCGCCGGCCTGTTTCCACCCAACAGTGCATCTAAGTGCCATAACCACCGTTGGTAAGCTTATCAGCGCTCGGGCGTCAACGTGATGCACCGGAAATCTTGATTCGTCATGTCAGGCCACTTTCTTCCTATTATCCATGAAATCGTGGACCTATTTCATGCAGTGGGCATGAGGATCTGGATGGGTCTTCGGCTACGTAGGTCCATGCGCAGAAGGCTGCGGTGAACTGTGTGCTGTGACACATTGCCCTGATAACAACTGTTGTAGCTGCGGATGATTTGTCGCACTGTTGCCCTGCGGTCGCTGTGAACAACGCGTGACAGTCTCCGCTCCCCTCTGGCATCAATCAGCTGCGGACGACGTTTTCGTCTTTTGGCCATCTGTGCACCACTTGGCATGTGAACAACCCACAAGCCGCGTCGTTACCGAGATCGTAGTTCCGAGGCGCCGTGAAATCACAATTTGTCCTTTATCAAACTCCGAAAAATGGGCAGTTTTTTTCATTCTGTCTCCGAACACTCTACTAACCGAAAGCCTGTATTCGGGTTGTTTATATACTACTCTGTGAACTTCACTTGCGCATCGTTCGGTCTAAAAGCGTGCTCATTTGTCTAGGCTGATGGTAGTCACAATGAAATTCCTCATCCGTGTATATTTCCTGCCAGCATACATACTGGTGCTCAAAATTAAAGCAATAACCACAAAAAACTAGTAAACTTACAATAACTGACAACGTTATGAACATATGGAAAGGAACGTTATGTATGAAGTGTGGGGGTGTACAGTGTTTCGCAGTTGTGAACGGAAAGCATTTAAGATGTATATAAATGCTGCAAAATTATGGGCTTGTGGAAAGAATCAGTGAAATAAGACACGAAACGATATTATATAAGTCAGCAGAACTGGGAAAAAATTGAACCATAGTCTCCAATACAGAATAAGATAACCACGGGAAGCAATGCAAGCTTAACAGCCGCGAACCATTTCTTTCAGTGAGGGTGTCCACAATTAACTAAATCCTATTGTTCTATAAGCGCACACCGTATGTCCTGCAGAGCTCCAGAAGGAGGGGAGCGGGTAGCAGTTCGTCGATCTAAAGTGCTTCAAACATGCTCAATTGGACTGAGATCTAGTGATCGCAGCGGCCATCCCATACTTACAATATCTTCGCTTTCAAGATATTCATTAACGAGCAAATCTCTATGAGGTCAGGCGTTGTCGTCCATTAATAAGAAATTTGAACCCACTGCACCTCTGAAAAGACAAACACGAGGACCCAGGATCTCGTCACTATATCGGATAGTCGTAGGACCTGGACGGTTTTCACTGGTTATTTCGTGCACCGTTGAAAACTTTGTAGTATGTTGAACCAAAAAGTGGTTCTGCACTCCTTTCTGGAAAAAGATACACCATTGTGTGGCACAAACAAATTCCAACAACATAGTGCAACTTTGCATCACGTTATGGTACTAGTACAAGGTTGCACGACATTATATTGTAAGATTTCACCATATTTTTCGAATTTGTTTGCACCACATAATGGTGTATCTTTTAAGAGTGAAGTGATAATCCATTTTATCATCGCAAGAAATCGAAAATATAATTTGTTAAGCTTTCGCTCATCAACGGATAGCTTTTTCAAAGCCAAAACGTTTTATGATTACAACTGGGACTGGTCCCTTCAACACGTAAGTGCGATTTGCATAGCTTCCTCGCTTAATGCCATGGTTGCTGTGGCTCTATGTGTGTTTCACATTGGAGAACGAGATATCCACCATCGTGGGAAAGACCGCAGCAGTGATAAAGTTGTTCATAAAGTGGTGTGGTTACTGACTTCGTCTGCAGTTTATCTTATTCCTCCTCACCTGACAGTGCGTCAGAGTTTCAGAAAGCCATATATATATACATGCATAATATGGGTATGGTTGTAAATAGTTCAGTTTGTTTTACGCTACTAGCCGTGAAAGCCATCCGTTGATGAGCGGAAGCTTGGCAAATTGTATTTTTGATTTCGTACACCGATAAAATCACTTCAGTCTTATATACTTGATGTATTAATCAGTTCTGGTAGGCAGCGAGGCATGGCGCCTCGCAGATAGGAAGCTGAGAAATTAAATATTAGATGGCAAAGCGTAAACGCACGTGTAGTATTAGGGGGGTATATACAATGTGTTTTACGTAGCTCGTGCAATTTTAAAATTAAAATTTTTTTTCTACTTGCAATTATAAATTTTTATACACAAGACAAAAATGCACAAGTGAGAAAAATTCATTTCATTTTTGATGAAATATACGCATATACTTATATTATCAATTTCCTTTGTTCAAATAACTCTTTGACTCATTGTAACTCCCGAAAGCGAACTCATGCTTACCTAAAAAGCACGTAGCTCTAATCAATGGAACTACTATCGCTCTGTTACTTCTAACATTTCCGTGCTTTTCAATTTTTTATCGAAATCGATTACATAAATTGCATTGAATACAGGTTTTACCAAATTGTTTAAGCATTTTAAGACAGGAAAAATGAGATTTATAGAAAATTTATGCATATTCTGCGCTTTATAAAAATATTGAAGTCGTTAAATCCATTTTTAGACCACATTTTTTTCTAATGAAAACAACAAGTAAGGCCAGCAAAACATTTTTTTAAATCTTACTACATCCACAAAGCCAAGTTGTACCCCATAACATTTTAGTGAAAGTGACGATTAAATTTCTTTGTTTTAGCTGATATATTAAGAAATGATTGACGCTCGCTGTTTTCAATAATTTCCGGTTTTTCAGTAAAGGGAAGGGACCCGAATGTTATGGAATTTTGAACAAGTTTTTCAATAATGCAATTACAGTGCCAACCAGGCAACTGATTTTCCTGAAGCAAAGCATTTGAAATACAAGGAGCGGTCATTTTATCGGGCATGAAAGTACCAAAAGAACAATTGCCATCTGGATAAGCTTGTAGCTCAGGAGCATGTACGCTGCAAACACACATGTTAATTTTTGACGGAAAATGTCTGGGCCCGGTAGGGGGGACTATGCGGAAGTCGATGTTACGATTTTGTGTATATCGGACATATCTTAATAACTTTAAAACTGTCACGCATATCGAAATAAGCAATACACGGTTTAAAAGAGCAAGGATGAGAGAATGTCACGCGACATTAGCCTTGAGCGCGTGACGTAACACGCCGCCACAAGATGGTTGTCAAGTTGGAGTGGAAAATTACCGGTTCGCCGCACGGAAAAATTAGTATAGCTTGGTAACGCGTACGCGTAGGACGATGTGTGAGGTGTCGTTTAGCAGAGCTCGAAGAGTACTATAAAATAAAACGCTCATAGTGATAATAGTGAAAGTACTTGAAAAAATATACAGTGACAAAGTGTTAAACTTGGACAAATTTTCGTTAAAATTTCAAAAATTTCGAAATAACTTCAAAACAAGAAAGTAAACGCCTATCGTAAACACTTACAAAGTGAAGTAAAAATAAATGAGGAATCTAAAATATCCCTTATGACAGCAGTAGAACGAATGCGGAGGATCAGGAAGCGTCGAGAAGTAGAGGCGAGTACCAGTCGTGCAGACGCCGCAACGCCTGACGCCAGTTCACAGGCAATGAATGTCGACAGTGAGATAGAACAGATGGAATGCGACAAAATACAAGCAAATGCGACGTTTGAGAATCGAGATTTAGCGTTTATAATCCATTGGCGTCTGGTGACGAAGCACTTTGAAAAGTCGTTCTATGGTAACAAGTTGGGTTCTGCTTGTGGTTTGTAATCGCATATGGTTCCAAAATTATTTAAAACGGACGGCCCAATGCAGCTATGTTGCAATTTTTACAACAGGAATTCACAGATGAAGACGTTCAATAGTTTATATTGTGCTCAAACTGCTGGATATCAGTAAAGCAAGGAAAGGTACCAACGTTGAGTAAGAGTAACGGCTTCACGTATCCACCGAAGCCAACACACCTGCTGACGACGGTGACGATGAAAAAAGAGGGTCTTTCATAGTGTGCACGTTTAACATCCAAAGTTTGGTGGCACACAACGTGGACTTGAACAGCGACCCAGTCCCTTCACGCTCCGACTACTTGGCACTCACGGAAACTTGGATGGATAAAGACAAAACCGTCGACATACCCGGCTTCAAACACATTGAGTCGAAAGAGTGCGACAGATACGGCGATGACGACGACCAACAGCCCAGTACGAGTCGTGAAACTGGCAAGAAGAAGCGTAGTGGACTCTACGGTGGCATAGCAGTCTTCAAGAATCATAAAACGTGCAGGGCTCATGTCGCTAAACCCGTTCCACAACGGCTAATACCCAAGTAATCTGGATTCAATTGTCTACATGATATTAACGTCAGCGAAAGAGTACTAGTGAAAGTTGAGATACCCAACCAATTCAAATTCGTTCTAGTGTCAGTCTATATTCATCCACAGTCACCACGCAACTACAATACATCGAGATGTTTCTCTTTCAACTAATGCTTTACTACACAGAGCACGTCAGAACAATGGTTAGCGACTGGCCCTGCGATACCAACATACCGCTTCTTCTCACCGGGGACTTTAACATTGAGACGTCGAACGATCGTCTGAAACAGTTTCTGAACGACAAGTTCAGATTGGTGTTGCCCACGGATCCAACTGACTTCACAACTTTTAAGAATAACACGATACACTTAACGTTCTCTAGATATATAAATGTAGCATGTAAGTCTTACATATCGTACTACTTGTACCATTGTCCTGTCTTCAACAAAATTTGCTACAAATACATCAGAAGCAGGAATTAACACTTATGCTCCCTGGTGGCCAAACCATTCTTTACCAAACATTAGAAATTATGTGAAAAATATTTTCCATCAGGTCTTGTGTGCGATACAGGAGGAATTTTTCGAATCGGTGTTTTAAGAGCAGAAATAACGAAGAAAACGCAATTTACACTTGTGCCCCCTAGCGGAAAGATTATGATTTACTTGAAAATTTTGAATTTATAAGAAAAACCTTTCGCATTGGAAACACTATCCAACAAAGAAGGAATTTTTAAAATTGGACTTCTAGAATTAGAGATATTGACAAAAATAAGATATGCATCTACGAACCCTGGCGTAGAAACCATGCATTATTTCAAGAAGGAAATGTTCCTAAAAGATTTGTCGACATGAGTAGTATCGGTCAACAAATGAATTTTTTGGCAATCGAGATTTCAGAAGCTCGTATTTTTCTGCAAATACATCAGAAGCGGAAATTTAGATTTGCGCCACCTGGTGGCCAAAACATTTTTTACAAGAATTAGAAATTATGTGCAAGCGATTTTCCACCAGGAGCTGTATCCGGTGCAGAAAGAATTTTTCAAATCGGAGATTTAGAAGCAGAGATATAAGAGGAAACGCAATTTACCTCTACTTCCCCTAGCGGAAAGTCTATGAATTACTTGAAAATTTTGAAATTATATGAAAAACATGTTACACTGAAAGCACTATCCGACAAAAAAGGAATTTTTCCGATTGAGCTCCTCGAAGTAGAGATATTGACAAAAATAAGATATACGTCTACGCCCCCTGGCGGAGAAAATGTGGAATATTTTCAGAAGAAAATAATTCGAAAAGGTTTATCGATGTGAGTGGCATCAGTCCACAAAATAATTTTTTCAATCGATATTTTAGAAGCTCAGATTTTATGGAAAATACGTCAGAAGCAAAAAATTAATACTTAAGCCCCCTGGTGGCCAAAGTGTTCTTTACCAAAAATTTGAAATTATATGCAAACGTTTTTCCATCAGGAGTTGTATCAGCTGCAGAAAAAAATTTCAAATCGGAGTTTTAGAAGAAGAGTTATCGGGAAAAATGTAATTTACTTTTACGCACCCTAGCGGAAAATCTATGCGTGGTTTGAAAAAGTAAATAAATCTAAAATACTCTTCGACATAAACGGAATCGAAAGATAAAAGAATTTTTTTATTCGGATGTTTAGAAGCAAATAAGTGGAATAAAACGTATTTTTGAATTCGACATCATCTGCATTTACGCCCTCTACCGACTAAATTGTACATCGTAAAAAAAATAAAATAAAATATCATCATTCGCATATTTCAAGCTTCCCAACGCAAAAAGAATTTTTCAAATCAGACTAGTAGTTGCAGAGATATCGTGGGTACAGGTGGACGGACGGACTAACTGGTAACATAAGCGCGATCTTTTTTTACGCTTTCCAACCGTAGGTTGAAGAAGCGTATATGCTCCAGCTTTGTCCGTCCGTCCGTCCGACCACCTGTCCGCACGATAACTGGCGTAAAAATAGTTCGATTTCGATGAAATTTTAGTATGTGGTAGGGGACGAACCCTATTGAAAATGGGACAAATGGGGTCAAAGGTCAAGACGTAGGAGTGGGATATTTCCATTGCCCTTATGCGTCATAACTTGCGTAAATATGGTTCGATTTCAATGAAAGTTTGCTATGTGGAAGGAGACCGCCTGGGGACAAACCTTATTCAAACTGGGTGAAGTGGGGTCAAAGGTCAGGACATAAGATCGGGATGCATTCCACTGCCCTTTTGCGCCATAACTTGCGTAAAAATGGTTCGATTTCGATGAAATTTCAGTATGTAGTAGGGGACCACCTGGGGACGAACCCTATTGAAAAGGACGAAATGTGGTCAAAGGTCAGGACATTGGATTGCGATCCATTCCATTGCCCTTATTGCATATTATTAAGGTGGACGTCAAGTAATTTTGCTTCCTATACTTCCAATGGAAAAACGTTTGTACACATTTCCATCACAATTAATGTGTTCCCAAGGATGAAAATTTGAACATCGATTAAAATAACTTCATATTATAACTTGGAGAACTTAATATTTTCTAAAACATAACCATAATTATATTTAAAATCAGTAACCTTCCTTTGGTGGTGTTGAAACCAGAGAAAAGATGACGCGACCTGTACTTTGATGACGTCAGTGGACAAATAAATGTTGGATTGCATAATTACGGTTATGGTTTAGAAAATATTAAGTATTACAGGTTATGAAATCAAGCTATTTTAATCGATGTTCAAATTTTCATCCTTAGGAACGCATTAATTGTGAAGAAAATGTGCACTGAAGTTTTTCCATTTTGAGTATACGAAGCAAAATTACTTGACGTCCACCTTAAAGTAGGAATTCTTGTATGTATGTATGTACATTTTATTTTGAAAACGGCTCTAAGAATTTTGATAAAAGTCGTTAAGCTACCGTTTTCTGGTACTAGAAATCGATTTAGCTTGATCTCGACTTTAGGAGAATTCGTTTAGTGGGTTGTAACCATCCCGAATTATAATGTTTTTAATGTCATTAATGTTACCAATGCTTAGAAATCTTATGACGTCACAATCTCGCGTTTGAGAATGTTGGCGCGCAGTCACGCCATCTGTCTCATTACGTCACGCGTTGTGTGTCGATCCTATTAAAGTTTTATGACGTCACACTCTTGCGGAGAGCAGATGGTCGTGATTCCCATCTGCCTCATTACGTCACGCGTTGTGTGCGTATGTTCGTCCGCACGATAACTCGCGTAACAATCTTTCGATTTCGATGAAATTTTAGTATCTGGTAGGGGATCACCTGGGAAGGATCCCTATTTGCAATGAACGAAATTGGGTCAAAGGTCAGTACATGGGAGCGGGATCCATTCCACTGCTGTTATGTGTCATAACTAACGTAAAAAAATATTCGATTTCGATGAAATTTTAGTATGTAGTAGGGGACCACCTGGCGACAGACCCTATTGAAAATGGGCGAAATGGGGTCAAAGGTCAGGACATAGAAGCGGAATCACTTCTATTGCCATTTTGCGTCATAACTTACGTAAAAATGCTTCGATTTGTATGATATATTAGTATGTTGTAGGGGGTTCCCTGGGGACGAATTCTTTTGAAAATGGGCGAAATGGGGTCAAAGGTTAGGACACAGGAGCGGGATCTATTCCATAGCCCTTATGCATCATAACTTACGTAAAAATGCTTCGGTTGCGACAAAACTTTATCATGTTATTTCGGAGGTACACTGAACCGGTTCTGTCGAATATCATCGAAATGGGATCAAAGGTCAGGGCACAGGACCGAGATTTATTCCACAGCCATTATTCTCATAACTTGAGTGATAACTTGAGAAATGATTTCTGGTATGTTGGAAAGCGTATTATTATCAATGCATTGCATGATTTTACTAACTTGTTTACAAAAGACGTGCTAAAAACCTACAAGAAAGATGACACCAAAATTTCTGGTGTAATAAGCACGTCTTTTGAATCCGTTTTGACGCAAATTAAATTTATCAAAGCTATTCAAAGTCAATGGAACCGGCATGGAAAACAATAGTATCTGACGGAAGAAAGAAGTTTTTCAATCGGGTTTTTAATCCCTCAGATATTGCTGTAAACGGAATCGTGAACTTACGCCCTCTGGTTGCAAACTTGTACGTTAAGAAAAACATGAATTTATATGAGAAACAATTCTCACCGGAAACGCTCTCCAACACAGAAAGAATTTTTTAAATCGGACTCTTAGAAACAGAGATATCGACAAAAATAAGATGTGACTTTACGTCCCGTGGTGGGAACACCATGCATTCTTTTAGGAAGAAAGTATCCTCAAAAGGATTATCCATATGAACCGTATCGGTTCAAAAAAAAAAAAAAAAGTTAGGCCAGTTTTCAGGATCCCAGATTTTGCTATAAATACATCGGAAGCAGATATTAACGCTTATGCCCCCTGGTGGCCAAACTATTCTTTACCAGACATTAGAAATTATGTGAAAAATATTTTCCACCAGGTCTTGTATGTGATACAGGAAGAATTTTTCAAATCGGTGTTTTAAGAGCAGAAATAACGCAGAAAACGCAATTTACCTTTGTGCCCCCTAACGGAAAGTCTATGATTTGCTTGAAAATTTTGAATTTATAAGAAACACATTTTGCATCAGAAATACTATCCAACAAAGAAGGAATTTTTTTTTTTGATTGAAGGTTTAACGACCACCGTGAGCAACTCAATGGGCTATAAGCAGTCGCCCGTCCCTAATTTAGGGTCACTGGTTCCAGGGAAGGGAGAGAGCCAGTGCCGTAAGACAAACACAACATCCATGCCTCACCGGAATTCGAACCCGGACCCCTTTCGGACGAATGATCAAAGGCCATCGCTTAGACCACTGCGCCACCGGGGCGGCGAAGGAATTTTTCAAATCGGACTCAGAATTAGAGATATTGACAAAAATACAATATACTTCTACGCCTTGGCGTAAAAACTATGCAATATTTCAAGAAGAAAATGTTCCAAAAAGGTTTGTCGACATGAGTAGTGCCGGTCAACAAACGACTTTTTTCAATCGAGATTTTAGAAGCTCATATTTTACTGCAAATACATCACAAGCGGAAATTAAGACTTACGCAACCTGGTGGCCAAAACCATTTTTTTTTTTTTACAAAAATTAGAAGTTATGTGCAAACGATTTCCCATCAGGAGCTGTGTCCGGTGCAGAAATAATTTTTCAAATCGGAGATTTAGAAGCAGAGATATAAGGGGAAACGTAATTTACCTCTACGCCCCCTAGCGGAAAGTCTATGAAGTGCTTGAAAATTTTGAAATTATATGAAAATCAAGTCACACTGGAAACACTATACAACAAAGAAGGAATTTTTCAAATTGGACTTCTAGAAGTAGAGATATTGACAAAAATAAGATATACGTCTACGCCCCCTGGCGTAGAAACCATACTTTATTTTAAGAAGAAAATGTTTCTAAAAGGTTTATTGATGTGAATGACATCAGTCCACGAAATAATTTTTTCAATCGATATTTTAGAAGCTCAGATTCACAGATATCATATACAAGAAGTCCCTTATACGATATCTGTGCTCAGATTTTATGGAAAATACGTCAGAAGCAAAAAATTAATACTTAAGCCCCCTGGTGGCTAAAGTGTTCTTTACCAAAAATTTGAAATTATATGAAAAAGTTTTTCCATCAGGAGGTGTATCAGCTGAAGAAAAAAGTTTTCAAATCGGAGTTTTAGAAGAAGAGTTATCGGGAAAAATGTAATTTACTTTTACGCCTCCTAGCGCAAAATCTATGCGTAATTTGAAACAGTAACTATATCTAAAATACTCTTCGACATAAATGGAATCATAAGATAAAATATTTTTTTCAATCGGATGTTTAGAAGCAAATATGTGGATTAAAACGTATTTTTGAATTCAACATGATCTGCATTTACGCCCTCTAGCGGCGAAATTGTACACCGTAAAAAAACGAAATAAAGGATCACCATTCGCATATTTCAAGCTTCCCAATGCAGAAATAATTTTTTAAATCGGACTAATAGTTTCAAAGATATTTTGGGTACAGACGTACGGACGGACGGACAAACCGATAACATAAGCACGATGTTTTTTTACAAAAGACGTGCTAAAAACCGCACCGATGTTGCGCGCCGTTTTACTTCCTGTGATCGCTTCTTCAAAGATAGCTTACGCAACGCAACGCATGGGCATTTCCCAAAGCTGTGCTACCTGCGTGCTCCCCTCTCGTGAAGTCTGAAGAAGAAAGTTGCCAACCAAGACTACTCGAGCGCTTCCAACCCAGTTCCGGTCTAATATACCGACTTTATAAATCTGCGTTGGTGCAACCTACCTACCACCAAATTTTTAACTGTGTGGAGAGGGGAACGGCCCTTGATACGGATTGTTGCCCATGTGAATGTTCTCCAAGAAACTGATTACAAACAGAATCTGCTCTAACCAGTCTCGTTTTACAGTTCATCGTAGGCTGTTTGAGATAAGTATCAGTGCGAGGGGACTCGCATAGAGACTTCACTCATGCAACGCACGGTAAACTGTAAATCAGAACCTGATTAAGCCGAGAGAAAGCAAGGCCACCTAGAATACAAGGCTATGACATTAGAGAGATGAGTTTCCTCCGTTTGTGACGTCATTCTCATGTTGCCCCGCCCGATATGTCGAGTTGGACGTCATACACGACATCGTTGAAAGCCAATCGGAAGCATTGGTTTTCTAATGACGTCACTACTAGAGAAAACTAATTTTTCTGCCATGGCCTTGTGCTTTCTAGACGGCCTTGGCCAAACGCTCTGCGAAACTATAGTAGATACTAAAATAAATATTTAATTATGCCTAAATGTTGCTATTGTATTCTATCTCAACATCACAATTTTTGTGGTTATAAAATACATGCAGTTCAGCTAGTAAAATAACAACACATTTTCGTGGCTTGAATTACACTGCCGGAAAGTGAAAAAAGAACACCAAGAAGGAGACGTCTGATACCAACGAAATTTATACAGCATAATAACGGAATACAGAGGATAACGTGGTCAAAACATTATGGCAAAAACAGCTGTATTTGCTGGTAAACTGAAAAATAACATTTCCATGTAAAATGGTTAGTACGAAATTGAAACGCCATGAACTGCGTCACACTGTGCAATTCTGGCATGGAGTCTGTCGTACAGATGTTGGATGTAAGTTTCGGGTATTGAATTCCAAGCATCCTCAACCTGGACGCGTAAATCGGGGATGGTCGCGGCTGGCCGTGGAGACCGGATAAGTCGTTGTCCCATAAAATCCCACACGTGCTCAACGGGGGACAAATCCGGTGAACGTGCAGGCCATGGAAGTTGTCTCACACCCTGAAGTGCATGTTGCGTTGCACGTGCCGTGTGTGGGCGTGCGTTATCTTGCTGGAAAACACCACGATGGACCGACCTTACAAATGGCACAACAACGGGCTGAGTGATGTTGTTGATGTAGGAGGTGCTGTTTAACGTACCTGGTACAAACACTAGTTGTGTACGGGAGTGATAGCTGATCGCTCCCCACACCAGGAGACCAGGTGTAGGCCCTGTGTGTCGATGGCAGATGCAAGAAGGATGGAGACGCTCCCCTGTGCGTCTGCTAACACGCTTACGGCCATCAGAGGCTCCCAAGCAGAATCTGCTTTCATCGCTGAACCCCAAAGATCGCCGTTGCAATCTCCTGTGCAGACGTTGGCAACACCACTGCAGCCGTTCCTGACGGTGGGCTGGAGTCAGAGGCACACGTGCACGTAGTCCTGCATCCAGTAGACGGTTGCGGATTGTTCGCACAGTCACCTCAGGTGCAACGGCAGCTCGGATTTGCGTCGCAGTGGATGTTCTGCTCGACAACGCTGCTCTTCTTATGCGTCGATCGGTCCGCTCATCAGTCCGCCTGTGACTCCCAGTTCCATGTCTTCTCGTGTGGGAATGTTCCTCGGACCATCTACGCCACCATCGTACCACCACCGATACTTCCCGTCCAATTCGCTCCGCAATACGACGATACGACCACCCGACCTCGTGGAGTCCGACTAGACGACCGCGTTCAAAGTCCGATAGCCGCTGAAATCGTACACGTCTTCCATGTCCAGGCATTGCAGCTTCTTCAGGGTCTTCGCACGTGTCCATACGCCGACGACTGATTACATTCACTTCGCCGTACTCCTTAAATACCACCGACGATAATTTGCATATTATGCCATGCTGTGGCGTAAGCGCTCATCGGTTGGTCCCGAAATAAACATCACACCCACGTAAATTCGAACCCATTTCCATATGTAAATTTCATGATCGTCCGCCAATTCCTTCTTGGTGTTCTTTTTAGCACGTCTTTTGTAAAAAAAGATCGTGCTTATGTTATCGGTTTGTCCGTCCGTCCGTCCGTCCGTCCGTCCGTCTGTACCCACGTTATCTCTGCAACTATTAGTCCGATTTCAAAAATTCTTTTTGCATACGAAAGCTTGAAATATGAGAATGATGACCCTTTATTTCGTTTTTTTTACGATGTAGAATTTTGCCGCTAGAGGGCGTAAATGAAGATGATGTTGAATTCAAAAATACCTTTTATTCCACATATTTGCTTCTAAATATCCAATTGAAAAATATCTTTTACCTTTCGATTCCATTTATGTTGAAGAGTATTTTGGATATAATTTCTTTTTCAAATTACGCATATATTTTCCGCTAGGAGGCGTAAAAGTAAATTGCATTTTTTCCGATAACTCTTCTTCTAAAACTCCGATTTTAAAATATTTTTTTCAGCGGATACATCTCCTGATGGAAAATTGTTTGCATATAATTTCGAATTTTTGGTAAAGAATACTTTGGCCACCAGGGGGCGTAAGGGTTCATTTTCGCTTCTGATGTTTTTGCCATAAAATCTGAGCTTCTAAAATATCGATTGAAAAATTCTTTCGTGGACTGATGCCACTCACATCGATAAACCTTTTCGGAATATTTTCTTCCTAAAATATTACACAGTTTCTCCGCCAGGAGGCGTAGATGTATATCTTATTTTTGTCAATATCTCGACTTCTAGGAGTCCGATTTGAAAAAATTCCTTCTTTGTGGGATAGTGTTTTCCGTGTGACAGGTTTTTCATATAATTTCAAAATTTTTAAGTAATTCATAGACTTTCCGCTAGGGGGCGTAAAGGTAAATTGCGTTTTTTCCTATATCTCTACTTCTAAATCTCCGATCTGAAAAATTCATTCTGCACCGGATACAGCTCCTAATAGGAAATGGTTTGCACATAATTTCTAATTTTTGTAAAAAATGGTTTGGCCACCAGGGGGCGTAAACCTTAATTTCCGCTTCTGATGTATTTGCAGCAAAATATGAGCTTCTAAATTTTAGATTGAAAATAACATCGTTTGTAGACCGATACTACTCATGTCGACAAACCTTTTAGAAACATTTTCTACTTAAAATAGTGCACGCTTCCTACGCCAGGGGGCGTAGATGTATATCTTGTTTTTGTCAATATCTCGGCTTCTAAGTGTCCGATTTAAAAAATTCCTTCTTTGTTGGATAGTGTTTCTAGTGTGACATGTGCTTCTTATAAATTAAAAATTTTCAAGTAATTCATAGACTTTCCGCTAGGGGGCGTAAAGGTAAATTGCGTTTTCCCCTATATCTCTGCTTCTAAATCTCCGATCTGAAAAGTTCTTTCTGCACCGGATACAGCTCCTGATGGGAAATCGTTTGCACGTAATTTCAAATTTTTGTAAAAAATTATTTGGCCACCAGGTGGCCTAAGTCTTAATTTCCGCTTCTGATGTATTTGCAGCAAAATATGAGCTTCTGAAATCTCGATTGAAAAAAGTATTTTGTGGACCGATACTACTCCTGTCGACAAACATTTTAGGAACATTTTCTTCTTGAAATAATGCATGGTTTCTACGCCAGGGGTGTAGATGTATATCTTATTTTTGTCAATATCTCTATTTCTAAATGTCCGATCTGAAAAATTTCTTCTTTGTTGGATAGTGTTTCCGATGCGAAATGTTCTTCCTATAAATTTAAAATTTTCAAGTAAATCATAGACTTTCCGTTAGGGCGCACAAGTGTAAATTGCGTTTTCTGCTCCGAAAACTCCGATTTAAAACATTATTCCTGTATCGCATACAAGACCTGACGGAAAGTATTTTTCACGTAATTTCTAATGTTTGGTAAAGAATGGTTTGGCCACCATGGGTCATAAGTGTTAATTTCTACTTCTGATGTAATTGTAGCAAAATCTGGGCTCCTGAAAACTCGACTAAAATTTTTTTCTTGGACCGATACCGCTCATATAGATAAACTTTTTGTGAATATTTTCTTCCTAAAATAATGCATGGTTTTCCACCAAGGGACGTAAAGTCACATCTTATTTTTGTCGATAACTCTGTTTCTAAGAGTTCGTTAGCTTACGATTCCGTTTATAGCAATATCTGAGGGATTAAAGACCCGATTGAAAAACTTCTTTTTCCGTCAGATATTATTGTTTTCCATACCGGTTCCATTGACTTTGAATAGCTTTGATAAATTTAATTTGCGTCAGAACGGATTCAAAAGACGTGCTTATTACACCCGAAAATTCGGTGTCATCTTTCTTGTTTCACTTTCCGCCAGTGTATATTGTTTAACAGTTTAAACTTTATTTTCACGAGCTGCGTTTAACACAACGAGATGCAGAATATTTACGTGGTTCAAAAACGTGCATGATACTGGTGATCTGGCTTATTCAGCAGCCACAGCGATTTCTCGTGGAGAATGTTTCGATAAAACTGCGTTGTTCTGTTGTATTTCAGTTGTCATTCTAGAGAGATATTTCTCGGTTTTATTCTGTGGTTTTGGAAAAGCAAGTCCTCTATTCAAATGGGGTCTGGAGACAGTTTCGATTATTATAACGCCGAATTTTCGCCCAATTTATTCTTCCTATTTGAAGAGATGAGAGGAACTGGAGAGATGTGTGATATCATTATCAACACAGGAATCGAATCTTTGAAGGCTCATCGCGTAATTCTAGGAGCTGGAATCCCATACTTCCGAGCTATGTTCCGTCACAGATTCAACGAGAGGAAAAATAGGGTAGTAATTATGGACAATGTAGACAGTAGAGCAGTCAAAAGCCTGATCAATTTTATTTATTGCGGCAGATTACAAATTACGACTGCTACTGTAGAAGCTTTAGTCGCAACCGCCATGTACTTGCAGATGAGCGATGTTGTTGATGTGTGCCTTCAGTTTGTTTTAAAGAGACTGACACCTGAAGTCGTTCTAAAGGTTCGTGCATTTGCCGAATGTTCTAATCAAAGAAACGTGTTTGAAAACGCAGATCTGTACGTTCGTGAAAATTTTGAGGACGTGTCCAAGACAGAAGAATTCTTGAAATTAACTTTCACAGCGTTAATTGAAATTATACAGAGTGACGACCTGTTGGTTACAAACGAGGAAGTCGTGTTTGAAGCTGTCATGCGGTGGATAAAGGCAGAAGAGAGTGAACGCGCTGAATATCTTCTACCACTTTTGAAACACGTGCGGATTCCTTTAATCGCCGAAAACTACAGATGTAACCATGTTTTTAAGGAAAAACTTATCCTCGAATCTATCGAGTGTAGATTTTTTCTAAGCAAGAACTTTTTGATACCAAAATCCGAGAGAAAAGCATTGCCAAAAGCATAACCACTTTAAGTGCGCTAAGAATATGGGATCTTCTCTGTTGTGTATTTGCTCAGAGTCTCGAGAATCACTGACATCTATTCCCTTCTATTCTTTGAAGTACTACAGTATAATCCCATGGGTGAAATGTGGATAGCTTTATGTGATTTGCCAGATTTGTGTTTCAAAAAGGGCACCAACTACTCTTATGTCCTTTGCACCAAAGAAAAGCTTTTCTTCATCAAAAGAAGTCACATGGCTAGTATCTGCCTGAGAACATTTCAGCAATACGTTATTATCTGAAGAGTGAATTTAGAGTACCTTTGGCCGCTGGAGTGATATTTTATCAACGCAAGATCTACTTTTTACTTTTTCGGAGGTCTTAGCTTTTCATTGCAATTTGTGCAGTTTTTCATTCTTGTACAAAATGTGTGCTGCGCTGTTGTGATGACTTGAGAGTGATGCAGCCCAGATGTTGACTTATTATGGCATTTTTTTTACGTCACTGGTGGATACTTTTTCCATACAATTCGACGCTCTTAGGCCCAGCGAGAGGTATAACACATTTACGCGGCGAAGTACTCACATTTCCCCGAGGATTGAGAAGAGGTAAAGACATGTTTGGCCAGTCTTAAACAGAAAGATCTAAGTGTGTTGAGGCTACAGCACTCATCGAAAACTTCCTACAGCTAAAGACCTGTTGACTGTTTCAATGGAGAGCCTTTATTCTCTGCAGAAGTTTATGATCCTGCAACGGGGGCAATGGAAAATGTTAATGTAAATATTATAAACAATTAATTCCGTTTAGTCATTAGTTTCACGTTCGGGCAACCTTTATGCTGTACACCGAGACAGTGGATTTGGTGACCTGTTTAACATTGATGTATGTGAACTATTGGGTTGTAGGAAAAGTCAAGACGTATTTTGGCACCCGATGGCGGTTGGGCGGTTTTGGAAGTACTAGAGGCATGCGCCGCTCTGTTATTGCAATGGCATTCGGCAGGTGCCAGTTCTAGCTGCAGTCTAAAAGCAATAGTGAGCGATTTGATTGATTTGCGGAGATTTAACATCAAGTTGAAGATGGAAGACCAAACTGTGCATTTTTGCCATATTTTACTGTTTTACTTTCGTAAAGGGAAGAACGCGTGTCAAGCTTGTGAAAAGTTGCGTAAAGTTTACGGTGATAATGCTCTACAAAAACGTCAGTGCCAGCGGTGGTTCGCAAAATTCCGTGCTGGTGATTCTGACCTCAACGGTGCTCCTCGGTCGGGGAGGCCAACCGAGGTTGATGAGGACCAAATCAAGGCATTGATCGAGTCAACCCCACGTTTCACGACACGAGAGATTGCAGACACATTGCACATGTATCATTCAAGCATTCACGACGACCTGAAGAAGCTGGGATACGTAAGCAAGCTCGATGTGTGGGTTCCTCATGAACTCAAAGAAGCTCATTTGACGGCGCATATAAACATCTGCGATATGCTCATTAAACGTGAGGAAAACGATCCTTCTTTGAAGCGACTGATGCCTGGTGACGAAAAGTGGATTGTGTACAACAATGTGCTGCGCAAACGGTGTTGGTCGCGACGTGCTACTTCGCCTCAAACGACATCCAAAGCAGACATTCATCAGCTGAAGGTTCTGGTCTCAGTGTTGTCGGATTTTAAAGGTATCGTGCTTTCCGAGCTCCTACCACAGAACCAAACAATTAATTCGAATGTGTACTGTCGGCAATTGGACAGTTTGAACGAATCCATCATCCAGAAACGTCCAGAGCTCGCTCACCGTAAAGGTGTTGTGTCCCATTACCACAACGCGAGACCAAACACAAGTTTGATCACCCGCCAAAAATTATTGGAGCTTAGGTGGGATGTGTTGCCACACCCAGCATACTTGCCTGACCTTGCGCCGTCAGACTTCCACTTGTTTCGCTCTCTTCAACAGTCCTTGCGTGGTATAACGTTCATTTCAGATGAGGCTGTAAATCAGCACCTTGTACAGTTTTTCGCCACGAAAGACTGGTCCTTTTATGAACTAGGTATTCTGCAGCTCACTGAAAAATGTCAAAAGCTTATCGAACAAAACGGGCATTATATCATTGATTGATCTTTGTTCTTTCTATCAATAAATGACCTTTGCAAAACATGGCTAAAATACGTCATGACTTTTCCGACAACCCAATAAATGAAGGTGAATGGAAAACTGGAAAGCCTGTTCCTCATCCTCATAAACTGTTTCTCGAAAGTGCAACTTTAGTGACTGAGAAAGCAACAACGAGTTTTATCTAGCACACGAGATGATATTAAATCATCAGCGGCTACATACCTAATGAAAAAAGAAAAAAATCCCGCTTATAATCAACAAAACAAAACAAACTTAATGTAGAAAACACAAAACTCAAGTAATCTCTAATTTTTATTGCCCATTACATTTCAAATTAATAGGAATGAGAAAAAACTGGCAAATAAAAATGAGTTTAACCTAACTGCAATCCGCTATTCAAAACTTGTGAGAGTGTTAAAAAAAGATTTTACATTGCTATTATTCCACAGAGATTTGATGCATGCCGTTAGTAGGGATCAAGATATAGCCTGCCTGTTTCACGCAGCTTCATGACCGCCCTTCCAATTAAATTTGTCCCTAGATGGCGCTGCATTTCGGCGGTTCCAACAAGCTCGCATGTGCGTTAAACGTTAGTTTTTATCAATTTCTATTATAATTTTTTCCTCTGTTAGCACAACAAAATGTCATACTGTTCAGTGCCATTCTGTAAATCAAATAAAAAAACAAGTTAGTAAAATCATGCAATGCATTGATTATAATACGCTTTCCAACATACCAGAAATCATTACTCAAGTTATCACTCAAGTTATGAGGATAACGGCTGTAGAATAAATCTCGGTGCTGTGACCTAACCTTTGATCCCATTTCGATGATATTCAATAGAACCGGTTCAGTGTACCTCCGAAATAACATGATAAAGTTTTGTCGCAATCGAAGCCTTTTTACATAAGTTATGATGCATAAGGTCTATGGAATAGATCTCGCTCCTCTGTCCTAACCTTTGACCCCATTTCGCCCATTTTCAATGGGATTCGTCCCCAGGCAGGCCCATACAACATAGTAACATTTCATCCAAATCGAAGCATTTTTACGTAAGTTATAACGCATAATGGCGATGGAAGTGATTCCGCTCTTATGTCCTGACCTTTGACACCATTTCGCTCATTTTCAATAGGGTTTGTCCCCAGGTGGACCCCTACCACATACTAAAATTTCATCGAAATCGAACCCTTTTTACGTTAGTTCTGATGCATAACAGCAGTGGATTGGATCCCGCTTCTATGTCCTGACCTTTGACCCCATTTCGTTCACTTTCAATAGGGTTCCTGACCAAATGTTCCCCTACCACATACTAAAATTTCATTGAAATCGATCGATTTGTACGCGAGTTATCGTGCGGACGGACATACGCACCCAACACGTGACGTAATGAGGCAGATGGGAATCCTGACTATCTGCTCGCAAGAGTGTGACGTCATAAAACTTTAATAGGATCCACAAACAACGCGTGACGTAATGAGACAGATGGCGTAACCGCGCGCCAACATCTCAATCGCGAGATTGCGACGTCATAAGATTTCTAAGCATGGGTAACATCAATGGGACGACGCCATGACCCTAAAAATTGGTAACTCGGGGTGGTTATTTAACGCACTGAACGAATTTTTCTAAAGTCGAGATCATGCTAAAAGTATTTCTAGTACCAGAAAACGGTGGGTTAACGACTTTCATCAAAATCCTTAGAGCCGTTTTCAAAATAAAATTTGCATACATAAAAGAATTGCTCCTTTAATAGTATAGGATAAGGGCGATGGAATGGATCCCGATCCTATGTCCTGATCTTTGACACCATTTCGTAAATGTTCAATAAGGTTCGTCCTCAGGTGGTCCCCTACCACATACCAAAATTTCATCGAAATCGAACAATTTTTACGCAAGTTATGACGACGCATAACGGCAATGGAATGGATCCCGCACCTATATCGTGACCTTTGACCCCATTTCGTCTTCTTTCAATAGGGTTCGTCCCCAGGTGGTCCCCTACCACTTACTAAAATTTCATCGAAATCAAACCATTTTTACGCGAGTTATCGTGCGGAAAGAAGGACAAAGCTGGAGCATATACGCTTCTTCAACCTATGGTTAAAAAGCGTAAACAAGAAAGATGACTCCAAATTTTCGGGTATAATAAGCACGTCTTTTGAATCCATTCTCAAGCAAATCAATTTTATCAAAGCTATTCAAAGTCAATGGAACCGGTATGGAAAACAATAGTATCTGACGGAAGAAATAAGTTTTTCAATCGGGTTTTTAATCCCTCAGATATTTCTGTAAACGGAATCGTGAGTTTACGCCCTCTGGTTGCAGACTTGTGCGTTAAGAAAAACATGAATTTATATGAGAAACATTTCGCACCGGAAACGCTTTCCAACACAAAGAATTTTTCAAATCGGACTCTTAGAAACAAAGATATCGACAAAAATAAGATGTGACTTTACGTCCCCTGGTAAGGAAATTATACATTATTTTAGGAAGAAAGTACTCTCTAAAAGGTTTTTTCATATGAGCGGTATCGGTCCAAGAAAAAAAAATAGTCGAGTTTTCAGGAGCCCAGATTTTGCTACAAATACATCAGAAGCAGAAATTAAAATTTATGCCCCCTTTTGGCCAAACCATTCTTTACCAAATATTAGAAATTATGTGAAAAATATTTTCCATCAGGTCTTGTGTGCGATACAGACAGAATTTTTCATATCGGAGTTTTAGAAGCAGAAATAACGCAGTAAACGCAATATACCTTTGTGCCCTTTAGCGGAAAGTGTATGATTTACTTGAAAATTTTGAATTTATATGAAAAACATTTCGCATCGGAAACACTATCAAACAAAGAAGGAATTTTTCAAATGGGACTCCTAGAAGTAGAGATATTGACAAAAATAAGATATACATCTACGCCCCCTGGCGTAGAAACTCTGGATTTTTTCAAGAAGAAAATTTTCCTAAAATGTTTGTCGACATGAGTAGTGTCGGTCAACAAATGACTTTTTTGCAATCAAGATTTTAGAAGCTCGTATTTTTCTGCAAATACATCAGAAGCGAAAATTAAGACTTACGCCACCTGGTGGCCAAACCATTTTTTTACAAAAATGGGAAATTACGTGCAAAGGATTTCCCATCAGGTGCTGTATCCGGTGCAGAAAGAATTTTCCAAATCGGAGATTTAGAAGCAGTGATATAGGGGGAACGCAACTTACCTTAGCGCCCCCTAGCGGAAAGTCTATGAATTACTTGAAAATGTTGAAATTATATGAAGAACATGTCCCCCTGAAAACACTATCCAACAAAGAAGGAATTTTTCAAATCGGGCTCCTATTAGTAGAGATATTGACAAAAATAAGATATACAGCTATGCTCCCTAGGGCGGAGAAACTGTGAAATATTTTAAGAAGAAAATATTGCGAAAAGGTTTATCGATGTGAGTGGCATCAGTCCACGAAAGATTTTTTTAATCGATATTTTAGAAGCTCAGATTTCATGGCAAATACGTTAGAAGCAAAAATTAACGCTTACGCCCCCTGGTGGCCAAAGTGTTCTTTACCAAAAATTTGAAACTATATGTAAAAGTTTTTCCATCAGGAGTTGTATGAGCTGAAGAAAAACGTTTTCAAATTGGAGTTTTAGAAGAAGAGCTATCGGGAAAAATATAATTTACTTTTACGCCCCCTAGCGGAAAATCCATGCGTAATTTGAAAAAGTAACTACACTGACGGAAAAAAATCCCAACACCACGAAAAAATAGTTGTGGAGGAATGAAATGGCGGCAATACATTTGTATAGGTAACATATTTAATCGATTAAGGTTTCAAGATCACAGCTTATTGTAAGCGCGAGAAGAGCCATTTTAAATGTAAAATGCTGGTGCATTAATAACCGGTGTAACCGCCAGAATGTTGAATGCAAGCGCGCAAACTTTCATGCATTGTGTCGTACAGGTGCTGGATGTCAGTTTGTGGGATGGAGTTCCATGTCTGTTGCACTTGGTCGGTCAATACAGGGACGGTTAATGATGGTTGGGGGTGACGCTGGAGTTGTCGTCCAATGATGTCCCATACGTGCTCGATTGGGGAAAGATCTGGTGATCTAGCAGGCCACTGCAACATGTCGACACTCTGTAGAGCATGTTGGGTTACAACAGCGGTATGCGGGCGAGCGTTATCCTGTTGGAAAACACCCCTGGAATGCTGTTCATGAATGGCAGCACAACAGGTTGAATCACCAGACCGACGTACAACTGTGCCGTCAGGGTGCGTGCGATAACCACGAGAGTGATCCTGCTGTCATAGGAAATTGCTCCCCAGACCATAACTCCAGGTGTATGTCCAGTGTGTCTCGGCCGCAGACAGGTTGGTTGCAGGCGCTCACCTGGCCTCCTTCTAACCAACACATGGCCATCACTGGCACCCAGACAGAACCGGCTTTCATCAGAAAACACAACAGATCTACACTCCGTCCTACAATGAGCTCTAGGTTGAAACCACTGACGTCGCAAACGCCAGTGGTTTGGAGTAAATGGAACGCACGCTACAGGGCATCTCGCTCGGAGCTGTCCTTCAAGTAACCGATTTGTAACAGTTCGTTGTGTCACTGTGGTGGCAACTGCAGCTCGAATTGCTGCCGCAGACGCGGTACGATGCGCCACGGCCATACGCTGTACACGGCGGTCTTCCCTCTCAGTAGAGCCACGTGGCAGGCCGGAACCCGGTTTTCTTGAGGCAGTACCTTCCCTTAACCACCGCTGTCAACAATCATGCACAGTGGCTACATTCCTGCCAAGTCGTTCTGCAATATTGCGGAAAGAAAATCCACCTTCTCGTAGCCCTATTACACGACCTCGTTCAAACTCCGTGAGCTGTTGATAATGGCTTCTTCGTCTTCTTAAAGGTATTCTTGACTAACATCAACACCCTACGTCGAATCTCAACGATAACTAACGCTCACGAACGTTACAGCGCGTATTTACAGCAAACCTGCTTTGCATGTTCCGAGGGGCGCCACTAGCCATACACGTATGCGTCGAGTGCGAAATTTGCATAGACGTCATCTTACAGATGTACTCTCACCGCCTACCAACTGTCGTTTATCTAACACAAACCCTTCTTGGTGTTAGGATTTTTTTCCGTCAGTGTATATCTAAAATACTCTTCGACATAAATGGAACCGAAAGATAAAATAATTTTTTCAATCGGATGTTTAGAAGCAAGTATATGGAACAAACCGTATTTTTAAATTCGATATCATCCACATTTACGCCCTCTAGCGGCGAAATTGTACACCATAAAAAACCCCGAAATAAAGGATCATCATTCGCACATTTCAAGCTTCCCAATGCAAAAAGAACTTTTCAAATCGGACTAATAGTTGCAGAGATATCGTGGGTACAGACGGACGGACAGCCTGGTAACATAAGCACGATCTTTTTTTTACAAAAGATGTGCTAAAAAGGATGTTAGCGACATTCGGATTTCTTTTCACGAGTTCTCCTGCAATCATGACCAGCTTAACTTTTCATTTTGATTGACAGAATGGCACTGAACAGTATATTTTTTTGTGGTAACAGAGGAAAAAATTCTAATAGAAACTCGGAAAAGTAATATTTTCTAAAAATATATAATTTGCTCGGACTATGCACATAGGTGAAAAGCTGGTAAATGTATAAATTAGCGTCCTAAATTATTTCATCGGAAAAATATTAGTACTTAGAAAAAGTGCGACGTACAGATTTTAGATTATGGAAATTAATGGCACATTCTGCAAAAATTTCGTGTTTTAAATGTCTTTTAAAGATTTTTTATCGTAATATTTACTTGTAAGTGCGATGCTGTTAAGAGACGCTGCAGTAGGCCTAACGCATCGCTACCGCGACGATGCCAAGCTTTGGTCCGTTGAAATATAGATTCGCTGCGGCGTGTAATTTACGCACGGATGACGACAAACGCAGCCAAGTACGTTCTTGCCAGGGCAGCGAAGCATCGTGTACTCATACGCTACAGAATATAGCTCGTTCATGTTTTGTCACTGTTTTGAAAGCAGATGTTGAGAAATGTTTCGTTCTTTCACACATGATTCCCTGATTCCAAATAAAAAGTATGAATATGCCTTTCTATATTGTATAGAAAACTGGGGAAGTATAACTTTCTGTTCTACTTTGAACGGCTTCCATTCGTAGCTGATTTCCTGTGCCACCGTACTTTTGGTTCTCCTGTAACTACTATCTTCACATGTCAGTTTCTATCTCACTGATACATATCTTTTGCAAATAAAAGAGGTTTTTTTCGGTTTTAACTGCCAACAACGTACAGGATACAACAAAATAAAGGGTGAATAGTCTGGACCTATTTTCTGTAGTATATCACTACAAGTGTTTGGTAAAAATGTCCTGATGAGCTTCTTTTTGGGGTTATTGACGAGATTTGTTAAAATTCTAAACTCAAAATTTTATTATAAACGCGCTGCGCCTTAAGAAGTAAGGATCTCGGTAAGAAGTATTATTCTGTTACTCGAGATTAATTACAGACCGACGACAAGTGGCGCCCTCTCACGTACTTTTCAGTCAACTGAGTGGGGACTTTTTCCCGTAGGAGAACCGCGATTGGACAGGTCATATCTTATGTACGAGGGTCTAGGTCGAGATCTACGTGACGTGTCCGATAGGGAGATATATAGAAGAAAATTTTCAGCGCTGCCTAACGTTTTGACCACTAGATGGCAGTAGACACCGCAACTAAAACTGCAAACAACGGGCATTAGCAAATCGTGGTGTTGCCAATGAATTCGTTCCTTAAAATTAAGTAAGCCTGCCCTTTTATCACAACTGAACTCATATAAATGACACACAACTCAAAATTGTGGTAAAATACGATTTAATTTTAGATCCTTATTATTCACGAAATCAAAGCGTTTTGTTTTAGTGATCAGTTAAGACTATGTAAACGTAAATATCTCGCTACGGAAACACAACGCTTTAATTCTTGGTAGCCTTTGCCTAAAAAGTTTGTAAGGTAGAGCTTAGCATAATTCGTGCAATATACAAATACACTGCTGTGCAAAAATTAAGGACGAAGAGGAGAAATTAGCATAACAGCGGAACGAGCAGGCAGAGCGAACCGAAAGACCAGTCAGAAGATAGACTAGGGTCCGGTGCGGTAGGTCATAGGCATATATGCAGCATGACGTAGGGTGGGGGGTGTTGGAAGGGTATAAAGCACACGGGCGGTGTACGCTCAACAATTCGGTGAAAGCTATTGCATGGTGTACATCGGTTTGAACGACGTCGAGTTGCTGCCACCGTGTGATATGGCCAACCAGCAATCGAGTAGACGACATCTGGATGACTTTACTCGAGGTTACGTTATTGGGAAGTTGGAAGAAGGTCGAAGTGTGCGTAGTGTGGCCAAGGAGTTTGGGATTGCTCACAGCATCGTTTCACGAGCTTGGAGAGCATTTCAAACGACACGAACAGCTGCCCGAGAGTTTAGCAGTGGTCGTCCACGAGCAACCACGGCGGCGGACGACCGGTATATTGTCCTACAGGCGAGAAGAGACAGACGGCAGACAGCGGGAGAAATCGCAAGGCACATGCAACAGACAACTGGACGTTCGTTATCGCGTTTTACCGCGGCCAGGAGGCTACACAAAGGTGGTCTATTTGCACGACGACCAGTACGATGCGTGCCATTAACGCCTGCTCATCGGAGACGGCGGTTTCTGTAGTGCCAGGAACACAAGAACTGGACACATCAGCAATGGGGTCGAGTTCTCTTTACGGATGAGAGCCGATTTAGTCTGACGAGCGATTCTGGACGTATACACACCTGGTGAGAGCAGGGAACACGCAATCATCCCTCCAACATCATCAAAAGGGACCGGTTTGGAGGTGGCGGAGTTCTCGTTTGGGGAGGTATCATGCTTGGTAGCCGTACTGAATTCCACATCTTCCAAGGAGGTTCAGTCACTGGTGTCCGCTGTTGTACCGAGGTTCTCCTGCCTCACGTGCGTCTGTTTAGAGGTGCTGTGGGTCTTGAGTTCCTATTCATGGACGACAACTCTACACCTCATCGTACAGTGGCTGTCGCAGAGTTGTTGGAGAGTGAAGACATTCAACGCATGGATTGGCCCGCAAGGTCCCCGTACCTAAATCCAAATGAACACGTGTGCGACCTTCTCGGGAGACGCTTGGCAGCACGTCACCAGCCGCCAGCAACGATTCCCCAGCTGCGATTGGCGCTACAAGAGGAATTGGCCGCCATGCCTCAACAGCTCCTTGACAACCTCGTCCTCAGCATGGACAGACGTTGTAAATCCTGCAACGCAGTCAGGGGTGATCATATCCCCTACTAAAGACTGGAATTTTTTTTGGCAGCTGCCTGTCACATTTTCAATAAAGTGCCTTTGTATCCTTTGGATTCCTTGTTTGGACGGTTTTGCTCACTTTTCCCATGTTCTTACATCTTGGGGATCTTATGGTATGATTTGAGTCAATGTGGAGCACTTCTGCACAACGTTTCATTCGAAAAACCGTCTCGTCCTTAATTTTTGCACGCCAGTGGGCGTGGCTTTGGTAAGATGTCAGTTCTTCTCGGATCATATTTTTTTGTTTTTGTTTTTGCGCATTGTTTGTGGGGCAGGTGCGTATTTATTTACTTATTTATTTATTTTTGGTTAATTTTTAAAATTTGAACTACCATTTGCTCCGCGTAGTGCTTACTATCGCTAGTGATTCGGCATTTCGGTGCTAGAGGTTTTAGAGCTACCGCGCTGTTCTAGGCGTTTTCATGTAACGTTGGAGTAGTGCTTTGTTTGACGCCGTGTATTTCAATTGTAAAGAGGTTTGTCTTTCTTTCTTAGCATGGCTTTGTCAACCCTAGGAAATTATTTCACTTCGTCCACATTGGATGTTTGCGCTGGCTGTTCGTTCACGCTTTTTGAGTTCGTCGAAACGGTTTCTTGTTCGTCAACCGCTGCAATTGCTTTTGCCCAGCGGCATGGTTATCCCACTATTTCCTAAGGAATTCGTAATAATTTTTCATTACGGAAAGACATATATATATATTACAAAGGGATGTAAGGTCAGGTGACGCGTAACATCACAGCCTCTCCTTGACAAATGTCAACCCCGCCTTCTCGTGGTACATCCTGTTCCCACTAAAGGGGCTCTGAAGACCGCCAATAGCGGCATAACTATACCACCGGGACTAGAGGATATGCTATTCCACACTCACCAACCCGCTTGGCCAGCGCGGTGAGTTATGGCCAAACCTCTCCAAAATGAATCCACAACTTAAATCTTGGCCCTCAGTCTCCGGCAGGTGGAATGTACCTGGCCAAGGCAGCGGCCAGCGCGACAAGAAGGCAGAGGGTGCTAACAATAATCGGAAGACCGGACTAGGTTGCCATCTGATGCTCACCTTGGCTACGTATAATGGACGCTCCCTATCTTCTGATTCAAGGCTCCTTGAATGGGAAGAACTACAAAGGATCAAGTGGGACATTGTTGGGCTAAGTGAGGTAAGAAAAAAGGAGAAGATCTCATTGAACTGAAAAGTAGACATCTCTTCTATTATCGTGGGACAGATACTGGCAGAACTAGTGGTGTTGGATTTATAATAAACAAGAAACTGAAGGATAAAGTTGTAGAAGTTGAAAGTTCCTCTGACAGAGCTGCACGACTCGTTATCCAACTCTCGAGAAGATACCAGGCTCAGATTATTCAAACTTATGCACCCACCACAAGTCATGCTGAAGAAGAAATTGAAAAATTTTATGAGGAAATTCGTGATCTAAATAATAAAGGTAAGCAGCACTTGAAGATAATTATGGGAGATTTCAATGCAAAAATAGGGCAACGGCAACAGAACGAAACTTCAATAGGTAAATTCGGTCACGGCAACAGAAACCAGCGTGAAAATTCTCTCGTAGAGTTTGCAGAAGCAGAAGAGTTTTTCACCATGAACTCCTTTTTCAAGAAAAAGTCACAAAGGAAATGGTCATGGAGGCATCCCAATGGATTGACAAGTGAAATTGATTTTATTATGTGTAACAAAAAAGTTGTCATGGAAGACTGCAGTGTGCTAAACAAGTTCAACACAGGTAGTGACCATAGAATGGTACGATGTAAGATGCATCTCAACGCTAAACTCGAGCGTGGAAAGCTCATAAAACAAACAAAGTGCATTGACATGACCAACCTCAAAAAGTATCATACTACATTCAAATTGGAACTGAGGAACAGATTCTCTGCTCTAGAAGGTCTAACGTCGGAAGAAGTGGACATCTCTGAAGTTAACAGAAAATTAACCAAAGCTCTTATGGAAACAGCAACAAAAATAGCTGGTACTAAGAACAAGTTGCATACTAATAAAGTATCAGAAAAAACCAAAATGTTGATGCAAAAAAGAAGAGAGATGAGGACAACTAAAGGAGATGTGACTTCCAAAGTGGAATATATAGAGCTATGCAAGACGGTATGTAAAAGTATCACTGAAGATGTAAGGAAATTCAACTGTGAACTAGTGAGGAAAGCAATTGAAAACAACCAAAGCCTAAAGAGAGCAGAGGGACATCTGAGTAAGGGAAGAAAACAGATTATGGCTCTGAGAAAAGAAGATGGTTCTGTAACAAGAAATAGAGGTGAAATTGTGACAAGAGTGAAAGATTTCTACTCAAAACTATATGAAAGGGATGATACATGTATTCCAGAAATTGCAAAAGGTACCAGAGTTATTCCAGTTTTCTCAGCAGAAGTTGCATATTCAATCAAGAACATGAAGCGGGGAAAAACAGCAGGAGAAGATGGAATTACTGTAGACATCATACAAGAAGCAAGTGGAGAAATTGAAACAATACTCGCCCAAGTTTTCACTCGATGCCTTAATGAAGGGAAGATTCCTGAGGAGTGGAACAACGCTACAATGATCTTGCTACATAAAAAAAGGTGACATTGAAGATCTCAGGAATTACAGACCTATCAGCCTCCTATCAGTGGTTTATAAAATCTTCACTAATATTCTTTCACACCGCTTGAAGGCGACCCTGGACATGGCGCAACCGAGAGAACAAGCTGGATTCAGGAGTGGCTACAGCACAATAGATCATATCCACGTACTGAGAGAACTAATTGAAAGAGCGAGGGAATATGAACTTTTATTCTGCATGGCTTTTATCGATTATGTAAAGGCCTTTGATTCGGTGAAACCCTCAGCAGTTACAATGGCATTGAAATCCTGCGCTTTTGAAGATGCATACATTAATATTATTAATAACATCTATGAAAATGCATGTGCAAAGATTCGGCTATTTGAGAATACAGCAGCCATAAAAATTGGAAAGGGAGTAAGACAAGGTGACACTATATCTCACAAACTCTTTAATGCCACATTGGAAAATTTCTTCCAATCACTGAACTGGGAAAACAAAGGGATAAAGATTAATGGAGATTATCTAACTCACCTTCGTTTTGCTGATGACGTAGTCAGTTTTGCAACTACCCCATCAGATCTGCAGAGTATGATCCAGGAACTTGCTGACAAGAGTAAAGAAGTGGGATTAAAAATGAACTTTCAGAAGACAAAAGTGATGTACAATGCTTTTACACAAAATGAAGATTTATCGATTGATGGGGAAAAGCTGGAGATATCCGATACCTACCTTTATCTTGGACAGCAGAAATCAAGTGAGGGTCACATTGATGAAGAAATTAATCGGCGTATAAAACTTGCCTGGAGAGCTTTTGGAAGAAACAGTATAATTTTCAAGAGCAATATGCCATTATGTCTTAAACGAAAAATGTTTGATCAATGCATCCTTCCAGTGCTTACATATGGTGCAGAGACGTGGAATTTAACTAAAAGAGAGATACAAAGACTACAGACAACTCAAAAAGCATGGAGAGATGCATGCTTGGTGCAACCAGGAGAGATAAGAAGAGAAACTCGTGGATCAGAAAGGTGACAAGAGTGGAAGACATCCATGATCAGTGTAAAATGCCTGGAATGGTAATGGGCTGGACATACTGCTAGAAGAACAGACCATCGATGAACAGCCGAAATTTTAGACTGGATTCCAAGAGACAGGAAAAGACCCAGAAGAAGACCACATGTGAGATGGGTGGATGAAATTCGAAAGTATGCGGGCGTAACATGGAGGAGACTGGCACAAGAGAGACCGTTGTGGAAGAAACTTGGGGAGACCTTCGTCCAGCAGTGGATTGGTAATGGTTGACAATGATGATGATGATGATGATAATATTACAAAACGTTTGTATGTCTATAAAAATGTTTATATTTATTTAAATGTATGCATTTTAATAAACAAAGACATCCGCATATAAAAGAAAATCGCAAACAACGCTGCACATGTAGCCTCAGCGGAATTTTTTAAAGTTCTTAAAAATATATATATATATATATACCTCAGTCCCACATAATGACTTCACTTTCAGGTTCTGTATTCCATATAACGTGGAAAAAGTCTACAAAACGTAGGTCCGAGGTAAAATGAAGAATTACCCGTAGCTTTGTATTTATTATTTCCCATTTCCTTTTCACAGGACCCAGATCGTTGCTCTTGATATTCGTCGCGAAAACAAACAAACAAACAAACAAACGAGCTAACTAGTAAGCCATCACCTGGACTTCTGAATCAGAACGCTTTCAAGTAGTTCCCGATTTCGACTGCCCGCTTTGTTTACCTAGAACCGAATCATCCCCAACGTGAAATAAAGTAGTTCACCATAAATTTTATGCCGATTTTTTTAATTTCACTATAATAGACACCTTAATGAGTATTTTTATTTATAAATATATTTTACGTAGGAAATATTGTACCAATTGCTACGGTAGTCAGCCGAAGATTTGGGGGCAGCTATTACATGAGGTGCAGACAATGGCCTTTTGAAAAGGAAAATCATGTTCACTAGGGCTTGAGTGGAAAAAATAAACGTTAGACACACTAATTTCGTGTTATTAAACCACACGAAAAATGCGTTGTATTATGATTCTTTATGGAATTATGACGTATAAATTTGTTTTATGAAATAAATATATTATTGTTTTCCATAATAAAATACATGCCCATAATTATTTCCATTACGATAATATTTATTTCGATGAAAATAGCTATAAAAATTCCGTATCGTATCGTGAACTACATTCTTTCACGTTCTATGTGATCCAGTTCTATGTAAACAAAGCGGAACGATACACTTGAAATCGGGAACTACTTGAAAGCGTTCTGATTCAGAAGTCCAGCCCACAAAGATATTGCTCTGCCTCTGGAATTTTTTGTATAAGACTAGCACGAAGGAGCACACTGAGTCATTTTTTTATCTTCTGAAAACCATTTATGACAAAATTTAAGTAAAATATTTCAAAACAAAGGGACACTAGGTACAACACTAGCTGCTCCAAATACTTTTCTAATAGTTACCGCCAAAAGAAATAATTGCATTTGTTATACTAGGCTACTAACTTACCTAGTGACATTTTTAGGTAACGTCCATGCTGGACGGCGGTGAAGCGCTTCTGCTCAAGGAACAGGTCTCATCCATTTTATGGATCTCGCCCCCAGTCATCTAAGCGAGCAAAGGTAGCGGATCGCTAACACACCTTCCCGAAAGCATACAGCCAGACAGGTGGATTTCCTGATCTTAATGCTTTCAAATAGTTCCATGTATCACTCCGCCTTGTGTAATTAGCCCGCCCACACCCATCCTTACAAGGCGACGAAATTAGCTCCGCATGCATTCCATGCGGTGAATTTGTTAGAATAATAATAGTTGATTTCAAATGCTCTAATAACACGGATTTTTAATGCGAAAAAAATGTATTTCTTTTACGGAGGAAATACACAGAGTGCCAAAAGTCATGGGATATGTACTTAGTAGCGTGTGGACCTCTTCTAGCACGGCGAAGTGCAGCAATCCGACATGGCATCGATTTAACAAGCGGCCGGAAAATTTTTGGAGAGATGTTGACTGAGCCATACCGTCTGAATAGCAGCCCACAGTTCTCTGGCATTTGTAGGTACAGAATTTGGGTGCGAATGGACCTTTCCACAACGTCCCATAACTGCTCTATTGGATAATGTTGGGAGAACGTGGTGGCCACACCATCCGTTGGAACTCTCCAGAATGCTTCTCGAACCAATTCTGGACAACTTGAGCCCGATGACATGGTGCATTGTCCGCCTGAAAATTCCCATCGTTGTTGGGATACAAGAAGTCCACGAAAGGCTGCAAATATTCACACAGCAGAGCAACAAAGTGATTACCGGTTAATGACGTGTTTATGAGGACCCAAACCGTGCCACGTAAAGACATCCCACACTTGCATGGAACCACCACCAACTTGCATAGTGTCTTGTTGACAGCTTGGGTCCATGGCCTCATGGAGTCTGCGCTACATCCGAACCCTACCATAATCTCGTAACAAATGGTAGCGTGAGTCATCGGACCACGCCACATTTTGTCAGTCTTCCAGGGTCCAATTACTGTGTTCACGAGCCAAGGTGAGGCGCTGTATTCCATGTCGTGGTGTTAACAAAGGCACTATGGTTGGTCTTCTTCTCCCATACCCCATTGAGCTAAATTATGTTACACTGACCTGACGGATATGTCTTTGGTACCTCCTGCATTGAATGTGGATGATATTTGAGCCAGTGTCGCTTGTCTTTTAGTACGGACAATCCTGGTCAGACGCCGCTGGTCACGGTCATTCAGCACCCGTGGTCGGACACTGCGATGTCTACAGAGGGTGAGAATGCCTACCATGAGGTATTCTCGGTACACACGGGACACCGTAGATCGAGGAATGATGAATGTTTCCACAACTTCGGAAATCCCATCCGTCTGGCTCTCATTACCATGCTTCGTTCATAGTCCGATAACTCACATCTTCTTAGCTTCAGTTGCTTGAAAATTCATTGTCTTGGGTGTGGTAAATGTAGCGTACTCCAAATTTAAACCTTTAACCAACAGGAACGAAATCATTGGAGGTTATCAAAATTTTCTGAAGGATATATTCGCTGTGTAAGAACTGGGCCAAACACAGCTGGAACGAGTGAACCTGAGCATCATAAAGCGTTGCTTTCGCCTTAGCTTTGTTATTCAATGTGGTCATTTAGGGGATGATTAATACTATTCCTTTCTGCCTAATTACCTGATAAAAGAAGAATAACAATGGTGTGGACCCTAAGAAAGAAGAGATAAGATGTTTGAGTAACTTGTTTTGCTACCCATTGCATGGCACGATGTCCGTGTCAGAAGGACTACACCTTCTCCGTTGTGCCTTGGGCCTGGAGCAGAAAATAAAGGACTTGAAGGAAACGCTGGTCACGGATGATAGGTTTATGGTCGGTACTGCAGAGATAAGAGAAAAATGAATTATTTACTCGTACTTTTCCTTTAAATACGGGTTTTATATGAAAGTTTCTAATCCGAGAGAGCAGAAAATTTTAAGTACTATTTAGTTCAGATATGTCGGCCGCTTAAAGGGCTAATCGGGAAGATGGGTTTGATTCCCTTTCCAGAGCGAAGTAAGTTTCACTGTTCCTGAAGGATGGATATACGGGAAACAGTAAAATATTGCCGACCATGATGCATATCAGTTCAAAAAGTATTTAAATTCAGAATTTGTTTTCTGGAATTCGGCAGCAGCAATTGTAAATCGGAAAATTGTCACAACGAACGGTCTGCCGCGGTGGCATGGTGGTTTAAGCGCTGACTTCTGACCATTCGTTTAAGAAGATGGGTAAAGGCTCGAGTCCTGGATGAGGAATGGAGTGGTGTCTTTGTCTTACGACATTAGCTGTCTCCTTCTCTTAAACCAATGACCCTAAATTAGGCGTTGGTCAAAGAGAAGGAGACCGACTGCTTATTGCCCTACGAATTGGTCATTGTGGTCGTTAAGGCGAGAAAAAATAATAATAATGAAGGAACGGTCTCGCCGATATTGCTGGTGTAAGTTGATTCTACTGTGCAAGATATCTTTTTCCTGTCCTAAAATTGGAATTTTGAGAGCTCATCCGTAAATAAGGCAGATGACTCATTTAAATACATTTGAAATTCGTCAGCTGCATCACTGTGTGGAATTACGAAGAACTGACAAACGTTGTACGAGGCGGTAGGCGCAGTGGTCTAAGTGATGGCTTCTTACCATTCGTCTGAGATGGGTTCGGGTTCGAATCTCGGGAAAGCATAGATATTGTATTTGTATTACGGCACTGATCCCTTCCTTCCCTGTAACAAATGGCCCTAAATTAGGGATGGGTGACTGCTTACATGCGAACCTCTTTGTCTCTGATATGCTGCTTGGCTATGAGAAACGTTAGATCACAATTTGTTAATTTTCGTATCATACTTTTCAGTAAGTATCTGTTTCTATTTCTGGATATTTTATCGATTGCGGAAATTCCGTTGAAATTTTTCCTAGCCGTTCCATTGCTATGAATAACTTTGATAACTTTTATTCGTGTCTGAAAGGACGCGAATTGTCGTTTTCCGGTACAGTATTTATTTCTCACAGGTGAAATTTTAGTCATCGTCATTTATTGGAAAATTTTCACATTATTTTTTTTACGTAGTTCAATATTTATATGTTCTGTTTTGTAGCAGTGCACAGCCCACCTGCCAGAACGATCCTGAAGACATTTGGGAACCCCCGGACCCAGTCACTATGCTGAGTACATTATCCACTAACAAAGAGATGCGAGAATCAGGAATGTTTTGCGACGTTAACGTAACGTTAGAGCGCGTGATAAATCTTTTGCCGTTCACAGCGCAATCCTTGCACCTGGAATTCTATATTTCAAACCTTTATTGCAAACACCCTGCAGAGACAACCAAATGGTGGAAATAAACTTAGATCACGTTGAGCCATGTGCGCTTCAGGCCTTGATTTGTTTTGTCTACACTGGAAAATTGTGTATTACAACTGAAAACGTGAAATGTCTACTTGATGCGGCTTCGCTGTTACAGGTGAAGAGAGTTATACAACACTGTTTCCGTTTCATGATAAAGAAACTGAATGTTGAAATGTTTTGACAGTTCTAGCCCGTGCGGAAGAGAACCAGTATTTAGAAGAATCTGAAAAATGCATTAATTACGTCGTGGAAAATTTTGAGGATGTATCCTCCTCAGAGGCATTCTTGAGGTTGTCGTTCCTCACCTTGAAAGATTTAATATCAGAAGACAGTCTTTTTGTGATGAAAGAAAATACAGTTTTCGAAGCAGTTATAAGATCGGTAAAAACAGCAAACGCAGAAAGAGTTCTCTATTTGCCTGAACTGTTAAACCTAGTGCGATTGCCGCTTTTGTCCAAAGAATATTTGGCTGCGTGTGTATTGACGAATGCCCTCATCTTTTCTATGGATGCTTGCGCGAATGTATTAGACGAGCTTCAGAGACACCAGCTGTGGCACCTGAACGCTTTAAAGCCAAAGAGAGATACTGTAGGTCTAAGGAGCACCTTAAACATACAAAGGCAAAAGGTTAGACAATGTGTTCGCTTCTCGCCTTAGAACGAATTTACGCTCAGTTACTATGACTCTATTCACGAGAACATCTGGATTGAATTCGCAGGTTCGCAAGATGTCAGTGCAGCTAATGACTTCCGTTCTGCTTTTTATTTCGTATGCACTGAGGAAAGCATTAATGTCATCGGGAGGGAAAGCATCTACGTTTTTTACGCTTTCCAACCGTAGGTTGAAGAAGCGTATATGCTCCAGCTTTTTCCGTCCGTCTGTCGGCACGATAACTCACGTAAAAATGGTTCGATTTCAATGAAATTTTAGTATGTGGTAGGGGACCACCTGGGGACGAACCCTATTGAAAATGGGTCACGTGGAGTGAAAGGTCAGGACATATGAGCGGGATGCATTCCATTGCCCTTATGCGTCATAAGGTGCGTAAAAATGGTTCGATTTCGATGAAATTTTAGTATGTGGTAGGGGACCACCTAGGGACGAACCCTATTGAAAATGGGTGATGTGGAGTGAAAGGTCAGGACATATAAGCGGGATGCATTCCATTGCCCTTATGCGTCATAAGGTGCGTAAAAATAATTCGATTTCGTTGAAATTTTAGTATGTGGTAGCGGACCACCTGGAGAGGAACCCTACTGAAAATGATACCAATATAGTCACAGGACAGGACATAGGATCGGGATCCATCCCATCGCCCTTATCCCACACTATTAAGGTGGACGTCAAGTAATTTTGCTTCCTATATTTCCAATGGAATACCTTTAGTATACATTTCCTACACAATTAGTGTGTTCCCAACGATGGAAATTTGAACATCGATTAAAATAACTTCATACTATAACTTGCAATACTTAACATTTTCTAAAACATAACCATAATTATATTAAAAAACAATAGCGTTTCCTTTGGTGGTGTTGAAACCAGAAAAAAGATGGCGCGACCTGTGCTATGATGACGTCAGTGGACAAATAAATGTTGGATTGCATAATTACGGTTATGGTTTAGAAAATATTAAGTATTCCAAGTTATGAAATCAAGCTATTTTAATCGATGTTCAAATTTTCATTCTTGGGAACGCATTAATTGTGAAGAAAATGTGTACAGAAGTCTTTCCATTGGAAGTATAGGAAGCAAAATTATTTGACGTTCACCTTAAAGTAGCAATTCTTGTATGTACGTATGTACATTTTATTTTGAAAACGGCTCCAAGAATTTTGATGAAAGTCGTTAACCTACAGTTTTCTGGTACTAGAAATCGATTTTGCTTGATCTCGACTTTAGGAGAATTCGTTTAGTGGGTTAAATAACCACCTCGAATTATAACGTTTTTAATGCCATGGCGTCGTTCCATTAATGTTACCAATGCTTAGAAATCTTATGACGTCACAATCTCGTGTTTGAGAATGTTGGCGCGCGGTCACATCATCTGTCTCATTACGTCACGCGGTGTGTGAGAATCCTATTAAAGTTTTATGACGTCACACTTTTCCGAGCAGATGGTCCCGATTCCCATCTGCCTCATTACGTCACGCGTTGTGTGCGTATGTCCGTCCGCACGATAACTCGCGTAACAATCGTTCAATTTCGATGAAATTTTAGTATATGGTAGGGGATCACCTGGGAAGGAACCCTGTTTAAAGTGAACGGAATGGGGTCAAAGGTCAGTACATAGGAGCGGGATCCATTCCACTGCTGTTATGCGTCATAACTAACGTAAAAAATGTTCGATTTCGATGAAACTTTAGTATGTGGTAGGGGGACCACCTGGCAACAGACCCTATTAAAATGGGCTAAATGGGGTCAAAGGTCAGGACATAGGAGCGGAATCACTTCCATCTCCATTATGCGTCATATCTTACGTAAACATGCTTCGATTTGGATGAAATGTTACTATGTTGTACGGGCTTGCCTGGGGACGAATTCTATTGAGAATGGGCGAAATGGGGTCAAAGGTTAGGACACAGGAGCGGGATCTATTCCATAGCCCTTGTGCATCATTACTTACGTAAAAATGCTTCGATTGCGACAAAACTTTATCGTGTTATTTCGGAGGCATACCGAACCGGTTCTGTTGAATATAATCGAAATGGGATCAAAGGTCAGAGCACAGGACCGAGATTCATTCCAAGAGAGATAACTTGAGTAATGATTTCTGGTATGTTGGAAAGCGTATCATAATCAATGCATTGCATGATTTTACTAACTTGTTTCCTTTAAACATCTTGAATGCACCATAGTTAAGGTGGGATTTCATGTTCCGGAAGCTGCCATGGTTTGTGTTCATCATGATGTGATATACTTTATAGGGGGCACATCTGTCGGAGATTATATACACACTTTATGCCCTGATTAGTGGAGTTTTCATCGTCAGGGAAGACTGTTAATGAAACGCGAAGAAACTGACACTGTTGCGTTATGTAACTTCATTTAAGTCACTGGTGGGTTTCCTTTGGAAAATATCCCGGATTCTTTTAATGTTGGAAATGGTGATTACAACCATGGAGGTAAAACTCTTGCATTTGTTGAACGATATTACCCAAAGTCACAGATTGCTGCTGTGATTTCTCCAATGCTGCAAAGCAGAACGAATCATCATGTGCAGCACTTCAAGGAATGAATTACGCATGTGGTGGACAATCTGACTCATTTGGTCAGTTTATGCTCTCCACTGAAGTTTACAACCCTTGGTCAGATCAGTGAAGTTTCGTAGCTCCAATGAAGTCTGTCATCAGTTGCATTCTATTAATACCGTCTTCAAGAAAACTTCATACTTTCAGTGCGAGTGGCAAGAATGATGAACAACTTTGTTTGGAAATTTATAACTCTTTTATCAATGAATGGTCATCCGAAAAAGTGCCCTCACCAGAAACTAGAGTATATTCCGTTGTGTTGAGAACAAATACAACCTTAACTCTACTATAGTAACAATTTCTGAATAACGTGCTGTCACTTCTAATAAAATTCTCTATGATCCAAAAGCATGTTGCCCGTTATTTAATGAAATGCGTCGTTAAATCTAAGGAAATCGGGCTTTGCTCGAAAAAGTCTTTCCATCCAATGTGCTTGATAACTCAACATGTTCAAGTTGTGACTTATTCTTGCCAAAATATTTCTGCATTTATTAGAATGCAAGAGGGTGCTTTTATACAGTTTTTTTTTTCATATGTAGAGGATTTTAGGAAGGGGGTGTCTGACCCCAGGTCTTAAACAACCCTTAGAAATAGGAAGCTAGAAGATTTGGGCTAGAGTGCCCGATAGGAAAGTGACACGGAAGCGAGGTAGAAAGGGGGAAGAAGACGCCCTTATTTATTTCCGGGGGCCAGTACCCGGGGTCCGACGGCTTAACGTGCCCATCCGACGCACGGCGGATATTTAGTGGATCGAGCGTTCGTACCTGCTTGGGGTCGAACCTGGGGTCTTCTCCATGGCAGTCACGAACGTTGTCCACTAGGCAACCCGCGGCCCTTTTATACAGTTTCGGCATTCTGAAAACATGAGATAGTTTTGAATTCGAATACTATAGTGCCCTCTTTATGGATCAATCAGTCTTTATGAATCGAAAGGATGTGGATAAAAATATTTAATAAGGAATAAACAAAGATGAAAAATGACATGAATTTGGGCTTCTTGTAAACCTCTAAAGTGTGTAAATAAGCATGAATTTGGGCTTCTTGTAAACCTCTAAAGTGTGTTCCAGTGACCCCAGCACGCACACAAAAATGAAAAGGATACAATGCTCTTCACTCCATGTAGAATATTCATAACACCATCGATAGCGAGCTGTTTTGCGTGCTGGGGTCAATGGAACACACTTTACAGGTTTTCGGGCAAATATTCAGAAATGAGTCAGACTCTTTGACACGGTTTGATTGTGAACTTTTTTTTGTAATTGGCGGTTTAACGACCACCGTGAGCAACTCAATGGGCTACAAGCAGTAGCCCGTCCCTAATTTAGGGTCACTGGTTCCAGGGAAAGGAGAGAGCCAGTGCCGTAAGACAAACACAACATCCATGCCTCAACGGGATTCGAACCCGGGCCCCTCTTGAACGAATGATCAGAGGACATCGCTTAGACCACTGCTTTCACTTTATTGAACAAATTAAGCAAGTACATAAGGCCTGGATTTACAGCGCCAAACAGAAAAAAAAATGAAATGACAACATGTATACAGCGAGGATGATATATGTACAAATGAAAAATGTACTATTTACAGTGAGAACAAATTCATATTCGAGGGATTGTTTCACATACTTAAGTGGATACAACAAAGAGAAACAGGTGAAACAGTATAGGCAGACACTTCGTAAAATGAGACAATATGTGCAGTACCATGAAATATAGTGCAATCGAGACAATAAGTATATCCGTGACACACGGCAGACAAGGTAAAGGCATATTGTGATAAGTGCAAGTGAAACAGATGTGTATCAGATGAGCAAAATAGTAATGTATGTACAACAGGCGCATAGGCAGTGTCATATAAATACAAAGAATAACATCAATAGAGAGCAAATGCGGTAACATAAGGTATAATACCTTGCGACAAAAGCAATAGATGACACTATAACTGATTCGCAATGTACATGCACAGGTTGATGAACAACATAGAAAGGTATACGAAGACATCACTATATACAGCTATTGTGGACGAGCAACAATTATAACAGGTCATGGTACAACATGATATGCGTATAAGTGCAAACAGAAATGAGGCTATGCACAACAGGAAAAATATACAATCAACAAGTTACGCAAGAACACGAACGTGACAAGGAACACAAGTACTAGTGCAAACAGAATAGTGAAGCAAAATACTAGAACAACCAAAGAGTTAAAATATGTTGAAAAAGATAAAAACCCATACATTGTGCAAACTAATGAAATAATCAAAAACATGAGCTCTACTGTTAGAGCAAAAAATACAACACAATTTGAGTGAAGAAAAGTCTTATATGCAAATTGTAGGTTGTGCTAAAGAGAAGGACAATAAGTACTGTAATTAAGTCCAAGGAGTGACTTGCAGGTGTGATGGATGCGGGACTAAGCAACACAATTGCAGCCCAATACCCAACCAGTCACGAGGTTAGTCGAAACCGGGGCGGCCTTTGTGAACTTACCAGCAGTTATTTAGCGAGATCTTTCAGCCGTTACAACAAGACAACAATCTTGTGATTTAGTAGTTCTGTGTGGCAGACCACTATTTAACCTTCTGGTAGCTATTCTATGTTCAGAAAATTGCTTCCAGATCCTAATACTAAGCGCTGGGCAATTCCGAACTCCTTCGCTACGCCTCTCGTTATCCGCCCTTCCTCCAGTTTACCAACAATTCTCCCACGGGTAAAATCATGCAGATGGGTTGTTTTAGATGTACTGCAAATCGCCATAAAACCAAAGAAGGTAGATCCACACTTCAACACCATCAGAACAAATTACTTCTTCCCGCTCACGCTTCAGATTTTATCGCCGATCAGCAGAACATAGCGGCCACGTGACTCCTGAAAATTTGCATATGACCAAACACTCTCACACAGCTACATGTTTTGATGACGTCAGAATGTTTCGACCTTAACCTAAGACTTACGAGTCCGAAACTTAGCTATTTGTCATTCATCTTTAATTTTTAAGATGAGTGTGTATCTTTTACTTTGGGCTAGCTGAGATGACTGTAATTGATTACGGATTTGTAACGACCACCATGAGGAGCGAACGCCGTGAGTAAATCTTAGGGATATAAAGTCTCCGATCCTTCTCCGGTTCCAGGAAGCGCCACTGGGTGAGAGAACCATATTCTTTCAAAAGCAATTTGGTGATTTTAAAAGTTTAACTGTTTATACAAAAAAGGAGTTCCAACAAAAATCTGCCAGCACCTGCTGACTAGTGGTTTGCAAAAAAAGTGATAGGAATATTTTATCACGTATCGTTAGGTATAAGAAATCAAGTGATAATTTTGAAGAATGCGCTGTCGCTTCTTTAAATGAATGAACGAAATATTTGGACTTTTTAAAAATTCAGTGTAGAATAAACCAAACGTAACGTAAAAAAGTTAATTTAAATTATTAAATTTCATTATAGCGGTGTCAGTAAAAGTGCCAGCGAAAGCTGTCTGCACTAAGAATGGAATAACAGAGCGTAGTGAGCTCATGATATCTCAAGCAATACCGTTGTACAAAGCGTAAAATAAATCCCAGTAATTTTGAAAAAAAAAATTAAAAAAAAAATATAGTGAAACTACCATACATTGGGAGAAGGGGAAGCCAGGGAAGTCAGACGACCCTGAAGATGAACATGTTAAAGTCCACCAGGATCTTGGGCTTATTGTTGTCAACAGTAGTAATAATGGAAAACTACAACCAGTGGTGGAAACGGGACTTTTTCGCTGCCGGAACGCAACGTACAACTTGTAGTGTTGCCGCCAAAAACCCGTCAAAATGACGTCGCAACGTTTTGTCTATTTCTGACTCCATAGTCAGAATTCGTCAAAAAGGCTTAACGCAGTTTCGATGGGTTTTGGCGACAATACTACAACGGTACAAGTGAATGCATTAAAAATTTAATATTCGCAAACACATTTGCTGTACACATAAAACCATATAAGGAATATTCATTATTAAACTTTAAAATGAAATAGTCACATTTAGCTAAAGTCAGAGCTGTTTTCTTTATTCAAAAGTGCGTTTCTTATGAGAAAGATCACGCGAATGTGTGCCGGTGCAATTAAAGGTATCACCCTTTTTGGAGGTGTCCTCAAATAACAAACATCGGAGAAAAAACGTCAGCTCGTATTTGAGACAGAGATATATAAGTAACTACTGCTGTATATGAAGTGGCAAAGTAAAGAAATTCGGCTTTGTCTGAAATATCCATTTATTTCGCTACAATATCTATTATAACTTCGATTTGAAAAAAAATTCATTTCCTAAAATAATCTCCAAAGTTTTTGTTTCAACAAGTCTTCTGGCATCTTTTCTTCACGTTCTCTGCAAGCCAAAAAATCTGCATTTCTCCTTCCGTCACTCAACCATTTCTGTACGCACGGCTCGGGATTGAAGATCTTTGAAGGAGGTCCGTTTATTTTTATGAACATGAGGTTGCTGACGTGTGTAACGTTTAAAGCGTTTCTTAAATCAGTTATTATCAAATTCATGGTGCTAAAACCTCTTTCACACTCAGCTGTTGATATAGCAACCGCAGCAACAGATTTTAATAAGACTTAAATGATGTGAAACTTTTTTGGTTTCCTTGAAATGTCTGAACTCTTCAATGATTTTCCTTTCTTTCTCCAATCCGAATATTCGGCATAAACCTAGAACCTCTCCTTCTCCATATAAAATATCTATGTCGCTCGGCCAAAAAGACGGATACAAAACCTGAAGTTGTTTTACAATGTCCTCGCTGCTGAATAATCTGGCAGATAAACTGTTGGCAACACTCCGTAAAAACTGAACACGGTTTATTTTCCCGTCAGATTTATATCTCCTTGAATGTAAGTCTACCCCTTTGAACACCATATTTTTTACGGCATCTGATGCTACTAAATAAAACTCGTCAAAACCACCATCAGCTAAACCTTGGAAAACTTTCACTGTAAGGGAAATATGCGAATGTGCTTCTGGTAACGATACAGAATTTCCTTGAAGACGCAGTGACAATGAACTAAGTTCCTTTAAGGCGGGTTTCATTAGTGACAAATTTTCCAGGAAGCATGAGCTCGTAAGTCTTTTCAGTAAGCCAGAAAACATGTTTCTTTCTTTACTATACCTTGAAGTATCAGCAGATGCAGCTTTAAAATGCAAAGCCAAGGCTGGAAACATATTCCAGACAGCAGATACTGTTCGCTCACTAGATGCGACCCGTCTTGTTCCAAGAACTCGCCCGATTGAAGAAAACAGAACTGCAATTTCTTCAGCTCAGTGATGCAACTCGCGAGCGTTCTTTGGTGAAGCGTGATACAAAGAGTATAATTTATCGAAAAACGATTTAAAACTCTGTATGCCGTAAACCTCTTTAATTACGTCCACAACAGCAAGTTCTAACTTATGATTTGCACAGTGCCATATAATAAGTTCGGGAATTTTTTTAAGCTGTTGAGTCACACCAGATATGGAACCTGCGAAGTTTGCAGCACCGTCGGAAGTGAAAGATATTAGATTATTTTTAATAAGCTCTATTGGAAAGTACTTCACCAAGCAGTTCATAATTGATTCAGTTATTGCTGTTGCTTTCAAATCGTGTAATACAACCAAGTCAAAAAATAGAGTTTGGGCATTTATATCATCCGGATCTATGGACATTCTTATGCGGATTATGAGTACTGAGAGTCGGCTTACAGTTGTACACTCATTAACCAAGATACCGAATTTCATATTTTGGGAGACGATTTCTTCACAGAGCTTTTTACGCATGTCATTACCTATAGAATCGCAAATATCCGTACATGTCTTCCTAGACTGCAATATCCTCCCCATCTCAGTGCCGTTTTTCTTTTGAAGATCAGTCAAACCAGGAAAATCGGCAAAAGGTCTATTGTTCTTCGCAATGAAATATGCGGTATATGTACAAGGCAAGCTGTCTATACATGCAATAAAAGCAAACCACGTCTTTAATAAGCAAATTAAAATCAATTTATTTACAAATTAAAAGCGGGTTAAAAGCAGACTAGCGCTTTCGGGGATCTCCCGTCCCCATCTACTGGTCAAAGCGCCACGGGATCCAACAGAGTCAACCCTTATATACTAGATAACACGACCCATCATGTACCACGTCACCAACAGACCGTGGTGTCACAGTATAAGCACAAATTATAAAATTTCAATCCCAATTCAATAAAACATAAATATAAGAATACAAAATATTTACAAAATGTACTGGTTCCGATGTTTCAAAATTCCTCATGTGTCAAAGTCTCTTGTGGAGCAACCATTTTTTGCCAAGGTCTTGGTACAAATGTGGGTAGATCTAAATTACAACAGTTGTCTCCGTATGCAATAATATATAAACTTTCTGAAAAGAAAACAGTACTTTTGTTGACATTGGAGTTCAAGATTTTAACATTCTCCCAAACAGGGGTGTAAATACGCTGTTTAACTGCCATAGTAAAGGCAGTATTAATAGTTCCTGTCCGGAGGGTGTACTTGTGTTCACCCAACCGGGTATTCAGAGTCCTAATTGTAGAACCTATATAAAATTTGTCAATAACACCCGAATCCTCATCAAGTGTCTGTCCACTTTATTTTTATTTATTTTTTTAACAATATTTTCAAAGACGCCTTCAGAACATTTTGCGTTCATTTTAGAAGCTTCTTTATGAGCGTGACTTTCTCTGTGCTCCTTTATTTTTTTCCTTAGAGCCGTATTTTGCTTCTTCTTATCGTCAGCCGTAGATCTAACTTTGCAATCTATCCACTCCTTAGAAAGCCTTGCACCAGTTAAAAATTCTGAAAAGTTCATATTCCCGGCGGTTTTACTGACGGCCCATCCTAAACACCCGTTTTTTAAAACAAGCCAAAAGTACTCTTTCAAAAAATACTTACTTTGATCCTCCTCAGTCCAACACTCGGGTTTACCATTTGTTGAGCTTTGCCGAGATTCAGATTCTTCTAATGAACTTCCTGATGCAGTGATTTCCTTTGAATGTTGTATTTTCGGCGATTTTCTTGGTGATCCTTCACACGGAGTCCGAGCTTGAACAAGGGGGCGGAGGGGGGGGTTCCAAATTCCCGAGTTCTGTTCTTTTCCTTTTGACTCATCTTTTTTCCCAAATAAATCTGTTAGTGTTCTTTTTATTATTTTCAGTTGTTTTCTTTTCTCACACAAGAGCAAATTAAAACTTACAACAACGACTACAATATCAGTCAGTCACGTCCTACCACGACAGGAGCTGGAGTTGAAGTGACAGCATGTGTAGGATGTAGTAATTAAGCTCGTTGCCAGGTTACAGGGACTGCGAAGTCATTGTATGCCAAGAGCGGAGAGAGGTTGCAAGGTCATCGAGCAATGAGCTTCTGACATGACCTTCGTTCTCACGCAAACACTTCGCACTCATCGTGGAATTAAGCGGCGTTGCAGTCGTCACCATGGCGAGAAATCACGAAGGAAGACGCCAGACGGCGAAGAGAAAATATTTTGAGAACTATAGCTACAACTCCGGTAGTGCCTACACAAATGGCGAGTGAGCTTTATTAGAGGAAAATAAAAAAATGAAAAATTTGAAACGACGAACAATTAATACAAGATGGTGTCATTAATTGAAATATATAATGCATTAGGAAATGTTTTATGGAAATTAAATGCTCCCTTTTTCTTTTGGTATCGATAACGGAACGCCGGAACGCCGGAACGCAGGGTTTTGCTTCCGGAATGCGGGGTTTCGCTCCCGGATCGGCGTTCCGGTTCGTTTCGGCCCATTTTTACCACTGACTACAACTACTGAAGAGAAAGCAGATGACAAATGATACAACTGAAGTAATAACGTAAAAGCAGTTGCACAAGCGACTTAGAGTGATGAAAAATGTCAGTTGTATCAGTTGAAGAAGAACTCCAAAAAAATACATGAAAACGATCTGAAAAAAGTCTAATTTCCCACGAAAGCGTTGTGCGAATTTACATAATTTGAAAAGGTGTATCGATGATGGAGAAACATACCGAGCAAACGTAATCTATGAAATGCTGGCTAAAATTAGAACATCAACAGAAAAAAGTTCAAAACATGTAGGCAAAAAACCCCAAATATCGGTAGATGGTTTTAAATCAGTATTTACACAGGTAGTCAAGAAGAGTCATGTACCAGGTCAATATCTCGAGAACAGCTATATTTAGCGTTCTACGTTTTGTCCAGGTGCATAGGAAACAACGATGGACCATCTCGCCCACCATAGTGGGCAGATTTTTGTTTTTGACTGGGGGTTTAACGGCCACCTTGAGCAACTCTATGCGCTATAAGCAGTCAACGGTCTCTAATTGGGGGCTCATGGTTTTAGGGAACTAGGAGAGCCATTACCGTAAGACAAAAACACCATTAATGCCCCATCGGGATTCGAACGCAGGTCTATCTCGGACGAATGGTGAATAGAGTCAAAGCTTAGACCACTCCACCATCTGCAGGCTTGGCTGGACTTTCCCAAAGATGCTACTCGCGCGGCTGGTGGGGAGATGAAGAAGGTATCTTGCACCAGCTTTGGAAATATGGCAACAGCGTCAGAAAGCTTTAGAGCATGGCAGAAATAGTAGGTATTACGTTTTTTCCGAAACAAAAGATGGAAAGCAACCTTGAAAATCGGCAGTATAATCTAAACACCAAAACGCAACATCCGATAATTCAACGTTACAACGTGTTAATGAATAAAATTGAACTTACATGTTCGTATTTTCATAGTATCCAACATAATTTATTATGAACGGCCTGATTCGGACAACCAGCTGCCTGTATATGCTGTTCAACATTGGTATACGCAGCTGTGATCCGTTGCTGAAGATCTACACTGCTGGCCACCCAAAAGGCAACACCAAGAAGGACAGGAGATAGCAAAGCCGGATTTACTGGACACATAACAACAGATACAAAGACGAAACGATTGAGCTTACAGGCCCGTGCGACTTGCGGAACAAGCAGACATCAATAGCTCGTGTGGCCCCCATGGCTGGCAATAACGGCCGCTACACGCCGCGGCATCGAACGAAAGAGGCTTTGGATGTGGGCTTGGGGTATGTCGGTTCAGGCTGCTTCCACACGTTGCCACAGTTCATCAGGCGTAGCCGCGGGTGGTGCTTGCCGGGCCACTTGGTTGCCGATCAGCGACCAGACGTGTTCGATGGGCGACATATCGGGAGAACAGGCGGGCCACCACAGCAGTGACACCTAGTGGCCCTGAAGAATTGTTGTACGATGCGTGCTACGTGCGAGCGCGCATTGTCTGTCGAAGAGTGGCCGTTGGCAGGTCCTGCAGGTAAGGAAGGACTACAAGCTCCAAAACGTCGGAGATGTAGCGGTGGCTGTTGAGTGTACCGGCGATACGTACCAGAGGGGTGCGGGTGTCATATCCAATTGCGCCCCAAACCATAACGCCAGGCGACGGACTGGTATGGCGATGCATAATGCTGGCGACATACAGTCTCTCGCCGCGGTGCCGGCACACGCGGATCCGACCATCGTTGTGTTGCAGGCAGAAGCGGGATTCGTTGGAGAAGACAATGTCGTGCCATTCCGTAGTCCACGTGCCGCGTTCAACGGCCCACTGCCGCCGTACTCGCCGGTGGTGTAATATCAATGGTAATCGGAGCAAGGGGCGCCGTGCGACAAGTCCCCGCTCCTATAGACGACGTTGAATGGTACGTGCTGACACAGGTTGTTGCGCAACACAACCTAATTCTTGCGTTAACGTTCGTGATGTGGCGGTGCGAGCCGTCAATGCCCGCCACACAAGATGCCGGTCCTATCGTTCGATGGTGTGCCGCGGCTGCGGCAATCGCTCACGTCGGTCCGCCCGTCCCTCCTGCACACACCGAATACATACTCGCCTCACTGTGGCTGTATGTCGTCCCACACGGGCGACGATGTCTCGGTACGATAAACCGCTGTCACTATAAGCCACTATTCGTCCTCTGTCGAACTCCGAAACGTGCTGGAATGACTGCCGTATTCTGCGACGAGGCATCAGGAAGCTTCCCACGTACAGGTCCGGCAGCACAACACTCTTCCACTACTTATACTTAGCCTTCTGTGCACCCTTCTTATAGTGCTTCTCGGTGGCGTGCGGGCGCACATGATTTACATATGCCCTGCAATGCTAATCGTTTGCATGTCCTCTCGCGGGCGACGCATGCTGCGAATTTCAGGCCAATCGGATGCTTCTTTCTTGGTGTTGCATTTTGGGTGGCCGGCTGTGTAGTACGTTCTACGGCAGCACATCGTAGACTTGTGACGGCAGCTGCCTTCAAAGGAAACTGTCAAAATGGGTAAGTTCTGGTGAACTTCGGCTTACATTTGCGGCCCTGCACGGTCATTCCAGTTGCTTTCAGCATAAATCAAAACTATTTCGAAAAATTCTTTGTTCGTCAATGTGGACATGTTCGTAAGAAATATATGATCATAAGCCTCTACGTCCAAAACCACAACTTGTCCCCTTGGTGGCGCAATAGTTCTAGCTTGTGACCATTCGTTGGAGATGAGTACAGGTTCGAATAATGAGTGAAGCATGGATTGTGTGTTTATCTTACGGTACGGTCTCCTTTCCTTCCCTCGCACTACTTACCCTAAATTTGTAAATTTGGAAAGGGCGATTGCTTTTAACTCATTGAGTTGCCACGGTGTTCGTTAACTCCCCTGTTTAAGAAGGGTTAACGACCAAAAACAGCTGACATGGAACAACGACCTAAAAAAAAAAACAGCTAACATGGAACCGCTACTTTTTAGAAATCAGTGTCTTATATCCGCTCGAAAGTAGCGGTTCTATGTTAGCTGTTCTTTTTTTTTATTCTTTGTCGTTGTTCCATGTTAACCGTATTTTGGTCGTTAACCTCCCTAAAAATGGGACACCGATTGACAAAGTTCAGTTTAGTTCCAGAAAGCTGTTGTATCTTGCATTGTTTCAACCCCAGAGAAGATTTAAATACAACTATCTGGGTCCTGAGCTGTGCTTTGCGCCACGTGCGTGAAACTGGAGGGATGTAGAACGGCTCTAGAGACTCTGAAAGGAAAGTGTGCACTAGGTTTACTTAGTTAAAGTTGCAGACGATGTCAGAACACGGAATGCGCTTTGAGAAATGTTGAAAAGCAAAGGGAGGGAAGGAACAGATTACCTTATTTTGAACGAGGGGCCCAATACCCCGTGGCCGCTTGGTTTAATGTGCGATCGGAAGCAACGCGAGTTATTAGAGGTTAGAGTTGTTGGACTGGGATCGAACCCCTGACCAGTAGACGAGTTATTAGAGGTTAGAGTTGTTGGACTTGGATCGAACCCCTGACCAATAGACGAGCACGCGCCTTTAAATATTGTGATGAATGAGCGCGAAACCGAAATGTGTATGCAAATTTGCTCCAAATAGAAATAATCAAAGAGTGGGCTGGTGGTGCCGACTTTTGAGAATTTCCTTTCCATGCTTTGCAATTGGCTTTGTTGTCTTATATGCAAGTGGAGCAAGATAACCTCCTTATCTCCTTATCATTGGGGCCTGTGTGTGTGTGTGTGTGTGTGTGTGTGTGTGTGTGTTGGGTGGGGGGGGGTAATATTGTTCTACCATGTAGCCCCAGACATGTTTCCTACAGATCTACACAAAAGGTTGAACGCTAGATATGCAGTCATATATCGTTTCGAGTTATTTTCGTTGCCCATGCCTTTCCATGCTTCCCTGTGCATGGAAGTTACAGAGACGGTATTATTAAGATACCTAACTCGGTGCAAAATAACTCGTTTTCTAATATGTAAGGGTAATGATCGGTCGATGAATAATCATTGCCATGCAATCTAAATTGTATATCGCGAATATTCCTAGTAATAAACACCAGTTTCCCTGATCGAAGAGACCAAACATTGGTTCTCATAATGTTTACCCGAAGAAGCGGAAATATCTTGCTTGTATATGTCAATTACGTAGTACAGAAACGAGCAGCTCGCTGCAGTATGGAATAAAATGCACAACGAGTGTAATATAGCTGTTGATTTAGCTGCATAGATTTCAGGTGGGAACTCGTTGGCTTAGAGGATGTAATATTAGCATACTGGGGATGAAATAAGGAAATGCGGGTTTAATTGCCGCTTCAGGAAAATACGTTTCCGAAGAGCTTCTTAGAGTAGGATTTCTTTGTAGGGAAAATGCAATTAACAATACTCTGGAAGCGATAAAAATATCTTCGCCATATAAACGTGAGTTACTATTTGTTCCTAAAATATATATTTCAAAACACAAATATATTTAAAAATAAGCAGCTCATAACAAAGAACGAAAGGCCTAGGGATAACTCGTGGGGACAGCCCAGCCCTGTGAACAACCCCCAGTGAGTGCGCCACTGTCCTTAGGAATTCATTACGTGGATTTGAGTTCATGCCTATATGTCTACGCCAAAAGATAACTACGGGAATCAGAAACCATTCCTTAGAAGTATGGAAGTGTTGTACTCCAGCAAGCAGCAACAATGGCAATGATGAAATTAAAACCATATGCAGTCGAATGGCAATCTAATCTTTCCCAGATCTAACGAATTTCCGCATTTATAACGATACATTTTGAATTCCCAAAAATGTAACATTATAAATGTATCCGAAGCACCCAGAAGGAAGCATCCAATCGAGATGACAATTACCAGTAGTATGTGCAATATTGTACATACAACGTGCAAAAAAAAAAAAAAAAACCCGAAAACGCAACAACAACCCGAGGCACTTAGAAGGAATAATCGAATCAAAATGAAAATTGCGATGTTCAATGTACATGTATCGGAATGTAAATTACAGAGGATGAGCCGAACATTTCGCGATATTTGGATCACTTTATATCTTCATACGTACCTTTACAACGAAAACTGACTAGCATTCAAAATATAGGCCATCGTGTTGCACCGTCTTTAGCCATCTGTCTGCCAGTTCTTCGATTCCGCGGCGGTGCCAGTTTTTGTCCTTCGAGGCGAAGAACGCCTTCACCCCAGCTGCCATCTCTTTCTTGTTGTTGAAGTGCCGCCCACGAAGGAAGTAGTCCATGGACCGGATATATATGCTGGGTATGGCATCAGTTCGATGCCCTTCCAAAAAAATTAAAAATAACTGGCACTAAATTGAAGTTATTCTTCACACATGGGAAGAAAGCAAGAATTGAATATCAGGAGTTTTGGGGGAAAAAAATTTAAGGGCTGAGCAAAATGTTGCATAAAAAATTTTTCTTTTTTGTACTGAATATCTCTCCCTCTAACTAATAAGGTGTTGTTGGTCTTGTCTTTTATATAAATTTTTTTTTCTTACGCATTAGTTCTGACTAAAATAAAAAAAGAAAAAAAAAAGAAAATAATAAATAAATAAAACAGGACTTAATTTTTTCCGCTGTTGCACACAATTGTGCAACAAGCAGACAAGTAGCGAAGAAAAAAAAAATATGGCCTTTATACTACCGGCTCCCTAAATAAGGAATAAAAACCCTGATTGTGGCTGTATTAATTTTTTTGTTTTTCTGTTGTTTACTCAAAATGAGTAACTTAAACTTCGATCGGTGTAATCTTGTGATCACACCACCTCAGCTATGGTTACTCTGACATGTCAGGCAAGAATCAACAAAAGTAAACCTGAGAAAAATTTTAAACCAATGGGGAAAAATCTTTTCTCTCATTGGCTAACGAGTAACGAGGCAATATCGGACCCGAGAAAAACACTGAGCAAATTGCCAGTTTTGTCTTATCGGTGTTGAACGTCGATTTTCCTCTGGGAAACTTATTCTGTGTGTGATGTTATTTTTTTCAGGTTCCCCTTTCCCTTGTCCTTCCCTTCTTTTCCCCCTGTACTCATCTGTGGCAGCGGTGTACCGGGCATTTTTCTGCTGAGAGAAATATCGCTCGGAACGGCTTGTTGTTGCAGGTAAGTATCTAGAACAGCTTATAACTTCACTACTTAACGGGAAACCGTTTACTTCTTGTGCTCTAATATTTCCATACTTTTCTTTCGTACTATTCTATCAGGGCAATCTGCTCCTAACTCTCTTAGATTCTCTTTCACCTGCCAAAAGGCACATAGCGCTGTGGGTTCGGGTATCTCAACCTAATTTAGGAACCCCCTTGTCTGTCTCAGTTCGATGCCCTCAAGTTTCTGGAGTTTTGCCTGGGTCATTCGCGCTGTATGAGGCCGAGCGTTGTCCTATCGTAGGAGTTCAGAGTTTAGGTTGGCAAATGTTCAGAGTTTAGGCTGGAAAATGTTCAGAGTTTAGGTTGGCGTTGATTGTCTGACCATCTGGAACAAATTCGTAATAGAAACTCCACGAAACGCGGAGCACCACCTTGTGCTCGAAGCATCCACGTTTGGCAACAGGTTCAGGAAGACCTGGGCACAATTACGGAAATAGACCCACTTTTCATCGGACGTAACAATTCTATTGATGAAACGTACATCACGCGGGTTTTGTAGGAGTTTCGTGCACATTTCCACTCGGTGGTTTGCTTCAGCTGGCGTCAGTTCGTGAGGAACAATGCGGTAGTTCCTGTAGATCTTGCCGAGGTCCTGAAGGTGACGAATTACGGTGGTCTGTGATATGCCCAGTTCGCCTGATAATCTCCAAATGCTTTTGTGGGATTTGCCTCTACGGCCTGCCGCACGGCCTCCGAATCCAAGGTTCGTGGCTTACCTGACCTCGGCTGATCATCAAGGTTTCGGTCACTTGAGCGAAATTTCCTGAACTATGTGGTTGCGGTGCTCCTTGGTCCAAGAAACCTTCCTCTTTCGCATCCTAAATGTTTCGAGTTGCTTGAGCAGCATTATGACCGAGTTCAAACTCGTAAATCAAAAGTTCCCTAATTAGTCAGTTGTTTCTGTTCACCTTTCAGGCGTCCGAACCACAGACAGAACGACTACATGCAATGCTTTTCACAGCAACGACTACTACTTTATATCCCTTTCGACTGACTGCAGTGCGCGACTTGAACTACACTGCTGGCCACACAAAATGCAACAACAAGAAGGAAGCATCCGATTGGCCTAAAATTCGCAGCATGCGTCGCCCGCGAGAGGACATGCAAAGGATTAGCATTGCATATCATGTGCGCCTGGCACGCCACTGAGAAGCACTATAAGAAGGGTGCGAAGTGTGTTGTGCTGCCGGAACTGTGCGTGGGAAGCTTCCTGATGCCTCGTCGCAGAATACGGCAGTCATTCCAGCACGTTTCGGAGTTCGACAGAGGACGAATAGTGGCTTATCGCGACAGCGATTTATCGTACCGAGACATCGGCGCCCGTGTGGGACGACATCCAGCCACAGTGAGGCGAGTATGGATTCGGTGTGTGCAGGAGGGACGGGCGGACCGACGTGAGCGATTGCCGCAGCCGCGGCACACCACCGAGCGAGAGGACCGGCATGTTGTGCGGCGGGAATGGACGGTTCGTACCGCCACATCACGAACGTTAGCGCAAGAATTAGGTTGTGTTGCGCAACAACCTGTGTCAGCACGTACCGTTCGACATCATCTGCAGGAGCGGGGACTTGTCACACGGCGCCCATTGCTCCGATTACCATTTACGTTACAACACCGGCGAGTGCGGCGGCAGTCTGCAGTTGAACGCCGCACTTGGACTACGGAAAGGCACGACATTATCTTCTCCGACGAATCCCGCTTCTGCCTGCAACACCACGATGGTCGGAGCCGCGTGTGGCGGCACCGCGGCAAGAGACTGTATGACGCCTGCATTATGTATCGCCATACCGGTCCATCGTCTGGCGTTATGGTTTGGGGCGCAATTGGATATGACACCCGCACAACTCTGGTACGCATCGCCGGTACACTCAACAGCCACCGCTACATCTCCGACGTTTTGGAGCTTATAGTCCTCCCTTACCTGCAAGACCTGCCAGCGGCCACGTTTCAACAAGACAATGCGCGTCCGCACGTGGCACGCATCATGCAACAATTCTCCACGGCTCACCAGGTGTCACTGCTGCCGTGGCCCGCCTGTTATCCCGATATGTCGCCCATCGAACACGTCTGGTCGCTGATCGGCAACCGAGTGGACCGGCAAGCACCACCCGCGGCTACGCCTGATGAACTGTGGCAACGTGTGGAAGCAGCCTGAACCGACATACCCCAAGCCCACATCCAAAGCCTCTTTTGTTCGATGCCGCGGCGTGTAGCGGCCGTTATTGCCAGCCATGGGGGCCACACAAACTATTGATGTCTGCGTGTTCCGCAAGTCGCACGGGTCTGTAAGCTCAATCGTTTCATCTTTGTATCTGTTGTTATGTGTCCAGTAAATCTGGCTTTGCTATCTCGTGTCATTCTTGGTGTTGCATTTTGGGTGGCCAGCAATGTAGTTTAAACACGTGACTACCCGCCGCATCACATGCGTTTATGCAAATATTGCAAAAAATACGACTCACCCTATGTGTTTAAATTCCAGGGCAGTTGGGTCGTTTATTCCGATAAAACAGCAACACGAGAAAAACAGGTCAGCCGGGCCCGTTTCAAATGTTAGACACTCGATGCGGCCCGGGCCTGTCAATCGGAGCTTTTATTTAGGCCCTTCTCGGCCCGTGATGTGCCATTTAGTATTATTTTGTATTTCTATTGTATTTTATTAAATTATGAAAATTAAATAATGAAATATTATTGAAAATATTTAGTTGAATATTAGCATAAAATATTAAATAAACTTTGGCAATTATCGAAGAATATAACCATTAAAGAGTAAGAGAGAGAGAGAGAGAGAGAGAGAGAGAGAGAGAGAGCGAGAGAAAGAGAGAGAGAGAGGGGGACTAAGCGCGTTCAAAATAACTTTTTCTTTAAACTAGCAAGTGGGAAGTAACACTACAAAAGTCAATCCCTGTACAGATTAGAAATAGGAGAAAGAATCGATGTCGTTCCACTCTCTCTCTCTCTCTCTCTCTCTCTCTCTCTCTCTCTCTCTCTCTTTCACACACACACACACACACCACTGCAGAGACCCTCCGTCCCCCACTCCACTCAACACACACACTCGCTTGGGATCTAATCTTTTTGTTGTCAAGAAACCCCAAAGTGTTTTGACCATCTTAATAGCTACAGATGGCAAAAACACTGTGAGGGCCTCTCCTTGCCTTTCTGATTACTTCCTGGGCTATGTCATGGAAGTAAGTAAAGCCAGCAAAACAGTTAAACACACCAGGAAATCAGGGAACACAACTGCTTTCTTTCTTTACCATTGCGAAAGAAAATATTTGTCGACTTGGACCGGCCCGGCCCGTTGGTTTGTTCTCTAAACTTAAAAAACCCAGGCCCGCGCAGACGCCTAGCACACAGTTCACGAAATACTACCCTGATGTGTAGCATACCAGAAGGTATCAAAATTACTGGCCTATTCTCCGACATTCCGGGATGGGCGTAGGTGGCGTCCCATCATGTCCCAAACATATTTAAGCGGTGACAGGTAGGGCGATCGGATTGGCCGTGGAAGTGTGTCGACATTACGGAAGCAGGACTGAAACAGCCGTGCCGTGTGTGGCCGGGCATTACCCTGTTGAAAAATTGCTCGGTGATGCTGCGACAGGTATGGCAACACAACAGGTGGTAGAATATCGTCGACGTATCGTCGAGCCGTGAAGGTGGTACGAAGGACTGCCAAGGGTGTCCGGCTATCGTAGTAAATGGCTCCTTAGACAGTCACTCCCGGTGCGCGGGCCGTGTGCCGTTCGACGATTAAGGCAAAATCCATGCGCTGGCCAGCTCGTCTCCAGAAACTTATGCGCTGGTCATCGGCGCCAAGTGCAAACTATAAATCATCACTGAAAACAACACGACGCAACTAGGCTTTATTCCACGTTGATCGGGCCCGACACCACTGAAATCAATGCCGGATGTGATGATGTGGAAATCTGGGAGGCCATAGAAATAAAGGGGAAAATGCCAGTAAAGTAGGATACCTACTTAAACGCTGAACTAAAAAATGGGAAAAACTCCGAAAAATTTATAATGGGACACAACTTTGAAGTGAGGAGAAGGGAGGAAGAAACAGACGGTCATTTTGTGACAAGATCACAAATACAGAGGGAGGCGTCAAGTTTCTTAGAGCTTGGAATGTGAAATCAATCTAGAGACTCAGTCTTTAAGCAACAATGAGGGAATTGCATATGGCGTGCTTAAGTGGGAAGAATGTAGAAAGCAAGGAGAGAGAGAGACCCAGGAGAAGGCTCGAAGAAACTGTTGTGGACGAGGGAGGATGAGAAATTTTTTGAGACACTTTTCGTGTATCGGATAGTTAGAGTCGAGGTCAGCTCTTTTAATGATGGATGGGAACACTGTACCCATAAGTAGTGGTTGGCTGCGGCTGAGTAGCTTAAGTAGATTTATTCTAATACTGTAGTTAGTGTAAATCTACTTAAGCTACTCAGCCGCAGCCAACCACTACTTATGGGTACAGTGTTCCCATCCATCATTGAAAGAGCTGACCTCGACTCTAACTATCCTATACACGAAAAGTGTCTCAAAAAATTTCTCATCCTCCCTCGTCCACAACAGTTTCTTCGAGCTTTCTCCTGGGTCTCTCTCTCTCTCTCTCTCTCTCTCCTTGCTTTCTACATTCTTCCCACTTAAGCACGCCATATGCAATTCCCTCATTGTTGCTTAAAGACTGAGTCTTGTATTATAAAGTATTAATTTATAATACAAGACTCAGTCAACACTTGTTTTGACTTGTTAGTATTAGATTAGTTAGTTATTATTAGTTCCGGCGGCGGTATAGAACACCTGCACTCAGAAGCAGGAAATTCCTCATGTACTCAGTTTCATTATCACAACGTACATTGGCGGCTACGTGGACTGGAACAAAACGCTGTGGATATTCTGTAGATAAATCATAAAGTATTGTGTTTATTTTTGTTTTCATTTACCTGGACTGACTGGTGTGTATAAACAGTGACTGAACTCAGTGAGTTCCGAGGTACTGAAAAAGATTGTCCCGCCTCGGTGGCGCAGTGGTCTAAGCGCTGGCTTATGATCATTCGTCCGTGAAGGGTCCGGGTTTGAATCCCGGTGAGGCATGGATGTTGCGTTTGTCTTACTTGCGCTGGCTCTCTCTGTCTCTCTTTCCTGGAACTAGTGGCCCTAAATTACGGATGGGCGACTGCTTATAGCTCAATGAGCTGCTCATGGTGGTCGTTAAATCCCCATCAAAAAAATAAAAAAAAACCCGGACCCATCTCTACTGCGCCACCTGGGCGGCTTGGCTAGGCATCTCCAAAGATGCTGCAATTGGGATAACTATGCATTTAGGGAAAGGAACGAACTCACTGAAAGGATGGAGAGCTGTTAGAACGGCATAATACTAAATCCAGTTCGCGGCTCGGTGACTGGACTGCACTTCTGCAGATCCACCGGACAAGGTTTTCAGAAGGAGTAAAGAGTGGGCTACTTTTTTTCTAAATGTCTATGAGATGATGAAAATATGAAGATGTCTTTAATATTTGAACAGTTTAAATTTAAAATTCAGGGCACACATACACGCCCACGCTCGCACACACACACACACACACACACACACACACACATTTAATGATGCAACTGTGGAATAATAAAGTAAACTAAAAGTTGCTGCATGCCCGCCTGGATGCAATATCATGGTAAGTCGAAAATATGGTTTAAGAGTAAAGTCATTCATACTTTCCTGTTTTTGTCTTTTTGTATTTCATATCAGAAACTACTCTCTCTCATATGTAAGGACTTCCAAACATTGAAATAACTGTTAATCCTAAATCTGTTACGTTTGGGTATTTCTCAGTGAAAAAAAATTTAAACTATTCCCCTTTTGTTCCCGATCGAGCGCTAATGAATTTATCTGCTTTGAGTCTATAAAATTTCATTAGATAAATGGGCTTGTGCTTTCAGTATTAACATTCAATGGACTGTTGAACAAATGTACATATGTTTTCCTTAAGTTCATTAAAACGGTTTTTATAACTATCAATAACATTCTTAATAAGAATATTCAAAGCAAACAGAATATAAATTCTGAATTTGCTTGTACCACATTACTGTTCATCCATGTAACACTCTCAGAAGACTCGAAAATTTCATCGCCCTGGAGCGGGAATCGAACCCGCATTTCCCGATTTCCGTTCGAGTATGCTAACTGTTACACCAACAACCAGTACAGTGGAGTTCCAAGCAACTGAGACTAAGCAAACATAGCTTAGGAATCTGAACATCTTCAGATTTTCAATATCACTGAAAAACACTGAAATTTGCCCCTGCTCAAAACATAGCAAATATTGCGTTTTAGGAGGTGCTAAATCCGAAAATGAATGCAGTTTTTTCGTATCACCTAACGATTTTGTGATAGACTTTATATCGTCGTTTGCGAAACAGGAGCATCAGGCGAGCCCGTGTGGTTGAAACCACGGGTATTTAGGTCAAGGTCGAATGCACTCCTTCCATTCAATGACTCAAAAACTGGTCAGAACTCGCACTTTTTTTTGTGTGGCGATTGGAAGCAGTTCTTTCCAACTTGTGCAGATGTTCACATCATTTACGCACTACTAGTACTACGTAGTTAGAATGTCGCGGCAGCGGCAATGCGTAAACGATACGAATCTATTTTGTTACGTGTGTGGTGAATTCACACCGAAAGCCCAAAGAAAAGCAATTACTCCGGTGATTAAGAAGGCATATGAGTGTCCGCTTGGTGATTTAGATAAAATTTGAGCGTCTCATGTATGTTGCATCAAATGTTCACGATATTTAAGAGGTTGGTTAAACGTCACGCACCCTTCAATGCCTTTTGCTATCCCAATGATTTGGAGAGAACCAAAAGACCATGTTTCTGACTGCTACTTCTGTTTAACAAACGTATCTGGCTTTTCCTCGAAACATAAAGATAACATAGTTTACTCGAATTTGCCTTCAGCCATGAGACCTACTAAGCACGATGATTCCCTGCCAATTCCCAAACCGCCGGAAAAATGGACCCTGGAAAGAAACATCAAACTCCTCCTCTGAAGCTGAACCATCTTGTTCTACTGATCACGAATACAAGCCTGCATCAGAAGAACCACATTTAATTTCACGGTACGAGATGAACGACCTTGTAAGAGAGCTGAACCTCACGAAAAACCAAGCTGAACTGTTGAGTTCCCGGTTACAAGGGTGGCATCTTCTTCAGCCTGGCACTAAATTCACAACTTATAGAAAACGTTATGAGTGTCTGTCGTTTTTTTTTTTTTTCTCCAACAGTGGTGATCTTGTTCATTGCAGTGATGTTAATGGACTGTTTGCCAAGTTTGGGGGGACCACAGTCCTGAAGAATGGGGTCTCTTCATTGATTATCCCAAACTAAGTTTAAAGGCGGTGTTCTTACACAATGGAAATATTTACCGGTCGGTACCACTGTCCTGTGCTGCGCACATCAAAGTAACACACGAGAATATAGATCATCTCCCTAAATCTATCAACTACGCCGAACATATGTGGCAAATATGTGGGGACCTAAAAGTTATTGGACTACTAACAGGAGCGCACAAGGGTATACTAAATGTTATTGGTTTTTGTGTGAGTGGGACAGTCGGGCTAGGGAACAGCATTATGAGGTCAAAGAACGGTCTTTGAGAGAACGTTTAGTGCCTGGGGAAAAGAGTGTGAAATACCAATCGCTCGTTGCTTCTGACAAAACTTTATTGCCCCCACTCCACATCAAGTTAGGCTTGATGAAAAAGTTTTTCAAAGCTATATATAAAGGAAGCAGTGGATTTCAGTATTTGAAGGAAAAGTTTCCTAGAATGAGCGACGTGAAACCGAAGAAGCAGCGTGGTTAGCATTCAAAGCTGTTTCCACGAACTTTGTGGGAAATGTTAGTGCGGAAAACTAATGTGAACTAGTGGAAGCTGTGCTAAAGGCATACAAGGATATGGGGTGCAATATGTCCCTGAAAATTAACTTTCTCCATTCGCACATCGACGTTTGTCCGCCTAACCAAGGTGCCGTGAGCGAAGAGCATGAAGAAAGATTCCACCAGGACATATCTCAAATAGAAAGGCAATATACGGGGAGGTGATCACCACACATGCTTGCGGACTATGGCTGGTTTCTAATTACAGACGTTTCGGAGTCCAGTTACTACAAGCGTAAATCTTCCAAGAAAACGTTTTAAAAATGCGAGCAAAGAGCTTAATTTGTTTATATTTTTGGCATGTCTGTAGCAATCTCTTGTATTTATAAAACTTTCCTGACCTCATTTTTGAATCAGTGTTTAGTACGAAATTGAACCGCCATGAACTGCGTCACACTGTGCAATTCTGGCATGGAGTCTGTCGTACAGATGTTGGATGTAAGTTTGGGGTATTGAGTTCCAAGCATCCTCAACCTGGACGCGTAAATCGGGAATGGTCGTGGCTGGCCGTGGAGACCGGATAAGTCGTTGTCCCATAAAATCCCACACGTGCTCAACGGGGGACAAATCCGGTGAACGTGCAGGCCATGGAAGTTGTCTCACACCCTGAAGTGCATGTTGCGTTGCACGTGCCGTGTGTGGGCGTGCGTTATCTTGCTGGAAAACACCACGATGGACCGACCTTACAAATGGCACAACAACGGGCTGAGTGATGTTGTTGATGTAGGAGGTGCTGTTTAACGTACCTGGTACAAACACTAGTTGTGTACGGGAGTGATAGCTGATCGCTCCCCACACTAGGAGACCAGGTGTAGGCCCTGTGTGTCGCTGGCGGATGCAAGAACGGTGGAGACCCCCTGTGCGTCTGCGAACACGCATACGGCCATCGAAGGCTCCTAAGCAGAATCTGCTTTCATCGTTGAACACGACATATCGCCATTGCGTTCTCCAGTGCAGACGTTGGCGACACCACTGCAGCCGTTCCTGACGGTGGGCTGGAGTCAGAGGTACACATGCCAGAGGCACACGTGCACGTAGTCCTGCATCCAGTAGACGTTTGCGGATTGTTCGCACAGTCACCTCAGGTGCAACGGCAGCTCGGATTTGCGTCGCAGTGAATGTTCTACTTGACAACGCCGCTCTTCTTATGCGTCGATCGGTCCGCTCATCAGTCCGTCTGTGACTCCCAGTTCCATGTCTTCTCGTGTGGGAATGTTCCTCGGACCATTTACGCCACCAATGTACCACCACCGATACTTCCCGTCCAATTCGCTCCGCAATACTACGATACGACCCCCGGCCTCGCGGAGTCCGACTAGACGACCTCGCTCAAAGTCCGATAACTGCTGAAACGGTACACGTGTTCCATGTCCAGGCATTGCAGCTTCTTCAGTGTCTTCGCACGTGTCCGTACGCCGACGACTGATTACATTCACTTCGCCGTACTCCTTAAATACCACCGATGATAATTTGCATATTATGCCGTGCTGTGACATAAGCGCTCACCGGTTGGTCCCGAAATTAACATCACACCTTCGTGAACTCGACCCCATTAACATATGTAAATTTCATGATCGTCCGCCAATTCCTTCTTGTTGTTCTCTTTTTCTTTTTCCGCCAGTGTATTTAACGCATTCAAGCTCTGCCTGATATCAGTCAGGAAACCTAGTGAGCTAAGGAAAGTGATAACACTGAGACTTTTTGTTAGAACAGTATCACATTTTATTTCTTTTAATAAAAAGAAATAAAGCTTCATTCCAAAGTTTAGAAAATCTCATTTAACATCTTCGAGCACTCACCCAACGGATTCAGTTATGCAGAAGCAAGTCGTCACATTTGGCATGAAGTTCAACAAAAAAAGGTTTTGAATTTTCTATGCGTAAGAGTCATAACGTAATTTTCTTTCCGCTGTAACTAAGTCCTTGCGTCAGTAATTACGTTATGTGTGCTAAGTCAATGCAATATTAGAAGGTACCCATACACCTTACAAGAAAAAGGTCAAAGGCCTGACGAGGGGGGGGGGGGGGTGCTGTAGCACCTGGGCCCAGAACCCGTTTCTAAAGCAATTTTTTCTAATAATAATTATATGGTGTCCGAATATTTTTCAAGCTATACCGTCACCAGGGTTGGAAAGTTACGCGTAAAAAAATATTTTCTATGTGACGCGTAAATTACGCATAAAAATGCGTAATTCATATAATACATGTAAAAAATGTAATAAATTCAAAACTTGCTTTAAATATTAATATAATAAAAAGAACGAAGTGTTACAATGTTACTCGAGTTCCCAGGCTAACTGCAACACATGCGTGGGTTACCTGCGGCAAATCAAACGAGCTCTCCATATTACGTTTCATTTCTTCTTTCCTTTCCAACGACACGCCGACACCACACATTGGGTTAGCTATGTTGCCTTGCTACTCGCCGACACAGACCATTGTGTATCATATACAACGTTATTGCTAGTCATCAAACGCTGCAGACAATTATCATCATGTGGATTTTGTCACTTTGTGTTTCCCATCGGAAGCCGGCATCTCTTGTCTCTTTATTTTATGCTCAAGTGATTATTTTCGCATTGCGGTAATTTTCATAAATGAATATAGTGTCTTTGTGCGTAATTCCGACTTCGTTTATTTTCCTTTATTCCGATGACCGATGAAGTCGTCCTGTTCACAGCGGCAACTTAAAAGAGAAAACACAGAATTTAATGTTTACCTATGAGAACTCTTTGAGGATTACTTTCACAGAGGGTGCATCTTTAGACGTATATTACACTCCAAAAATGAAAGGTGAAAAATGTGATGATTATGAAAAAGTTCTAAGAAAAATAAGAATGTCTGTCGGTAGATGGCGTTCAAGAGTTTTCTGAGAAAACATATTTCTCGAAAGAGAGGGTTCGAGGGTTTGTTTACGAAGGGGAGAATGGGAGAATATGAAAAATTATAAACCGCAAAAAAAAAAAAAAAAAAAAAGATTAAAAAGTTGCAACCGGTCGGGTTGTCGGGAAGTAGGGGAATGGTGGGTGGGAGGAGGTGAAACAGAAATATGGATTATGTGGTTAGTGGATGAGCCGAGGTGGGCGGGGGGGGTATTGCACTGGGGCCCGAGCTCGCTCTCCACGGACCTGTCAAGAAGTACTTACAAATACTTTTATTTTGCTTGCATGGGCTGTACTCCACACTCACATATAGTTTACTGGCTTACTCGATCCAGTATCAGTGATTTAACATCCAAACAGTATAACGCATGGCTATCATCATCAATACCCAATCATAGTATAACAGCACGTCTCTCATCAATATCATCAATCCCCCTAAACAGACTGATCAGATCAGATCATATGTAGAGGATTTTAGGTAGGGAGTGTCTGACCCCAGGTTTTAAACAACCCGTAGAAATAAGAAGCTAGAAGATTTGGGCTAGGGTGCCCAATAGGAAAGTGGCACGGAGGCGATGTATAAAGGGGGAGGAAGACGCCCTTATTTATTACCGGGAGGCCAGTACCCGGGGTCCAACGGCTCAACGTGCCCATCCGACGCACGGCGGGTATTTAGTTGTTCGAACGTTCGTACCTGCCTAGGATCGAACCTGAGCTTATCTCCTTGGCAGTTACGAACGCTGACCACTAGGCCACCTGCGGCCCATCCCCCTAAACAACCGCTGCATTGCCTTTTTATCTGTCGTTCTTATCCTGACACACATACATCACACTTGTTCCACCTCAGGGTGTTGCCAACATTATTCTCGTTTGAGGGAAAAGACATAACGTTAAGTTTTGAATATGTCTGAGAGAACAAACTCAAATTTACAGAGAAAACGAAAGTCAAAAGGGAAGCTAAAATAAAATATACGTTACAGAGCACGGATGCTGCCGCAAAATAAATTCTTTATTTTCACTACCATGATATTCCCATCGAAGACACAGATAATGCTTGTACCATTTTCCATTTGATGCCATCTGTATTCTGATAGACATGAAATTTCGTTTATTCTTCTTCTGCGAGGCCGCCCCGGTGGCGCAGTGGTTTAGACACTAGCTTATGACCATTCGTCCAAATGGGTCCGTGTTCGAATCCCGGTGAGGCATGGATGTTGTGTTTGCCTTACGGCACTGGCTCTCTCCCTTCCCTTAATTAGGGACGGGCGTCTGCTTATAGCTCACTAATTTGCTCACGGTGGTTATTAAACCCAATCAAAAAACAATCTTCATTTCCTGGCCTGAAAATTTCGTTCTGTGGGCCACTAGTTGGACGGCACTGGGCTTGCTCACTTGTGTTGACAAAAGGGTTTCGGAAGTTGCATTCAAGGTCTATTTTTCAAAAACTCCTTATGGCTGCATACCAGGAAGCCAACACGGATCGACAGCAAACAGTGTTCGTATCAGATTTTTCTAAGTAGGCTGATGGGTCCGGTTTCGAATACTGATGAGGCATGGATGTTGTGTTTGCCCTATGGTACTGGCTTACTGGCTCTCTCCTTTCCCTGGAACCAGTGGCCGTAATTTAGGGACGGGAGACTCCTTATACCCCATTCAGTTGTTCACGGTAGTCGTTAAACCCCTAAATAAAAAACCAAAGGTAGGCTGATCAATAAATAACTTTCGACAACCTTTCGAGGCTAATTAGGGATACGTAAATCAATATTTCCTAACGTCATTGCACTTTCCTGACTGGAGAGTGTTGTTCGTTACAGAGGTGTCAATAAAAACACAACGTGTTGGACAGCAAGCAAATATGACGGCCAATCTGGAAACATGGTCTTCGTCACAGGTATACTCCATGATTTGGTTTTTCTTGACACTGAACACGCCGCAGCGGAATTTCATCGCCAACTGAAGGAAATCTTCGGTACCCAATTCGAGAGCAATTCGAGCGTGTCAGAATTGGGTTAAAATTTCGCACACGTGCACAATACGTTGACCGATGCTAAATGAAGGGACATACTTTCAAATTCAGCTTCAGATAACAATGTGCCATATGTGGAGGCTCTTTGGGAAAGAAAGTGACAGACAGCTAACATTAATCGGTTAGGGCATAGAAAACATTCAGCGAGATGGCATCCCACACTTCTGATGCCTGAACAGCAAGCGTTGCGAATGAGACTGTCTCTCATACCTGCAACACTGCTTGAAAGACCACGAATTCTTAAGTTGCATTGTCACTAGATGAGAAACATTTGTTCAGAACTTCACGCCAACGTCAAAGGCAGCGATAATGAATTAAGAATCACCATATTCTTGTTTGTTTGGGGGGTTTAAAGACAACCGTGAGCAACTTTTTACGTATTACAGAGGTGAAGTACGTATCAAGCTGGCTAATCTGCAGCTATACGGTCCGTCAGGGTAGCCTAGTCGGTTAGAGCAACTCACTACGGAGCGAGGATTCGATCTCCGTCAGCACTGAATTTGTTTTTTCATAAATTCAGTGCGTTATAAGCATAACATCTGCAACCCTTTGTGTATGGACGTAATGATACAGATGAATGATACAAATGATGGCAAAAACAGAGCTGCAGGACAATTACAGAGTGATATGTGGTATGCAGTCAGGGCAAATTCAATAGCGCGTCGCCTCGTGCGGCGATACATGCTGCAATACCATCCGGCATGGAAGCGAACAGACGCCTGATGTTTTCCTGCTGTAGATTGTCCATTAACTGTTGGACTGTCTGCTTCAAATCCCGGATAGTGCGGCACTGCAGCAGCCGGCGTTTCAACTGGTGCCACACATGCTCGATAGGGGACATGTCCGGGTTGCGGGCAGGCCATGGAAGTGTCTGCACATGACGTAGGCAGTCATGGGCAACCCGAACAGTTTGCGAGCGGGCATTATCCTGCTGGTATAGCGCATCTGGAATTCCGGCCAAGAATGGAAGCATATGGGGCCGTAGGGTCTCATCCACACACCGCTGGCTCGTCAATGATCCACGTACCACTACTAGAGCTGATCGGATATCGTTGGCAATGGCTCCCCAGACCATAATGCCTGCGATGGAGGAGGTGTGGCGCTCGATAGCGAAGTTGGGATTTTGCCGTTGACCCGGGAACCTCCACACCCAGACACGATGATCATCTGTCACCAAAACAAAGCGTCACTCGTCGTTAAGTACCACTCGTCGCCATTCTGTGGCGTTTCACGTCACTCTGGCCTGGCACCACTGCACACGAAGCCGGTGATGTTCCGGTGTTAATGGCAGCACACTTAAGGGGCGCTGGGATCGCAGATTAGCTTTCGCGAGGCGTCGGGAAATGGTTCGTGAACACACAGGAGCCGCTACATCTGCCTGTGTAGTGGACCGGGCCCCTGTGGGATCCGTTCGTGCCTGGCGCACGATCCATCGATTTTCTCTACCGGTGGTCCTCCTGTTCTGTCCAGAACCTCTCTGCCGTGTGGCAGTACCGTCACGTGTCCACTGCTCCCAACACAATCGAACGGTGTGGTCAGAACGATCCACGTGGCGGGCTATACAGCGCGGCGACCACCCTGCGGTTGTCAGCCCGATGATCAGGCCTCTCTCAAACCCTATAAGGTGCGTAAATAGACATCTCTGGCATCTACCCGGCATTCTTGTCACTCTGTACTTTTGCTTGCCTCAGCCGGTGCTTTTTGCTTTCATGGGGCATCTACTACCCGCAGGTTTATAAGGCTGCCGGTTCGTGCTTGCAGCGTCACCACAGGGTGTGCCATGAACACTTTCACCAAACGTGGATTATTTGTATACTCTAGCTATCTGCAAAGTTTCGCGGTTGTAGCACGTTTTCTTTTAGGTAAGCAAATTTCATTGTCCGTGAGTGTAAATTACTCCAAAGAAAATATTGAAGTGGGGCTTTTTTCGAAAGTTTCCGTTTTCCTGAAGCGAGAGCGAACAACGATCGCGTAGCTTTGGCTTTAAATGTGTGTTTTACCTTTTAATGGAGAAACATATCTTCAGATGAAAAGTGTTGTCTTACGTTTTTAGGTTTGGTTCCTACATCTTAACAGCAATCATTGTTTTTATCTTTTTTTCACGACACCACGCACAGGACGAATGGAGATGATGTTTTCATGATGATAAATTGGTATTTTTATGTAGTAGGAATGATTTATCATACTATTTCCTTTACGCTGATTTCCAAATATCTTGTTTTTTCATCAACAGAAAAACTAGTCAGTCTTCAGGTGCAGAGCTTCGAATCACCATTAACGCAGAAAGGAAAGTTGCTGCTTGTGTTTCTTCATATATAGAAAGGGGGAAAAATTTACTATTATCCATTGCACGGATACTTTACCTGTAATATTCTCACAATAAGTTTATGGTGAATAAGAATATATTTTAAAATCATCAACATTAAATACAGTAAAGTTTTGATAGTTCAAGCTGAATAAGGCAGACACTAGTTTGAAAAGCTCCAGGTGAATTAATCGGAAACGAAAATATCGAAAATGAAGTCATCGAATGAGAAAAAACCAATAACAAAATCATCTAAAATGAAATCATCGAATGAAGAATTCATCGCCGGGTAAGCTTTTAGAAAATTAAGGCTCTATGTGAAATCATCGAATGCGAAATCACAAGCCGATGAATGCACTGTAAGGAATAGTTTTTGAAGATTATGAGTACATGTGAATGGAATACCCTCCAAGGAATAATAGCAATAATTAAAAGGATTATATCGGCAGTTTCCATTTGTTGGTTAAAGCTATGAATTGAAGAAAGTTCCTCAATATTGTTCCTTTCCCCCTCACTTTAAGAATATTCATTTTATTTACAATGCATTGTTTGAAAAGGAGAAATATAAAGATCAATTACTTGTGGAAATTGAATCAATGATTAAACTTTATTCGCGTAAGTTTTCAGGGATATATATATATTGATAAATAGTTCTACAACAGAGTGAATAATATCTGATTTGCCGTTTTTTTTAAACGTCGGTTTTTAGCACGTCTTTTGTAAAAAAAAATACATATATTTTTTTTTTGATTGGAGGTTTAACGACCACCGTGAGCAACTCAATGGGCTATAAGCAGTCGCCCGTCCCTAATTTAAGGCCACTGGTTCCAGGGAAGGGAGAGAGCCAGTGCCGTAAGACAAACACAACATCTATGCCTGACCGGAATTCGAACCCGGACCCATGATCAGAGGCCAGCGCCTTAGACCACTGCGCCACCGGGGCGGCAAAAAAAAAAAAAAAAGATCTTGCTTATGTTACCGGTTTGTCTGTCCGTCCGCCTGTACCCACGATATCTCTACAACTATTAGTCCGATTTGAAAAATTCTTTTTGCATTGGGAAGCTTGAAATATGCGAATGATGATCCTTTATTTTGTTTGTTTTTTACGACGTACAATTTCGTCGCTAGAGGGCGTAAATGCAGATGATGTAGAATTCAAAAATGCGTTTTATTCTACATATTTGCTTATAAGCATCCGCTTGAAAAAAGTCTTTTATCTTTCGATTCCGTTTATGTCGAAGAGTATTTTAGATATAGTTACTTTTTGAAATTACGCATAGATTTTCCGCTAGGGGGCATAAAATAAATTGCATTTTTCCCGATAACTCTTCTTCTAAAACTCCGGTTTGAAAAACCTTTTTCTTCAGCTGATACACCTCCTGATGGAAAATCTTTTGCATATAATTTCAAATTTTTGGTAAAGAATACGTTGGCCATCAGGGGGCGTAAGGGTTAATTTTTGCTTCTGACGTATTTGCCATAAAATCTGAGCTTCTAAAATATCGATTGAAAAAGTTCTTCCGTGGACTGATGCCACTCACATCGGTAAACCTTTTCAGAATATTTTCTTCTTAAAATATTGCACAGTTTCTCCGCCAGGGGGCGTAGATGTATATACTTATTTTTGTCAATATCTCTACTTCTAGAAGTCCGATTTAAAAAATTCCTTCTTTGCTGGATAGTGTTTCCGTGTGACATGTTTTTCATATAATTTCAACATTTTCAAGTAATTCATAGGCTTTCCGCTAGGGGCGCTGAGGTAAATTGCGTTTCCCCCTATATCTCTGCTTATAAATCTCCGATTTGAAAAATTCTTTCTGCACCGGATAGAGCTCCTGATGGGAAACCCTTTGCATGTAATTTCTAATTTTTGTAAAAAATGGTTTGGCCACCAGGGGGCGTAAATCTTAATTTCCGCTTCTGATGTATTTGCAGCAAAATATGAGCTTCTAAAATCTTGATTGAAAAAAAGTCGTTGTTGACCGATACTATTCATGCCGAAAAACTTTTAGGAACATTTTCTTCTTGTCATACTGCATGGTTTTTACGCCAGGGGGGCGTAGATGTATATCTTATTTTTGTTAATATCTCTACTTCTAGGAGTCCGATTTGAAAAATTCCTTCTTTATTGGATAGTGTTTCCGATGCAAAATGTTTTTCCTATAAATTCAAAATTTGCAAGTAAATCATAGACTTTCTGCTAGGGAGCACAAAGGTAAATTGCGTTTTCTGCGTTATTTCTCCTTCTAAAACTCCGATTTAAAAAATTCTTCCTGTATCGCATACAAGACCTGATGGAAAATATTTTTCACATAGCTTCTAAAAAATACACATAGCACCGTGGATTGTTGGCCACAGTGGTGTAAATGTAGCGCGCTCGGCTAGATATCGAGAGATCCGTGGTTCGATTCCACAGCGGAGGCTGAAAACAATTTTTTGGTTGCTATGTGTTTCTGGAACGTGAATAGAGCGATGTATTTATTTATTTACTGACGCCACGTATTTGGAGGATTTTCACCTTGGATCTCGTCCTTTGGATTTAATTGCTATAATATATATAGCGAGTGCCGTTGTTAATGCGCACCAGATGGAGACGTCTCAGTAGCTGAGCCCATCTTACGGATTTATAATGTCAGGGGCTGACATAAAAAAAAAAAAATACACATAGCACCGTGGATTGTTGGCCACCGTGGTGTAAATGTAACGCGCTCGGCTAAATATCGAGAGTTCCGTGGTTCGATTCCACGGCGGCAGCTGAAAACAATTTTTCGGTTGCTATGTGTTTCTGGAACGTGGATAGAGCGATGTATTTATTTATTTATTTATTCACATAATTTCTAATGTTTGGTAAAGAATGGCCACCAGGGGGCATAAGTGTTAATTTCTGCTTCTGATGTATTTGTAGCAAAATCTGGGCTCCTGAAAACTCGACTACATTTTTTCTTGGACCGATACCGCTCATATGGAAAAACCGTTTGAGAATACTTTCTTCCTAAAATGATGCGTGGTTTTCCCACCAGGCGACGTAAAGTCACATCTTCTTTTTGTCGATATCTATGTTTCTAAGAGTCCGATTTGAAAAATTATTTTTGTGTTGGAGAGCGTTTTCGGTGCGAAATGTTTCTCATATAAATTCATGTTTTTCTGAACGCATAAGTCTGCAACCAGAGCGCGTAAGCTCACGATTCAGTTTACAGCAATATCTGAGGGATTGAAAACCCGATTGAAAAACTTCTTTCTTCCGTCAGATACTATTGTTTTCCATACCGGTTCCATTGACTTTGAATAGCTTTGATAAATTTAATTTGCGTCAGAACGGATTCACAAGACGTGCATATTACACCCAAAAATTCGGTGTCATCTTTCTTGTTTATGATTTTTTTACTGTATCACCCAGAATATTGAATTTCTTTTGAATAATGAATTCAATAACATTTAATAAATCTCCGACATGTAATTTAAAATTACAAATGAAAAATAATTTGCACTTCTTAGACCCAAATGAGAGATTGAATAAGAAATTAAAAGAGCTAAAAAGCTTTAAGAGCGAGCACAGGTTCTGCAATGTTAAACTTCCGATATAACATATGAATTACCACAAATATTATCATTACAATGGTAAATAAAGATCATAGAAAAAATTTCGACAACGCGAAATTTTTTTACAGAATTCCAAAACACTTAAATTCACTAAAAAATTCAACAGAGTTTATATTATTTCGAAGTGATTTAAAAAATTACTTTTCAGCTTTAAAACACACTGAATTGTCACTGAATTATAACCACTTACCTAATACTTCGTAGGTTTTCCTTTCGCCCTCCGTGAAGTAGCTATTTGACGTGGCATCGATTCAATAAGATGCCAGAAGCAGTGGGGTGGTATAGCCAATCAGCTATGTGTTATGCGGCCTTAAATTCAGGTATGGTGGTTATTGGTGTATCCAGACGCCTGATATGCCACTCCTTAGTGTCCCAAAAGCTCTATATGGGACTGATGTCGGGGATTTCGGAGGCTAATCGATATGCTGGAAGTCTAAACTGTGTTCCCCCTATCATTTCCTGCACAACATTGGACCCGTGGTTCGGCGTTTTGTCATCTTGGAAGACATCGTCGCCTTTTAGGAAAAAGTGCAACATTGGTGGATGTACAGAGTCAGCAAGTAATTCAAGATAGTGCCCTCCAGTCATACGTTGTTCTACAGTCATTTGCTAAAGTTTAAGACCACCTGTTGGTATTAGGAGATTTTTGCCGTTTGCGTCAGCTGCTTCTGTTGATAGAGTTAGGGGAAGCGTGCGTCTTCTGGTTTTCATGCTGAGAGGTTTGTACGTATTGTGACGATTCTTCCCTTGCATTAATTGGCGAGATGCGTGGCTAATGCATGTTAATTGAAATTATTGGGGGATTTAATTAACAGGGAATTATAATTAAACACTTACGAAGAGCGGTATAAAAAAAATATTTCTAGTACTTTGAATTCGAATGGCGACATGCAAGTGTTTGCCATGAGAAAAAAGAGCTCATAATCGTAAAGGGGACAGGTCAGGGTTTAAAAGCTTTTTTCCCATAGCTCAAAAGTTATTTGGATGGCAAGCACTTTAGAGCTCGTTGTCGCTAAGCCGAAGCCGCGCGCGAGAGACAATTGGAAACGTTTTGGACTAAAAGCGTTTTGTAATAAACATGCCGTGTTTTCAAGTGGTGGAATTCACCGCTTACCACCTCTTTGGAGACAAAGGAGATTTTTCGGGAGAGTCCGTTTGATAGCCGACAGAGAGGTTGGGAATTTCCTCGCGCTAGAGATTTGTTGCCGTCTGCTGCCGCTGTTGGAAACCGCAGCCCCATGAAAACAGGCTAAAATATACGCTGAAGAATCGCCACCTTTAGTTTCACCTTGGAACTTCCACAAACTTACCGGACGGCAGATACCAAAAGTTGCCGTAAAAAGGAGTTTTCTGCAGGTGAGCCGCGGCTACGAAACACCGAACTGCCTCGCTCAAAGCCAAAAGAGAGGAACGCCTGGCTTCGAAGGAAGGGGTGAAGAGGCCCCCGAAGCTGGAGAGAAACCGAAGCTAATCGCCGCCTTTTCATGTTTGTCGGAGATAGAGAAACTCGTATGTGTGTCTGAGTACGGCCAGCCGCTGCGCCGAGCGACTCCGACTTCGCCTAACCGGAAAGAGAAAGTGCTGCAAATTTAGGATAAACGTACCCGCGTGTGTGTTTGTGCGAGTGTGTTCAAGAGTTTCATCAGTACTTGGATACTGGAGGTTATACGTAAGTACTTTATCAGTATTTCTCTGTGGCCCATATTAAACGAACAGACTTTTCGTTGCGTCATATTTTCGGAAACACTAAAGAGGGCCAAAGCTGACCAGAAATTTTAGAGCATTTATTACTACATGAAATTCCAGTGTAAATTATACCAGTATCGAGTAAATCTCTGTTTTTAATTGTTATACTGTAACTTCATTGATTTCTTGGTGTACTGTGCAGGCTAATTGGCTAACGAGGTTTATTTGCGGATCCAGCTATCAAATTACGTTCGGAAGAATTGACATCCTGATTATCCGGGACCCGATTGGGCCCTAGGTCGTAACAATATTTTCCTATAGCGAAAAATGGGTTAAAAAGCATCATTAAGTGTTACTCAGAGAGCACAAATAGCGACTTTATGTCGTGAAGGATACTCCGAACATGACATAAGCAGAAAGGTGAATGTAAGCAAGACTGGTATTCATAAAAGGATCATGAAATATCGAGATACAGGTGAATTTAGCGACCGAAAGATAAGTGAACGTCCAAAGAAAACAATCCCACGAAGTGACAATACCATAACGCGAATAGTTATGCTTTCTTAGAGGAGTTAGTTCAAGAAACTCAAGGTCCTTCTACATTCAAAAGGATCTGATATTAGTATCGGCACTGTTTCCCGAAGTCCTAGCAAAAATTTTGGATTAAAGTCTTATAAACCTGCACATATACCTAGACTAACATCCGTCACGAAAAAGAAGAGACTCCAATTTGCGAAGCGTCATCAATCGTGGACTGCTGAAAATTGGAGCTAAGTCCTTTTTCCGATGAATGCACTGTGCGTCAATTTGAATCACATGAATCACACGACGACCAAAAGGCAAAAGGTTTGATGAAAAATACACAATGGTTTGATGAAAAAAACACCGTTAGCACCGTGAGACATCCGCCTAGTCAGATGATAAGGGTTGCCATGTCAGCATCCGGCACTGTTCATTATCCTTTTTGCCGATAGGCACTACCATGACTGGCCCTTTTTTGTGGAAATGTTACGTGAGAAGCTGTTAACTCATATGCAATTGCACAGATGCACAATCTTTATGAATGATGGTGCCAAAGGACAGTAAAGGACTACCTGCAGATGAAAAACATAACTGTTCTTGACTGTCCCGGTAATAGTTCCGACCTTAACCCCATCGAAAATTTGTGAACCATTTTAAAAGACAATGTAGCAGAAACACAGCCATAAAATTCCCAAACTTTGATTGACGAGATAAAATACGTCTGGTGCAAAGGCATTTCAAGTGACTACTACAAATCCCTAATTCAGAGTATGCCACATCGTATTCTGTCCTTTATGAAAACAAATTATAATGAATTAGCTTTATTTTCTTTCCGCTAAGCTAATTAATATGAATGATTCTCTTCCTACCAGCTAGCTAATGATATACTTGTACTAAGCTTCAAAATAGTGAATTCAAAAGGAAAGTTGTTACTAGTTAATTACGAACGTAAACAAAGTCTTAACGCTGGTTATTTATGGTAATAAATAAATGTTATAAACCTAACAGCCAGACAGAGGTCTGACAAAAACTATGAATTGAGAAAGACTAACTTACGGTAACTTCTTTATTATCAGACTCTTGGTCAACTAAGGCACACACACAACTTGTTGTACAATAATGAAGAATCTCTCCTCGTATTATAAACGCTCTCTCATAACAACAACTCTCCCTCAACAACAACTCTTATTTTTCCTATCTCGCGGTGTGGAAATAACATCACACCATTGCGAGATTGTGAACGGTCGGGTCATCCGGATAGTTCGGGCGCCATTATAACGAAGTAAATTTCTCCGTCATTTTTGGTCTACGCCGGGATTCGAACCCGAGGCCGCTTATTCCGGAATAAGTCGCTCTACCAACTGAGCTACGCAGACGATTATTCTGATTCCTATCTGCCTTTATGTCGTGTGCGTCCTGCTGGCAGGTACGTCACAAAAGGTGGCACACGATTTCAGTCTTTTTGTGTTCTAAAGAATGTAAGTATTCATCTATAGTGTTATTTTTTCAAGTATCTCTGATTAGTAATTTATTACTTCTTCGAAAATCTTAATTTTCAGTAATTTGGCAGGTGGTCTTAAACTTTTGCTAATGACTGTACATGCACCAGGGGGAGGGGGTCTAAGTTTCTGCCAGGTAAACATGCCGCATAGCATACAACCACCTTCGCCGGCTTGCACTGTGGAAACCACATTGTAAAAAATAAATTATGAAATTCATGGAAAATTTCTGAAAATAACGTGCAACAAAGTTGCCTGCAGGTGTACGTCTTTTAAGCAAATTTCCGTTTTTTTATAACGTCCTTATTTTCACAGATTTTCCTCACTCAGTAATTCCGTTTATTTCAGAAAATTCCGTTTTAGGTTTTTCGGATTTACACAGAAATTTAGCAAAATCGAAGGCCCTGAATTTTTCAGCCCTTTCACCAAAAAATCTGTTCGCGCCGGTGGAACTCAAACCGAGGTCGTTTGGGTTGGCTCAACGCAAATCGCGCATCTTAGCCCTTAAGTGGTCAGGTGGGATGTAATACACCCCAAAGGAAATTAAATTTTGAAATAATGCCATTTTACATTACTGGATAGTGCTATGAGTCTACCTTTTTTAGGCTTTCCAACCGTAGTTTGAAGAAGCGTATATGCTCCAGCTTTTTTGGTCCGTCCGCCTGTCGGCACGATAACACACGTAAAAATGGTTCGATTTCGATGAAATTTTAGTATGTGGTAGGGGACCATCAGGGGACGAACCCTATTGAAAATGGGTGAAGTGGGGTCAAAGGTCACGCCATAAGAGCGGGAGCCATTCAATTACCCTTATGCGTCATAACTTGCGTAAATATGGTTCGATTTCAATGAAATTTTAGTATGTGGTAGGGAACCACCTGGGGACGAACCCTGTTGAAGATGGGTGGAGTCAAAGGTCAGAGCATAGGAGCGGGATGCATTCCATTGCGCTTATGCGTCATAAGGTGCGTAAAAATGGTTCGATTTCGAGGAAATTTTAGTATGCGGTAGGGGACCACCTGGAGAGGAACCTTATTAAAAATGGGACAAATGGAGTCAAAGGTCAGGACATTGGATCGGGATCTATTCCATCGCCCTTATCCCACACTATTAAGGTGGACGTCAAGTAATTTTGCTTCCTATATTTCCAATGGAAAACCTTTTGTACACATTTCTTTCACAATTAGTGTGTTCCCAAGGATAGAAATTTGAACATCGATTAAAATAACTTCATACTATAACTTGCAATACTTAACATTTTCTAAAACATAACCATAATTATATTAAAAAACAATAACCTTTCCTTTGGTGGAGATACCCTTCAAGCAGGAGATACCCTCTGTGCGCAATTCCGTAATCGGCTGACCTCACGGCTCCGATTGGCGTTTACCGCAGCCTGGGCCACTGACTAGAGCCAGCAGTTCCTGAGTGTATGGTCACCATTACACCGCTGGTTTTCCGGTCCTTCTGCAGACCTACGTCTTTTGCTTTGATTTCCACCCTGTACGTCTGGACCTTCCCTGCAAAAATCTTTGTGATGAACCCTGAACTGGCTCACCGGATCCGGAGAGTGTCTCCCTAAGCTTTTCAGCCTTAGATCTTCTGTACATTCTTCATATTCCGATCTCCACTTTTCGTTTTTACTGTCAGTGTTTGCAGTGTATTCACTTGCACTTACTTTGTGGTGCACTCTTCTGAATAAGTGATCTTCTTAGTAACTTCTTCTGTGTGCCTCGCATTGTACCTGTATATTCAATGTTTATTTCGTCATATATCTTCTGCTCATGCGTTCGTCATATTACTCATATAAATTGTACATACACATCCTGTATATATTTCGCTGTTCATTATGTACATGTACACATTCCTTGGTACTGTGTATGCTCCTTTTCGGAGCCGTCCTACAAGTTCATTCTTTACTATTTGCATCATGCGTATCTCAGTCACGCACGTTTTGTACACTTCTTGTATATAGTATACATTTTCAATTGCATCATTATGTTCTGCGTCATTTGTATTTATATTTTCATTGCATTGTATGTATATCTCACTTGCTACTCATAGTTCGTTCCCTGTTCCTATATGGCTTCACGCACATCTGTATATACTTCGCCTAAATTGTACATTTATTCAGTCTCACCTATATATTTTCTATTATCACACCCTGCACTGTTGCACTTATGCTGTCCGCTCATCTATTTCACTTGCATTGTATATACCCCTCGCATAATGTAAATTGCGCACACTTTGTATGCACACATATGTATATCTGACTCCTGTTATTATGATTTCAGGCATTGTAAAGGCACATGCCGCCTACCGCATTCGTTCCCTGTAACTTTCGCTCAGAATAAAACATTTTGAAAGTTTATGTGCTGGAGAAATGCGTTACTTACGTGGGGTTTGTGGCAAGACACGGTCTGATTGTGTGAGGAATGAAGATGTGTTGCAGTTGTGTGATGTGAAGTAAACTGTTGTTAGCAAGGTGTAGACCACTATGTTTCGGTGGTTTGGCCATATTGAAAGAATGAGTGATGAGATGCTTACTAAGAAAATCTTTTTAGCCGAAGTGGCAGGAAGGAAAGGCAGAGGAATGCCAAGGAAGACATGGGCGGATTAGATTCAGGAGTGTCTGCATGAGAAAAAGATTATGAGTATGAAGTATAAAAGATCTTGTGTACGGCGTGTAATGGATATCAGTGAAGCCCGAGTTCTATGTCAAGATCGCTGTAAATGGAGAAGTTTGGTACGACAACAGTAAGTAAAAATATCTGGTAGTTAGCATTTCTTTTTGGAGATAACCTCTGAATCTCAGAGAAAGCTTAGTGATATGTACGCATGTATGTATGTATGGTATAACGACGAAGAAGTCTTGTCTTACTTCTACGTTAATTTAACGCATCAACATACTAAGAAATAGTTCCTAAATGAAAGAAACCTTAACGGCCAGACGAAAAATGTAATCAACAGAAGTCAACTTACGGAAAAAGGTGCTTTATTCAGGATGTAGTAAAAACATCGTAGCATAGCATATTGCACTAAACTCTCCACACACCACACATTATCACAACACTCCTATCAATAATCAGTTTACAATCCAACGCTCGTAATAATCGCTCTCTTACAACGCTTTCAAGCAATAGATTAGTCGTCGCTTTTATCTCTTGTTCTTATCAATATCAGGCATACGTCACGTGCATTCCACTTCAATTGTGTTGCCAAACGTATTCGTTTGAGAGAAAGATATCACGTTAAATGTGTAGTATAACTGAGAATAAACTCAAGATTTACATAGGGAAAGAAACTAAAAAGGAAAGTTAATTTAGAATATACGTCACAATGGATATTTTGAAATCCGAAATCCGGATTTCAAAATATCTGGTTTTTGACTGCACTAGTTAGGACAGGATGTCGTCGGGTCTGCTACTGTTATAGCCCATACGTGCAAGCGTACGATGCAACGTAAAAACAGATACTGTTCCAGGTTGACCTCTGTTGTATTGGGTAATCAACTGTTGAACAGTACTGCGTCTCAAATAGAGTTCGTCGCTCTTTCCACGTTTATAAGTGAGTCACGCGAAAATTCTCATTGGCCGCCACCGGGAATCGAACCCAGGGTCTTATGGAAAGTTGTTCCTGCTTCTGCACATTTTTTCGTGACAGGAGTTACATTTTTTATTGACTCGAGTATACAGTGGAGCCCATGTAAGTACTTTCAGGGGTGGGTGGGCTAAGAAAAATGTTTACCTCCTTCAAGGCTGTCAAACATTTTAGTAAATGTACAAGATACTAAAATACAAGAAAAATATAATTGATACAATCAATCATTAACATCTTATTATTTTTAAAAATGCTTTAAAAAAAGGTTTCGTCTATTTTAGTGTTTTAAATTTATCAAAAATTTGGCTATACCAACTGCTCCCTGCCCCCCCCTTATGGGCGCCCTTTGCGAATATAAGCCGACCAGAAAATGAAAGACGACACCAAATTTTTGGTGGTTATGAAAACGTCTTTTGAATTCTTTTAAACACGAAAAAATATTTTAGAGATTTTTCCAAAATATAAAAATTCCGTGAAGAAAATATAATACCTTTACACTACCTACAGAAAAACAGCAAATAATTATTTGAAATATGTAACGTTTTCCGCGGAAAGCAAGTTTATTCATAGTAAATGGAACCTGTTATAAAAAAATCAAGAAGTATAATCAAGCTGTCAGGGATTGTGCTATTGGGATAATGGGGCCTACATTGTCCCAAGAAAACACCACCCACAGTATAACACCGCTGCCAGCGGCGGACTGTTTCCGCACAACAGTGCATCCAGGTACCATAGACTCCGTTGGTAGTCGGCGTATCCGCGCTGTCTACGTCATTAACCAGGATCTTGATTCGTCAGGTCAGGCCACTTTTTTCCAATCACCCACGGTCCAATTTCGATTATCTTGGGCCCATTTCATGCGTTATTGGCGGTGACGTGCAGTGAACATGGGTCTTCGGTTACGCAGGCCTATGCGCAGAAGGCCGCAATGAACTGTGCGCGGTGACACATTGTCCTGATCACAACTGTTGTAGTTGTGGTCGATTTGTCGCAATGTGGACCTGCTGTAGCTGTGAACAATGCGTGACAGTCTCTGCTCTCATCTGGGATCAACGAGCTGCGGACGACACACGGCTAGACAACGGTCCATCGTTTGGCCATCTGTGCACCACTTTTGATACGTACCCATTACAGCGACACGTGAATAACCCACAAGCCGAGCCGCTTCCGAGGTCGTAGTTCCGAGTCGCTGTGCCGTCACAATTTGTCCTTTATCAAACTCCGATAAATTGGCAGCTTTTCCCGCTCTGACTCAGAACATTCTACTAACCGAAAGCCTGTCCTCGAGTTGCATACATACTACTGCTCTGTGAGCTTCACCTGCGCCAACGTTCGGTCTCCAGACGCGCTCATCTCTCTACGTTGCGGGTGGTCATAATGGAATGGCTCATCGGATTATATGTATATATATATATACATATACTTAAAAGCGGGATGTAAGGTCAGGTGATGCGTAACACCACAGCCTCTCCTTGACAAATGTCAACCCCGCCTTCTCGTGGTACATCCTGTTCCCACTAAAGGGGCTCTGACGACCGCCCATAGCGGTATAACTATACCATCGGGATTAGAGGAAATTCTATCCCACACTCACCAACCCGCTTGGCCAGCGTGGTGAGTTATGGCCAAACTCCTCCAAAATGACTCCACAACTTAAATCTTGGCCCTCAGTCTCCGGCAGCTGGAATGTACCTGGCCAAGGCAGCGGCCAGTGCGACATGAAGGCGGAGGGTGCTAAGAATCCCCGGAGGACCGGACTAGGCTGCCATCTGATGCTGACCTTGGCAACGTACAATGGACGCTCCCTATCTTCTGATTCAAGGCTTCTTGAATTGGAAGAAGAACTACAAAGGATCAAGTGGGACATCGTGGGGCTAAGTGAGGTAAGGAGAAAAGGAGAAGATCTCATCGAACTGAAAAGTGGACATCTCTTCTACTATCGTGGGACAGATACTGGCAGAACTAGTGGTGTTGGATTTATAATAAACAAGAAACTGAAGGATAAAGTGGTAGAAGTTGAAAGTTCCTCTGACAGAGCTGCACGACTCGTTATCCAACTCTCGAGAAGATACCAAGCTCAGATTATTCAAACTTATGCACCCACCACAAGTCATCCTGAAGAAGAAATTGAAGAATTTTATGAGGAAATTTGTCATCTAAATAATAAAGGTAAGCAGCACTTGAAAATAATTATGGGAGATTTCAATGCAAAAATAGGGCAACGGCAACAGAATGAAACTTCAGTAGGTAAATTCGGTCACGGCAACAGAAACCAGCGTGGAAATACTCTCGTTGAGTTTGCAGAGGCAGAAGGGTTTTTCATCTTGAACTCCTTCTTCAAGAAAAAGCCACACAGGAAATGGACATGGAGACATCCAAATGGGACGACAAGTGAAATTGATTTTATTATGTGTAACAAAAAATTCGTCATAGAAGACTGCAGTGTGCTAAACAAGTTCAACACAGGTAGTGACCATAGATTGGTGAGATGCAAGATGCACCTCAACACTAAACTTGAATGTGGCAAGCTCATAAGACAAACAAAATCTATTGACATAACCAACCTTAAAAAACACCATAATACCTTCAAGTTGGAACTGAAGAACAGGTTCTCTGCTTTAGAAGGCCTAACATCGGAAGAAGTGGACATCTCTGAAGTTAACAGAAAAGTAACCAAAGCTCTTATGGAAACAGCAACAAAATTAGCTGGGTCTAAGAACAAGTTGCATGTAAATAAATTATCAGGAAAAACGAAAATGTTGATGCAAAAAAGAAGAGAGATGAGGACAACTAAAGAAGATGTGACTTCCAAAGTGGAATATATAGAGCTATGCAAGACAGTAAGAAAAAGTATCACTGAAGACGTAAGAAAATTCAACTGTGAACTAGTGAGGAAAGCAATTGAAAACAACCAAAGCCTAAAGATAGCAAAGGGACATCTCAGTAAGGGAAGAAAACAGATTATGGCACTGAGAAAAGAAGATGGTTCTGTAACAAGAAATAGAGGCGAAATTTTGACAAGAGTGAAAGATTTCTACTCCAAATTATATGAAAGGGATGATACATGCACTCCAGACATCATGAAAGATACCAGTACCAGAGTTCCTCCAGTCCTTCCAGCAGAAGTTGCACATGCAATCAAGAACATGAAGCGGGGAAAAGCTCCAGGAGAAGATGGAATTACTGTAGGCATCATACAAGAAGCAAGTGGAGAAATCGAAACAGTACTCGCCCAAATTTTCACTCGATGCCTTAATGAAGGAAAGATTCCTGAGGATTGGAACACCGCTACAATGATCCTGCTACATAAGAAAGGTGACATTGAGGATCTCGGAAACTACAGACCTATCAGATTCCTATCAGTAGTTTATAAAATCTTCACTAAAGTTCTTTCACACCGCTTGAAGGTAACACTGGACATGGCTCAACCGAGAGAACAAGCTGGATTCAGGAGTGGCTACAGCACAATAGATCATATCCACGTGCTGAGAGAACTAATTGAAAGAGCGAGAGAATATGAACTTCCATTGTGCATGGCTTTTATCGATTATGAAAAAGCCTTTGATTCGGTGAAACCATCAGCAGTTACAATGGCTCTGAAAACCTGCGGTATTGAAGATGCATACATTAATATTATTAATAACATCTATGAAAATGCAAGTGCAAAGATTAGGCTGTTTGAAAATACAACACACATAAAAATTGGAATGGGAGTGAGACAAGGTGACACCATATCTCCGAAGCTCTTTAATGCCACATTGGAGGGTGTTTTTCAGTCACTGAGCTGGGAAAACAAGGGGATAAAGATTAATGGAGATTATCTAACCCACCTTCGTTTTGCTGATGACGTAGTCATTTTTGCAACTAGCCCATCAGAGCTGCAGAGTATGATCCAGGAACTTGCTGACAAGAGTAAAGAAGTGGGATTAAAAATGAACTTTCAGAAGACAAAAGTGATGTTCAATGCTTTTACAAGAAATGAAGATTTATCGATTGATGGAGAAAAGCTGGAGATAACAGACACGTACATTTATCTTGGACAGCAGATATCAAGTGAGGGTCACATTGATGAAGAAATTAATCGGCGTACAAAACTTGCCTGGAGAGCTTTTGGAAGAAACAGCATAATTTTCAAGAGCAATATGCCATTATGTCTTAAAAGAAAAGTGTTTGATCAATGCATCCTTCCAGTGCTTACGTATGGTGCAGAGACGTGGACCTTAACTAAAAGAGACATACAAAGGCTGCAGACAACTCAAAGCAGCATGGAGAGGTGCATACTTGGTGTAACCAGGACAGATAAGAAGAGGAACTCGTGGATCCGAAAAATGACAAGAGTGGAAGACATCATGATCAGAGTTAAATCCCTGAAATGGCAATGGGCTGGACATACTGCCAGAAGGACAGATCATCGATGGACAGCCGAAATTTTAGATTGGATTCCAAGGGACAGGAAAAGACCCAGAAGAAGACCACATGGGAGATGGGTGGATGAAATTCGAAAGTATGCAGGGGTGACATGGAGGAGACTGGCACAAGACAGACCGTTGTGGAGGAAACTTGGGGAGACCTTCGTCCAGCAGTGGATTGATAATGGTTGACAATGATGATGATGATGATACTTAAAAGCGCAAAAGGTTTTGAAAAAAATTATTTTATTTAGCACGTCTTCGTCTTTTGAAAAAAGTACATATCACTTTAATCGTCACACTATGGACCCATAGCTCTGAAACAATTAGTCCGGTTTGAAAAGCTCTTTTTACATTGGAAAGCTCAAATTATGGCAACCATGATCCTTGCTTTCCAGACCTTTACGCATGATTTCCCTTCTAGCTGGCATACATGGCCATGCTATCAAATTGAAAATACATTTCATTCCATACTACTGCTTCTAAATATACTATTTAAAAATGTATTTCTTTACTTCGATACTGTATATAACGTAGTTTATTTTGGACGGAATTTCGTTTTCATGTAATGCTCAGTTTTTTTGCTAGGGAGCGTAAATGTAAATTCCATTTTCCTGATATCTCTGCTTCTAAAAGTCCGACCAATCTTACCGCGGAAAACCTTTTTCTCAAATTTAAGACTTAAAATAGTGCTCATTTTTTTTTTGCAAGGGGGCGTAGATATGTATTTTTCTCGATATCTCTCCTAACAGCCCTATTCGAATAAATCCTTTTTATTTTTACATTTTTAGTTGACATGTTTTGCACATAACTAAAAAAATTTAATTTTAAATTATATGCAATAGAGGGCATAAGCACAAGTTTTCATTTGCAGCAATACCTGCACGTCTAAAAACCAGATTGGAAAATCTTTTCTAAGTCAGATACTAGTATACTAACTTCGAAAACGTTCGTGCGCAAATGTTTAATATGTTCTTTTTCGATACCTCTGATTTTAAAAGCTCGGTTTAAAAAAATTTGTTAACATTAATACCATATATTTCACAGGAACTCCTTGGTTTCTTGCAGTTCACAGTTCTAGCGTTTGGTGGTGTTAGCACATATTTCTGCTTCTGCATATATTTTGTATCTGCGCTTCTAAAAATCCTATAGAGCATTTTTTTACTGTTTGCAATTGGCTACAGTAAAGATTGGGAACATTATTCTCTTGAAATATTATTCAGTTTTCTCTCCAGGGAATGTAAATGAGAAAGTATTATTTCTCAATATCTCTGCTTCTAGATGTATTTGAAAAAATCATTTTCCTAAACATAGCTTTATTTATAAAGAATAACTTTCGCAAATGTTTTACTTTTCTTGCAGTGTTTCTTGCAATTCTACAACCAGGAGTCGTCAGCGTATATTATCATTCGTGAAAGCGTTTATTTAGTTCTACAAATTCTTTAAGAAAATCTTTTTCTGGTAGAATACTCTTTGTATATTAGGACAAAGTCCTCTATAGTACTGTTACACACGTTGTAGTATATGAGCTCAGAAAAGACAAGTTGACTTCAATGATAATGGAATATTTACATATGAACTTAAGGATATTTCTACATGTACATTATATTTACATTTAAATGTTGAAAGGTCAGGTACCTTATATCCAGTGAGGCATAAAAATCAGCAATGAAGTATATGGAGCAACACATATTGCGCTCACCTTACTCCAGCTTCAGTCCCTCTGGTTTGCAATCAATCATGCTTCTTGTCCGGTGTCCACTGTTGTACCACATCATTAAAGGTATTCCACGTTCAAAGTTTAACATAAACACGAACATCAGCACAATTCTTACGCTGGCTTCAGTCCCCTTGGATTGCAACGAATTATGCCTCTCGTCCAGTGTTCACTGTTGTACCTCATCATTGAAGGTACTTCACGTTCAAAGTTCAATATAAACACGAACATCAGCACAATTTTAAAAGAATGGGGTGATGAGTTAAAATAATTTTGAGACTATTGTTAAGACTAGATTACGTCGACGCAGCCAGAAATACAGCAGTTGAAGCATTTCGCTGTTCTATGCCAAGCTATTATGAAGTATCAAGATTAAAACATTTAAAAAGTCAACAAGTCCCTCCTCGCTCGCCCGGACATGTTTCAGGCTACGTTGTGCCCATCCTCGGCGGTCGGTTGTAAGAGACATCCATATGCTTTTATTGTACTGATTACCTCTCTGTCACCAGTCGACTTATCGTTCATTAGTCCTGTATTCGTGCGTAGGTTAATCATGTGATTTACGACATTTGCTATTGTTGCACCATCTGGTGTTCTTTTTATGTAATTTCATTATTCATCGTTGTTGGATGAGACATTTTCGATAAATTTAGATTTTATGTACTTTTCTTCCGTTTTTTTTTTTTTTTTTTGTTATTATGTATCGCCAGGCAAACGGCAATTCAAGAGGTGCTTGTTCATTGCAATTAAATCCTCTGTTTTTTTCTATCACAACAGACTCAGAATACAAAATCGTTTTATGTGTGTTATGCGTAGTACACATTTTTGCATTTTCCCACACTGGGATAGAATTATTATTAATGCAATATGTTATAAGAGATGTTCGTTTCTCACCCTTTTTCCAATTTCTCTTGTGTTCTTCCATTCTTGCTTTTAGTCGTCTTTTAGTACTACCTATTTAGATGTTATCAATATTACCGGTGTCGTTATTCTTCGTGGGTATACCGTATACACCTGCTCTATGCATAATTGCGTTATTACTGTAATCGGCGGTAAAGAATTTGTTGTTATCGATTACAATATCGGCGAATCGTATATTCACTTTATTACATTCCTTTTATAAAATGCTGCTTAACTGTGGTATATGGAGGTAAACGCCTGCAAAACTGTTTGCTGTTCTCAACGTTATTTTCACTCTTAGGTCTGTTAATATTGGTTTTATAATTTCTATACATCTTCCAAATATATCTTTTATCATATCCAAATGCTGTGGCTATTTCTACGATCCATTTCATTTCTGATTGTTCTAAACTTCTATTTGACGTATGAGAAACAGCTCTTCTAAGAAATGAATGAAATGCAGCTTCTATATAATGTTTAGGGTGGATTGAATCATTTGGTATAATTACTGGCACGTAAGAGTATTTCCTGTATACTAAATAGTTAATACGTCCATGACGTTTACAAAGCAGAATGTCAAGGAAGGGCAATTGTCCATTATTTTCTTTCTCGACAGTAACCTGTATTGTTGGGTAGTATTCGTTATATTTTTCAATAAACTTCATTAAGCTATCTTCTGAATATTGCCAGATGACAAGAATGTCATCCACATATCGTAGGAATATCATCGGCAAATGTTCTTGTTCTTGTTGAAGTACTTTGTTTTCAATGTGCTGTAATACGACTTCTGACAACAGGCCCGAAATTGGAGAGCCCATGGGGGATCCCAAATTCTGTATGTATATTACTTGATTATACCTGAAATAATTGTTTTCTATAATTAGGTTGAGTGCAGATATAATACTGTTAACTTTAATCTCAGGTACCCCAGCTGCAATCAATTTTTTGTTTACAAGATTAATAGCTTCACGTGTGGGAGTGTTCGGGTATAATGCAATGACATCTACTATCACCATTATTACAATCACCAATCTCTATATTTGTAATTTTCTCAGTGACTTCTGTAGAGTTACTTACTGTATATGCGTGAGTTTTAAAGAAGAGGTTAAGATATCTAAACAAAGCTTTTTCAAGATTTATGGTAGGTACGGAAGGGCATGCGCATATTAAAAGCATGACGTAGGGGGCGGGAGAGTCCGAAAGGTATAAAGCCCACGGGCGGTGTACGCTCAGCAATTCGGTGAAAGCTATTGCACGGTGTACATCGGTTTGAACGACGTCGAGTTGCTGCCACCGTGTGACATGGCCAACAGGCAATCCAGTATACGAAATCTGGATGACTTTACCCGGGGTCGCGTCATTGGGAAATTGGAAGAAGGTCGAAGTGTGACTTGTGTGGCCGAGGAGTTCGGGATCGCTCACAGCATCGTTTCACGAGATTGGAGAGCATTTCAAACGAAAGGAACAGCTGTCCGAGAGTTTAGCAGTGGCCGTCCACGAGCAACCACGGCGGCGGACGACCGGTATGTTGTCCTACAGGCGAGAAGAGACAGATGGCAGACAGCGGGATAAATTGCAAAACACATGCAACAGACAACTGGATGTCCGTTATCGCGTTTTACCGTAGCCAGGAGGCTGCACAAAGGTGGTCTATTTGCACGACGACGAGTACGGTGAGTGCCATTAATGCCTGCTCATCGGAGACGGCGGTTTCTGTGGTGCCAGGAACACAAGAACTGGGCACATCAGCAATGGGGTCGAGTTCTCTTTACGGATGAGAGCCGATTTAGTCTGACGAGCGATTCTGGACGTATACACATCTGGAGAGAGCAGGGAACACGCAATCACACCTCCAACATCATCGAAAGGGATCGGTTTGTAGGTGGCGGAGTTCTCGTTTGGGGCGGTATCATGCTTGGTAGCCGCACTGACCTCCACATCTTCCAAGCAGGTTCAGTCACTGGTGTCCGCTATTGTTCCGAGATTCACCTGCCTCACGTGTGTCTGTTTAGAGGTGCTGTGGGTCATGAGTTCCTTTTCATGGACGACAACGCTACACTTCATCGTACAGTGGTTGTCGCAGAGCTGTTGGAAAGTGAGGATATTTAACGCATGGATTAGCCATGCAAGGTCCCCGGAACTAAATCCAATCGAACACTTATGGGACCTTTTCGGGAGACGCTTGGCAGCACGTCACCAGCCGCCAGCAACGATTCCGCAGCTGCGATTGGCGCTACAAGAGGTATTGGCCGCGATGCCTCAACAGCTCCTTGACAACCTCGTCCTCAGCATGGACAGACGTTGTAAATCCTGCAACGCTGTCAGGGGTGATCATATTCCCTACTAAAGACTGGATTTTTCTTGGCAACCGCCTGTCACATGGACATTTCTGTCTTCTGCCCAGTTGTGCTCGAAGCTACCTTTTCAATAAAGTGCCTTTGTATCCTTGATTTGAGTCGACGTGGAGCACTTCTGCACGACGTTACATTCGAAAAACCATCTCGTCCTTAATTTTTGCACGCTAGTGTATGATTTGAAGAGAACGGCGTGTAACGTACCAGGAGATGTGACGTACCTGCCAGCAGGTCGCACACGACATAAAGGCAGATAGGAATCAGAATAAACGTCCGCTTAGCTCAATTGGTAGAGCAACTTGTTCCGGAATGAGGGGATCCGGGTTCGAATCCTGGCGTAGACCAAAAATAACGGAAAAATTTACTTCGTTATAATTGGCGCCCGAACTATCCGGATGACCCGACCGTTCAAAATCTCGCAATGGTGTGTTGTTATTTCCACACCGCGAGATAGGAAAAATAAGAGAATCCCTTCTCCAGCACTTCGAAAAAAAAAATAAAAAAATAAAATAAGGGGGAGATGATGTAACGTACCAGGAGATGTGACGTACCTGCCAGCAGGACGCACACGACATAAAGGCAGATAGGAATCAGAATAAACGTCCGCGTAGCTCAATTGGTAGAGCAACATGTTCCGGAATGAGGGGATCCGGGTTCGAATCCTGGCGCGGATAAAAATGACGGAGAAATTTACTTCGTTATAGGCGGAGAAGAGAGAGGAATGGAGAGACAGAGTACATCTACTGAACAACCAGTTATTGAACTGAGTAACCAAGAAGAAGAAGAATACTAACAGTGTATAAAAAATCACGAGCCGCAAATATCTCCATTCCTTACTTCAGCCCTGTAATTCAGGGTCATCCTCTTTCACAAAAGCATCTTTAATGCTAATAGTCTCTAAGAAAACTGCAAAATCGCCACTGGTCACTGAAGCCTTGTAGCCAAGAGTAATCTTTTTTCACAAAGGCATTTTTTTTAATACTAAGTCTTAAAGAAATCGTGATCCCTACAATATCTCCATTGGTCACCGAAACCCTGTAACTCATGGTTGTAAAGAGACCGGGAAGGAGCCATCAATGGGCGCGAAGCTCGGCAGTTATTGAGTGAGGGTCTACACCGTAGAGCAACTGAATTAGAGGTACCCGTCTAGTAACGTGTAGCACCACCTTTCTACCTGATGACGACATGGACTCGACAAGACACCGGAAGTGTTATGAAGCCACACGGGTCCACGACCCCTGAACAAGCTCCCACAGTTCACGAAGATTGGATGGAGGGGGTCAGAGGGCCTCGAACATCTCTCTCGATGGCGTCCCAGATGTGCTCGATGGGATTGACGTCAGGTGACCTAGCTGGCAAAGGAAGCGATGTCACGTCGGTGGAGTGTTCATTCAACCATTCGGATACAATTCAGGAGCGATGGCACGGTGCATTGTCTTGTTGCAAGATGAGGTCCCCAGTGGGATGTTGAAGACGCACAAACGGGAGCAAATGGTCGTCCAGGATATCCCAGTAACGTTGACCTGTGAGGGACGATGTCACTTGTACCAGGAGTCCCATTTCAGTCCACGTAAACAATCCTTAGAAGAGAATGCCACCCCCACCAGCTTGAAGAGTACCCTGCTGGCAAGAAGGATCCATCGCTTCATGTGGTTTGCGCCGTACTCGTATGCTGCCATCCGCATGTACCAACGTGAATCTGGACTCATCAGTCCAGACAACATTTTTCCACATGTCTAAGGTGCAGTGGCGATGTTCCCTCGCCCATGCTAATCTTTGCACCCTGTGATGTGCGGTCAGCAGCAGCACCCTCGTGGGACGATGGCTTCTGTACCCCATAGCGAGGGGTGTCACGTCAATTCGTCGCGTGCGTCAATTCGTCGACTACGTCAATTCGTCGACTACGACAATTCGTCGCGCGTCAATTCGTCGCCTGCGTCAGTTCGTCGTGCGTCAATTCGTCGACCACGACGATTCGTCGAGCGTCAATTCGTCGCGCGACAAATTCGTCGACTACCTCAATTCGTCGACTACGTCAATTCGTCGCGTTTACAAATTTTGGTTACTTACAAAACAAATGCAGGAAAACGTACGATTTAAAATTTTCGTGAAATCTAGTTTTCATTTCAGAACCATCAAATTTCGTATCATGAAACTCTAACTTAGATGCTAGACGGTTTTTGGAAGGGGTTGGAGCCCGGGGGTCAGAGCCCCTCCCCCTCATAAAAAATTTCGTAAAATCTACAGTTTTCATTTTAGAACCACAAACTTTGGTATACTATCTCATGGTACTCTAACTTAGACGGTACGCCGTTTTTGGAACGGGTCAAGGCCTGAGGGTCAGAGCGCCCCCACATACAAAATTTTCTTAAAAACCCCGAGGGGTGTCACGTCAATTCGTCGCGTGCGTCAATTCGTCCACTACGACAATTCGTCGCGCGTCAATTCCTCACCTGCGTCAGTTCGTCGCGCGTCAATTCGTCGACTACCTCAATTCGTCGACTACGTCAATTCGTCGCGTTTACAAATTTTGGTTACATACAAAACAAATGCAGGAAAACGTACGATTTAAAATTTTCGTGAAATCTAGTTTTCATTTCAGAACCATCAAATTTGGTATCATGAAACTCTAACTTAGATGCTAGACGGTTTTTGGAAGGGGTTGGAGCCCGGGGGTCAGAGCCCCTCCCCCTCATAAAAAATTTCGTAAAATCTACAGTTTTCATTTTAGAACCACAAACTTTGGTATACTATCTCATGGTACTCTAACTTAGACGGTAGACCGTTTTTGGAACGGGTCAAGGCCCGGGGGACAGAGCCCCCCCCCCCTAATTTTTTTGTAAAATCTACAGTTTTCAATTCAGAACCATTAAGTATGGTATCATGAAACTCTAACTTAGACGCTAGACTCTTTTTGGAAGGGGTTAGAGCCCGGGGGTGAAAGCTCCCCGCTCATAAAAATTTCGTAAAATCTACAGTTTTCAATTTAGAACCACCAAATTTGGTATACTATCTCATGGTACTCTAACTTAGACGGTAGACCGTTATGGAAGGGGTTGCAGCCTGGGGGTAAGGGCTTCCTTCATAAAAAAATCGCAAAATCTAGTTTTCAATTCAGAACCACCAAATCTGGTATACTATCTCGTTGTGTTCTAACTTAGACTGTAGACGGTTTTTGGAAGCGGTTGGAGCCCAGGGGTTAGAGCCCCCCCCCCTACAAAATTGCCGTTAAATCTAGATTTCAATTTAGAACCACCAAATTTGGTGTCATGAAACTCTAACTTAGCGGAAGACCGTTTTTGGAACGGATCGGGGGCCGGGAGGTCAGAGTCCCCCTCCCCCCGGTACAAAATTATCGTAAAATCTACAGTTTTCAATTTAGAACCACCAAATTTGGTATACTATCTCATGGTACTCTAACTTAGACGGTAGATGGTTTTTGAAACATGTCGAGCACGGGGTCAGAGCCCCCCCCTAGAAATTTTCGTAAAATCTACAGTTTTCAATTTAGAACCGCCAAATTTGGTATACTATCTCATGGTACTCTAACTTCAACGGTAGACGGTTTTTGGAATAGGTCAAGGCGCGGGGGTAAGAGCCCCCTACATACAAAATTTTCGTAAAATCTATAGTTTTCAATTTAGAACCACCAAATTTGGTATCATTAAACTCTAACTTAGACGGGAGCCGGATTTTGTAACGGGTCAGGGCCCTCCCCCCGTACAAAATTTTCTTAGAATATGCCGTTTTCAATTTAGAACCACCAAACTTGGTATACTATCTGATGGTATTTTAACTTCGACTGTAGATGGTTTCTTGGAGACGGTTGGAGCTCGGGGTTCAGAGCCCCCTCCCCCCCCCCCCATAAAAAATTTCGTGAAATCTACAGTTTTCAATTTAGAACCACCAAATTTGGTATACTACATCATGGTACTCTAACTTAGACGGTAGACGGTTTTCAGAACGGGTCGGGGCCCGGGTGGTTAGAACCCCCCCCCCACCCCCACCCCCACACACAAATTTCGTAAAATCTATAGTTTTCAATTTAGAACCACCAAATTTGGTATACTATATCATGGTAATCTAACTTAGACGGTTTTCGGAACGGGTCGGGGCACGGGGGGTTTCAGCCCCCCTACAAAATTTTCGTGAAATCCACAGTTTTCAATTAAAAACCACCAAATTTGGAATACTATATCATGGTAATCTAATTTAGACGGTTTTCGAAACGGGTCGGGGCACGGGGGTTTCATCCCCCCAAAAACAATTTTCAATTTAGAACCACCAAATTTGGTATACTATCTCATGGTAGTCTAACTTAGACGGCAGACGGTTTTTGGAACGGGACGGGCACTGGGTCAGAGCCCACCTCATAAAAAAATTTGTAAAATCTACAGTTTTCAATTTAGAACCACCAAATTTGGTATACTATCTCATGGTGCTCTAACTTAAACGGTAGACGGTTTTTTGGAACGGGTCAAGGCCCGGGGGTAAGTGCCTCCACATACAAAATTCTTCTTGACAAGTGGTCAGAAGCCAGCCCCTAGATCACTCCGCCGCCGTAGCGGCACACGTTGAAATGTATTTTTCATACGGCCCCAAACGCTCTTATGGACATACTAGATTGAACTGGACGCAAATAAATCATTAATAGAATTTGTACTAGCAGGGATACCAGTTATTTGCCAGGTACATATTACTATTTGTGGAATCACCAAGTTCAGCGGGTGAAAGTTAATGAATGAAAAAGATATTCCTGCAATTTTCCAGTAAACTTATTTTAAATTTTTTGATTTAGTTAGTTTAATTTTGCGAAACAAAAAAGAAAGAAAAAGGAATGGGAATACTTACCTTCTAGGAGACATCTATAGAACTGCAGTACATCTGGCATGTGCTTCTGTGAATCCCGCAACAAAGAAATGCAATGTACCTATGTGATGTCGATTGCGTTCGACTTCACATTCTCATTAATCATCTTTTTCTTACCGTTTTGAATTTTGAATATCTGAAACTCTCTATTTACATTACATTATATTTCTTCCTGATAAGCCGCTCGTTGGTAGTGAAAGCTAAACTATTGATTTGTATTTTTTAATACACCATTAAACGCATATTTTTGCACTTTATTGTTATCTACAGTCCCTAACTTAGACGTAGGTTGGTTAGTTGGTTGGTTAATGGTTTATGGTGCAAGGCCCTCAAAGGGCCAAAGAGCGCCTTTGAACGTAGATAGGGTATTCTTAAGAGTAAAAAACGGAACTTTTTACGAAAATTTTGTATGGGGCTCTCTTGACCCGGGCCCCGACCCCTTCCAAAAATCGTCTACCGTCTAAGTTAGATAACCATGAGTAGTATACCAAATGTGGTTGTTCTAAATGGAAAACTGTAGATTTTACGAAATTTTTATGAGGAGGGGGGGGGGGCTCTCACCCCCGGGTTCCAACCCCTTCCTAAAATCGTCTAGCGTCTAAGTTAGAGTTTCATGATACTAAATTTGGTGGTTCTGAATTGAAAACTGTAGTTTTTAAGAAAATGTTGTATGTGTGTGTGTGTGTGCGGGGGAGGGCTCTGACCCCCGGGCCTTGACCCGCTCCAAAAACCGTCGACCATCTAAGTTAAAGTACCATGAGGTAGTATACCAAATTTGGTGGTTCTAATTCGAAACGTAGATTTTGCGATTTTTTTATGAAAGTGTCCTTACCCCTTCATAAAAAAATCTGCAACCCCTTCCGAAATCGTCTAGCGTCTACGTTAGAGTACCATGAGATAGTATACCAAATTTGGTGGTTCTAAATTGAAAACTGTAGACTTTACGAAATTTTTTATGAGGGGGCTCTGACCCCCGGGCCTTAACCCGTTCCGAAAACGGTCTACCGTCTAAGTTAGAGTGCAATGAGATAGTATACCAAATTTGGTGGCTTTAAATTGAAAACTGTAGATTTTACGAAATTTTTATGAGGGGGGCACTGACCCCCGGGCTTCAACCCCTTCCAAAAACCGTCTATCGTTTCAGAACCATCAAATTTGATGGTTGTGAAATATATGCTTTGACCCGTTCCAAAGACCGTCGACCGTCTAAGTTAGAGTACCATGAGATAGTATACCAAATTTGGTGGTTCTAAATTCAAAACTAGATTTTGCGATTTTTTTTATTAAGGGGCCCTTCTTTTATAAATTTGATCAGTACCCAAATTTTATAAATTTGATCAGGGAGGAAGACGTTCGAAATCGTACGTTTTCCTGCATTCGTTTTGTATTTAAACAAAATCTGTAAACGCGACGAATTGACGTAGTCGACGAATTTGTCCGCGACGAATTGACGCTCAACGAATCGTCGTGGTCGACGAATTGACGCGCGACGAATCGTCGCAGTCGACGAATTGACGCACGCGATGAATTGACGTAGAACCATAGCGAGGAGATGGTTCTGGATGATGTGGCTGCTTACACGTTTTTGTGCACCAGCGTTAAATTGCCGAGTGATTTCTTGCACTGTGGCCCGTGCAGGGACGGTTTTACCGGATTCGATGTACTCACGGTGCACCCGTGACACAGTGACTCGTGAAAATCCCACTGCTTGCACGACTTCCGAGATGGAGCGACCCATTCGTCGGGCCCCGACAATTTGCCCACGATCAAATGCGCTTAGAACCTTCGTCTTACCCATACTGCATCCGACTCTTACTTATTCTAAATGATCATATGTAGAGGATTTTAGGAAGGGAGTGTCTTACCCCAGGTCTTAAACAAACCTTAGAAATAGGAAGCTAGGAGATTTGGGCTAGAGTGCCCGATAGGAAAGTGACACGGAAGCGAAGTAGAAAGGGGGAGAAAGACACCCTTATTTATTACCGCGGGGCCAGTACCTGGGGTCCGACGGCTTAACGTGCCCATTCGACGCACGGCGGATATTTAGTGGATCGACCTATCGTACCAGCCTGGGATCGAACCTGAGGTCATTTCCGCGGTAGTCACGAACGTTGTCCACTAGGCAACCCGCGGCCCCACTCTTACTGATTCCCGTCGCATAATTCCCGTCGCATCACTGCTTATATTGTCGGATCGCTGCACAAGTCATGTCATTTCCGCTTACAGGGCCGCCCACAGCGACACATTTGAATAACGCCAGCTCTCTCTAATTTAATTGCTTTTCAGTGTATAAAGTCCATTAAAAGAGATTTTAGACTCACGTGAATCATGTGTTTATTTTATAGAGACGGTGTAGTGTGTTAGGTAATTTTAAAGTTTGAAGAATTAGTATCTGTCGATTAATATGTTTCAACAGTAAATAACATTCACCTTTATTAATTCCCGCTTTCATTCCTTTCTGTTTTCCTCGCACGTTCCATGCTTCATTTGCTTAATATTCTGCTAGGATACAAATGATGAGTGCAGGTGGATGCAAAGGTTATCCCAATCATCTAGGCCAAATTTAATTCATAGTGAATAAATGAGGACAGTCGAGTCACATTATTGTGATCATCTCCTACTTTTGACGTCAACAGCGCGTAACCAATGAACGAAGCACGTGCCATGAGCTGGCTTGGAGGGTATACATAAGGTGTGCTCTAAGAATTCTAAAAACATATCACTCATTGATGTCATGGAAAAAAGGAACGATTTATCAGATTTTCAAAACGAAGTGTGTCTAAATTGACGTTTAGCGAACCCTGCTGGGTATGGGGCTCCGATGCAGACGCAAGGCTTCACCTATGCTTACAAAGGTGCATCGCAGAAAAGGCTTACATTTGCACGGCAGTATCGGAATTGGACCTCCGCTGATTGGCAAAGGATTGCCTTCTTCGATGAGTCGCGTTTTCTGCTTCATCGAACGGATGGACGTTGGCGGATAAGGCGAGACACATCGGAGAACAAACACTCTTCGATCATTGCTGGAAGAACACAAGCTAGTGGGGCCGCGTTATGGTATAGATAATGGTTTCGTGGCATTTGCTGGGTCCACTGATGCCTGTGGAAAGTACTACGGTCCGTATCTGGTATCAATCCATCCTTGCAGACCACGTACACATATACATGCTGATTGTTTTTCCTGGGGCGGATGAGATCTTCCAGCCAGACCATGCGAAGTGTCACAAAGGTATAAATGTCGGAGAGTGGTTGGAAGAGCGCGATGAAGACTTCAAAGTACTTCCATAGTCTGCTAATTCCCCAGACGTACACCCAATTGAGCATTTGTGGGACCACCTCAATCGTGTTGTTCGCTGTATGGATTATCCACCACACACGTTCCAGCAGCTGTCAGATTCAATACAGTCAGCGTGGCTCCACATACCTGTGAACACCTTCCAGCATCTTATTGAGTCACCTCCAGCCCGTCTAGCTGCTGTACGCGCTGCACACCGCGGTTACTCTGGATATTAGCTGGTGGTCACAATAATGTGACCTGACCTGGAATTTCATAAGTTTGGTGACTGTGTTCACATGTTTAATTACATTGATATGATAATTTTAACAATCAATTCCAGATAATGATGAGTTTTTAAAATTCAATTATGTCTTTCAAAAACTGCAAGAGGAATAAAACTGTTAATCACCTAGTATTTAAAAGCAACCAGTCAACTGAAAGAACAAAGATTTATGTCAAAAATCTTTGCCCTTTCTGTTGGCTTTCCGTTGTGCTGGAAGGTGTTATACAGGTGTTTTTGTACCCGTAAATACCTTCCAGCACTTTATTGAGTTACTTCCAGCCGGTCTAGCTGCTGTCCGCGCTGAACTCGGCTGTTACTCTGGATATTTGCTGGTGGTCACAATAATGTGACCCGACAGTGTATTTCATAAGTTTGGTGACTGTGTTCTCCTGTTTAAGATACACTGACATGAGAATTTTAATCATCAATTCCAGATAATGATGAGTTTTTAAAATTCAATTAGAGCTCTGGAAGCCAGTGTTTTGACTAACAATTCCTGTTCCAAGGAGGTGTATTTACAGACTTTAATTGTTTGTATTAAGGAGAATGATATCAGTCGCTATGTACGAGGAATGTCTTTCAAATCCAGATAATGATGAGTTTTTAAGTTTTTTTTTAGTTTTTCAAAAAATGTAAAAGGAGTAAAACGAATGACGGAAAATCACCCAGTCAACGGAGAGTGCAAAAATCTATGCCAAAAAAATAGCACTTAGTTTTGAAGCATTGTAAGGTAGGCTGAAATTAGCTTTCCTTTTTACTTTCTGTCTCTATGTAAATTGTGATTTGTTTTTTCTTAAGCAGTTTCTGACTGAACTGAAATATTCATTTTCTGGATGAATATTCTTGTGGCAACCTGAATTGAGTTCGGAAGTAAAATGATGTATGGTTCAATACAGATAAGAATGATGTTTACGATACATGTTTCTAGCTTTGTAAATGACTATTCTTAGATTCACTAGCATTCTGGCTGACCTTCGTCAGAATGTTGTTCCTTGTCCAATGTATTCTGCTGTTTTCACATCAGATGTTTTGACTCTCTCGTTGTTAGAAGTTAACTAGATTGGTATGTTTCTTGAGATTAAAGCATGGCATATTGTTACCAAGCTTGCTATGGTCGAATATTGCATTAGGTAGGAGTAATCTGTTGCATTCACCTTTTATATCCAGACGTAAAATTCATGGATTGTATGATGAACGATGCTGGCTTTGAAGTGGGTAGTAGACTAAATAAAGTCTTTGAAATTGAGATAGTACAGACTACATATTTACTTGCTGTTCAAGCCAATCAGAGTTTAATTAAGAAATACCTATGTTTCGATATCCGGAGCATCACTTACGCACCATAGAACGTCTCATTTAAAACCAATATTCATATTCATGTAATGTTAATGTTCTGGAAGAACTGACTTCTCACTTATACTTATATCGGTTGTTTAATGAGTGGTGAGACTCTTTGGCTGGAGTGCGTTTTTACTTTCAATTTTCCCAATGGGTGGCGCTAGAGTACAGGCGATTTAAAGGCAATGCAACTGCATTGCAGCTTGTTCGTTAAGGAAGCCGTGTAACGAGCTGGGCTAAACTTATTGATCTTTCGTAGGTTATGGATACGTTCAAAGTTGCTCAACGTGCTGTAATTCAGTTTTTGAAAACGGACAAATGTCACCAAGCGAAATTCACAGACGAATGAAACCAGGGTATTGAACTGCTTATATCCCACGCAGTACTATAATGCGGCGTTTCCAGCTCTTTAGTGGTGGAAGAACAAACACCGCAGACCAGCCAAGATCATCAGCACCACGTCGTGCTGTTTCAGTGACAATTGCACGTGTAGATGCTGCAGAAAAGGCCAACGGAAGAATCACGATCCGTGAACTGGCGAACAGCCGCCCCGGTGCCACAGTGGTCTAAGGCGCTGGCCTCTGATCATTCGTCCGTAAGGGGTCCGGGTTCGAATCCCGGTCAGGCATGGATGTTGTGTTTGTCTTACGGCACTGGCTCTCTCCCTTCCCTGGAACCAGTGATCCTAAATTAGGGACGGGCGACTGCTTATAGCCCACTGAGTTGCTCACGGTGGTCATTAAACCTCCAATAAAAAAAACTGGCGAACAGTTGCGGGTGTGTGAATTGGAACTCTTAATACGATCATGTATTCACACCTTCAATATCGCAAGGCCTACGCCACGTGGGTACGGTCCGATGAACAGATGAGTCCACGAACGGAACTATCGTTACAGCATGTGTTCCTCTACCATGAAGAAGGCGAAGATTTCCTGTCACGCATTATTGCTAGGAACGAAAGGTAGTGTCTTCATTTCGAGCCAGAGTCAAAACGCCAAAGCTTGCAGTGGAAAAATGCATCTTCGCCACTGCTAAGGAAATCACGTTTCCTCCATTTTCGCAGGCAAGGTGATATTAATGCCGTTCTTTGACCATCGAGTACCGTTGCTTCTTGAGTGGGTACCGAAAAGATCAATCATCAATGCCGAACGGTATTGTTAAACTTTAATGAAGCTTCGAGATTAGACAAACCATTAAAAACAATAGACCTGGCAACCTCACTCAGGATATTGTGCTTCTGCATGACAACGCCCTGCCGCACACCGCAGTTATCAAAGAAAGGACACTGCAGCGCAAACAAAATTCTCAAAATCAAACGTTTCACTTCGGACAATAGGATATGTAAAGCTGTAGATAACCGGTTGCAGCAACAGCCTACCTGCTTTTACGCCGCACAAGGAATTTTGCAACGACGGGATCGCTGTCTAAATGTTTTTTATTTTTAGGTATGCCATGTTTTGATTCTTTTAGGCAGAAAATTTCACTACTTATCGAACAACCTTTATATATGTATATGAACCTATGAACATCACAGCGTCCTGAACATATAAACTGATATTTTCTATAGAGTCAACGACTTGTAGAAAATGCAGGTTTATAGATAGAAGCGTTTTCTCTAAGTCGTTGACTCTAAAGGACCGAAAGTTGCTAACCTTGCATTTTTTATTGAGTCAACGGCATAAGGTTGATATTGAATCTAAATGTCGAAAGTTTGACATTGAATCTACATGTCGAATGACAGATGGTGAACTCTTTATTTCTGTCCTCGAAAAAAGTCTAAGCAACCGCTCTTCAGATGAAGAAACGCTCAGAGCTAATTATATTTCTATGAAATTTCTATAATTATGGAAAAAAAGAGCGTGGAAAAACTAGATGGCTGACATTCACACCAAAAATTGGAGTCATAGGCAGAACAACGTTGGAAGATTAAGGAACTTGGGTTTTTTAAATAATATGTGCTTTCTTGGCGTACAGAAGAGACGCCGCAGGAGATGCTCCGAAAAAAGGTAATAACGAAGTTTGGTAGAACCTTACGACAGAGTTGAAGTATAGCGGTAACCGCCGTTAAATCAATGTAACTTCGTCTTACGGAAATCAATCTCGCACAAAAAAATAATCCCGTCAGCACACAGCGGAGAAGGAACAATTTTGTCCAGAGGAAAAATAAACGACGGAAGAAGATATTTGACACAACAATTGTACCACCGGTCTCAAAGCTCATTGCTGGATCAACTGTTACTTTAAGCGTAAGTGTGAGTGTAAGGTCAATCAGTACTACGAACAACACAGGTGAAGTGATAAAGATATCACGCTCTGTTCAACATTTTCCAGTGCATAAAATGAGCCACACCACCGCTAAGTAAACCAATTACTAATGACTGTATGTGTATATTTGTGTGTTTGTGTGTGATTGAACATGAATAATTATGAAGAACACAGTAATCCGAAACAGGTCGTTAAGGAAGGGCGACGACAAAATAAAGGTTCTACATTGAAGTAGAAAATGATAAACGCTTACCAAATAACGTGTTGGCTTACACTTGTGGCATGGATCGAAAGCCGAGCTGATATCATCAACAGGTATGTTCAGCGAGGAGTATGTAATGACGTCATTTAGTTTGCCGAAGTTTCGCTTCAGCAAAGGGCGAACGGTTCTCATAATCTCATCCTACAATTGTTAAATTTCGCTAAGACCTAAGAAAACTGTGAAAGCTATTTTAGCACGTTTAAGACAATATCTTGCTCTGCGAACCAACGCCTGATGACCACAACCTTGCGATATGGTGCATTATTCTGCTAAGGGTAACTCTCTCGATCAGAAGAACCATGATGCAGGTGTTCCTCGTGCGTAATGTTGAGAAACCGTGTGGCACCAAAATACTGTTTCATAGATATTTAAGAACCCAATGACCACCATAACCCTAGGCAGCAAGGATCCATCGTTTTTGATGTTTACGCCGTATTTTGGCTTGTTCATTGACGTGTATTAATGGACAATGAGCCTTATCAGACCAGGAGACTTTTGTCCAGTCCTCAAGCGTCCAGGTTTGCAGCTGCGTGATCGCTGCCGACCGATTTGCCGGTTTTTAGCAGAAACGAGTGGTATCCGATGGAGATTTTGCTGTTATAGTCCATTCTCCCCAATATGCAGCGACCTGTGTGTGTAACGAAATCGTTCTCTGGGTACGGTTGCTTGAGACACTGGATCTCGTTGGTTACAATCCTATCCAGCCATCGTTGCCCGCGAATATCGAGCAGTCGTTTTCGCTCCAAGAAAGTAAGCCGACTGCTTGTTCTGTTGTTTCAACACTACTCATTGTACACGCACATTTTTGATACTTTTGTTGTTGCATAGTATAGACGGTGTATCATTTCTTAGATGGTAGCATCTGCCTGCAGAGCGCCCAGTGTCATGCCTCTTTCAAAGTCGCTTAAAAACGAATCTTTCCCATATGGCCTCAATGTACTATCATGCTGAAAGAGCAGAAATAATAGAGCAGGTGCTCTGCGTTTCGGAGATGCAACAGTGCTGTATACCAAATGAATATTACTCAGAAAACCGTTATTGATGATGTTGTGTGGAACAGAATTATCGCTTGAACGGAGGTTGGCCAAACCCAGATGGCAATATTCTAGGCGCTTTAGTATCTTACAAAGTATCATTTCTATACTCTCGCGAAGGTTCTAACAGGGTGAGAATGTGTCTAGACGCCTGTGGAGACGACATTCGTGGATTACAACGCGGCAACACTAACTACGTGACGGCACAGCAGGGGACCTTGCCAGAGACCATTCAGATGCCACAGGGACCACGGTTTTAAGACGTACCATGTACTGTACATACGATTGATTGATACAGCCTGTAGGCTTACTGGCCAACCATATGCATGCCGTTAACTGCAATTCTTCGAAGTTCCCGTGTAGCCTGGTGCAGAGAACATCGTGTTTGGCCAGTTGATCAATGGGCCTGTAAATTGACTCTGAGAGAGAATGCACGGAGGAACAGAAGGAACCTGTTCTTCAGTTATTAATGAACGTTTATTCGTTCTACACTTATTATGGTTTACTATTTTACTCGTTTTTCATTGACACATCATCGCAGAACAATGTTGGCTTTAATTCGTATCGCAACATCAAATGCTTCTATGAAAACCGACTTCTATCTGCCAAATTGTTGTCTCAAAATACACAAAATCGGGAATTTTTTGCAACTTCACTTTCTGCGTAAAAATCGTTTTCACAGACTGCGTCCGTTAAAAATCGTTATCTCAAACTGCACTTTTTACATTGCTATCTCGCTCTGGGCTGAACAAATCGTTAACATGCTCTACGTCCTTACTAAATTCAGCGATTACGGTTTATCGACCTTTTAATCACTGCTAGTAATGCCAAACATGGTAAACTCGCCGAAGAAGTAATGTGGCGATACACCAGAAATCGTTTAACGAGAAGAAATCAAATTCACGTAAAAATGATCTTAATCATAGAAAATAGTGAAACTATAGTAGTGATCCGATTGACTGGCGTAGGAATATATGAATAAGCGTTTCAAAGCTTTTGCACATCAATCAGAAGGCTTTTTCAAAGAAGATGGACACAAACTTTCAGTTACTGTCCAACTTCCTTGAAAAAGCCATCTGGTTGATGTGCGAACGTTTATTTATATATTCCTACGCCAGTCAATCAGATCATTAGAATAGCGTTACTATTTCCTACATAATTGGCGTACACTTCCTCGTTATTAATTTACTTTAATCATGCATAAACAGATAGAAAATGTTTGCCTTATGAAATATTTGTGCATGTTCCTTATAATGATTATTCGGCATTTGCAACCACCTCTTGCTGAATGAACTTTTCCAAGGTGCGTCCTACCAAGTTTGTTAACTCCGAGGGAAACTGCTAGGAGGGTCAGAAGGCATCTCTATTTCAGTTATGAATTAGTCGTAAGTTCAGTTCCTCTCATCTGAGATATTTATTCGGCCCTTTAATATTTCAAGAAATGTCTCAGAGAGGATGGCCCATGATGATAGGGGGTTAGCAAACAGATGAGGTCGCAAAGCATTTACTTTCTCAAGCACTACAGGTTAATCGACCATCCACGTTTTATATATATTTTTTTAGAACCGAGCCTTGCCCAATCATAAGATCGCATCCATTTTTTATAACCCGTGCTACAAATACATGTGTGTAAAGCACTGGTTACAAAATTTAGCCTATTCCATAAACGCGAACGAGAGAGATCTCGCAATCTAAGAAAAAAGGGAAAACTTTTTGTTTTAAAAAACGCAAGCTCCGGACCGTATACTCTATGCATCTATGAGATAGCAAAATTCAAGAAGACAGAGGGAAATAGAAAGAAACAAAGTGTTCATGGTCCTCTTCAGCTGAAAATCTTTACTTATCATAGGTGTCGGCCATTTGATGTTGAATACCTATGAAAGTGAAGCGGGCACTAACCAGAACTTAATTTCTTTCGGCGTAAGTTCTTAAAACAGAAGATGAGAAGATCCATATTCTTTGCGGGCGACGTTTTTAGTCTTTTGTGAACCTGTATTTGATTTTAAAACGTCAAATATCTTTGTTTGTAGCTTCGTAGAAAAGGAGCAAAACGTTGCAGCCAGTTTAAACGACCGCATGAACATATCAAGAAATCTTTCTATGAATACGTATCATAAAAGATTGCAGTGGTAAAATTAAAGAGCTGAGGATTACAAAGATGCAATGATTGTACTTAATACCACTTACTGATCATTTGAAAATACCAGATCAGTTGAGTTACTAAACACCAAATCGTATTCTTTCGCATTTCTTTTAAATATGTGTTTTAACGGGTCATACAGTTTTTTTTTTGCTTTGGACATAAAAAAACTATTTCTATCGATGCTTCTGAACAAAATATACGTCTACATTATTAGACACTTTAAACATAGGTTCTACTTCCTTCAAATTGATTCTAAAGTTCGGCATTTCTCGGAACGGTGATTTCAAGTTATGTGGAAGACATTCAGATGTGTCCGCTTTATATACCTTTCAACAATAAAACATCCTGTTTGTTTTGCGATAGATACAACAAAGCCAACTGAGGTACTATTGTTAGAAGTTCTGTTGATTGTTGATTTTTAATAATTTATAATTTTGGATTATTAGGTGCCGGCATTAGAAATGTTCGTGGTGATCATTTGATTTTTATCTCTGTCTCTGTCCGCGGATCTGTAGTATACCCGAGGTTTTCAGAAAATAAATATGGCAAGAAATATAAAATAAAAACGAAGGTGAAAGTATTGTTTCAATTTTGTCTTATTTTAAAGCTATAGAGACCTGTCGAACACCCAAATAATTTTCAGAAAAGAATGAAATTTAAAAGCGTTGTTTGAAGTCTGCAGAAGAAAAACATCGACACAAGCATGTTGAACCGCTCTTATGCCATAGTATGCACATACACTGGTTTCTTGTTAGTACTCTGTGCTGGGAAGGGTCTCGAACCCTAACAGTGTCTGACGGTGGTAGTAATTGTTCCTTCAGGGAACAAGTAGTCGTAAAGTAGGCACGGCCGGCAGCTCATATAAACTACATTCTTTCATAGTAGTGTTTAAAATCCAAAACAAAAGCGTTCTAAAACAAATTATGTAAAGCGAACGTTAATCTTATATCAAGACTTGCCCTGGGAGTTATCTTTATTTGCTTAGAACATTTTGTCTTACATGCCTTCATTAGCATTTATTTCTTGTATTGTCCGTTTGAGATTTTTTTAAGAATATGCGACGAAAAGCATATCGTGGGCAAAAAATTCAAGAACAGATCTTATCTTCCTCATCATAATGTAATATTGTACCAGGATAAAGTAATTTACTGAGTTACCTCGATTTCGGTTCAGCTACTTAAATGCAGGCTGTAATAACAAAAAAAACTGGTCAACAATTTTTTTTATTGCCGAGAATTTTTCAACGTATCTGGGGTATTTGATGCGTGGTGAATTCAGAAACAACATTATAGTTGCCGAATTGGCTCTAATTTTTGAGATAATGTATTCCCCTCAAATTTTGATTGTATCCCAATACTACCTGTGGCTGCTAACATGTGAAGCAGCTTTTGATCTGGCTTTTTTACTCTTTAACAGTATTTTTATCTAATGTTATCTTTGATTTTATTTTCATTAATGTTTTGAAAGATTATCCCTTACATGTAATATCATATTTAGTAATTTGTTTCTTCTTGTTCTTCATCTTAAAGATATAAGTTTTTCAAGAAGAAGCTGCATAAATAGTCTTATTGCATTCTGCTTCATTTGTGGCGAATGCATTCTGCAAAAACGAAGGCGAAACATCACTGACTTTGTAAAACAATCATATCTTGCTTACTTTGGAACGAAACTTGGACACCAAGATAAGACTTTCAAAAACTGTGTAGAGTGCCTGTGATAGTGAAAAAATGGAGAAAGGTAATATTTACACTTTGGTGTTCCAATGTTGTGGAGAGAGCCGCAAAACCACCATGGTTATTATTATTTTTGTGCTGGGAATATGAAAGGCTTCAATTGCTACAAGAAACATTGGGAGTATCCTGATTTGAAATCAGCAAGACGACCTGTGCCGCACTGCGAAAACGTTCCCGTACCAGTGTTTACCTCAGTGCTTGACCTTCCGTCACCAGACGCTGAAGAAATGTAAGACTTTTTTTTTTATTATTAATGATTTAACTACCACCGTAAACAACTCAATGGGCTATAAGCTGTCGCCCATCCCTAATTTGGGTCCTCTGGTTCCAGGGAAGGGAACGAGCCAGTGGCGTAAGACAAAAATAACATCCATGCCTCACCGGGATTCGAACCCGAACCCATCTCGGACAAATGATCATAAGCCATAACCTAGAATACTGCGCCACCGGGGAGGCAAAGCAAGGCTTGGAGTGTACCACAGGTGGTAGCAGTGGAAGTGAATATGAAGGAAGCTTTTCAACACCTCAGCAGTTTTTCCAAAAAGAACTCAATGCTCTAATACGAGAATTCAATCTGTCAAAGCAAGCATCTGAACTTCTAGCATTCGGGCTAAAAGAAAAGAACTGTCTAAAGCCGGAAGTTAAAATAACAGCTTATCGGAAAACAGAGGAGGAAATTGTTCCTTACTTCAGCCAAGATGCAGAACTTGTATACTGCAATAACACCGCTGGACTTATTCGCCAAATGGTACTACCGGAATATCGACCATAAGACTGGCGGGATTTTTATAGACAGCCCCATCAGAAGCTTAAAATGTGTTTTATTGCACAATGGTAACCTCTATGCAACTCTTCCAATTGCTCACTCAACAAAACTTGAAAAAAGGATATCAAAATATCAAAAAGGTCTTGCAGAAGCTCTGCTATCATGAGCTCCACTGGTTTATTTGTGTTGATCTAAAGGTGATTAATTTGTGCTCGGGCAGCAAAGTGGATAAAAAAAGTACCCTTGTTTCATCTGCTTGTGGGATAGTAGGGCAAATCAAGATCATTTGAAAAAAGTGATATGACCTTCAAGGGAAAACGCGACTGTAGGTGCAGCTAACATCATTAACAAGCCATTGGCTGACAGAGAAAAATCCTTCTCCTACCACTCCTTGTCAAGCTTGGACTGATGGAGAAATTTGTAAAGTCCTTGGACAAACAAGGAGATTGTTTCAAATTCATTTGTAGATTGTTTCAAATTCATTTGTAGATTGTTTCAAATTCATTTGTAGATTGTTTCAAATTCATTTGTAGATTGTTTCAAATTCATTTGTAGATTGTTTCAAATATATTTGAATTTGATGGTCTTCAAATTCGTAAACTCATAAACGATTCGAATTTCACCAAATTTATGAAGGATGTTGTTCTGTCATAGTTGTCAAGAATTTTTTGGGTAACCCAAAGCAGATTTTATGAGGAATTGTTGCAAAACATGCTCGCTAACTTTAACAATTTAGGTACTAATATGAGCATAAATGTACACTTTCTTCACAGCCACCTAGACATATTTCTGGATGATCTTGGCGATTTCAGTGTAGAACAAGGAAAGAGTTTCCATCAGAATATCAAGGTGTTGGAGGAAAGGTATCAAGGCAGATAGGGCAAATACACGAGGGCAGACTGCTGCTGGAGCCTCCAACGTGATTGTCCTGATAACCCACATAAAAGATATCGTACAAAAAGCGTTTTTCTATGCATTCTTTATGCATATCTGAATCATCTTACTTTTTTTGTGTTATTCTGCTGAAGACAACGCCATTACGTATTTGATTTGTTTACTTCTGTACGAGTTAAGACAGTTTCACTGTGATTTGTGGGTAGGTTACGCCTCATCATTATATTTTTTGCATATCTTATGTTTTTCAGTGGGGCATCCATTATCTCAAAAAATAGAGCCAATTTTGCAACACCGATGCCATGTTCGTAATCAGCGCAACAAAGTCCGCCTAAAACCGCTGAAATATTGTTGCCAATAAAATCCCTGTTGACCAATGTAATTATCAATGAATGAAATATTAATTATCAATTCTGATTATTAATATCATTATTGATGCACCACTAGTCATAAAGAAACAGGTAGTAGTCACGAAATTTACTTTAGGAAAAATTTCTATTATTCTGAAATACACTATCTACCAACAAGTAATTGGACACCTGTGATAGCAAAGGAAAACGAAGTTTATTCACCTTCAATAGTTGGTGGAGCCTCCACGAGCGGCGATTACAGCAGCGACCCTCAGGGGCATACTCTCAACCAGGCATTGCACGACGGTTAGCGGTATTTTCTTATACTCGGCTTGGAGAAGACAAGTCAGTTCCTTCACCGATTTCGGATTGTGGGGGCACCCTTAAGTCGACGCTCCAACTCGTCCCACAGGTACTCGATAGGGTTAAGGTCCGGGCTCTGCGCAGGCCAGTCCATTCAATTAACCCCATTGTCACCATACCAAGCCATGGTGGACCTCGTAACATGACAGGTGGCATTGTCATCCTGAAAGTAACATGGGTCCACCTCGTAAAACTGCCACAACGTAGGAAGCGCATGGTCATCCAAAATGGTGCAGTAGCTCTCGGAGTTGAGTCTACCAGGAATTGTGACCAAGGGTCCCGTGCCATACCAGGAGAAACACCCCCATAGCATAATTCCACCGCCGCCGAACTTCACAGTTGGCACAATACATTCCGGCAGGAGGCGTTCTCCAGGCAGACGCCAAACCCAGACCCTGCCATCCGAACGGTAGAGGGTGAACCTTAATTCGTCGCTCCAGAGAACCTGTTTCCACTGTTCAACGGTCCACTGTTGACGTTCTTTGCACCACGTTAGCCGAGCAGTGCTATTGGACTTGGTGATCAAAGGCTTGTGGGCGGCAGCACGTCCATGATAACCGAGCAGTTGGGCTTCCTTACGGATGGTTTTCATCAAAAGAACACTCCCGGATGCCTGTTGAAACTCCTCGCGGATGTGGCCCATCGATTTGGTGTGGTTCTTCCGAATTTCTCTGGCCAGCACCCGTCAGTCTCTAACTCCCAGTTTTGTGAATCTGCCGGGTCGGGGAACATTCCGACAGTCACCTCTCATCTTCCACTTGCCAATCACGTAGGCTACTGTCGATTTTGGGTACTTCAACTCGCCGGATATGTCACGTATCGATCGGCCATTTCTGTGATACCCGACGATTACACCTTTCTCGAAATCAGAGAGCTCTGAACTGCGTGGCATCTTGCATGCGACTGGTTGCGTTGTTGTTTCCCACACGATATTTAATGGCGGCGGCCGTGACGTGTATCAGGACCGCAGATATCGTCGATTGCAGGGGTGTCCAATTACTTGTTGGTAGATAGTGTAGATCAATTTAAAAAAATTTACATTTCTGACAACTCAATGGGCTACAAGAAGTCGCCCGTCCCTAATTTAGGGCCACTGACACCTGGAAAGGGCGAGAGATCAAGTGCCGAAAGACAAACAAAACATCCGTACCAACACGGACGAATGATCTGAAGCCATCGCTTAGACCACTGCGCCACCGGGGTGGTTAGATATTCTTCAACTCACTTATTTAGTGAAGGTTTTAGTAAAATGTAGTCAAAATGTCGAGAATGAAAATGAATAAGAACCCTTTTTGAAACATTATGTACAAATAAGAAGCTTCAATAAAGCCTTAGTTTAAAAAATGTGAATTATCGTATATATATACAGGGTGTCCCACCAGAACCGAGTTCGGGGTCAATTTTAAGAGTCAGAGTCCGTCCGAGCCCATAGTATGTCAGCCCAAACCCGCCCAAGCTTCAATTTTATATTGCAAGATGGAGCCCAAAAACTATGATTAACTGCTCAGGGATTATAGAGTATCTCCTCTTCCAGACTCCCACTCTTTCCTCCTAGTACAATTAAACGATGTCTTTCTCAACTGTGGAGTGGGGAACCGACGAATCTTTATTTCTACAGTTTCTTTGACTATTCATTTCTTCCTGAAATGTTTTGAGGGTCGGGCATCAAGAAAAATCGGGACGCACAACGCTCTAAGACGTATGTTGCTCCGTAGAATTAGCAGGGAGCTGTGCCGTTGAGGTAGGGAGCAAAATGTCGTCAGCTTGCTATCTATTGGCAATATTATCTTTAGTTCTTAAATGAACTTTTTCTTTGCCAAAGCCCAGAATGAATAGTTCTGCCGAGTTTGCACTCCCCATGTAGACTCAGTTGCGGAAGAATTCGATTTAACAACTACCGGTGGAAAGTGTTAAAAAAAGAAAAAAGGCCCCCTGCACTAAATCATAAAAAATCACATTTAAAAAAACGAAGAAACTGCTCTCCCTCTCTCACAGCTCGAGCCCTCCCGAGCCCGAGCTCCAGTAAGAATTATGCAGCCCGAGCCCGGTGCGGACTCGGGCTCAGCCTGTCTCAGCACTATGTCCCACTCGGTACCGAACCCGACATTTCTTTAATAATATTAACACCAATGAAGATATTGCAATGAAATTTAAGGTGGACTTACCTAATTTTGTGCGAAATGTGATGACATCACAACATGTGTTAGAAGTGGCCACCATTTGCGTCCAGACAACATTGAACCCGGCGTTGTCCGCTATCCAGCCGGAGTGCTCTTTAGTGGTAGATACATTCGTAAGTGTGGCGCCACTGAGGAGCAGTCCGCAAGCCGGCCCGACACGTTTCTCTGCTGCTTGGTTATGCCATTTCGCTGAGCGTGTCTACACAATACGGTTGAGTGCTCGTGCTCGTGGCTGTTCGCGTACGTGTGAAAATGTATCGATATACTCTGGAGAAGGGAGTGTTTATTGTTCGCACTTATTGGAAAACAGAATCGATAAAGTCTTGTCAACAGCAATTCCAAGAGAGGTTTGTAGGCAGACATCCGCCGTGCAGGTCCACCATTTGGACATTATCGAAGAAATTGGAAACCAAAGGGATTTATCAGACGACCATGCAAGAGGTCGTGCACAAATGTCCGAGGAAACGATTCAGAATGCAAAACGATTCAGGCTAACTACTTGCGTCTCCCAGGAAGTCATTTCGCCGACTTTCACAGTAAACAGGGTTGTCCAAAAGCACTTGCCAACATGCTGTGAAAAAAAGCGAAGCTTCATGCGTACCGTATCTCCGTGGTCCACGAACTGAAAGAGCCTGACCACGTGAAACGAATGGCATACTGTCGATGGTTTTCAGACATTTCTTCAAAAAAATCTGGGAATTCTGGACTACACGTGGTTCTCGGACGAGGCGTGGTTTTACCTGTCTAGATACAACAATTCACAAAAATCCCGTATTTGGGCCAGTGAAAATCACAACGCAATACATGAAGAATCATTTAATGCAGAGAAAATTGGTGTTTGGTGTGGGATGACCCGGTGCCGCATAATTAGTCTCACCTTCTTCGATACAACCATCACAACAGCTTCATATATGGAAATCTTCAACACATTTGTAAATCAATTGGACGACGAAAAACTATATATATTACCAGCATGATGGAGCGTCATCACACACCAGTATGGCCAAAATTCAGGCATTTTTCGGCGACCCCTTCATTTCGAAGGGTATATGACCACAGCGCCCGCCCGATATGACGCCTCCTGATTACATTTTATGGGGATATCTAAAAGGGAGAGTTTACCAAAAGAAACCGCGAACCAGAGTTACGTTACAAAAGAAACTATCTTGAAAGCAAACATCACCAAAGAAATTCAAGTAGTGACGGCGGACGTACTTGCAAGGACTTTCCACAATATAGTGCGTGGGATTCAATGCTGTCTGGGCGCAAATGATGGCCACTTCCAGCAAATGTTGTGATGTCGTCACATTTCGCACGGAATGTGGTAAGTCCACTTCAAATTTCGTTGCAATATCTTTATTGGTGTTAATATTATTAAAGAAATGCCGGGTTCGGTATCGAGTGGGACACTTCGTATATAAATGTACACTGCTAGCCACCCAAAATGCAATACCAAGAAGGACACGAGATAGCAAAGCCAGACCTACTGGACACATAACAACAGATACAAAGATGAAACGATTGAGATTACAGGCCCGTGCGACTTGCGGAACACGCAGACATCAATAGTTCGTGTGGCCCCTATATCTGGCAATAACGGCCGCCACACGCCGCGACATCGAACGAAAGAGGCTTTGGATGTGGGCTTGGGGTATGTCGGTCCAGGCTGCTTCCACACGTTGCCACAGTTCATCAGGCGTAGCTGCGGGTTGTGCTTGTCGGGCCACTCGGTTGCCGATCAGCGACCAGACGTGTTCGATGGGCGACATATCGGGATAACAGGCAGGCCACGGCAGCAGTGACACTTGGTGGGCCGTGAAGAATTGTTGCACGATGCGTGCCACGTGAGGGCGCGCATTGTCCTGTTGAAACGTGGCCGCGGGCAGATCTTGCAGGTAAGGGAGGACTACAGGCTCCAAAATGTCAGAGATGTAGCGGTGGCTGTTGAGTGTACCGGCGATGCGTACCAGAGGGGTGCGGGTGTTATATCCAATTGCGCCCCAAACCATAACGCCAGGCGACGGACCGGTATGGCGATGCATAATGCAGGCGTCATACAGTCTCTCGCCGCGGTGCCGCCAGACGCGGATCCGACCATCGTGGTGTTGCAGGAAGAATCGGGATTCGTCGGAGAAGACAATGTCGTGCCATTTTGTAGTCCAGGTGCGGCGTTCAACTGCCCACTATCGCCGCACTCGCCGGTGGTATAACGTCAATGGTAATCGGAGCAATAGGCGCCGTGCGACAAGTCCCTGCTCCTGCGGACGACGTCGAACGATACGTGCTAACACAGGTTGTTGCGCAACACACCCTAATTCCTGCGCTAACGTTCGTGATGTGGCGGTGCGAGGTGTCAATGCCCGCCGCACAACATGCCAGCTCTCTCGTTCGGTGATGCGCCGCGGCTGCGGCAATCGTTCACGTCGGTCCGTTCATCCCTCCTGCACCCACTGAATCGATACTCGCCTTGCTGTGGCTGGATGTCGTCCCACAGGGGCGCCGATGTCTCGGTACGATAAACCGCTGTCACGATAAGCCACTATTCGTCCTCTGTCGGACTCCGAAACGTGCTGGAATGACTGCCGTATTCTTCGACAAGGCATCAGGAAGCTTCCCACGCATACATCCGGCAGCACAACATACTTCCACTACTTACACCCCTCCTTCTGTGCACCGTTCTTATAGTGCTTCTCGGTGGCGTGCTGGGCGCACATGATTTGCATATGCCCTGTAATGCTAATCGTTTGCATGCCCTCTCGCGGGCGACGCATGCTGCGAATTTCAGGCGAATCGGATGCTTCCTTCTTGGTGTTGAATTTTGAGTGGCCAGCAGTGTATATACACTCAGAGATAGAAGATTAGAGATAACGGTGATGAGCAGTTGACCTGGCCTAACCCCGTGCAGAGTGGAAGAAGCCCAATCCAAACGTAAGGGAGAAATAGGCGGATAGCAGCGCTTTCCAACCGAGTGAGTATCGGAATCGACGTAAACGTTAATCGTGGTCGCATTGTTGGCACAAAATAGATAGGTCATTCTATCGCTCAAGTTGAAAGAACCCTAGAGTTCCAGAGAGAAACCGTATCAAGGATGTACCGCGAGAATACCCTCGACGGACGTTCCACCTCCCAGAGAGCAGGAGGTTTCCTACCACATGCCATTGATTACCGCGGTCGACGTAGACTATCCTGGCTTGTGCCCACCGAGCGTTTGGTAACGGCAGCCACAAACATATCCAGGTTAAATGTCGAAGTCCTAAGCAGCGTCAGCGTGTGAACGGTACAGTGCTCATTGCATACCCTTGTCTACCGGAGCCGATGCCCTACTCCTGTGCCACTGCTGACTGCTGGTCATCGATTCTTACATCTCGCCTAGTAACGAGGACATCAAGACTAGACCTCTGCATAGTTGCGCCACGTCGTATGATCAGATAAATTTCGTTTTTAGCCGTGCTCAGCTGACATAAGGGTGAGAGTTTAGCGTCGACAGCATGAGTAGATGGCCCCGTCGTGCCAGGTTGACCCTGTTCAAGACGGTGGTGTCATTGTGACTGTCGGGGAGCCTTCAAATGGGACACATTAGGTCAATTAATGTGTCAGCAGAAGTCCTTAACCTCTGCGCACTACCATCATGTACTGGCTTATCATCCTGCGGGCTTTCCTCATTCTTCGTGGCCTTCGTCATCCTGCGGCCGATGGTATGTTTCAGAACAATACGCAGCATTACCGCACCGCAATTTCCTAGGTATGCCTCAAACGACACTCATCTGAGTTTGGAACCATTTACGGGGTCCTTAAGGACCCCGTAAATGGTCCCCGAATTCAAACATTCCCTGAAATGCCGTGGAGTAGAATATCAGATCCGTTGATCCTGGACCGACGCCGACGTCTCGGGAGGACTTGTTGACAATGCTGCAACAAGTTTGGCTGGCATTACCTCCGGAAACTCTCCAGCATCTGGTGGAGTCAATGTCTTGGCGTGTAGGCATAGTTTTATATTAGGTGTGCAACTTAATTCTCGGCTACAGGCACGACACGTTGAAAGCAAATTATAGCTAATCGAATACGTACTTAATTAGGGAAATAATTCCCGTCGTGTTGGATACATTTGAGCCATCGGTCAGAGAGATGCCGAATGCTACTGCGGAAAAAAGAGGGCTGTTTCGAGTTGATAAAGTCATCAATACTTGTGTGGACCTCCTCGACAGAAGTGAAGTGCGTATCACTCAGGTGAGGTTGCGGGGAGCGAAAGAGGTGATAATCCGACGAGACGAAGTCTGGAGAATACGCCGGGTGCGACAAAATCTCCCATCCCAGGTGGGTGATCGTGTTTAAAGTCGTTTTCGCGTTGTGAGGATGCGCATTATCCTGAAGCAACAGGATCGATCTTCTGCCCTTGCCGGTGTATGGCCTTTTCGCCTCCATTGCGTCACTCACACGAATAAGGTGCTGACAATAACGCTCCACCGTTTCACCAGGTTTGAGCAACTTATAGTGTACGACACCGCGCTGATCCCACCATATGCACAGCAACAATTTCCTGGCATGGATATTTGGTTTAGCGGCACTGGTGTACCGCCAAAGCAAATATCGTCGTTTTCACGCGTCCTCACAACGCGAAAACGACTTTAAACACAATCACCCACCTGGGATGGGATATTTTGTCCCATCCGGCGTATTCTCCAGGTAGGCTGACCTGGATAAACCAACGATTTGCGCCGCTTAGGATTATCGTAGAGGATCCACTTCTCATCATAGGTCAAAGTCTCGTGGAGGAAATCTTTCTCCTTGAATCTCGAGAGCAACGACACAGCAACATCGTAGCGTTTAGACTTGTTCGCAGCTGTGAGTTGGTGGAGCACCCAACGTCCCTCCTTGTGAATCCGTCTAAACTTGTGCAGGCGCTTTGTAGTGGCTTGCAGTGTTACTCCGAGTTCCTGGGCGAGCTCTGACTGTGTGCGACAGGGATCCGCGTCCAACAATTGTTCCAGTTTCTCATTGTCAACTTTCTGTGGCTGTCCCGGACGTTCTGCATCATAGAAATTGAAATTTCCCTGCTTAAATCGCTGGAGCCACTTCTTACACGTACTGTAGGACACAGCAGCTTCAACCAAGCCAGCACAGATAATTTGCTGGGCTTCCGCAGCACTTGTTTTCAGCTGAAACGTGAACAGCAGGCAGTGCCTCAAATGTCGCTTCTCGAACGACACTGCTTTCATCGCCAACTTTCGTTCCTTCTATCACTACAGCTGTGAGCGGTTACAGTTGCCGGGAAAGCTGTTGGAAGGCGCTGCAATCAGCCATTATCGCACATATCTATTTGCATTTGCCGACGGTCTATGATCGCTTGCGGTTAGGGGCCGAGAATTAAGTTTCACACCTAATATTATGCTTACTTCTTCTTTTTCTACTAGAATCGTAGACTTATGTTATGTTTTCTTCTATATGTCTTTCTTGAACTGTTACATCTGAAAATCTGTACGTCTCTGGCACCTTCCTTCTACAAGAAACGTTTGTGCGCTATTTGGTAATTTTCGTAACACAGTCTTTAGCGCAGGTAAAAGTATGTAGCTGTTTCTGTTTTTAGGTGCTTTATTGAATGTAGAAATCTGGTTGTTGTTGTTTTTAGACGTTTCCATGGACTATGAATAAGTTTGATAAATTTTTTTCGTCTCGGAACGGATTCAAAAGGCGTGTTCATTACAACCGAAAATTCAAATGTATTAGCGGAAGGATTTAGCAAAAGTCGGCCCTAACATGCCACTTTTTAGCATCCTCTACTGCAGTACCTTACATCTTAGGTAGCTCAATGCCAAGGCTTCAAATTTAGAAAGAGAATTTAAAAATTTAGAAAGAGAATTTAAAAACTCTTCTTTTTACCAGTGTATATTTCAAGATTCAGAATCTACACTGGCAAGGACTCTTGGTAGACGGGTTAGGTTTGTGGCTGTTCTTTCCAACTAGGACAGAATTCGTGTATCGGATGAAACATAGGCAGCGGATTGGTCGTATTTCCTGTAATCCCTCCTTTTCCTGCAGATAATGGCCGCAAATTATGGACATGTGAGTACTTTATCCCTTAGAGCTGCTCATACTGGTTATTATTAAACCTTAACAAATGTCCAGAATAGCTCTTCTGAAAATATTGCTTTTTGCATGGGTGCTTGAAAATGGGTTGGTAACAAAACTCAAAATTTTAAAGAATATTCGACGAAAAAGGAACTACGGAACTGCAGTATGTGTTCCTGCATTTGAAACAAAATCTTCCAATGACAACCAAAATATATCAGTTTCTAGTGACAAAACTTGTTACGGAATTAACCATAATAATTCTAAACTTCCAGATGTAGCTACAAATTTGCCTAATAACTAGTGCAGATAAATAGCTCTGATGTAGCCAGGAAGTCCTGATTAAGGTGGCCCAGCAATGTCTACAGAACCTACATTGATGATATTTTGAATGGAATAAATTTAGAGAGTACAAAGACTATGGAAAATTAAACTTCCTACATGATTTTTACACAAAATAACATGACGATGATGAATTTCACCTTTGGCGGAATTTGAGAAGCCCACGCGCAATTTTGAACGCATGAATGCTATTACTTCTTGACTTTTTTCTAAAATCTGATGAATAGTATGAAATTGTTTTAAAATGTGTATTACCGAACTCATCATGACTACTTATAGCTATTGTAGAACACCAACAGAGTCATCAAACAAAGATCTTTGCTCTATCCACGTTTATAAGTGAGTCACGGAAAAATTCTCATTGGCTGCCACCGAGAGTCGAACCCAAGGTCTTCCAACAGAGTCATTTAACCATTATGAAGGCGCCTTTAAGGAAAATGCTATATAATGCTGACAATTTGGAATTTTTCAAACCTTCACGTGACGTACAACGTCGAATTTTTCCCGACTGATGTCCGGAAAAACTGTTCGCGGCTGAAGCGCGTGACATTTCCTTTTCCCGAGAAATGTTTACATAAATACAGTTCAGAACTTTATGGAACCAGATGCCAGCAGCTTTTTTTATTACAACAATTTGAATTAAGATGTTTTATATAAAACATCATAACTCCTCAAAAACAAAACAAACACACAAACAAAAAAGTGCCAAGCGAAAAACGTTCGATCCTTGCAAGAATAAGCAAATAATCCTTATCATACAAGAATATACAAATGATTAAAAATAACGAACACTGACGAAATAGTCGCCCGCTACAGCACATAGGAACAGCGCATCCAGGAAGGTGTATGAACAGCAAAGCTCACACGCAGTGCCATTTGTGATAACGGATAGAGGTTGCATAAACCTCTAGGAAGGTATTAGGACGCCCCGATATCTCATCCGTGCACAATACGAGCATTTGAGGGAGTTTGAGATATTACGTATAATTGGGCTGAGAGAGGCCGGTTGGTCAAGTCGCCGTATCGCCAGGCATTCAGGTCGGAGCAACATGGTAATCGGATGATGTTGGTGACAATGGGTTAAGAAAGGAGAGCCCAACCCAGTGGTATGCGGGCAGTGGATGGCCGAGGGCAACCACAGAACTCGAGGATCGAGCGATTGTGAGAGCATCACAAACAGAACCGAATTTTAAGCTTTCAATTAACCGCGGTCGTGCTGCGACGTCTATAGGTACGGAAGTGGAAATCTGGACCGTTGCCGACGACTTGCAGCATGGGGACAATATTTGAGGAGAACACTCCACCGTCTACCACTGACCAGCGAGCATCACCGGCACCATTTGCAGTGGTTTTGGGCCGTATCAACGTGGTATACTGTCCAGTGGCGTCGTGTTGCCTTCAGTGATGATCCACTGTTTGCACTTGGCGGCGAATATCAGCGCGTATATGTGTCTGAAGACGTGCTGGCCATCGTACGGATACTGCGTTTACCGTGGAAACGCCCGCGGGTAGGCCAATGGCAGTGACTGTCTGGGGATTTATTTCCTACGATAGCCGTATGTCCTTGATAGTCCTACACACCACCTTCTCGGCTCTACTGTAAGTCCACGACATTCTACGACCTGTTGTGTTGCCATTCTTGTCATAGCATAACAGAGCAATTTTTCAACAAGATAATGACCGGCCACACCCGGCACTGCTGTTCTAGACCTCCGTCCGCAAAGTAGGCCACTTTTCCAAGGCCAGCTCGATTGCCCGACCTCTCACCAATCGAACATTTTTGGGAAACTATGGGACGCCACCTTCTGACATTCCGGAAGATCATCCCGGAATTTGGTTACCATTTGGCATGCTATACCTCTGGACAGTGTTTATGAACTGCTTGTGTCTATGCCTTCCCGGTAACAGCTTGCATACGAGACAGAGGTGGCGTTACTACGTACTGGCTTGTCCCATTCTATAGCTCTGTCATCCGAGTAAATGACCCAAATACTCTGGAATTGCAATCATTTCCTTTCCCGTACATGTACATTGCACATACCAATTTTCATTTTGACTGGATTATTCTTTCTGAGTGACGCTTTTTTTTTGGCAAAGGGTGTACATTTTTGGGGGATGTAGACTATATTATTTATATTGAATTGCAAATTGGAGAAGAGGAAAGAAACAATTAAGGTAGATCATTTGAAAGTATAATTAGAGGGCAGCTTGTTTTCTGCCACTGCTCCTGCAAAAATGTGGCGTAAAATGAATTGGATGCTCATGAAAATTTGGAATTGTTTCAGATTCACATAGGAACAACACTTCTAGTCCGGTACAATAATGCATTGTCGAATCAGGAAACGATAGTGAAATAGACTTTTCGGCTTCACAATTTTCTGCGAAGTACGAAATAGCCAGACTGAACTTCTGGTAAATTTCACGTGTAGGTTCTACCCCTGAAAGAAAAAAGATCGTAAAAAAATGTTTTTCGAGAAGTCGCTAGACCTACACCTCCTCATGTTCAACGTTTTATAGTATTTCCCAGGGTAGTGAATAGGTAGTGCTCATGTATGTATAGATAGCGCTATTTTGGTCATGTTTGCACTGTGAGACGTGCGTTATCATGTTGGAGAAGGACGACATGGCGCCGATGTGGCCGTTTCTGCTGAATTGCTCTCTCCACACGGCGGAGTTGCTCACAGAAGATTGCAGCATTGATCGACCGATTCCTCGGAAATATTTACCAATGAACAGTGCCTTCCATGTCCCATCAGACACACAACATGATCTTCTTCGTAGGAGGAAGAACATGTTTGGGACGTGGTGTGGGCGTCTTGGGTGGCTTACCCATTCCCTTCGATGCCTGAAATTCACGTACAGGCACCACTTTTCACCTCCAGTAACAATACGTGACAGAAAAGGGTTTATGTTGCTGAGAACGTTCGCGATAGCGGACGAGCAAGGAACCATATATATTTCAACACGCTGATTCTTGTTGTCCTAGGTGAGAGTGTGATGTACCCATGACGTCCATTTCTGGACCTTTCCCATAAGTTCCAGGTGTCGCACCACTGTGGCCTGATCACAGTCCATCTCAGTGGACAATTCGTGTGTGGTTTGACTCGGATCTAAGTAGATGAGATAGTTGAAATGCTTTCCATCAAATTGAAATGGACGACCTGAGCGTGGAGAGTCGTTGAGGTCAAAATTGCCGCCTCGGAAGCGCTCAAAGCATTTCTGGGCTGTTCTCGGAGCAATAGCGTCCTATCCATACACAGCACAAATTCGTCGGCGGCTGTTGATCTCTTGTTAAATTCGTAGAGGAGTAGATGCTGAAAATATTTATTTCTCTCTACTTGGCACTCCATATTTCCGAACCTGAAAACCAAAAATAAAAAACCATGAGCCAAATTCACACGACGCAATATGATTTAGATACACGATATTAATGACTACAATTTGATATACAACTGGCCATCTGCACCGTCACTACTGACATGGAAAAAACTCGTGAAATAAAACGGCATGAACTTATGTATCAACCCAATATTGCACGCTTGGGAGAGCTACTGAGGAAAAGACGTTGTATTAGGTGGTCTGTTGCAAGTCAAGTGGACCCTACTCTAATATATGAGAACATGTCCATGAAGATATTTCTTAAAATCACGAATTTTTTAAGATTTTCTCACCGACAAACAAGGTCGCAATGTCAACGGACAGACAAATTTGCCCTCACGCCTGATGTATGGAACAGGTTTATCTGAAACTGCAGTAGCTGCGCCAAGCCGAGGAAAACATTACGGCTGATGAACAGCTGTTGTAGACTTAAATAATACATATCTAAAATCCAGATACGCTTGGAATAAAATTTTGGCTTTTTCATCATGCTGTAACCGCGTATGTATTTAATGTATTTACTTTTCTGGAAAAGTTGGACATCACTCTGCAAATATGTCTATCAGCAAATGTTGTTTTGCAGCTTTTGAATGCTTTTATAAATAAAGGAAAAAAATATTGCATTTGAAAAAGTTTTTCCCACGGTAAATAAGTTTACAGGTTGAAAGCGAAAGAAACAATTTAGTGGACATCATAAGTAAACTACTCATAGACAAAAAAAGAAATCGACGGACCCCATCTAAATCATTCGCGAACCATCAAAGACGGTATGCAAACACATTTCAGTAAGGTATACCAATGATTAAAGTTTTACAGTCAATGGAAGTCCAGCTCATTCCTAGAGAACATTTGAATCGCACCCCCGTGGTCCAGATAAATCCTGTCAGATCCTTGCTGTGACAATTCTGGGTGTGTTATCGAATGCGCTCACTTCTGTTTCCGTTAACAATGACGTGCTGGAAGACCTTACGAACAAGTGAAAGTAGCTTCAAGGGACCACATCGTGGGATTACAGAAAGTAGGTTGATCGATTAGGAAGAGAGAGGTAGATGAAATTTTACATCATCCGTGTTAAATGAGAACCAATATAATGAAAACAACACTTTCCTCCCTAGCGGGAGTCATATCGGTGCTGATGTTGACGTCATCTTTGGGCCCGACGCCTCACCCTGGTACATCGGACATCAGTCACGGCGATCTTCACTAACGCTTATCGACTAATGTCTTCGGGACTGATCCTCCGGAACTGATCTTCGGTACTGATCCTTCTGCGACTGTGATGAATTTTGACGACACCGGGAAAGATTTTCAGCTAACATGAACCACAGCTTTCCGTTGAAGAATTAACAGCAATGTGTGTCGTACAGACATCGTGGAGACGGGCGAGTGCGGATGATTGGTACAACCAATTCCTCAGGTGTAGGATGGACGGTGCTGACAGGTCCAATGGTTCGGGGCAGGGGCTTCAACTGTGGACAAAGAAGTTCGTCAGCAGAAACAAAATGAGGAATCACATTGTCCTTCGGGCGCTCGATGACGTCCACGATTGGAACATGAACATCAGAATCAACAACAATAGATTTATCTATGATTTTCGTAGATTGCGCATCCGCCACCAAAGTGTCAACTAGAGCTGTAAGCTCCTAAAGGAGTGGATAATTTTTTCAACCATAATCTTATATGCTACTCCTAGGTTATCCACCAGAGAAGCCGGTAATGAATCCACAGAAACCTCCGGGTTATAAAGAGTAGAGTCCTCTGGAGCTACTGACACATCAACATGCACATTTACAAGATCTTCTGTGTTACCTCTGAAAGCCACATCACAGGCACAACTCCTCATTGAAGGATGAATCCACTGAAGTGGAAACTGAGTTATTAGATTGTGATACAATCAGGAACTCGTTGGTGTGATCAACCTGGATGTCCGTAGTACTGGCGAAATTATAAAGAGGAGCTTCTTACACCGGGATTTAGGATCTGAGCCGGCTCAGTATTTTGAACAAGCTTGCGTGCTAGCGACAGAGAATATTTCTTGGTCGTGGCGCTGCGTGGTGTGTAAATTTTAAGTGTTGTTGAAATTTTCAAACAATGCTTTGAGGATATTTGCGTTAGAATATTTCCGATATGAGAGAGTTTCATTGCCTCAAGACGATCAAAAGAGTTATGCGTATCGGAGACAGACACCTAGTCCCGGGTGGTACAAAAAGATAAACTAAACAATTCCTCTTTACTGAAGGAAGAATAATGAATAAGGAGAGAAAAACATAGTTCAAAGTAGCACTGGATTTCATCAGCACAAACTAAGGGAAAACTTCTGCTTGCACTGTACGTCGCGCTCTGTGACATAAACACATAGAAAACAGAATGAACTTAAGGGATAAACCACTAGGCTATTTGCCTATATACAATTTTGGCAGCTGTCACGTGCTCACGTCAAATTTGCATACAGGTTACAAATTATGAAATCCCTTTATACTTCACACTGCATTCGTGTCCATCAGTTCAGAAACTCTTTTAGCACCATGCACTCTGTATTTGGCAGATTTCATGTTTCTCCTTATGTTCCGAAGAGCTTTGTATATAAATATATACACTTACACTCTTTGCCAAAAAGACAAAACAAAAAACTCAGGAACACCCAGCGAAAGTCGTTCGATCCTGTTTAAACACCGCATGCAAGTACCTCAGAGCCGAAAACGAAAAAAAAAAAAAAAAAGATAACGACCAATGACGAACTAGTGGCCCGCAACAGGGTGTGGAAACTACGCTTCGATGAGGGTATATCAACAGCAAAGCTCGTACGCAGGGATAATTTTGACAGCGGATTGCGAATGCATTAACCTCCACGGATACTGGGAATACCTCGACGTCGGAACCATGCACAATACAAGCAGTTGAGCAAGTTTTACAGAGGACGTGTAAGTGGGCTGATAGAGGCTGGTTGATCAAGTCGCCATATCCCCAGGCATTTGGGTCGGAGATACGCGGTAATCGGACGATGTTTGCGCCAATGGGTCAAGGAGTCTACAAACAGTTGGCCAGTAAACAACCCAGTGGCATGGGGAAAGCGGACGCCCGAGGACTACGACAGAACGCAATGATCCAGCAATTGGGAGATCCGTGTGAACAGAATCGAATTCAACGCTCAGAACCATCGGCGGCCATGTGGCGTCGGCTACACGTTTGGAAATGGCCCTACAGACCGTTTCCACACAACTTGCGGTACGAGGCCTGCAATCGAAATGGCCACTCCGTCGTCTACATCTGACCAGCGAGTATCGCTGGCACCGGTTACAGTGGTGTCGAGCGCGATGAACGTGGGATCCAGTGGCGACTTGTTGCCTTCAGTGATGAGTCACGGTTTGCATTTGGCGCCAATGTTATGACGGTTTGCATTTGGCGCCAATGTTATCACGGTTTTCACTTGGCGATGATGTATTTTCAAAAGCTGAAAATGTTTGGCGTGTGATGCTATTCCTTTAAAAAAAGAGAAACAACGCTGCATAAAGTGTAAAAGCATTTGTGAAGTGTATGGAGGTAATGCTATTTGAGAGACAAGGGTTTGCAGCTGTTGTGCGAAGTTCAAAGCTGAAGATTTCCGTTTAGACGACGGGGCTCGACGTGGAAGACTTTCAGCAGTGGACGACGGTCTCATAAAGGCAGAAACTGAGTGAAACCCTAAATAAACGACTCGGGTGTTAGCATAGACTGTGAAAATGCCGAAAATTACAGTTCATGAACATTTAATGAAGATAAGATATGTGAAAACACAAGTTTGTCCAAGACGGGCATCGAACCCATGTCCCATAGCTACGGAGTAAGGTGCTCTTTCAGCTGAGCTACGCGGAGTGAAAGTGAAAATCCTCCAAATACGTGGCGTCGGTGAATAAACAAAGATATCGCTCTTTCCACGATTTATCAACACACAGGAACCAAAAATTGTTATCCAGTCACCGCTGGGGATCCGAATCTCAGATCTCTCGTTACCTAGCCGAATGCGTTAGCCTTACGCTACGTTGGCCAAGAATTAATGGCGCAATGTGTGTTTTTCTGTCAGCTTCTGCCATCATAAATCAGTAAGATGGGCTCATCTACTGAGACGTCTCCATCTGGTGGGCATTAACGGCACTGGTTGTATATTAATTATAAGAGTTAAATCCAAACGGCAAGATCCAAAGTGAAAATCATCCAAATACGTGGCGTCAGTGAATAAACAAAGACATCGCTATTTCCAAGTGTTATCAAGCTACGCGAACAGAATGAGCTACGAGCTACGCGGACGGAATGTCTTGCTCCAGAACTGTCATCTTGACACACGTTTTCACCTCTGTAGTGTGTCACACCATTTCCCTCTTAATTTCTTTTTCTTCGAAGTGAGCTAGGAATTTTTCATTAATTCCAAACAACGTGTGGATCAAAAATTTCATTTCATTTCATTTTTTTTTTTTTACATCACTTATTTTTCGAAGAACCCAACGGCCGGTGGATCCATTTTTCACAATTAGGTGCCAATGTGAAAACACATGTTTGTCCCCTCACTCCGGAGTAAGTCGCTCTCCTAACTGAGCCACGCGAACAGAATGTCTCGCTGCAGAGTTGTCGTCTTGACACATGTTTTCACCTCTGGACTACGTCACAGATACACTTTTCGTTATGATGTTTGGGTCCCACACAAGTTGTCAGAGAAAAACTGCATGTACCGGTTTTCCATATGCGATATACTCCTAAAACGCAATAACAGGGACCCATTTTTGAAACGATTAGTGACAGGTGATGATAAATAGATACTCTACGACAATGTAGTGCGGAGGAGATCCTGGAGTCACGCTGCTTAACCAAGCAGACAAGCACCGAAGACGAATATTCAACGGACGCAAGGTCTCTGTTCGGCAATATTGCAAAGACATTTTGGGCAGTATGTCTGGCCCATTGCCATTTCATGGATTTTACTCTGATCGTGATGTTTTCCACTTTTTTCCTTTTCCTGATCTACGAGATCCTTTTCTTGTCTTTCTTGGGTACACTAAACATGCATTTCTTGTTGATTTTATGCAGTTGCATGTCTTGAAAATTGTACTGTTCCTTCCAAAAACTGTCCAACCAAGTTTTATACGCCGATTAATTTCTTTATGAATGCGATCCTCGTTTGATATCTCTTGCCCTAAAAATGTAAGTATCGGTTATCTCTAGCTTTTCCCCATAAATCGATAAATCCTTTTCTTGTAAAAGTATTGTACATCAGTTTCGTTTTCTGAAAGATCATTTCTAATCCCACTTCTTTACTCCTGTCAGCAACTTCCTGGATCATACCATGCAGCTCTGGAGGGGTAGTTGCAAGAATGACTATGTCGTCATTAAAACGAATGGGAGTTAAATGATCTCTGTTAATCTTTATACCTTGTTTTCCCAGTTCAATGATTGAAACACATTTTGCAATGTGGTACTGAAGAGGTTCGGAGATATGATGTCAACTTGCCTCACTTTCCTTTCAATTTGTATTCCTGCTGTTGCCTCAAATACTGAATCTTTCCAATTGCATTTTCATAGATGCTAATAATAACGCTAATGTAAACATATTTAATACCGCAGGACTTCAAACAAAGCCATTGTAACTGCCGATGGTTTCACAGAATCAAAGGCCTTTTCCTAATCAATGAAAACCATAAATAATGACAGCTCATTCTATTTCGTTCTGTATAGTTTTGACGTAGAATACGTCCATCGTTTCGTTCCAGTACTGGGTCCCTTAGTAAAAATCCGTGTGTCCCAAAAAGTGTACGCCAGGCTTCCTTCAATAATTTCGGCATTATAAAAGCTAGGAAAACATACTTTTTTGATAACTGAGTTGAAGAGAAGAAAGTCCGAAGAGTCTACTGAAATAGGTTCAAGGTCTGATGACGCAATAGTGAGCGGCGCGTGCGTCCGTCATTTTGTAGTTAAATCGGCGTTCAGCGGGAAAGATAAAATTAGTATAACTCGGAAACGCAACGTGATAGCACGTACCGCGAGGTGTCATTCGTTTCGTCTACGCGAGAGCTATCGATATCTGTAATAATATTTGTAAGAAAACGTGATTAGGTTTGTGAAAAATTGTGAAATATTTGAGAACTTTGTGAAAATTCCCGAAACGCCTCAATATCTTAATTTAAATAGATAAATAGATATACTTGAACGGGAGAAAACGGATAATTGAAGACTACGTGGGAAACAAGCGCCTTGTCGACATCACGCTAAACGGCAAGTCACGCTTCATTCTCGGATGCGTTTACATTCACCCGAACGTTTCTATCTCGTACCTCGAAATGTTTCTCTTTGCGATGATGATTAAGTACTCCGAGAACGCCAAGAAAATCAGGAAAAATACTATTGGGGACCACACACGTATCGATGATAATCATGGGATACATTAACATCGACGGTCAAACGAATCTACACCAGCTCGATTTCATGAAGACTCAATTCAACTTGAACTTTGAGCCGACGCGATCGCCAACCATGCTGAGAAACATATGCATCGACTTGACTTTCGCGAGAAACATCATCGTCGATGTCATGTCGCACGTGAACTACTTGTCGTACCATCGGCCCCTCTTCAACAAGGCCATTCTTAGCCTAGAATAAGTAAGCCATTCTCTCAAAATACATTAATCTCTGCACAAATTTCTGTAAACAGCCGAAAAAAAAATCTCTCTAAACCTAAACTCTGCATATTCACACAATTCTAACACCCACTCGACACCCAAGAGCCACGCGACGTATTCTACGACCAAAGGATCTGCGGTCGTGGCTCCGACACAGTCCCCGCCATTTTTTTAATGATTATTATAGAAATGCCTTTTAATTCCGTAAACCTAACGGCAGTTAGAATGGTTCTGAAATCCTGCGGTGGAAGATGCATACATCTTTAAAATATAGTGGCATATTGATCTTTAAAATTGTATGGTTTCTTCCAAAAGCCCATAAATACATGTATCTACAATATGTACACAGTCGAGTCACATTATTGTGACCACTTCCTACTTTTGACGTCAACAGCGCATAGCCAATGAAAAAAGGCGCATGTCGTGAGCTGCCTTGGAGGGTACATAAGGTGTGCTCACGGCATTTTGAAAACATATCACTCGTTGCTGTTATGGATAAAAAGAGCGATTTATTAGATTTTTAAAAGAGGATGATTATTGGTTTTCGCACCAAGGGTGACAGTATTTCTGAATCAGCGCAGTTTGTAAACTGTTCGCGTGCTGCTGTGGTTAAAGTGCTTTGTCATTGAAAAAATGGCACCATTGCGAATAAGCGACGTGTAAACTGCGGAGTACCACGTGCGATTGATGTGAGAGGTGAACGTTGGCCTTGAAGGTGCGTGAGGGCCGATTTACACGCTACAGAGGAGCACCTCACTGGGCGAATGAACCAGGGGGCTACCGGAAATGTGTATAAAATGACAGTTCAGCGAGCCCTGCTGCGTATGGGGCTCCGATGCAGACGGTTGGTCACTGCACCTATGCTAACGAAGTTGCATCGGAAGAAAAGGCTTACATTTGCACGGAAGTATCGGAATTGGACCTCCGCTGTTTGGCAAAGTATTGCCTTCTCCGATGAGTCACGTATTCTGCTTCATCGAACGTATGGACTTTGGCGTATAAGACGAGAAACATCGGAGAGAAAACACTCTTCAACCACTGCTGGCAGAACACTAGCTGGTGGGGGTAGAGTTATAGTCTGGGGAATGTTTTCGTGTCATTGCCTGGGTTCACTCATACCTGTGGAAAGCACTATGGACCGATTTCGTTATGTATCCATCCTTGTAGACCACGCACACCCATACATGCTGATTGTCTTCCCTGGGGCCGATAGAATCTCCCAGCACAATAATGCAATGTGTCGCACAGCTAGAAATGTCCGGGACTGGTTGAAAGAGTACATGTTGGTAGCGTGCAGTGATTAAACACTTCTATAGACACACTAAGAGGCATAATGTCTCCCATGAGAAGCCCTCACCCCCAAACCATCACATAGCTTTGAACAGAGCCGTTCTAGCACGACGAGGCCTTGGCCTCATGCTGTACTCAGTACATATAAAAAGGAGATTAATCTGATCACGAGACGTAGCGTCATTCTGTAGAGGTCTAATATTGGCGTTCCCGTTACCAGGAGAGGCGTAATGTCCGATCACGAGTAGACAACAGTGGAACATGTGTAAGCCGCCAGCTCCGGTAGCTCAGGGCGGCTTACTCAGGTTCCACAGCAAGGCTACCCGTCCGGGATAAATGTCGGGGTCCCAAGTAGCTTCAGTGAATGAACGGTGCGTGCACCGTACCGATCGCTTCGTGGCGCTGCTTGGGACTCTGACATTTAACTCGGATTTGGATTTGCGCAGTGGTTGCGAAGCGGTCTCTGGACGAGGGTGGGTAACCAACGTCGACACTGGTTATCAATGGCGTGTTGACGTCCATTGTTTGATATTTGGGAGCTGGTACATCAATCGATGGTATGCTCCCGGTACACCCTTAATGCGATAGTCCTCAGAAACCCTGGGGCCCTTACCATTTGAGCGATAGAATGACACATCTACATTGTGCCGACAATGCGTCCATGATCAATGTCACTCAGGTCACCACGTTTATGTCGATTGCGATATTCACTCTGTTGGGTAGCCTTGCTATCAGCCTATATATCGCTTTCTTTCGAATTGGATTTGTTCTACTTTGCGTGGGGGATGCAGGTGTCAAATGCTCATGACTCCTATCTCTAAAGTTCTGTCTACTGAGTGTATATAAATTTAAATATATATAACATTAACGATTTTAAAATTTGAGCTTTAATGAAGCTTTCTGTTTTTACATAAATTATTCAAAATGTCTTTTTATTCACTTTTATTCTAGAAATTTTTAATATATTTTCCTGAAACTTCCATTAAAGAAGTGCTTTGAGACGTTGCTGCTTATTGCCAAGAGCTGTGAAATTGACCCCTTCCTTGGCTCTGGTGTTAAATTCATCTATTTTCAGAAATATAGAGTTTTTAAATATATATATATCTATTTCAGAATATAGAAATTTTTCTACAATAAATTTCTTGACTACCACCTTTTTTATGACTACTGGTACATCAATAATGATATTAATAATCAGTATTATTGTTTATTATTACAGCGGGCGTGTAACGTACCAGGAGATGTGACGTACCTGCCAGAAGGACGCACACGACATAAAGGCAGATAGGAATCAGAATAAAACGTCCGCGTAGCTCAATTGGTAGAGTGACTTATTCCGGAATGAGGGGATCCGGGTTCGAATCCTGGCGTAGACAGAAATGACGGAGAAATTTACTTCGTTATAGGCATTTATGTAACTGAACCAAAATTGAGACAACTCAGTAAATTACTTTTGTCTGGTACAATATGGCATTATGATAAGGAAAATAAGATCAGTTCATGTACTATTTGCACTCAGTGTGCTTTTCTTTGTATTTTCTTAAAAAATTTGAAACTGACAACCCAAGAAATAAATGCTAATGAGGGCATATACAGTAAAACGTTATATGCAAATACAGATAACTTCCCAAACAGGTCTGGTAATAAGATGAACGCCCGGTTTTCACATTATATTTTAGAACGTTTTGCTCTGTATTTTAAAGACTACCATGAGAATACGTAGCTGATATAAGCAGACGTCCGTTCTAGGACGACTGCTTATATCAACTCACTGGGCTACTTTTTTCCCGGAAGGGAGAGATCTACCACCTAAGGACACCATTGGTCTCCTACCTCTATCCAACGCGGATTACTAACCAAAAACCAGTGTCTCTGCATACTGGGACAGCGGAGCGGCTGAGCATACTTGTGTCAATGTTTGTGTTTTAGAAGCATCAAGCAGTGTTTTCAGACTTCTTTGATATTGTATTTCAAATTCATTTTCTTCTGAAAACTCCTTTGGTGTTCAACAGGTCCGTAGTTCTAAAACAAGAAAAAGTTGAAACAAGACTTTCACTTTTATTTTATGTTATGTATTTGTAAGGTCAGGTGATGCGTAACATCACAGCCTCTCCTTGACAAATGTCAACCCCGCCTTCTCGTGGTGCATCCTGTTCATACTAAAGGGGCTCTGACGACCGCCAATAGCGGTATAACTATACCATCGGGATTAGAGGAAATTCTATCCCACACTCACCAACCCGCTTGGCCAGCGTGGTGAGTTATGGCCAAACCCCTCCAAAATGATTCCACAACTTAAATCTTGGCCCTCAGTCTCCGGCAGCTGGAATGTACCTGGCCAAGGCAGCGGCCAGTGCGACATGAAGGCAGAGGGTGCTAAGAATCCCCGGAGGACCGGACTAGGCTGCCATCTGATGCTGACCTTGGCTACGTACAATGGACGCTCCCTATCTTCTGATTCAAGGCTTCTTGAATTGGAAGAGGAACTACAAAGGATCAAGTGGGACATCGTGGGGCTACGTGAGGTAAGGAGAAAAGGAGAAGATCTCATCGAACTGAAAAGTGGACATCTCTTCTACTATCGTGGGACAGATACTGGCAGAACTAGTGGTGTTGGATTTATAATAAACAAGAAACTGAAGGATAAAGTTGTAGAAGTTGAAAGTTCCTCTGACAGAGCTGCACGACTTGTTATCCAACTCTCGAAAAGATACCAGGCTCAGATTATTCAAACTTATGCACCCGCCACAAGTCATCCTGAAGAAGAAATTGAAGAATTTTATGAGGAAATTTGTCATCTAAATAATAAAGGTAAGCAGCACTTGAAAATAATTATGGGAGATTTCAATGCAAAAATAGGGCAACGGCAACAGAATGAAACTTCAGTAGGTAAATTCCGTCACGGCAACAGAAACCAGCGTGGAAATACTCTCGTTGAGTTTGCAGAGGCAGAAGGGTTTTTCATCTTGAACTCCTTCTTCAAGAAAAAGCCACACAGGAAATGGACATGGAGACATCCAAATGGGACGACAAGTGAAATTGATTTTATTATGTGTAACAAAAAATTCGTCATAGAAGACTGCAGTGTGCTAAACAAGTTCAACACAGGTAGTGACCATAGATTGGTGAGATGTAAGATGCACCTCAACACTAAACTTGAACGTGGCAAGCTCATAAGACAAACAAAATCTATTGACATAACCAACCTTAAAAAACACCATAATACCTTCAAGTTGGAACTGAAAAACAGGTTCTCTGCTTTAGAAGGCCTAACATCGGAAGAAGTGGACATCTCTGAAGTTAACAGAAAAGTAACCAAAGCTCTTATGGAAACAGCAACAAAATTAGCTGGGTCTAAGAACAAGTTGCATGTAAATAAATTATCAGGAAAAACGAAAATGTTGATGCAAAAAAGAAGAGAGATGAGGACAACTAAAGAAGATGTGTCTTCCAAAGTGGAATATATAGAGCTATGCAAGACAGTAAGAAAAAGTATCACTGAAGACGTAAGAAAATTCAACTGTGAACTAGTGAGGAAAGCAATTGAAAACAACCAAAGCCTAAAGATAGCAAAGGGACATCTCAGTAAGGGAAGAAAACAGATTATGGCACTGAGAAAAGAAGATGGTTCTGTAACAAGAAATAGAGGCGAAATTTTGACAAGAGTGAAAGATTTCTACTCCAAATTATATGAAAGGGATGATACATGCACTCCAGACATCATGAAAGATACCAGTACCAGAGTTCCTCCAGTCCTTCCAGCAGAAGTTGCACATGCGATCAAGAACATGAAGCGGGGAAAAGCTCCAAGAGAAGATGGAATTACTGTAGACATCATACAAGAAGCAAGTGGAGAAATCGAAACAGTACTCGCCCAAATTTTCACTCGATGCCTTAATGAAGGAAAGATTCCTGAGGATTGGAACACCGCTACAATGATCCTGCTACATAAGAAAGGTGACATTGAGGATCTCGAAAATACAGACCTATCAGCCTCCTATCAGTAGTTTATAAAATCTTCACTAAAGTTCTTTCACACCGCTTGAAGGTAACACTGGACATGGCTCAACCGAGAGAACAAGCTGGATTCAGGAGTGGCTACAGCACAATAGATCATATCCACGTGCTGAGAGAACTAATTGAAAGAGCGAGGGAATATGAACTTCCATTGTGCATGGCTTTTATCGATTATGAAAAAGCCTTTGATTCGGTGAAACCATCAGCAGTTATAATATTATTAATAACATCTATGAAAATGCAAGTGCAAAGATTCGGCTGTTTGAAAATACAACACACGTAAAAATTGGAAAGGTAGTGAGACAAGGTGACACCATATCTCCGAAGCTCTTTAATGCCACATTGGAGGGTGTTTTTCAGTCGCTGAGCTGGGAAAACAAGGGGATAAAGATTAATGGAGATTATCTAACCCACCTACGTTTTGCTGATGACGTAGTCATTTTTGCAACTACCCCATCAGAGCTGCAGAGTATGATCCAGGAACTTGCTGACAAGAGTAAAGAAGTGGGATTAAAAATAAACTTTCAGAAGACAAAAGTGATGTTCAATGCTTTTACAAGAAATGAAGATTTATCGATTGATCGAGAAAAGCTGGAGATAACAGACACGTACGTTTATCTTGGACAGCAGATATCAAGTGAGGGTCACATTGATGAAGAAATTAATCGGCGTACAAAACTTGCCTGGAGAGCTTTTGGAAGAAACAGCATAATTTTCAAGAGCAATATGCCATTATGTCTTAAAAGAAAAGTGTTTGATCAATGCATCCTTCCAGTGCTTACGTATGGTGCAGAGACGTGGACCTTAACTAAAAGAGACATACAAAGGCTGCAGACAACTCAAAGCAGCATGGAGAGGTGCATGCTTGGTGTAACCAGGAGAGATAAGAAGAGGAACTCGTGGATCCGAAAAATGACAAGAGTGGAAGACATCATGATCAGAGTTAAATCCCTGAAATGGCAATGGGCTGGACATACTGCCAGAAGGACAGATCATCGATGGACAGCCGAAATTTTAGATTGGATTCCAAGGGACAGGAAAAGACCCAGAAGAAGACCACATGGGAGATGGGTGGATGAAATTCGAAAGTATGCAGGGGTGACATGGAGGAGACTGGCACAAGACAGACCGTTGTGGAGGAAACTTGGGGAGACCTTCGTCCAGCAGTGTATTGATAATGGTTGACAATGATGATGATGATGATTTGTTATTTTATTTATTTTCTGAAAAACTTGGGTATCCTACAGATCCGCGGAGAACTCCCCATTCTTCAAACAGTCGGTCGTACCAGTTCGACTTTCTTGTAAATGCACAATTTTCACTGTTAGAAACCCGTGCATGGACATAAGTTGAAGAACTAATCGGTTAGCTAAGTTGAAGAACTAAATGTTCAAATGCTTGATCCATATCTTACTCCGCGATTTGAATCCTCACTTTACAGTACGGCTATTCAGTCATTATACCGTAAGGATATTCGACCATTGTGGGGTAAATTCGATTAACTATATGTTGTTTTTCGCAAAATGTTTGGTTGGAACGTGGCAGAATATGTCCTTCAACTAAACTCAGACCCAGACACAATCATGACAAAAAATCTATAAGTGTCAGATTATTTCGATATTTGGTTTTACTGTAGATGTTGAAGGGTCTCTTAGATACTTAAAAATAATCATGAAATTATTGCTAGAATAACAATGAATACGATACACTGAAGAGCAATCGAATTAGAGACAGCTGACGTTATGCAAATGTGGCGCTATGGGCGGCCCTGCAAACGGAAACGACATGATGTATGCAGCGATCCGACAATATAAGGAGTGATGCAACGGGAATCAGTAAGATTCGGACGCAATATGGGTAAGACGAAGAATATAAGCGCATTTGATCATGGGCAAATTGTCGGAGCCCGACGAATGGGTCACTCCATCTCGGAAGTCGTGCAGGCACGAGGATTTTCACGAGCCACTGTGTCACGGGTGCACCGTGAGTACATCGAATCAGGTAAAAATCATCCCTGCAAGGGCCAACTGCCGTGGACAACAGCGTGTGGAGGAGCGGGGTCGTCGTCGGCTAGCTCGCATTGTAACAGCAGATAGACGGGCCACAGTGCAAGAAATCACTCGGCAATTTAACGCTGGTGCACAAAAACAGCAGCCACAACATCCAGAACCATCTCCTCGCTATGGGGTACAGAAGCCATTGTCCCACGAGGGTACCGCTACTGACCGCACATCATAGGGTGCAAAGATTAGCATGGGCGTGGGAACATTGCCACTGGACCCTAGACATGTGGGAAAATGTTGCCTGAACTGATGAGTCTAGATTCACGTTGGTACATGCGGATGGCAGGATACGAGTACGGCGCAAACCACATGAAGCGATGGATCCTTCTTGCCAGCAGGGTACTCTTCAAGCTGGTGGGGGTGGCATTCTCGTCTGGGGACTGTTTACGTGGACTGAAATGGGACCCCTGGTACGTGTGACATCGTCCCTTACAGGTCAACTTTACCGGGATATCCTGGACGACCATTTGCTCCCGTTTGTGCGTCTTCAACATCCCACGGGGGACCTCATATTGCAACAAGACAATGCACCATGCCATCGCTCCCGAATTGTATCCGAATGGTTGGATGAACACTCCACAAACGTGACATCGCTTCCTTGGCCAGCTAGGTCACCTGACCTCAATCCCATCGAATGCATCTCGGATGCCATCGAGAGAGATGTTCGACCCTCCATCAAATCTTCGTGAACTGTGAGAGCTTGTTCAGGGGTCGTGCATCCGTATGGCTTCCCAACGCTTGTGGTGTCTTGGGGAGTCCATGCCGAGACGAATCGCCGCCGTCATCAGGGCGAAAGGTGGTGCTTCACGTTATTAGACAGGTATCTCTAATTCAATTGCTCTTCAGTGTAGTTCCTTATCGATAAAGGGAGACTTTTTTATCTGCACATTTGCAGTACGAATGTAAACATCATGCTTTATCTCCAGATGGGCACTTGTTCATACAGAAAGAATACATAAATTATTACCCGTTGACCGGTATAATTTGTTTTTGGGAGTAAAAGCCTTGCGGCGAGATCCTCTATTCACTAACAGGTATTGACGAAGTAAATTTCTCCGTCATTTTTATCCACGCCGTGGCTCGAACCCGGGTCCCTTCATTCCGGAATAAGTCGCTCTACCAATTGAGCTACGCGGACGTTCGTTCTGACTGCTATCTACCTTTATGTCGTGTGCGTCCTGCGGGCAGGTACGTCACATATCCCCCCCCCCCCCGAAAGAGGGCCGGGGCATGGCCCACGGGTCAGCCGTGACCATGTATTGTCGCAGGCAGCCATCCGCTGTAGAACGTGCACTTGGGAACTCCCAGTCAATCTGGTGTGTGGAATGCAACATCACGCACTTTTATTTTTCGAAGCGCTGGAGAAGGGATTCTCTGATTTTTCCTATCTCGCGGTGTGGAAAGAACATTACACCATTGAGAGATTTTGAACGGCCGGGTCATCCGGAAATTTCAGGCGCCATTATAACGAAGTAAATTTCTCCGTCATTTTTATCCACGCCGAGGCTCGAACCCATGTCCCTCATTCCGGAATAAGTCGCTCTACCAGTTGAGCTACGCGGACGTTCGTCTGACTGCTATCTACCTTTATGTCGTGTGCGTCCTGCGGGCAGGTACGTCACAGAAGACTAACGTTTCTTGGATACTTGTTAAACTTAAAAATTCTGAATATGTACTTTAGGAGACAGGAATTTAGGCTACGAGAAATAAAACAATTAACTGAGAAATATATCCTGTTCTTCTTCAATATATTCCTTTCATATACAAAAATTCCTATGTTTCTTAAGCAAAGAACTTTCTTTTGTAATAGCAGTGTCTCAAAACAAATCGACAATGAGTGAACCTAGGTATCAGAAATGAACATCGAATGATCTCTATACGATCATTTCTAAGGTCGGAACTCAATAATCCAAAACGGTACATTATTAAAAATCTACAATCAACAGGACGCATAACAATAGTACCTCAGTTGGCATTGTTGTATCTAATGCGCAACAAACAAGATGTTTTATTGTTGAAAGGTATATAAAGCGGACACATCTGAATGTTTCCCACATAACCTGAAATCCCCATTACGGGAAATGCTGAACTTTAGAATCAATTTGAAGGAAGCAGAACCTATGTTTAAAGTGTCTAATAATGTAGACGTACATTGTGTTCAGAGGCATCGATAGAAATAGTTTTTTTTATGTCCAAGGCAAAAATACGACAATGTCCTGTTAAAATACATGTTCAAAAGAAATACGAAAGAATAAGATTTGGTGTTTAGTCATTCAAAGATGAGATATTTTCAAACGATCAGTAAATGGTATTAAGTACAATCATCGCACCGTTGTAATCCTCAGCTCTTTAATTTGACCACTGCAATCCTTCTATGAAATGTATTTGTAGAACATTTATTGAGATGTGCATGCGTTTGTTCAAACCGGCTGCAACATTTTGTTCCTTTTCTACGAAGCTACAAACAAAGATATTTGACGCTTTAAAATCAAATACAGGTTCACAAAAGACTAAAAACGTCGCCCGCAAAGAATATGGACCTTCCCATCTTTTGTTTTAAGAACTTACGCCGAAAGAAATTAAGTTCTGGTTAGTGCCCGCTTCACTTTCATAGGTATTCAACATCAAATGGCCGACACCTATGATAAGTAAAGATTTTCAGCTGAAGAGGACCATGAACACTTTGTTTCTTTCTATTTCCCTCTGTCTTCTTGAATTTTGCTATCTCATAGATGCATAGAGTATACGGTCCGGAGCTTGCGTTTTTTAAAACAAAAAGTTTTCCCTTTTTTCTTAGATTGCGAGATCTCTCTCGTTCGCGTTTATGGAATAGGCTAAATTTTGTAACCAGTGCTTTACACACATGTATTTGTAGCACGGGTTATAAAAAATGGATGCGATCTTATGATTGGGCAAGGCTCGGTTCTAAAAAAATATATATAAAACGTGGATGGTCGATTAACCTGTAGTGCTTGAGAAAGTAAATGCTTTGCGACCTCATCTGTTTGCTAACCCCCCTATCATCATGAGCCATCCTCTCTGAGACATTTTTTGAAATATAAAAGGGCCGAAAAACTATCTCAGACGAGAGGAACTGAACTGAAGAATAATGAACTACTTAATATAGGATGCCTTCTTTTCTTCCGTACAAATTTCCACAGGATTAATACACCGAAGAATCAAAAACATAAAGAAAGATTAAAAATTTAATGAAGTACGGCAAATAGAACATAATGACGGTAGAAAGTGTACAACGGTGTCCTTGGAAACATCTCAGATTAACCATTTTATAATTTAAGTTTGGATAGTGCCTGGTTCCTCTGAAGTAAAGGTCTGTAACCGTCCTTTCTAGTAAACTATGAACAAGATGGCTATGGACAGTACAGAACAGGGGTAGTAAGCTAAGAACCTTACACAACAGCTCTGCGGTAGCACATATGGTACATTCATAATGAACATGTGATATCCTTAGACGGTTTTTCGTACTTGTATTTAGTAGCCTGCATTTGCTAATGAAGCATTCCATGGCGGCTTGTAACAAACTAAAGTACGGAAAGGAATAACAATAATAAACTGCTAAAATTTTGGAATACAAAATGTTCGTGTCAAGAAATTGCCCCATAGGACAATTTTAAGAGTTGTGTGGTGACCTAATTTGAGTCGTGACCGTGTTTTCCCTTTTGCTTAAAAAACTACGTGCACGGATGTGTAAGAAAAATATAAGGCGCTTATTGACGGTCCTAATTTAGGACCGTCACTCTTAGAAAAACAAGAGAGCCAAATCCAGGGGGAAACCTTGGGGTTATAAACGAGATCCATTCGTACGAAATACAAGTAGCCAAATACTTCAAAAAGTTGTGCGAAGAATTTCGTAAGGGCCACCGCTTTCATGTGAACGGTTTTAGTGCTAGCCGCATTCAAAGCACCATAAGCCCTACAGTTACTCCATTGGTCACTGAAGCCTTGTAACTTGGGGTCATGATCTTTTCACAAGGATATATTTTATTATCTCTGTCTTTAAGAAACTGTGAACCTAACATCTCCATTGATCACTGAAGCCCTGTAACTCATGGTCATCCGCTTTCATAAAGATACCTTTAATGTTAACAGATTTTAAGAAAACGTGAACCCAGAATATTTTCATTTGTCACTGAAGCCAGGTAACTATGAGTCATCCACTTACACAATAGCATCTTCAATGCCGTTATAGAGAAACAGTTATCTCCACAATATTTCCATTTGTTACTGCAGTCCTGTAATTCAATTTTGTACACTTTCACAAAGGCATTTTTAAGGCTAACAGTCCTTAAGAAACAGTGATCCCCACCATATCTCCATTGGTCAGGACTCAGGGTTATCACCTTTCACAAATACATCTTTAATATTAAATGTCTCTCAGAAAACGTGAGGCAGCCGACGATATGTCCATTGGTCACTGAAGTCCTGTAACTCAGTCATCGTCTTTCACAAAGACATCTTTAAGGCTAACCTTCTTAAAAACATAGCGATCCACCATAATATCTCCATTGCTTACTGAAGGCATGTGACTCTGGGTCATGCTCTTTAACAAGATCATGTTAAATATAACAGTCTTTAAGCTGTCATTAGCCCCAATGTCTCGGTTGGTTACTGAAAGACTGTTACTCAAGGTCATCCTCATTCACAAAGGTATCTTTAGTACTTTCAATTTTTATGAAACCGTGAGCCTCACAATATTTCCATTTGTTGCTAAAGCACTGTAACCTAGGGTCATGTTTTTTTTTCACAAAGACACGTTTTGTTCAAACAGTCTTAAAAAATTCGTGAGCCCTACAATATCTCCATTGCTCACTGAAGTCTTGTAACTCAGGATCACCCCCTGTATCACAAGATCATGTTCAATAGTAACGCTCTAGAAATCATGAGCCCCGAATATCTCCGTTGCTCACTGGAGCCCTGTTACTCAGATCATCCTCTTTCCGAAAGATATCTTCTATGACAATAGTCTTTAAAAAACCGTGATCCCAGAATATCTCCATTGCTCACTGAAGCCCTGTAACTCAGGGTATTACTCTTTCACAAAGATCTTTAATGCTAACGGTCTTTAAGGAATGGTGATCCCCACACAATCTCCACTGGTCACTGAAGCTCTGTAACTCAGAGTCTTCCTGTTTCACAAAGTCATCTTTAAGGCTAACTGTCTGTAACAATTCATGAACCTCCACAATATTTCCACTCTTTATTGAAGCCCTCTAACTCTGGGTTACCACTTTCAGAAAGACATTTTAATGCTAACAGAATTTAAGAAATCATGAGCTCCACAACATCTCCATTGCTGACTGAAGCCTTTCAACTGATGGTCATCCCCTTTCACAAGGACATGTTTTATGCTCATAAGCTATAGGAATCCGTGATTCCCACAATATCTCCATTTCTCACTGAAGCCCTATCAATCAGGGTCATCCGCTTTCACAAGAACATCTTTAATGCTAACAAGTTACTCCAAGACACTAATACTAGGACATACTATGACTTGAAGAGGAAGGCGGAGAATAGAGAGGAATGGAGAGACAGAATACATCTACTGAACAACCAGTCCTTGGACTGAGTAACAAAGAAGAAGAAGAATGCTAACAGTGTTTAAGAAATCACGAGTGGCAAATATCTCCATTCTTTACTTCAGCCCTGTAATTCGGGGTCATCCTCTTGCACAAAGACATCTTTAATGCTAATAGTCTCTAAGAAACTGGAAAAATCTCCATTTGTCACTGAAGCCTTGTAACCAAGAGTAATCTTTTTTCACAAAAGCATTTTTTTAATGTAACGGTCTTGAAGAAACCCTGATCACCACAATATCTCAATTGGTCACCGAAGCACTGTAACTCATCATGGTCATCGTCTTTCGCAAAGAGATCTTTAATGCTAACAGTTGTAAAGAAACCGGAAAGGAGCCTTCAGTGGGCGGGAAGCTCGAAAGTTATTGAGTGAGGGTCTTTACAGACCATTAAAAGAGATTTTAGACTTACGTGAATAACTTATTATTTTATAGAGATGATGTAGTGTGTTCGGTAACTTTAAAGCTTGAAGAATTAGCATTTGTCGATTAATATTTTTCAACAGCAAATAATAATCATCTTTACTAATTCCCGCTTCCATTCCTTCCTGTTTTTGTCGCACGTTTCATGCTGCATTTATTTAGTATTCTGCTAGGGTACAACTGACGAATGCAGGTGAATGCAGAGGTTTTCCCGATCATTTACGCCAAACTTGATTCATAATGAATAAATGAGGGCAGTAATGAAAAGCATGCTGAAACATAATACACAGTCGAATCACATCAGTGTGATCACCTTCCACTTTTAACGTCAACAGCGCGTAACCAAAGAAAGAAGACACGTGTAATGAGCTGGCTTGGAGGGTATATAAGGTGTGCTCTAGGCATTCTGAAAACATACCACTCATTGCTGTCATGGATAAAAGGAACGATGTATCAGATTTGCCAAAAGGAATGATCATCAGCTTTCGGTCCAAGGGTGGTGAACTGTTCGCCTGTTGCTGTGGTTAAAAGTATCGTGATTGGAGAAATGGCACCATTGCGAATTCGCGACGATGAAACTGTGAAGCACCACGTCCATTGATGTGAGATATGAACGTCGGCTGCGAAGGTGCGTGAGAACCGATCGACAAGCTACAGTGGAGCAATTCGCTGGCCGAATGAACCAGGCGGCTAACCGAAAGTGTGTCTAAAACGACAGTTCAGCAAACCCCGCTGCGTATGGAGCTCCGATGCAGACGGATGGTCACTGCACTGCACCAATGCTAACGAAGGTGCATCGGCAGAAAATGCTTACATTTGCACTGCAGTATGGGAACTGGATCTCCGCTGATTGGCAAAGGATTGCCATCTGCGATGAGTCACGTTTTCTGCTTCACCGAACTAATGGAAGTTGGCGTATAGGGCCAGAAACATTGGAGATCAAACACTCTTGAGCCATTACTGAAAGAACACAAGCTGGTGGGGCAGCGTTATGGTCTGGGGAATGTTTTCGCGGAATTTGCTGGATCCACTGATACCTGTGGAAGGCACTATGGACCGTATTTGTTATGAATCCATACTTGCAGACCACGTACACCATACATGCTGATTGTCTTCCCTGGGGCGGATAAGATCTTCCAGCATGACAATGCAACGTGTCACACTGCTAGAAATGTCGGAAAGTGGTTGGAAGAGCGCGATGAAGACTTCAAAGTACTTCCCTGGCCCCCTAATTTCCGAGACGTAAACCCAATTGAGCATCTGTGGGACCACCTCGATCGTGTTGTTCGCTACATGGATCCTCCACCGCGCACCCTCCAGCAGCTGTCAGATGCACCGCAGTCAGCTTGGCTCCATATACCTGTGAATACCTTTCAGCACCTTTTTGAGTCAATCCCAGTCCGTCTAGTTGCTGTCCGCGCTGTACGCGGCGGTTACTCTGGATATTAGGTGGTGGTCACAATAATGTGACTTGACCGTGTATTTCATACTGTAACGTATACTCTATATTCACTTTCCTTTTGATTTTACTATCTCTGGTTATTTTATTTTACTATGTAAATTATCTTCCTACTGAACGAAATATTATTTCACCCGCTGAATGTGATCTGGCAATGAGTGTAAGTCATGACGTGGTGGTAGCTAGTATATAGGCGCGTTCATCGAGACTTGCGGTGTGTTGGTGTTGGTGTTGGTTGGTGTGTTGTTGCGTTATGAGGTGTTGGTTGGTGTGTTGGCGTATGTAGTGATATATGAGTGCCTTAGTTGACCAGGAGTCATCATAATAAACAAGTTTTTCTGTAAGTTCAATCTTTCTCAATTCATAGTTTTTGTCAGACCTCTGTCTGGCTGTTAGGTTTAATACTTACTATAAATAACCAGCGTTGAGACTTCGTTTAAGTTCGTAATTAACTAGTAACAACACCCCTTTTGGGAATTCATTATTTTGAAGCTTAGTGCAAGTATATCATTAGTTAGCTGGTAAGAAGAGAATCATTCATAATAATTAGCTTAGCGGAAAGCAAATAAAGCTAATTCATTATAATTGGCGCCCGAACTTTTCTCGAACACGAGATCCTGACTATTATTATCCATGTCTTCCTTACCTGAGACAACTTCAAATTTCCACCATCCGGCAAGTCTCGAGGGTAATGGTGTTTTTTTGGACAATTTGTACGAAGCCTGTGGCTCTGACTTTGATATGAATGATCTACACATACCCAAGCGTTCTTCACCATTTCGTAATGCACCAGCTTCTTATCACTCTGAGTCGCGGGTCGTACCTGAGGGAGTTCAATCCTCTCAGCGAAGCAGAATGCTTGCCCATTTCGTGCCGCATGCAGGAACAATTCATTTCAATGGTTTGGAGGGGTCCTTAAAGTTCCTCGAAGATCTGGAAGATCATTTTGATCTCTATAATATTCCGGAAGACTGCAAGGTCCAAATTGCCGGGACTTGCTTGAGGGATACCGCCAAGACCTGGTATCGGCAGTGGCGAGGGTCGAACCCGGATTCTCATTATGAGAATTTCCGTGCAGAATTCTTGGAGGTCTTTCCTTTCGGCCTCAGTCGAGCTAGCCTTGCTCAACAACTTTTTCACGTCAACAAGGTCCCAATGATAGCCCTGTTGCATTTGCGTTGGAAACTACACGCCTATATAATCTATGGGATCCACATGCCAATCATGTTGACATGTTGGATACCCTCGTGCAGCAGCTCGACCCATTCTTACAAGATTTTCTTGAGGTTCGACACCCTGCCACAATTCATGAGTGCCTTCGCCTCATACGCACGTATGAAGAGCGACATGGCAAACATGGTTCGACTCATAATGCTCGGGCATCCCGCGAGGCTTATTCCGAAAACCCTCAGCGGCATAATAGACAAAACTTTCAGCGCGAGCATACACAAGTGCCCACCCAAGCTTTATACGTTCCACCACACAGAAGAGTGGCGAACAAGCTTCGGGATATCGTCATAATGCACAGTATGCTCGACCCCGTTTCACTCAGCAGCATTCGGGGCATTCTCATGCCCAGGGCAATGATAATTTTTCTGCCCGTGCTGAGGGCAGACGTAACGAATATGAAAATGTCAACAGACACGCGGAGTTCCCGACGCAATGTTCACGCAGTTTTCCTTATCGTGAAAATTTTCCCGATACCCGGCAGGGTCGAGGTTTCCAACCACATGATAACCCCACCAGAATTCCTTTAAACTTACACAGGAAGTAGACGAAGGGTCGGTCCTGCTTCCTGATACCAAACATTCTGACCCTAAAACAGTATTAGTGACTGTTCAAACTCCTCAGTTGCCTGATGTATTCTTGACACTTGAAGACATTATTGTCGAGACAAAGTTCGACACTGGGTCTGAGATATCAGCCCTAAATACAAAGTTTTGCAATGATGTTTTCTCTGCAATACACGTTCAGCCTGCAACGCAGTATTTGCGAGGTGCAAATAATGAAATCTTCAGTATCTCAGGAACTGTCACATTATCTTTAGGGCTGGGAAAAGCTCGGTTTACACATTCTTTCCTGCTTATAGACGAGCTACCCGTGAAATGTCTCATGGGTATGGACTTTATTAACAAGTTTCAAATAACTTTGAATTTTGTACAACATGTGATTTCCTTTCCGGAACCTGTCGAAATGATTCCGACGGTTCCTGTAGATATTACGAGTTTATTATTGAGTGACCAATTGAATGAGGGGCAACGAGACCAGCTTTCTCTCCTTTTACAGGAAAGCCCTGGTTTATTTTCGGATCAACCTGGTTTCACACAGGTGGTTTATCATGTTATTGACACTGATGGTTCGAAACCCATTGCGACGAAACCTTACCCTTGTGCTCCACATAAAAAACAGGAAATGCAACGTCAAATTGCTGAAATGATTAAGCAGGGCATAATCAGGGAATCAACAAGCGCCTGGGCTGCCCCTGCCTTCTTGGTTCCAAAGAAACAACCAAATGAATTTCGTTTCGTGACAGATTTTCGCAAGCTCAACCAAGTCACAAAAACAATCAATTATCCCCTACCTGTCATGTCACATATTTTAAATGACTTGTCGTCAACCAAATGGATGTCAACTTTGGATTTGGCGAGTGGATATTGGCAGGTGGCAGTACATCCGGACTCTGTCGATAAAACAGGCTTTGTGACTCCTTTTGGGGCCTATGAATATTTACGTATGCCTTTTGGTTTAGCTTCTGCACCTGCTACTTTCCAAAAGCTTATGGACACGGTTCTCAGACCTGTCCTGGGTCCCCATGTGCATGTCTATTTGGATGATATTATTATCACATCAGAGACTTTTGACGAGCACCTTTCTCTGCTCAAACAGGTGTTCCAACTTATATACAATGCTGGCTTGACGTTAAAACCTAGTAAATGCCAGATAGCGAGGGACGAGATTGTATATCTGGGGTTGAAAATTACTCCCCACGGTTTATTCACTGATAATGAAAAAATTAGGCCTATTGTTGACTTTCCTCGGCCTAAAACAGCAAAAGAACTATCCCGCTTTCTGGGAATGACCGGTTGGTATCAGCAGTTCGTCCCCGCTTATGCTACCATATGTGAGCCGTTGTATGCTTTAAAGCGTAAATACAAGAAGTTTATTTGGACACCTGAAGCTAACGCTGCATTCGAAACACTGAAGTCTGCATTGACTCAGCCTCCGGTGTTGGCTTTCCCGGATCATTCTAAAGAATTTGATATTTATACTGATGCATCCGGAGTTGGTCTTGGTTGCGTTTTGTCACAAGCTGGGCATCCAATAGCTTTTGCGTCTCGTACTTTAGCCAAAGCTGAACGCAATTATTCAGCTACGGAACGTGAATGTCTTGCTGTTGTGTATGCACTGAATAAATTTCAATGTTATCTTAACGAATTGACAGTTAACATAATTACGGATCATTCTGCCCTTCAGTATTTGAATTCTGCTAAACACCTATCTCAAAGACTTATGAAGTGGGCTCTGAAGTTACAAGAGAGCAATATCAAAATTTCATATCAACCAGGTAATAAGAATCAATTACCGGACGCATTATCTCGCGTTCCGATTAGTGGGGTCCCCACCGAAACTACTCCTGGATGTCAGCCTTTACTTTTGATAGCTGATATCACATCCAGAGAGCAGATAATGGCAGAATTAATAAATGATCCAGATTTTGGGGATATTTACAATTTTTTGCTTGCGGGTTCGCCCCCACAAAGTGATCCTTCTCTGGCTGGAAGGTCACAACATTTTGAAGTAATAGAGGGTCTTCTTTATTATACAAAGTCTCGGACTACTAGGGCAGAGTTTCGCCCATGTATTCCGCGAACCCTTAGAATGGCTCTTTTAAATGAATTTCATGACAAACCTCTTGCAGGCCATTTAGGTATTCGCAAGACCCGTTGTAAATTGCGGGATGTTGCCTATTGGCCTGGCATGTACCAAAGTGTGCTCGCATACGTTCAATCATGTCACTTGTGTCAGATTAATAATTACCGTAATGTAAGACCGGCCGGTCACTTGAAATCTAGTTCAAGTTCTCATGTGTTTGATATTATTTCCATAGATTTATTGGGACCTTATCCATTATCTGTTAAAAATAAAGCTCGTTATGTTTTAGTACTAACTGATAATTTTTCTAAATGGGTTGAAGTTTTTCCCATTAAAGCCGCTACGGCTGAGGTTATTTGTAATGTCCTAGTTAATGAAGTATTTTCTAGATATGGTGCATCTAATAAAGTAGTTTCGGATAATGGTCCTCAATTTATTTCTGACATTTTTGAAAGAATGTGTGCAAGATTACACATTAAACATAAATTCATTTCCCCATATCATCCCCAGAGTAATCCGGCGGAACGTGTTAACCGAACGCTAGTGAAAATGATTGCGACTTTCGTAATGGACCATCATGAAAAATGGGATGACCATTTAGAACTTTTTGCGTTCGCCCTCCGCTCGTCTGTCCACGAGTCTACTAAAATTACTCCCGCAGAACTTTTTCTGGGTCGCAAAATTAAAACCCCTTTTGAAAATTTAACGGGGATTATCGACGAATTAAACCAGCGACCAACTCCGCAATCAGTACACATTATGGCAGAAAAAGCTCGTGTTGCAATGCTAGGAGCACAAGCGGCTCAAGCACGATATTATAATTCTAGGCGTAGGGAACCAGATCTTGTCGTTGGAGATCTCACTCTCGTGGAAACGCACTTCCAGTCTTCTGTTTCGCATACTTTAGTGAAGAAATTTGCACCCAGCTACGAAGGTCCATATCGGGTGGCAAATGTCTTTGAAAATAATATTGTTCTGGAGAAACCGGACAACCACTTTCAATATGTGCATGTTGATCAATGTCGCAAGTATCATGAACGGAATATCGATTTCATTATCAATCCTACTCAACCTTCTGCGCCACAGACTCAAGAATCTCTATCTCATGTTCAATCGCCAGAAATTTTGAACGAACCACCGAACATTTTTGAAGAATCACCAGTGATTTTTCCTTCACCCTCCCCCTCCAGACGAGTTTCTACACACGCAACCTGATTCTCCCATGAGACCAAGGCTCGAATCGAGTTCGTCGAATACTAGTATCGTTCCTTTCCCTCCAACCATTGCCAAGACTATTGCTGCGCCGTTTCCGGATAACTCTGCACCAACGCGGGCTACTTCTTCTTTGAATACCTCGTCCGAAAGTATTCCTATAGGTAAATCTAAACATCGCCCTGCTCGACCATTGAATTACAGCAGCGACTCAGAGGCTTCGGACATTTCGGACTTATCAGTTATGCATACTCCATTTCCGGTTCCAACCCGTCCAGCACTACCAAAGGCTGGGCGCAAACGTGACTTGTCTCCCCAATCTGCTTCGCCGCAACAGCGACGAAGGCAGAAATCTTTGCATCCACCCGGGTTTCGCCCCTGGAACCTACGTTCAGGGCAAACAGGGCCGATGCCTGCTACTACTGTCATGCCCCGTGGGCGTAAACGAAAGCAAGCGATGTGGCCGGAGACACGTCCGTCCAAAAAGATACTGGAAGGACACAACGGGCCCCAGCACCAAGGGACTTCATATCCAAAGCCTGGGGGAGCCCGTTCCTATCAGCCGCAGCAGAGATTTCCAGACCGCCTGACTTCTGACGTTCCTGACCGTTCTTCTCAGCCGCAGGGATTTCCAGACCGCCAGACTCCTGACCGTTCTTCTCAGCCGCAGAGATTTCTGTACCCACAGACTTCAGCCGTTTCGGACCGAAGGATTTCCACCATTCCTGACCGTTCCCGTCAGCCGCCGGGATTTCCTGACCGACAGCAGACCGATGTTCCAGTTCCGTTCCAGTCCCGGAAGAGATCGAAGCCACTTGATTTTACCAGTCCCATTAGGCCTGGAAAACGTTATCGCACTAGAATTTTTTATGCGTCCTCGAGATAAGTAAGTTCTCGTGGACAGGTTCTTTTCTCAGTTTGTTGTTTTTCCTGCACGACCAGTTGGCGTGTCAGAATTTCTTTTTTTCGTGTGGGCCTATGCATTCTTTTTCGTGTATATATGTGTTTTTTTTATATTTCTCTATGTCCATCTACTAATCCACTTTTTTTATATATATCTATGTGCTTAGGGGTAAAATAATAAAATTGTTACTGTTAGGCAGCTCCAGGTAAATTTCGCTGCTGATACAGTTGGTATGTATTTCAACGACTAAGGCGAACGTAATTTGAAATGAAAATAATAAAATTGTTACTGTTAGGCAGCTTCAGGCAATCTTCGCTGCTGAGACAGTTGGTATGTATTCACCGAATAATGAGCACGTCATTTGAAATTAAAAAAGTGATTCCTGCTAGGCAGAATAAAAGGAAAGTACGCCGATGCAGGTTTGGTTTGTTCTACACTACAAATTTCACAGTCGAATACAGATTTCGTAAATTGTCATGCCAAGTTTGATAATGTAAATACGGCTACCACCAAACAATAAATCAAAAAAAGGTCGAGAAACGTCAATCACCGAAATGTAAGACTTACACTCCAAAATTGATAGGTTTTTCGGACATAAAAAAACGAAAAGAAAAGAAAAAAACAAAGAAAAATTAAGGGGGAGATGATGTAACGTATACTCTATATTCACTTTCCTTTTGATTTTACTATCTCTGGTTATTTTATTTTACTATGTAAATTATCTTCCTACTGAACGAAATATTATTTCACCCGCTGAATGTGATCTGGCAATGAGTGTAAGTCATGACGTGGTGGTAGCTAGTATATAGGCGCGTTCATCGAGACTTGCGGTGTGTTGGTGTTGGTGTTGGTTGGTGTGTTGTTGCGTTATGAGGTGTTGGTTGGTGTGTTGGCGTATGTAGTGATATATGAGTGCCTTAGTTGACCAGGAGTCATCATAATAAACAAGTTTTTCTGTAAGTTCAATCTTTCTCAATTCATAGTTTTTGTCAGACCTCTGTCTGGCTGTTAGGTTTAATACTTACTATAAATAACCAGCGTTGAGACTTCGTTTAAGTTCGTAATTAACTAGTAACAACACCCCTTTTGGGAATTCATTATTTTGAAGCTTAGTGCAAGTATATCATTAGTTAGCTGGTAAGAAGAGAATCATTCATAATAATTAGCTTAGCGGAAAGCAAATAAAGCTAATTCATTATAATACCTTTAGTGACTGTGTTCTCCTGTTTAAGTTACACTGACATGATAACTTTAATCATCAATTCCAGATAATGATGAATATTTAAAATTCAATTTTGTCTTTCCAAAAATGTAAAAGAAATAAAATGGTTGACGAAAAATCACACAGTCAACGGAAAGATAAAACATTTATGCCAAAAAAGCACTTAGGTTTGAAGAATTGTGACATATGTACAAATTTAGCCTTTGGTTTTTACTTCCTGTATCTACGTAAATTTTGATTTGGTTTTTTTAAGCAGTTTCTGACTTAAATATTCATTTTCTCGATGAATATTGTTGTGGAAACCTGAATTGAGTTCGGAAGTAGAATGACGTATGGGTTCAATACAGATCAAAATGATGTTTACGTTGTATGTTTCTAGCTTTGCAAATGACTCTTGTTAGATTCACTAGCTTTCTTGCTGACTTTTGTCAGAGTGCTGTTTCTTGTCCGATGTATTCTGCTGTTTTTGTATCAGATGTTTTGGCTCTTCCGTTGTTAGAAAGTGATTTGATTGTTATGTTGCTTGAGATTAAAGCATGAAATATTGTTACCAAGCTTGCTATATGCGAATACTGTCATTAGGTAGGAATAATCTGTTGCATTCACCTGTTATATCCAGAGATAAAATTCATGAATTGCATGATGAACGTTGCTTGCCTTTAAAGTGCGTAATGTACTAAATAAAATCGTTGAAATTCAGAAAGTACAGACTACTTATTTACTGGCCGTTCAAGCAAATCAGTGCTTAATTAAGAAATACCTAATTTTCGCTATCCGGAGCATCACGTATGCACCATAGAACGTTTCATTCAGAAGTAATATTAATTTTCACGTAATGTTAATATTCTAGAAAAACTGACTTCTCAGGTATATTTATATGGGTTGTTAAATGAGTCGTGATACTTTTTGGCTGGAGTGCGTTTGCACTTCTAATTTTGTCAATGGGTGGCGCTAGAGTACAGGCGATTTAAAGGCTGTGTGAGTGCATTGCAGCTTGTTTGTTACGGAAGCCGTGTAACGCGTTGGACTAACTTTATTGTTCTCTCGTAGGTTATGGGTACGTTCAAAGTTGCTCAACGTGCTGTAATTCAGTTTTTGAAAACGGACAAATGTCACCAAGTGAAATTCACAGACGATTGAAAGCGGTGTATGGGTCTGTTTGTCTTATATGCAGTACTGTAGTACGGTGTTTCCAGCTCTTTAGTGGTGGACGAACAAACACTGCAGACCAGCCAAGATCATCAGCACCACGTCGTGTTGTTTCAGTGACGACAATTGCACGTGTAGATGCTGCAGAAAAGGCCAACCGAAGAATCACGATCCGAGAACTGGCGAACAGTTGCGGGTGTGAACATCGAACCGTCAATACGATCATGTATTCGCACCTTGAATATTGTAAGGCCTACGCCACGTGGGTACGGTCTGATGAACAGATGATTCAACGAACTGAACTATCGTTACAGCATGTGTTCCTCTACCATGAAGAAGGCGAAGATTTCCTGCCACGCATTATTTCTGGGGACGAAAGCTGGTGTCATCATTCGGAGCCAGAATCAAAACCCCAAAGCCTGCAGTGGAAAAATGCATCTTCCCCACCGCCGAGAAAATGACGGTCCACCATTTCCACAGACAAGGTGATGTTAACGCCGTTCATTGACCATCGAGGACCGTTAATTCTTGAGTGGGTACCGAAAGGATCAATCATCAATGCCGAACGGTATTGTTAAACTTTAATGAAGCTTCGAGATTAGACAAACCATTAAAAACAATAGACCTGGCAACCTCACTCAGGATATAGTGCTTCTGCATGATAACGCCCTGCCGCACGCTGCAGTTACCACACAAAGGACATTGCAGCGCTTTCTCTGGGAGGTCCTTCAACATCCGGGGTATAGTCCGCACCTATCACCCTACGATTTTCCCATCTTTGGATCTATGAAAACTATTTCTCAAAGAAAAACGTTTCGCTTCAGATGATACGATGTGTGAAGCTGTAGATAACCGGTTGCAGTAGCAGCCTGCCTGTTTTACGCCGCAGGAATACAAGGAATTGTGCAACGACGGGATCGCTCTCTAAATGCAAATTAGTTTTAGGTATGTCATGTTTTGATTCTTTTAGGCTGAAAATTTCACTAATTATTATCGAACAGCCTTGTTTATTTATACACGGTCGAGTCACACTATCGTGACCATCAGCTAATATCCACAGTAACCGCGGTGTGCAGCGCGAACAGTAGCTAGACGAGCTAGGAGTGACTCAGTAAGGTTCTGGAAGGTGTTCACAGGTATCTGGAGCCAAGCTGACTGCAGTGCATCTGACAGTTGCTGGAGGGTGCGTGGTGGAAGATCCATAAAGCGAACAACACGATCAAGGTGGTCCCACCGATGCTGAACTGGGTTTAATCTTTGTCTGGGGAATTAGGGGTCGGGGAAGTACTTTGAAGTCTTCGTCGTGCTCCTCCAACCACTTTCGGACATTTCTAGCTGTGTGACACGTCACATTATCGTTCAGGAAGACCCCACCCGCCTAAGGTAAGATAATCGACATATATGGGTGTACGTGGTTTCCAAGGATGGATTCATAACGAATTCCGTCCATAGTGCCATTTACAGGTATGATTGGACCCAGAGAATGATACGAAATCATTCCCCAGACCAAAACACTACCCCACCTTGTGTTCTTCCAGCAATGGTTGAAGAGTGTTTGTTCACCGATGTTGCTCGCCTTATACGTCAATGTCCATCTGTTCGATGAAACAGAAAATGTGACTCATTGGAGAAGGCAATCCTTTGTCAATCAGCGAAGCTCCAATTCCGCTACTGCCATGCAAATGTAAACCTTTTCTGCCAAAGCAACTTTGTTAGCATAGGTGCAGTGACCGTTCGTCTGCATCGGAGCCCATACGCAGCAGGGTTCGTTGAACTGTCGTTTTAGACACACTTTCGGTTGCCCCCTGGTTCATTCGGCCAGTGAGTTGCTCCACTGTAGCCTGTCGATCGGTCCTCACCCACCTTCGAAGCCGATGTTTACCTCTCACATTGATGGGCCGATGTTCTCCGCAGTTTCCACGCCCCTTATTCGCAATTGTGTCATTTCTTAAATAACGATACACTTTAACCACAGCAGCACGCGAACAGTTCACAAAGTGCCCTGTTTCAGAAATACTGCCACCCTTGGCCCGAAAGCCGATAATATTCCCTTTTTTCAAATTTGATAAATCGCTCCTTTTATCCATGACAGGAACCACTGATATGTTTCCTTATTGCCTACATCACACCTTACATATCCTCCAAGCCAGCTCACGACACGTGCCTTCTTTCCTTGGCTACGCGCTGTTGACGTCAAAAGCAGGAAGTAGTCTCCATAATGTGACTCGACTCTGTATATAAAAGTAGGAGGTGTTCACAACAATGAGACTCGACTGCGTATATACACAGTCGAGTCACATTATTGTGAACACCTTCTACTTTTGACGTCAACAGCGTGTAGCCAATGAAAGAAGACACGTGTCGAGAGCTGGCTTGGAGGGTACATAAGGTGTGCAGTAGGCCGTCTGAAAACATATCACTCGTTGCGGATAAAAGGAAGGATTTATCAGATTTGCAAAAAGGGATCATTATCGGGTTTTGGGCCAAGGGTGGCAGTATTTCTTAAACAGCGCAGTTCGTGAACTGTTCGTGCGCTGCTGTGGTTAAAGTGTATCTTTATTGGAGAAATGGCACCACTGCGAATAAGCGACGTGGAAACTGCGGAGCACCACGTGCCATCGATGTGAGAGGTGAACGTCGGCTCCGAAAGTGCTACAGTAGAGCAACTCACTGGCCGAATGAACCAGGAGGCTATCGGAAGCGTGTCTAAAACGACAATTCAGCGAACCCTGCTGCGTATGGGACTCCGATGCAGACAGATGATCATTGCACCTATGCTTACGAAGGTGCATCGGCAGAAAAGGCTTACATTTGCCCGTCAGTATCGGAATTGGACCCCCGCTGATTGGCAAAGGCATTGCCTTCTCCGATGAGTCACGTATTCTGCTTCCTCGAACGGATGAATGTTGGCGTATAATGCAAGAAATATCGTAGAACAAACACTCTTCAACCATTCCTGGAAGAACAGAAACTAGTGGGAGCAGCGTTATGGTCTGGGAAATGATTTCGTGGCATTTTCTGGGTCTACTCATACTTGTGGAAGGCACCATGGACCGAATTCATTATGAATCAATACTTGCAGGCCACGTACACCCATATATGCTAATTGTTTTCCCTGACGCGGACGGGATCTTCCAGAACGATAATGCGACGTGTCACACAGCTAGAAATGTCCGAGAGTGGTTGGAAGATCACGATGAAAACATCAAACTACTTCCCTGGCTCAATAACTCCCCAGACGTAGACTGAATTGGGCATCCGTGGGACCACTTCTATCATGTTGTTTGATCTACGGATCCTCCACCACGCACACTGCAGCAACTGTCAGATGCACTGCAGTCAGCATGGCTCCAGATACCTGTGAACACTTCCAGTACCTTATTGAGGCATTCCCGCTCGCCTAGCTGCTACTCACGCTGCACACGGCGGTTACTCTGGATATTAACTGTTTGTCACAATAATGTAACTCGACCGTGTATGTATATGTCTAAGCCTTTAAATATTACAGCGTCCTGAACACATAATACTCTGACATTTTTTTGGACTCCAAGATTTATAGAAAATGCCAGATTATAGAAAGAAGCGTTTTCTCTAAGCCATTGACTCTGTAGGCTCGAAAGAAATTAAACTTTCATTTTCCATAGAGTCAACGGCACAAGTTTGACACTGAATCTAAATTTCGAATGACACATGATGAACTATTTCTTTCTATTCTAGAAAAACGTCAAAGCAACCGCCCTTCAGATGAAGGAACGCGTAGAGATCATCATATTTCTATGAAATTTCTACAGCTGTGAAAACAAAAGAGCATAGAAAAACTAGACGGCTGACATTCACACCAAAAATTGGAGTCATAGGCAGAAGAACGTTGGAAGATTAAACAACTCGTGTTTTTTAAACACACTGCTGGCTACACAAAATGCAACACCAAGAAAGAAGCACCTGATTGGCCTGAAATTCGCAGCATGAAAGGTCATGCAAACGATTAGTATTGCAGGGCATATGCAAATCATGTGCGCCCGGCACGCCACCGAGAAGCACTATAAGAAGGGTGCACAGAATGCGGTGTGTAAGTAGTGGAAGTGTGTTGTGCCGCCGGATCTGTGCGTGGGAAGCTTCCTGATGCCTCGTCGCAGAATACGGCAGTCATTCCAGCACGTTTCGGAGTTCGACAGAGGACGAATAGTGGCTTATCGCGACAGCGGTTTATCGTACCGTGGCATCGGCGCCCGTGTGGAACGACATCCAGCCACAGTGAGGCGAGTATGGATTCGGTGGGTGCAGGAAAGACGGACGAACCGACGTGAGCGAATGCCGCAGCCACGGCACTCCACCGAACGAGAGGACCGGCATGTTGTGCGCTGGGCATTGACGGCTCGCACCGCCACTTCACGAACGTTAGCGCAGGAATTAGGGTTTGTTGCGCAACAACCTGTGTCAGCAAGTACCGTTCGACGTTGTCTGCAGGAGCGGGGACGTGTCACACGGCGCCCATTGCTCCGATTACCATTGACGTTACACCACCGGCGAGTGCGGCGGCAGTGGGCCGTTGAACGCCGCACCTGGACTACGGAATGGCACGACATTGTCTTCTCCGACGAATTTCTCTTCTGCCTGCAACACCACGATGGTCGGATCCGCGTGTGGCAGCATCGTGGCGAGAGACTGTATGACGCCTACATTATGCATCGCCATACCGGTCCGTCGCCTGGCGTTATGGTTTGGGGCGCAATTGGATATGACACCCGCACCCCTCTGGTACGCATCGCCGCTACACTCAACAGCCACCGCTACATCTCCGACGTTTTGGAGCCTGTTGCCTTCCCTTACCTGCAGGACCTGCCAGCGGCCTCGTTTCAACAGGAAAATACGTGCCCGTACGGGGCACGTATTGTGCAACAATTCTTCACGGCTCACCAGGTGTCACTGCTGCCGTGGCTCGCCTGTTCTGCCGATATGTCACCCATCGAACACGTCTGGTCGCTGATCTGCAAACGAGTGGCCCGGCAAGCACCGCACCCGCGGCTACGTCTGATGAACTGTGGCAACGTGTGGAAGCATCCTGGACCAACATACCCCAAGCCCACATCCAAAGCATCTTTCGTTCGATGCTGCGGCGTGTAGTGGCCGTTATTGCCAGCCATGGGAGCCACACGAACTATTGATGTCTGCGTGTTCCGCAAGTCGCACGGGCCTGTTAGCTCAATCTTTTCATCTTTGTATCTGTTGTTATGTGTCCAGTAAATCTGGCTTTGCTATCTCGTGTCCTTCTTGGTGTTGCATTTTGGGTGACCAGCAGTGTAATATGTGTTTTCTTGGCGTAGAGAAGAGACGCCACAGGTGATGATCCGAAAAAAGGCAATAACGATGTTTGGTAGAACCTTACGACAGAGCTGAAAGATAGTGGTAGCTAGTAACCGTCGTTTAACCAATGTAAATTCGTTTCAACGGAAATCAGCCCCGCACAAAACAAAATCCCGTTAGCACATATCGGAGAAAGAACGATGTAGTCGAGGGGAAAAGTAAACGACGAAAGCAGATATTTGACGCAACAACCGTACCACCGTTTTCAAAACTCATCTCTGGATCAACTGCTAGTTTGAGCGTAAGAATGTGTGTAAAGCCAATCAGTAATCCGAAGAGGACAGTTGAAGTGATGCAGACATCATGCTCGGTGTAGCATTTTCCAGTGCCTAAAGTGAGCTACACCACCGCTAAGTAAACTGACTACAAATGATTGTGTGTGTGTGTGATTGAACATAAATAATTATGAAGAACACAGTAATCGAAAACAGAGCATTTAGGAAAAGCTCGGGCAACACAAAGGATTTACACTGAAGTAGAGAATGATTAAAAACGCATAACAAATAACGTGTTGGGTCACACTTGTGGCACGGATCGAACGAGATGCTGATATCATCAACAGATATGTTCAGCGAGGCGTATGTAAAGGCGTCATTTAGTTTGCCGACGTTTCGCTTCAGCACAGGACAAACGGCTCTCTTAATCTCATCCTACACTTGTTAAATTTCGTTAAGACATGGGAAAACTGTGGAAGCTATTTCAGCAATTTTAAGACACTATCGTGTTCTGCGAGCAAACGCCTGATGATAACACCCTTGTGATATGGCGCATTATCCTGCTAAGAGTAACCCGCTCGATCAGAAAAAACATCATGCAGGTTTGCCTCTTGCGTAATATTAAAAAAACTGTGTGGCATCCAATTCCTGTTTCAAAAGTATTAAAGAACCGAATGACTGCCATAACACTAGGCAGCAAGGATTCATCGATTCGTGATGTTGACGCCGTATTCTGGCTTGTCCATTGCGTGTATTAAGTCTTATTGGACCAGGTAACTTTTTTCCAGTCCTCAAGCGTCCAGGTTTGCAGCTGCTTGGCCGCTGCCAACCACTTTGTCAGTTTTTTGCAGAATCGAGTGGCATCCGATGGAGAGTTTGGCTGTTATAGTCCATTCTAGTAAATATGCAGCGACCTGCGTGTGAAACGAAATTTTTCTCTCGGCACCGTCGTTGTACTGCACGGTTGCTTGAGACAACGAATCTCGTCGGTTACAATCCTGTCCAACCGCCGTCGCCCTCGAATATCGACCATTTGTTTTTGCTCTCAGGAAGTAGTCTGACTGCTTGTTCTATTGTTTGCACACTATACTCATTGAACGAGTACATTCTCAATGCATTTGTTGTTGCATAGCGCACACGGTTTATCATTTCCGAGATGATAGCATCTGCATGCATAGCTCCCACTGTCATGCCCCTTTCAAAGTCGCTTAAAAACGAATCTTTTCCATATTGCCTCAATCTACTCTCATGCTCAAAGATTAAGGATAATTGTGAATCGCAAGAAAATGGTGCACTACACAAAGTGATTCGTCATGCAAACTATTCCATACCACTTCAGGAATGACGAAATTCCACGTGTTGCCCCAGCACACCGATGGCGACACTAGGAGCACGACATTCGTAACGTAGCACGCTTCGGGCTATACACTGGCGAAAAGTGAAAAAAGAACACCAAGAAGAAGACGACTGATACCAACGAAATTTATACAGCATAATAACGGAATACAGAGGATAACGTGATCAAAACATTATGGCAAAATACAGCTGTATTTGCTGGTAAACTGAAAAATAACATTTCCATGTAACATGGTTAGTACGAGATTGAACCGCCATGAACTGCGTCACACTGTGCAATTCTGGCATGGAGTCTGTCGTACAGATGTTGGATGTACGTTTGGGGTATTGAGTTCCAATCATCCTCAACCTGGACGCGTAAATCGGGGATGGTCGTGGCTGGCCGTGGAGACCGCATAAGTCGTTGTCCCATAAAATCCCACACATGCTCAATGGGGGACAAATCCGGTGAACGTGCAGGCCATGGAAGTTGTCTCACACCCTAAAGTGCATGTTGCGTTGCATGTGCCGTATGTGGGTGTGCGTTATCTTGCTGGAAATCACCACGATAAACCGACCTTACAAATGGCAGAACAACGGGCTGAATGATTTTGTTGATGTAGAAGGTGCTGTTTAACGTACCCGGTACAAACACTAGTTGTGTACGGGAGTGATAGCTGGTCGCTCCCCACACCAGGAGAACAGGTGTAGGCCCTGTGTGTTGCTGGCAGATGCGTGGAGGGTGGAGACGCTGCCCTGTGCGTCTGCAAACACGCATACGGCCATCGGAGGCTCCCAAGCAGAATCTGCTTTCATCGCTGAACACGACAGATCGCCATTGTGTTATCCAGTGCAGACGTTGGCGACACCACTGCAGCCGTTCCAGACGGTGGGCTGGAGTCAGAGGTACACATGCCAGAGGCACACGTGCACGTAGTCCTGCATCTAGTAGACGGTTGCGGATTGTTCGCACAGTCACCTCAGGTGCAACGGCAGCTCGGATTTGCGTCACAGTGGATGTTCTGCTTGACAACTCCGCTCTTCTCATGCGTCGATCGGTCCGCTTATCAGTCCGTCTGTGACTCCCGGTTCCACGTCTTCTCGTGTGGGAATGTTTCTCGGACCATCTACGCCACCATCGTACCTCTACCGATACTTCCCGTCCAATTCGCTCCGCAATACGACGGTTCGACCACCCGGTCTCGCAGAGTCCGACTAGACGACCTCGCTCAAAGTCCGATAACTGCTGAAACGGTACACGTCTTCCATGTCCAGGCATTGCAGCTTCTTCAGGGTCTTCGCACGTGTCCGTACGCCGACGACTGATTACATTCACTTCGCCGTACTCCTTAAATACGACCGACGGTAATTTGCATATTATGCCGTGCTGTGGCGTAAGCGCTCATTGGTTTGTCCCGAAATTAACATCACACCTACGTAAACTCGACCCCACTAACATATGTAAATTTCATGATCGTCCGCTAATTCCTTCTTGGTGTTTTTTTTTCACATTCCGCCAGTGTATATAAAAAAAGAAGTCAAAGCAACAGAAATCGAGCAGATGCTCAGCGTTTCGGAGGTGTACTAGTGCTGTATACCCACGTCTTCATCGAGCCGCCGTAGTGGAGAGATACCTAGAAAGTGATAACATCATCCGCTTACAGTGACCAGCTCTCTCTCCCGATTTAATCTTTATTGAATATGCATGAGACACACATGCATGATTGTAACTGGGCGATCCTAATATATAATTTGATTGCTTTTCTTTGATGCTCTCAGCAAATATGATTTAAATGTTAAATATGAACCCTCATAGAAGCTCTTTAAGGCGATGCACAACCTTTACTCATATTTTAAACGAACAATTTGGTCATATTCCAGAAATAAGAAAACTAAGACTTCTGCGTGGAAATCCTTTTAAATCTTGCTTCATTTTGAGCTTCTTTTGGGATTTCATTTCAAATGACATCTCATAAACACCTGAATCCAAAAGTTCGAAAAAAATAAAATAAAATAAAAAATCAATACATTCTTCCACAGCTCCGATATCATAAGCTGAATCCATTTTGTTTTGGAGCCGCTTAGGCGGCCAATTGGTGAAAAGACTTTTGTTTCTGGAAGCTAATGGACTTGAACATAAACGAGTTGTCAGACTAATGGATTTTAACCTAGCCAAACTAATAACTCATCAGACTTGAAACTCTGAATGAGGATGAATTGTGGGTGTTTCTCTCTTATCCCACGGTATCGGTTCTTTTCTTTTCTTGAAATACGTGGCACCAAGTTAGGGCAGACGGCCACTTATTGTTCTTGGTGTAGCTCATGGTGGTTGCTAAACACTTCCCCATCCCAAAGAAATGTAATTCCCCTTTTGGCTTTGTTGTCACCTTTGAACCCTATCTTTAAACGATGTTCAAGTATTTCATACTCGCAATAGTAAAGAACTTAAGCAATATCTTTCATGTTAGAAATTTTTCATTTCACTTACTATTAATAATTTGTACAAATCTCAGAATCTAGCTCTGCAATAAGTGTCAACTTTAACGTGTAAATAGTTACATAAAGAGAAGTCTAGACGAAACCCGTCGGAATCGACGGTTAGTTTGTTTTGTTTTTTTGAACAGAATAAACTTATATCAGACAACAAATGTAAACTTTATTTGATTGACAAATTCATTCAACCTTTTCAGTAAAGACAATAGTCCAGGTTAGTGATTTTTTTTTATTTTGTTTGGTCGTTTAACGACCACCGTGAGCAACTCAATGAGCTATAGCAATCGCCCGTCCCTAATTTTGGATCACTGGTTCCAAGGCAGGGAGAGAGCCAGTGCCGTAAGACAACACAACATCCATGCCTCACCGGGAATCGAACCCGGATCCTTCACGAACGAATCATTATAAGCCAGAGCTTAGACCACTGCGCCACCGAGGCTGCCAGGTTTGTGCTGAGCATCACGACTTCACCCTTTTTCAGTAGTAAAATGTGAGGCGGAAGTCCACTCATCTCGATCGTGTGCAAAAATTCAACTGGATAGCGCACTCTTTCACTCTCATCTTCAGTCACAACTGTGTTTGTAAATGTTGGAATGAGATTCGCGTTGCGAATACTCTTCATTCTCTCTTGTCTGAGACATATAGTTACCACCCACTGATCGCTCACGCCTTTCAGTAAGGCTCTTAGGTTTTCATTTTTTCTTTTTTCCTTTTTCTGCGGGAGAGACATTCTGTTAAGGGTAAGTATGCAATAAAGTATTTACTTACTTTACGACTGATCATAGAACACCATGCACACACCAAGTCTGACACTGAACTGAGCGCCTGCTGTATTGGGCTGTCGGAAAAGTCATGACGTATTTTAGCCATGTTTTGCAAAGGTCATTTATTGATAGAAAGAACAAAGATCAATCAATGATATAATGCCCGTTTTGTTCGATAACCTTTTGCCATTTTTCAGTGAGCTGCAGAATACCTCGTTCATAGAAGGAAGGACCTGTCTTTCGTGGCGAAAAACTGTACAAGGTGCTGATTAACAGCCTCATCTGAATTGAACGTTATACCACGCAAGGACTGTTGAAGAGAGCGAAACAAGTAGACGTCTGACGGCGCAAGGTCAGGCGAGTATGCTGGGTGTGGCAACACATCCCACCCAAGCTCCAATAATTTTTGGCGGCTGATCAAACGTATGTGGTCTCGCGTTGTCGTGATGGAACAAAACACCTTTACGATGAACGAGCTCTGGACGTTTCTGGATGATGGATTCGTTCAAACTGTCCAATTGCTGACAGTACACATTCGAACTGATTGTTTGGTTCCGTGGTAGGAGCTCGAAAAACACGACACCTTTAAAATCCCACCACACTGAGACCAGAACCTTCCGCTAATGAATGTCTGTTTTGGATGTCGTTTGAAGCGAAGCAGCACGTCGGGACCATGACGGTTTGCGCAGCATATTGTAGTACATAATCCACTTTTCATCACCAGTTATCAGTCGCTTCAAAAAAGGATCGTTTTCCTCACGTTTAATGAGCATATTGCAGATGTTTATACGCACCGTCAATTGAGCTTCTTTGAGTTCATGAGGAACCCACACATCGAGCTTGCTTACGTATCCCAGCTTCTTCAGGTGGTCGTGAACGCTTGAATGATGGATGTGCAATGTGTCTGCAATCTCTCGTGTTGTGTAACGTGGGTTTGACTGGATCAGTGCCTTGATTTGGTCGTCATCGACCTCGGTGGGCCTCCCGGACCGAGGGGCATCGTTGAGGTCAAAATCACCAGCACACAATTTTGAGAACCACCGCTGGCACTGACGTTCTTGTAGATCATTATCACCGCACACTTAACGCAACTTTTCACAAGCTTGACGCGCGTTCTTCTCTTTACGGAAGTAAAACAGTAAAATATAGCGAAAATGCACAGTTTGGTCTTCCATCTTCACCTTGATGTGAAATCTCCGCAAATCAACCAAATCGCTCACTATTCTTTTTAGACTGCAGCTAAAACTGGCACCTGTCGAATGCCATAGCGATAACAGAGCTGCCATGCCTCTAGTACTTCCAAAATAGCCCAACCGCCATCGGGTGCCAAAATACGTCATGACTTTTCCGACAACCCAATAGATAAAGGCCGCACGCTTCTCCGATAGACTTTACCTGAGAATTTTGCCACCACGCTATGCCCGAACCGTTGCCCCAATCTCAGTTTTCTCTTCGACTGACATATCTACATGGTAAGACCTTTATTTTGATACATGAAACCTATTTTTACGTTCAGCCGTACTCTCAAAATAGGTCTCACAGTAACTCGCATTAGAGATCAGTGGTGCCGACTTAACCTTTTTTCTTAAATTCCGCACTCTTTTAAAGTATTAAGAAATTGCACAAGTGTTTATTTATGGCGGCTTCTGCAGCGACATTCAAATTATCATGCTGTTTCAGCCTCAACGGTAGCGGCTCTGTTCCCTCTCCGCTCATGTTCTACTGTAGAAATTCGTAACTCCCCATATCACTAATTCCTTTCCCTAAGAAGAATACCACGTATCATCTAAAAATATATCACATATCAGCTAAGAATATCACATCTCAACTAAGAAGAATATCACATATTAGCGATATTCGTCACAATTTCTTATAGTGATTATGCACCAACTGCAAGTTGTCGAGATAACAAATTTTTGTAAAGTGCTTCCTACTAATTCTTAAGTAAACTGACTGTGAGGAAGATTGCACGGAAGAAGAAAAGCACATGTTTCTCAGTTATAAATTGACGTTTATTCGTTCTACATTTATTATGTTTTACCGTTTTATTCGTTTTTCTCATTGACACATCACCCCGGAATAATGTCGGCTTCAATTCGTATCACAATATCAAATGCATCTATCAAAATCCAATTCTATCTGCCAAATCGTTGTCTCAAAATACACAAAATCAGGACTTTTTCGCAACACCGCTTTCTGCTTAAAAATCGTTATCTCAAACTGCACTTTTCACGTTGCTATCTCGCTCTGGACTGAACAAATCGTTAACTTGCCCTGCGTCCTTACTAAAATCAGCGAGTACAGTTTATTGATCTTTGAATCACTGCCAGTGAAGCCAAACATGCAGAACTCGCCGATGAATGTGGCGTTACGCCAGAAAGCGTTTAACGAGAATAAATCAAATTTACGTAAGAACACTGAAACTCTAACGGAAGGTTAAGTTACAAGTATACGTCACACAAATGTGTTGACAATAGAAAACTCAAAAACCTAGGAATTGGCCATCTTTACACAAATTTCGAGGTATACGCCACACCTATATGTTCACATCAGTAAACTCTGAATCCTACGTACGGTTTAACTTCATATAAATTTTAAACAATTGCAAACAGAAAAACCTACCCTCCAGGAATTAATAATTATCTTAATCACAGAAAATAGTAAAACTATGCTAGCCATCCGATTGATTGTAGTAGGAATATATAAATAAGGGTTTCCAATCTTTCGCACATCAACCAGATGGCTTTTTCGAGGAAGTTGGTCAGAAACGGCCAGACACTGCCAAGAAGATGGACACAAACTTTCAGTTTCTGTCCAATGTCCCTGAAAAAGCCATTTGGTTGATGTGCGAAAGCTTAAAAACGCTTATTTATATATTCCTACGCTAGTCAATCAGATCATTAGCATAGTTTCACTATTTTCCGTATAATTGGTGTACACTTCCTCGTTATTAATTTATCCTAATCATGCATAAACAGATAGAAAATGTTTGCCTTATGAAATATTTGTGCATGTTCCTTATAATGATTATTCGGCATTTGCAACCACCTCTTGCTGAATGAACTTTTTCAAGGTGCGTCCTACCAAGTTTGTTAACTCCGAGGGAAACTGCTAGGAGGGTCAGAAGGCATCTCTATTTCAGTTATGAATTAGTCGTAAGTTCAGTTCCTCTCATCTGAGATATTTATTCGGCCCTTTAATATTTCAAGAAATGTCTCAGAGAGGATGGCCCATGATGATAGGGGGTTAGCAAACAGATGAGGTCGCAAAGCATTTACTTTCTCAAGCACTACAGGTTAATCGACCATCCACGTTTTATATATATTTTTTTAGAACCGAGCCTTGCCCAATCATAAGATCACATCCATTTTTTATAACCCGTGCTACAAATACATGTGTGTAAAGCACTGGTTACAAAATTTAGCCTATTCCATAAACGCGAACGAGAGAGATCTCGCAATCTAAGAAAAAAGGGAAAACTTTTTGTTTTAAAAAACGCAAGCTCCGGACCATATACTCTATGCATCTATGAGATAGCAAAATTCAAGAAGACAGAGAGAAATAGAAAGAAACAAAGTGTTCATGGTCCTCTTCAGCTGAAAATCTTTACTTATCATAGGTGTCGGCCATTTGATGTTGAATACCTATGAAAGTGAAGCGGGCACTAACCAGAACTTAATTTCTTTCGGCGCAAGTTCTTAGAACAGAAGATGAGAAGATCCATATTCTTTGCGGGCGACGTTTTTAGTCTTTTGTGAACCTGTATTTGATTTTAAAACGTCAAATATCTTTGTTTGTAGCTTCGTAGAAAAGGAAGAAAATGTTGCAGCCAAGCCAGTTTAAACGACCGCATGCACATCTCAAGAAATCTTTCTATAAATACATTTCATAAAAGGATTGCAGTGGTAAAATTAAAGAGCTGAGGATTACAAAGATGCAATGATTATACTTAATGCCATTTACTGATCATTTGAAAATATCTCATCTGTTGAGTGACTAAACACCAAATCTTATTCTTCCGTATTTCTTTTAAATGTCTATTTTAACAGGTCATTATCGGTTCTTTGCCTTGGACATAAAAAAACTATTTCTGCAGATGCTTCTGAACATACCTCTGCATTATTAGACACTTTAAATATAGGTTCTACTTTCTTCAAATTGATTCTAAACTTCGGAATTTCTTGGAATCGGGATTTTAGGTTATGTGGGAAACATTCAGATGTGCGCACTTTATATACCTTTCAACAATAAAATATCTTGTTTGTTGTGCGGTAGATACAACAATGCCAACTGGAGTACTATTGTTAGACGATCTGTTGATTGTATATTTTTAACAATGTATATTTTTGGATTATTGAATTTCGGCATTAGAAATGATCATAGAGATCATTCGATATTCATTTCTGATGCCTAGGTTCCTTCATTGTCAATTACTGTAGTTTTGAGACACTGCAATTACAAAAGAAAATTCTTTGATTAAGAAAATAAATATATTTGGATATGAAAGGAATATATTAAAGAAGAACAGGATATATTTCTCAATTCGTTGTTTTATTTCTCGTAGACTAACTTCCTGTCTTCTAAGGTACATGGTCTAATTTTTTTACTTTAAGAAGTAACCCAGAAACGATAGCCATCGTCGATACCTGTTAGTGAATAAAGGATCTCGCAAATCTTTTGCTTTCTAACACACTTCAGACAGATCGACGGATAATAATTTATGTATTCTTTCTAAATGAAACGGTGACCATCTGCAGATAAAACACGTTGGGCACTAGTATTTGAAAGAAAGTTTTGAGATACTTTCTTTCAAATACAGGGCACTGGTATCTGAAAGAAAGTTTCGGGTTTGGATGTGAGAACAAAAATGCTATTTGAATTTACGTGTCTCAGTGTGAAGAGACTTAACATTTTGTCTCTTCTGAAATTTAAAATAATTTACGATAATTATATATCTCAAAAGGATAAAACAGGCGATAGTTACCTGACAATTCTTTCTTAAACCAAAGCACGGATTAGTGAGTTTTTATATTCATTTTTGGTTTATATCAAAACCAAGAATTACTTTCGATTTTGTACGAGACAAAAATTGTTTTTGTACGAGTTTGAGTTCCATATTCTGACTAAAACAGCTCCTTCATACGTATATCGCACGTGATTTTCAACAATAAAGTATCTAGAGACATCCATAGTCGATATATAATTTATGACTACGAAGCTTGCGGTGTTAAGATAGAATAAGAATGACAACGTTTCGCACAATAAAATGTTTATTATACATCAACTATAGTTTCGCAGAGCGTTTGGCTCGGCTTCCTCAGGACGAATGGAGCGTAAACATTCAAATCATTGTGACATCATCAGAATTCTGACGGTCACGGGTTTTGGCGAGTTGTTTCCACGCGCTTGAAAGAAATGGAGTCGACGTCATGTCGTTGACAAGCCGTGACGAGTTCCGGTATATGTGGAAAGCTTCTAATATATTAAGCTTGAAAGTCGAGTCCGGTTTATCAATAAGCGTAGCGTTTCCAAACAAAAAGTTATGGTTATTTTCGTGACAATGTTGAGCTATAGACGACTTCTTCAGTTCATAGTTCCGTACATATGTCTTGTGTTCCTTCACACGGAAGCTTAAAGCCCTGCGGGTCTGTCCTATATATGAAAGTCCACATTCACCAGGTATCTGATAAATTCCCCAGGAGTTTAAGTCTTCGATGTAGTCTTTTGATCCGTAAAAATTCATCTTGTTTATGGGTTTGAAAATAACTTTGAAATTAAAACCTTTAAGGATTTTTGAAATCGCGAAGCAAATCTAAGGAGCAAATGGGATAACTGCCCAATTCTTTTGTATTGGGAGGTCTATAGGCATGAGCGTGCAGACAGGCTTTGGTTTCCTAAATTTTTGGACAGCTTTGTCTATAACGGAAGGGCTGTATCCTCTGTGTGCTGCAATTCGTTTAAGAAAATCAAGCTCTTTCTGTAAGGAATCCTCAGTTGAGCAGATATGTATTGCATGATATACGTATGTGAAGAAGGCCGAGATCTTTTGTTTCCACGGATGATTTGAATTTGCATGAGGGGGTAAGGACAGCAAATGGTTTTCGATAAACTGTTGTTCTAAAGAATCCTTGAGAGCGTGACACAAGGACATCGAGGGATGGTAAGCAGCCATTATTCTCAGTCTCATATGTGAACTGTATATGAGGATCGATTGAATTGATAAGTTCAACTAATTTAGGTATTTCCGAGTTCATGCCATTCCAGAGAACAAAAGTATCATCTACATATCGAATCCACAGGTCAAATGTAAAAAGCTGAAATAGTTGGTCTTCAAAGTGACGCATGTAGACTTCGCATGAAATAGGTGACAGTGGGCTACCCATTGCAAGGCCTTCGGTCTGTTGGAAAAATCTTCCACGAAAAAGGAAACTGTTTTGTCTTACACAAATTTCCACTAGCCTCAAAAACTCTTCTGTTTCCGGTTGGCTGAAATCATGTTCTTTGAGACTTGACTTTAATGCTTAGAGAGCTCCATTAACTGGGATACTTGTGAACATGGATTTCTCATCGAAGATAACATGAACTGATCGTTGAATGGATGTCGCTTTAGCCGATTGACAAAATCAATGGAATTTTTTACAGAAGTTGTGTTCGAAGAAGTCGTTAAAGTCGAAAGCTTCGAAGATAGAAATTTGGCCAACTTATGTGTAGCTGATCCTATATTGCTGACTATGGGACGAAAGGGGACACCAATCTTGTGTATCTTCGGAAGTGCATAGAAACGTGGACAACGGGAATATGAGGGCTTCAGATGATTTTTTGAGCTTTGGTCAAGGGTTACACAACTTGTTACCACTTTCCGAACTTCCTTTAAATGTTTCTCCGATGGGTCATTTTTTATTTCCTTATAGGGTCCCTCGGTAATAAGTTTTTCGACCTCTGTCTCGAAATGTTTCTTGTCCAGAATAACAACTTGTCCTCCTTTATCAGCTTTAGTGATGATAATATTGCGATTTGACTGCAATTCTTTTAGAGCATAGTATTCTTCCTTGCTGAGATTCAGTTTAAGTGGTTGAAGGAACTTTGCCGTTATTGTCTGGCTAAGCAATGTCTAATCGTTTCCTTTTGATCGGAATTTAGATCGCTTTTTATCACGGATTCCTCAACCAACGCAATGATATTGGATATTGGTACCTTTTTCGAAATCGCAAAATTCGAATTGTAACGTAAAATCTGTTTTTGAATTTCGCTCGGGTTAAAACTAGAAAGGTTAGATATTACTTCATTATCCGGAAAGATATCTTCAATTTGTGAAGTAGAATTTTCTTTATGGTTGTTGTCATTTGTTAATTTTTTAAATTTCCGTTCTAATGTCATTTTATGAGTAAATGACATATTGGAACTCCTAGACCAAGTTTTGCAGTCCAGGTCACAAAAATCTGGTAATGTTTTAGCCAGTAAAAGGTGCAGGTTGTACAGTTCGACCTCAACGTTTGCAATATTCTTTCTTGTATCTTTAATGATAGCTCTTAATAGTGCAAACGAAGCGTTAGATATGGATTTGTTGATGTTATGGGAAGGTCCCAGGTTGCATTTCACACGGATAAAATTTGGTAATATCTTGCATCTCTTGCATCGAAGTAAGAAGTTTAGGTGGTTCAGCAATTTGAACTATTTTATCCTCAGTCTGGAAAAACGGTTGATTGTCGCAGACAGTGAATTCGTCATGATCGAGATTAGGAACAGGGATTTAAGTTCCTGTAGAAAGTCAATATCAGTATAGGTAAGTCCACAAAAACGGAAGCGAAGCAAGATGTTATATGACCGGCTCCCGGTGTAATATATATCAATATACTTACGCTCCAAATTGTAGTCAAATGTCCAGTTGACACCTGAAATTATATAAAATTTATGACTACGAAGCTTGCGGTGTTAAGATAGAATAATAATAACAACGTTTCGCACAATAAAATGTTTATTATACATCGACTATAGTTTCGCAGAGCGTTTGGCTCGGCTTCGGGGTACTGTATCGGACCCACTTCTCATGACATGGGAATATCCTATCCAAAAATGGTTCCTTGTCATAGAGACAACAAATCCTGAGACACGTTGCTGTTTGTTCAGTGCTGACAATTCGTGGGAAACTCATTTAGACAATATGTATTACTTACCTGCTGCATGCAGATATCTTTGGATAGTTTCATTACTAACACCAAATGACTGGGCTAGCTCAAGGCATGTTCGGCTACTGTTCTGCTCAATAGCAACGTTCAGGGCTTTTGTGTCAAGGCTGACAGGACGACCACTCCGGGTCATTTCTTAAAGGGATTCATCTCCGTCTCTAAACTTTCAGGGCTTCTGTGTCAAGGCTGGCAGGACGACCACTCCGTGTCATTTCTTAAAAGGATTCATCTCCGTCTCTAAACTTTCAGGGCTTCTGTGTCAAGGCTGGCAGGGCGACCACTCCGGGTCATTTCTTAAAGGGATTCATCTCCGTCTCTGAACTTTCTTAACCAATTCCGAGTTGTACGTTCTTTTACAGCATCTGCCCAGAATGCTAAGCAAATGCGGAAATGAACATAAGCAAATTAACTGAATTTAAATTCTATACAAACACCATGAAAAATATAATAATAATATGCACTTTTCTGCAGCAAATGAACCGAGTTTAAATTCCTATAACAAACACCCATGAATGATATACATGTATAATCTCCATTGATACCGCCATTGTAATCGCACATCTTTCCACTACCAAACTGCTTACTCATCCGATTCACTTGCGCAGGGCCTCTTGGGATTTCAGCTGACGTTATACCCGGGCAAGACGCTATCTCTCCACAAATATAATCATTTTAAAGTGTTTCTTTTTCTCCCTTGAAAAACGGCAAATACATTTGTTTACCAGAAACGTAGAAAAGTATTTAAAACTATTTAATTTCATTTATCCATTTAATTTTAACAGCCAAACGGTACTTACTTTCCGAATATGCGTATACACAACCTCAATATCCCTCAAATTCCCTCAAACAACCCTCATTTAAATGTGTATAACATGAACGTATATGCGTGTATATAAATGACAAATTAACCGTGACTGAATTTAATATGAAACCATAACCACAATTGCGATAATGACTGTCTGCCAATGAAAACTAGAAACACTGGTCTTTCACAATTTACTTTTTTAATTTTCCCTTTTTTGCTTCGTCTAACGACATTTGTTTGGTAACCCTACACAAATAAATGAGTTTCATCACTGAAAATTACTTTTTTATAGTCGTCAGCAGTCCATGATTTATATTTTTTGGCCCATGCTTAACGTTTTATCTTCATTTTCGCATTCAAATATTGTTTTTTCGTTGGTCTTCTTGCCTTTCGGCCAACTTCCAGAAGCCTACGGTGTACAGTTTAATTACTAACATCACAACCACTAGCCAATAAATCTCTTTGAAGGTCGGTGCTTGTTTTTTTTTTTTTTTTTTGGATTCATTTTACTATTTCTGATTAGATATTATCGGTTCGTGGAGTTGTTTTTCGTTTTCTTCCACATTCACCTCTCCTTTTTGGAGACGATGATCCAGATGCATTATATCGCGCAAGCAGTATTGATACACTTGATTTGCCTACACCAACTGCAGAAGGATATCTCTCACTATCATAGAAGTGTGATCATTCAGAGCCATTATTTTTGCACGCTTCCGTGGGGAAATATCCATTTTTTAATACACGAAAGCAACACTTACTCACAGAGAGCAAAAACTAACATCCACCTGTCACACACGAAAGCTCACAACTGAAGCTGAAGTGCCTATTTCCTGTTTAAAACCGGTCAAACCACATTCTTACTATCAAGTTCTAACAGTCACACCACCTCACAGCTGATAAAACCGGTTTCCGTGGGTTTCCGACATAAACTGGCGATCACATTACAATTCTGAAAATAAAATAGCTTGTCCCAATTAATTTGCACAGTATAGTATATCTGAAATTCTTGACAGTTATCTTAATTTAAAAAGTTTTGATAAATTTTGTGAACGCTTTCCTGAACACATTATGCTTCAGATTTTGATACTGTCTGACTCAAAAATAAACTAAAGGTGTTTTATTCCCTTGATGAATACAAAAAGAAACGAGTATGTTACATGAAATTGAATACATTGTGTTTAGTGAGGTGTATAAATTAGCCAACCTAATGTTAAAGTTTCCATCAACAACTGCACCTGTCGAGAGACGTTCTTCTGCATTTAAAAAATGAAGACATGTGTTAGAGTCACACAAGGGCATGCACACTTGAGAAACTTGGCTGTTTTGTCAATAGAGAAAAACATTCTTTTTAAATATGAAAAAGTACTCAGAAGAAACATTTAATGAAAACGTGACACTCAAGTTCAAACAAAAGGAAATGTGAATGGAGTTCGTGTACAAATAAAGTATTTCAAAAGATAAAGTGTTGAAATCCTAATCATAATTTTTTGGCATTTTGTTAGCAATAGCATGTCCCTAAAATTTAGAAAAATTACTTAATAATTGAAAAATAAACTTCGAAATAAAAAAAACAAAACAGTACTGGTGAGATAGCTCAGATCTCCGACTCAAGATACGCAGCTGGTCTGTGCCCAAATTTGCGATAGTACATTAAGAAATTCTGTCAACTTTTGAGCAGTAGTTATCATTTACGAGAGCGTATCAAGAAATGGTTTTCGCATAGGGAATGGAAAGAAGGAAAGAACGCGTCTTCGGAGCAATGTCATAGGTTTCGTCGTCTGTTTGTGGATGAAGTGTGACGCAACTGTGCTGCATAATTTATCCGTTATGGCCTAGCAACTGGAGTGTTACTCGAGAATGGAAGTTCGCGAGACAGAACGTTTTTTTATTGGCAAAACGTTTGAATACGATTAAAACCCATCGTGAAATGTCGGCTATTTACGTAGAAGAGACCAGGTAATTGGAAAAGTGGTGTAAGCAGTTCGAAGACACATACAGCACAAAACGTTTCAGATATGTATATCTTACAATTACGTTTCAGCAACATCTATTTTGGGACATTACTCTTTATACATTACGGTTGCGTTAGAAGTAGCACTCACCGATACTACTGTTTTATAGTTTCCATTGTACATAATTGCTACCTTCATGTTACATTCCGGCGATATTTAAGATTTTTGGTTTGGCAACGGCGTTGATGCGCATGCGCATTTATGACATTTCGCCAAAACACTCTCATAATCGTATTTCCATGTGCTGGGATATTCTTTGGTGATACTGTCGTACTCGAGTTAGCTAGTTAGTTGATTTAATATTTCATCCTTTTTTTTTTTTTTTTTTTGTGATTCAAGATCATCTGAAAGTGAGTAATTGTTTTGATTATTATAATTTTTAAATTCTAAAAAGCATTTTATGAAATCTAAGTAGATGGCTGTGTTTTTGTATTAGTATACTATACCAACATGTTTTTTTTTACTTGAAGCTGATAAATTTCATATTGGTAGGTATTTAGAGTAAGGACGAATTTGATTTTCTTTCTTTTTTTCGCTGAAATATAGTCTATACCACATGTATAATAGAAATTCGACACCCTAGTTTGGGACCGATTTTTATTTCTTTTGTTATCAATGTATAAATGCCGCCACTGGACAGCGGACTGCATTGAACCTGTGAAAACTTAAACAACTCGTAATACGACTGTTGTTGCTTTTGAAATAGCTGTCGAGTGTAATATTTTTTATTGTCATTTTACAAAGTTTATTAAAACTATAATGTTCAACGTAGTAAATACGTAACAGTAATATGAGGATGTCATAAATGTCTTTGAAATACGTAACAGTAATGTAACGAAGTTACAAATGTTTATCAAACACGTGACAGTAACATGAAGTTGGTGTGTTGAAGTTAAAAAGACCTTTCACTGTAACTATCGGTTATACTTCAAAGTAATGTAACGTTTGAGGACATTTTGACGTAACCGTAAGGTTTCTGAAAGATTGCTGTTACATGGCGCAACGTATCTGAAAAGTCACAATGTTTCAATGCTACGTACTTGTAACATATACAAAATATTCTGTGCTGTGTGGGGAAGGACACACGGATCTGACAGATGAACGCAACAGAGACAGACCTTCGACTTCAACGACCGTTGATCACGCTTCACGAGTTGAGGAGCTGTGACGTGCCTGCCTCGCAGGACGCACACGACATAAAGGCAGATAACAGCGATAACGAACGTCCGCGTAGCTCAGTTGGTAGAGCGACTTGTTCCGGAATAAATAAACTCGGGTTCGATTCTCGGCGTGGACCAAAAATGACGGAGAAATTTACTTCGTTATAATGGCGCCTGAAATTTCCGGATGACCCGGCCGTTCAAGATCTCGCAATGGTGTGATGTTCTTTCCACACCGCGAGAAAAGAAAAATAAGAGAATCCCTTCTTCAGCGCTTCGAAAAATAAAATGTGTGTGACATTGCATTCCACACAGCAGATTGACTGGGAGTTCTCAAGTGCACGTTCTACAGCGGATGGCTGCCTGCGACAATTCATGATCACGGCTGACCCGTGGGGCATGCCTCCGGCCCTCTTTCGGGGGGAGATGTGACATGCCTGTCCTGCAGGACGCATACAATATAAAGGCAAATAGCAGCAAGAACGAACGTCTGCGTAGCTCAGCAGTTGTTAGAGAGACTTGTTCCGGAATAAGTGGACTCAGGTTTGGTTCCCGGCGTGGACCAAAAATGACGGAGAAATTTACTTCGTTATAGTGCCAATTAAAGATAACCACCGCATTAAAGTTAATGAAATTGTCAAAGATTTTGGTGTGTCACAAGGTAGTGTACACGCTGTCTTTCACGAGTTCCTGCATTTCAGGAAAGTCTGCGCAAGATGGGTTCCACGATCTTTACCGGAACAACACAAAATTCAGCGATTGGCGTCCAATCTTGAGTTCTTGCAACGTTACTTTGAAGAAGTCTGACGTATTACAGAGGTGAAAGCATGTGTCAAGACGACAAATCTGCAGCGAGACATTCTGTCCGCGTAGCTCAGTTGGGAGAGCAACTTACTCCGGAGTGAGGGGACACGGATTCGATGACCGTCGCGAACAAATTTGTGTTTCCACATTGGCGCCAGATTGTGGAAAATGGATTCACCGACCGTTGGGTTCTTCGAAAAATGTGTGATGTTTGTTTCACACATTGTTTGGAATTAATGGAAAATTCCTACTTCGGTTCAAAGAAACTAATATTAAGAGGGAGATGATGTGACGTACTACAGAGCTGAAAACGTGTCTCAAGACGACAAGTCTGCAGGGAGACATTCTCTCCGCGTAGCTCAGTTGTGAGAGCTGCTTACTCCGCAGTGAGCTGACACGGCTTCGATGGCCGTCACGGATAAATTTTTGATTTAACTAAAGGCGATGAGATGTGGGTGTATCACTTCGGATCATAAAGCAAATGGGTATCTATGGTGTGGAAACACCCAAGCTTACCCACTGCAAAAAAAAAAAATAATTTAAATCGTACCATCTGCCGAAAACGTGGTTGCAACCGTCTTTTTTGACTGCAAGGGTTCTGTAAACACAGTGTTTATGATAAAAGGGAATAAAATTAATGCTGCAGTGTACTGCGAGACATTGAAGAAGTTAAGGAAAGCAATTAAGGGTCGAAGGCGAGAATAATTGTCGGAAGGAATCACCTTGCTGAACGGCAACATAACCCCATCCAAAGCTGCCAAAGCTGCATCCACTTCACAATTTCAAATGGGAAGTATGTCCACATCCCCCCATACAGTCCTGGTTTAGCCCCCGTGCGATTTCCACTTGCTTCGAAAAATGAAAAATGACCTTGAGGACAAGTGATGAATCAAGAAAGATGTAAAAATTTGTGTCCATGAACTTGGAGAAAATTTTTACCTTCTCTGTATTGGAAACTGGTTTTTCGTTCCGACAAGTGTTTACTAAAACTTAACGATTACGTGGAAAAATAAAGAAGATATATATATATACACTCATCGTCAAAAAAAATAAAGTTGCACCCAGAAAGACGCGTCCGATTGCAATGCTATTCAGGAAGAAGGTAAAGGGCACCAGGAACAATACATGGTTAAATATTGTGACTGATATGGGCAATATTTATTGAGCTACACACCAATAAGTAGTAGCTCTCAGTATGGCGTTGGGGCACCATGTTTGCTCAAACAGCATGCCAGACGTCTCGGCATGGAGTTGTGCAGGTTCCTAATGGTGTCCTTTGATAAGCCATCCCATGCAGCTTGAAACTTCTCACGCAGTTTCTGCAGATTGTGCGGTAGGGTTGGAGTGGCGATAGGTTTGGCAATGTTGTGGCCATGGCAGAGTGTCAGTGATTTGAAGGCAAGTTCTCGAGACAGCAGAAGTATGCGAACGAGGGTTGTCCTGTTGGAAAATTGCACCGGAGAGAGAGTTCAGAAAAGGTGCGGCCACTGGTTGCAGGACATCATTAACGTAACGTTTGGCTGTCACAGGGCCAGTAATGAACACCAAGGGGATCTGGCATCGTAGGCAATTTCACCCCACACCATGACACCAAGGTTTCTGGATGTGTGACGCTCGAAAACAAACCGATCGTCTTGGCGCTCACCACGGTGCCTTCACACACGGATTCGCTGGTCGTCTCCTCCAAAACAAAAGTGGGACTCGTCACTAAAGATAACCCGCTGCCATTCTGGGTGGCTCGTTTAGAGTCTGGCACGATACCATTGCAGTCTTTGGCGACGATGCACTGGTGCTAAGGGCAGTCGTCGTAACGGCCTGCGTGCGTGTAGTCCTATGTCTTGCAGCCGCCTGCCCATGGTGCTTGCACTACTCGAACGATGAATGGAGGGAACGACTGCTCGCCGAATATCCGCAAACGTGTCTGTTCGGTCACTACGCGCTTGTCGGACAACCCGTCGGTCCTCTCTCTCCGTGGTTCGTTTAGGTCTCCCAGACCCTTCCTGTCGCTGCTGCGTGCCTTGTTCTATCCACTGCCGCCACCAGCGTGCTATGGTGATATCCGCACGACCGGTATGGCGCGCAATACGGCGATAAGCCCATCCCGCTTCCCGGAGCCCAACGATGTGGTCCCTCTCAAACTCCTCTAAATGCTCGAATTGCTTCCGACCTTTTCTCCGAGGCATATATCACTTGCAAAAGATGCAACCAAAACAACAGCACGAGTGATAATGGCAAGCACGCGCAATATGATGACCTTATATAGCCGGTCATGCACAGTACTATGACCCCTCCTTTCTTGCATGATATGCGCGGCCGAGCGGGTTTCTTGAATAATTTGCATATCTCACGATGTCAAACCTACCCACCAAGTTTCATTCCTGTCAGTTGCTTCCTTCTAGGTGCAACTATTTTTTTGACGATGAATGTACATTCTTTTGCCTACGACTCCAATTTTTTGTGTGAAAGTTAGTCGTCTACTTATTGCATGCTCTGTGTTTTTTTTGTTCTCTCAGTTTTAGAAATTTCATAGAAATATAACAAACTTTTCCCGTTCTTTAACCTGAAGGTCCAGCAGAGAGGTTGTTTGTAATTTTTCCGAGGATAGAAAGAAATAGTTCACTATGTGTCATTCGCAATTTAGATTCAATGTCGAACTTGTGCCGGTGACTCTCTAGAATATGCTAGTTTAATTTCTTTCTGTCCTATAGAGTCAACGACTTCTCGAAAATACCATTGAATTGGCATTTTCTATAAGTCGTTGATTCTACAGAAATTGTCAGTTTATGTTACTGGGACGATGCAATATTCTTAGGCTGAGTTATATATATATAAGGGGGACTGCCAATAGCGGTATAACTATACCATCGGGATTAGAGGAAATTCTATCCCACACTCACCAACCCGCTTGGCCAGCGTGGGGAGTTATGGCCAAAGCCCTCCAAAATGATTCCACAACTTAAATCTTGGCACTCAGTCTCCGGCAGCTGGAATGTACCTGGCCAAGGCAGCGGCCAGTGCGACATGAAGGCAGAGGGTGCTAAGAATCCCCGGAGGACCAGACTAGGCTGCCATCTGATGCTGACCTTAGCTACGTATAATGGACGCTCCCTATCTTCTGATTCAAGGCTTCTTGAATTGGAAGAGGAACTAAAAAGGGTCAAGTGGGACATCGTGGGGCTAAGTGAGGTAAGGAGAAAAGGAGACGATCTCATCGAACTGAAAAGTGGACATCTCTTCTACTATCGTGGGACAGATACTGGCAGAACTAGTGGTGTTGGATTTATAATAGACAAGAAACTGAAGGATAAAGTTGTAGAAGTTGAAAGTTCCTCTGACAGAGCTGCACGACTTGTTATCCAACTCTCGAAAAGATACCAGGCTCAGATTATTCAAACTTATGCACCCACCACAAGTCATCCTGAAGAAGAAATTGAAGAATTTTATGAGGAAATTTGTCATCTAAATAATAAAGGTAAGCAGCACTTGAAAATAATTATGGGAGATTTCAATGCAAAAGTAGGGCAACGGCAACAGAATGAAACTTCAGTAGGTAAATTCGGTCACGGCTACAGAAACCAGCGTGGAAATACTCTCGTTGAGTTTGCAGAGGCAGAAGGGTGTTTCATCTTGAACTCCTTCTTCAAGAAAAAGCCACACAGGAAATGGACATGGAGACATCCAAATGGGACGACAAGTGAAATTGATTTTATTATGTGTAACAAAAAATTCGTCATAGAAGACTGCAGTGTGCTAAACAAGTTCAACACAGGTAGTGACCATAGATTGGTGAGATGTAAGATGCACCTCAACACTAAACTTGAACGTGGCAAGCTCATAAGACAAACAAAATCTATTGACATAACCAACCTTAAAAAACACCATAATACCTTCAAGTTGGAACTGAAGAACAGGTTCTCTGCTTTAGAAGGCCTGACATCGGAAGAAGTGGACATCTCTGAAGTTAACAGAAAAGTAACCAAAGCTCTTATGGAAACAGCAACAAAATTAGCTGGGTCTAAGAACAAGTTGCATGTAAACAAATTATCAGGAAAAACGAAAATGTTGATGCAAAAAAGAAGAGAGATGAGGACAACTAAAGAAGATGTGACTTCCAAAGTGGAATATATAGAGCTATGCAAGACAGTAAAAAAACGTATCACTGAAGACGTAAGAAAATTCAACTGTGAACTAGTGAGGAAAGCAATTGAAAACAACCAAAGCCTAAAGATAGCAAAGGGACATCTCAGTAAGGGAAGAAAACAGATTATGGCACTGAGAAAAGAAGATGGTTCTGTAACAAGAAATAGAGGCGAAATTTTGACAAGAGTGAAAGATTTCTACTCCAAATTATATGAAAGGGATGATACATGCACTCCAGACATCATGAAAGATACCAGTACCAGAGTTCCTCCAGTCCTTCCAGCAGAAGTTGCACATGCAATCAAGAACATGAAGCGGGGAAAAGCTCCAGGAGAAGATGGAATTACTGTAGACATCATACAAGAAGCAAGTGGAGAAATCGAAACAGTACTCGCCCAAATTTTCACTCGATGCCTTAATGAAGGAAAGATTCCTGAGGATTGGAACACCGCTACAATGATCCTGCTACATAAGAAAGGTAACATTGAGTATCTCGGAAACTACAGACCTATCAGCCTCCTATCAGTAGTTTATAAAATCTTCACTAAAGTTCTTTCACACCGCTTGAAGGTAACACTGGACATGGCTCAACCGAGAGAACAAGCTGGATTCAGGAGTGGCTACAGCACAATAGATCATATCCACGTACTGAGAGAACTAATTGAAAGAGCGAGGGAATATGAACTTCCATTGTGCATGGTTTTATCGATTATGAAAAAGACTTTGATTCGGTGAAACCATCAGCAGTTACAATGGCTCTGAAAACCTGCGGTATTGAAGATGCATACATTAATATTATTAATAACATCTATGAAAATGCAAGTGCAAAGATTCGGCTGTTTGAAAATACAACACACATAAAAATTGGAAAGAGACTGAGACAAGGTGACACCATATCTCCGAAGCTCTTTAATGCCACATTGGAGGGTGTTTTTCAGTCGCTGAGCTGGGAAAAAAAGGGGTAAAGATTAATGGAGATTATCTAACCCACCTTCGTTTTGCTGATGACGTAGTCATTTTTGCAACTACCCCATCAGAGCTGCAGAGTATGATCCAGGAACTTGCTGACAAGAGTAAAGAAGTGGGATTAAAAATGAACTTTCTTCTAAGACAAAAGTGATGTTCAATGCTTTTACAAGAAATGAAGATTTATCGATTGATGGAGAAAAGCTGGAGATGACAGACACGTACGTTTATCTTGGACAGCAGATATCAAGTGAGGGTCACATTGATGAAGAAATTAATCGGCGTACAAAACTTGCCTGGAGAGCTTTTGGAAGAAACAGCATAATTTTCAAGAGCAATATGCCATTATGTCTTAAAAGAAAAGTGTTTGATGAATGCATCCTTCCAGTGCTTACGTATGGTGCAGAGACGTGGACCTTAACTAAAAGAGACATACAAAGGCTGCAGACAACTCAAAGCAGCATGGAGAGGTGCATGCTTGGTGTAACCAGGAGAGATAAGAAGAGGAACTCGTGGATCCGAAAAATGACAAGAGTGGAAGACATCATGATCAGAGTTAAATCCCTGAAATGGCAATGGGCTGGACATACTGCCAGAAGGACAGATCATCGATGGACAGCCGAAATTTTAGATTGGATTCCAAGGGACAGGAAAAGACCCAGAAGAAGACCACATGGGAGATGGGTGGATGAAATTCGAAAGTATGCAGGGGATGACATGGAGGAGACTGGCACAAGACAGACCGTTGTGGAGGAAACTTGGGGAGACCTTCGTCCAGCAGTGGATTGATAATGGTTGACAATGATGATGATGATGATGATGATGATATATAAGGGTGGTTCGTTAAGCAGTGATTTTCTGTCTGAAAGATTCAAAACATGACATACCTAAAAAAATAATCGCCGCAAGCAATTAGACAGCAATCCTATTATTGCACAAGTCCTTATATTCCTGCGGTATAGAAGTAGGCAGGCTGCTTCTGTAACCAATTATCTACAGCTTCAAGCACCTGATCATCCGAAGTGAAACATTTACTTCTAAGAAATCTTTTCATAGGTCCAAAGATGTGAAAATCGCACGGCGATAGGTCAGAACTATACGCCCGGATGTTGAAGGACTTCCCAGGGAAAGCACTGCAATATCCTTTGTCTGGTAACTGCAGTATGCGGCCAGCTGTTATCATCTGGCGGTTTGACTATGGCTCGAAATGATTGCACCAGCTTTCGTCCCCAGCGAATAATGCGTGGCAGGAAATCTTCACCTTCTTCATGGTAGCTGATCATATGCTGTAATGATAGTCCCATTCGTTGACTCATTTGTTCATCGGGCAGATGTTTCGGTGCCCAGGTGGGGCAGACCTTACGATATTCAAGGTGCCAACGCAGGATCGTATTGACAGTTCCAATGCTCAGACCCGCATTGTTCGCCAGTCTTCGGATCGTGATTCTTCGGTTGGACTTTTCTGCAGGCTTCACACGTGCAATTGTCGTCTCAAAAATAGCACAACGTGGTGCTCCTGATCTTGGCTGATCTGCAGTGCTTGTTATCCACCACTAAACAGCTGGCACCATCGCATTACAGTACTGCGTGTAAGACAAGCAGGCTCGTACACCGCCTTCATTCCCCTGTGAACTACATTCGGTAGCGTTTTCTCCGCTTTCAAAAACTGAATTATAGCACTTTGAGTAGCTTTGGACGTATCCACCTCCGACGAGAGAACTATAAAGTTATTCCAGGACTTTACACGGCTTTCGTAACAAACAAGCTGCAATGCAGTTACATAGCTTTTAAGTCACTTGTACACTAGCGCCACCCATTGACAGAATTAGGAAGTGCAATCGCCCACCAGCCAAAAAGTCTCACTACTTATTAAACAACCCTTATAAGTGTATATGAGAAGTTGAGAAGTCAGTTTCTCTAGAAAATTAACATTCCATGAATATGAATATTGCTTTTAAATGAAATGGTCCATGGTGTTTATGTGATGGCCTGGTTTTCTAAACATACGTATTTCTTAATTGAGCACTGATTGGTTTGAACTGCCAGTAAATAACAAGTCTGTACTTTCTGAACTTCAAAGACGTTATTTAGTCCATTAGGCTCTTTAAATTCAGCATGGCAAGCAATGTGTAAAAGAGCGAATGCTGTCTAATGGAGTCACTAATTCAAAAAGGAAAGATTTATCAGAGATGTGACTGACCCAATATGGCTGCAAAAATGAGAGATGTTTGATGAGAAAACATATAACCCAGGACTCAACGAGTTGTTTCCAAATGTTCGTGAAGTTCTTCCATCGTTATTGTCCAAGAGACATGACATACAAAAAATGACTGATGCCACAGCGGTGCGGCACATGTCACCCGGAATATTTTTTTTATTATGGCTTCTCTCAGATGATATTGTGTAATGATGGGCATTCCTCGGTAATAAATAACGGCGTCTTCCTACCTCTTTCTACCTCGCTTCCGTGTCACCTTCCTATCGGGCACTCAATCGAAAATCTGCTAGCTTCCTATTTCTAAGGGTTGTTTAAGAACTGGTGTCAGACACTACATTCCTATAACCCTCTACATATGATCTGATATGACCCGATCTATATTGTGTAATGAGTGATACATTCTGTTGCACTCTGGACATTAGATTTCCACATAGCAGTATATTAAGGGGAATGGGATCAAATCGGAAGAACGCTCAAGCTACGGAAAGAAAGGAGTCTAGAGATGTGGCCAACGATACAAAAGTTCCTTCATACGGCTCACCAATACGGTGGGGCACTGTTCCGTATCCAAGTGATATTGTACATTCAGTACATCCAAGTGATATTGTACTTTCTGTTGAGTTCAAAAAGGTCCTATTACTGTGTTTGATTTCGTCCTGAGAAACGATCTTCGAAACTGTTTGTTACTTATTTCTGAGGCATCGAAGAATTACCTTGTGTGTTATGTCTGTACGTTTCAATTAAAAGTGAAAGGAAAGATAACTTTTTTAATGAAATACACCAAAATTTTAGGATGTTGAATCAACTCGCTAACGAAGCAGAAGACGTTTATATTTAATTATTATTCATAAATTATACTTCTTTCTTCTTTGAGAATTGTCCGGGCCTTTCATTTCCATGAATAGGCTCAGAGATGATAGCTCTACAAAACGGGATTAATAAAGATAACATTTTGCAAAGCTTTTGTTCTTTAGAGTTCTTGGAATGAACAGACTCATCATCCCGTTGTTTTACGTACTGGGTTGATGCATAAGTTCATGATGTTTTATTTCACGAGTGTTTCCCAGGTAAGTCGTGACGGTGCAAATGTCGAGTTGTATATCAAACTGTAGCCGGTAATATCGTGTATTTAAATCATATTGCGTTGTGTGATTGTGGCTAATGGAATTTTGGTTTTCAGGTCCGGAAGTATGGAGTGTCAAGTAGAGAGGAATGAACATTTCTGACATCTGCTCCTCTACAAGTTTAACAAGGGATCCACAGCCGCCGATGCCATTCGGCAAATTTGTGCTCTGTGTGGGAAGGATGATGTTGCTTCGAGGGCAGTATGCAAATAGTTTGAGCGTTTCCGAAGGGGCAATTTTGAACTTATTAACTCTCCACGCTCAGGTCGTCCATCTCACTTTGATGAGGATCGTTTGAACCATCTCATCCACTTGGATCTGCGTCAAACCACACGCGGATTGGCCACTGAGATGGATTGTGATCAGGCCACAATGGTGCGACACCTGGAACGTATGGGAAAGGTCCAGAAATTAGGGTCTTGGTTGCCTCACACTCTCACCGAGGACAACAAGAATTAGCGTGTTTCCATATATGTGGTTCCTTGCTCTCCCGTTATTGCGAATGTTCTCAGCAACACAAAACTTTTCTGTCACGTATTGTTACTGCAGATGAAAAGTTGTGCCGGCATGTGAATTTCAGGCATCGGTGGGAATGGCTAAGCCCAAACAAGGCGCCCACACCACGTCCCAAACATGACCTTCATCCTGCGAAGATCATTTTGTATGTCTAGTGGGACACGGAAGGCATTATTCACTGAGAAATGCTGCCGAAGAATCGGATCATCAACGCTGCACTCTATAGTGAGCAACTTCATCGTGTGGAGGTAGCAATTCAACAGAAACGGCCACATCGGCGCCAGGGTGTCCTTCTCTAACATGATAACGCACGCCCTCACAGTAGAAACATGACCAAAATGGCCATTCAGGTCATGAAATGGGAAATTCTTCCACATCGGGCCTATTCCCCAGATGTCGTCCATTCAGACTGTCACCTGTTCTGATCTCTGTTGAATGTACTCGGTGGCAAAACGTTCAACAACTATATTGATCTGCAGAATTTCCTTTATGATTTCTTCGCAGCAAAACCTGCGCGTTTTTTCAAGAATGGCTTTGCAGACCTATTCCTACGTTGGGACACCATGGTAAACAAAAGGGGGCGGGCGGATGCATAGTTGATGTATTCCGTTTTCCCTTCTGATGTAATAAATACCTGTAGTGCAGTGAAAACAGCAGCATGAACTGGTGCATCAACCCAATATTTCTTCAAAACGAGACTTTTCCAAAGTACAGAAATATAATATACGAATTTTATAATCAGCATTTCAAATGCACCGATAAATCGTGGAGAAAACTTAAATCTGGGAACATCAGAGTTGATATATACAAGCATATTCAACGATGGATTCAGTTTAGCACAGAGTTCTTACCTCACACTCTATTAAAAGCATATATTGAATTACCTAATATACAGACGTGACCAAAAATATAATACGAGTTTCAAAATGGGAATAATATACACGCACCCTTTTAGCAATAGGAAGAAAAAAATCTTTTAATCTGAATTAAATATATTTAAAAGCGAAAAAAGTAGACTTATTTAACATGTATACACACATTATCACAAACATTTCGAGCGCACTTCGCCCTCACATTCACATCACCATAACCCAAACTACCTCATCACCTCTTTTTTCTCCGTTATTGTAGCCGTACAAGGTGTAGAACGCCCGAATCATCACCTTGTGAGCTATGAAAAAAACAAAACAAGTTAGTAAAATCATGCAACGCATTGATTATGATACGCTTTCCAGAGATCAATGCCCAAGTTATGAGGATAATGACTGTGGAATAAATCTTTTTCCTGTGCCCTGACCTTTGACCCCATTTCGATGATATTCAACAGAACTGTTTTAGTGTATTATCGCAATCAAAGCATTTTTACATAAGTTATGACACATAAGGGCGATTGAATGGATAACGCTCCTATGTCCTGACATTTGACCCCATTTCGTCCGTTTTTAATAGGGGTCGTTCCCAGGTTGTCCCCTACCACATATTAAAATTTCATTGAAATCGAACCATTTTTACGCAAGTTATCGCGCGGACAGGCAGACGGACAGGCAGACAGACAAGCAGACGGACAAAGCTGGAGCATATACGCATCTTCAGCCTACGGTTGGAAAGCGTAAAAAATATTTTCTTACCACACACTGGTTACATTAAATCCAACTCCCGCATCCTCTGTTCAGATGGTTTTCAAGCATCATCTTTGGCTGAAAGAATTTCTGGATTCTTTTCAAGAGAACGTGATTTTATCAGATGCTAAATGTAGAAGTAAGTATGTAAACATTTTTCAACTATGTTTCTGCTCAAATAATTTGATATGGTAATGTTGGGAGGGAATACAAAAATAGTTTTCTTGATTGGGGTTTTAGCGATGAACGTGAGCAACTCAGTAGGCTATAAGCAGTGGCCTGTCTCTCTCCCTTTACTGGAGCAAGTGCAAAGGTAGAGAGTTAATACAGTATCATCCATACTTCACTCGGGTTTCGAACCCAGATCCACCTCGTACAAATGGTATAAGCTAGCGCTTAGACCACCGCGGCAATGGGGCTGCCAATAACTTTCTTCTGCAAGGCATGTTGATGAATTAACGAATTTGAAAGCGAGAATACTAACCTTTTTCGAAGAAACTAGCTGTATGTATGATACAGCTCTGGGTTGCTGATCGGCAGCTGTAAAGATATTCCAAACAAAGGAATATCTTCGTAGAGGAAATTTTGGAGGTTATAACGTAACCATTTTTACGTTATGTTAGATTTCCGGCTGAATATATGTTAAACTAAGGGCAAATGTGATGCAACTAATTGTGCCGGATAGCTCACTTTAGAGTAAGGCTTTTACAAAGGCCAGACGAAACATATACAGAAGTCCAACTTACGCCAACTTTTTATTGGTCCAGCAACATTAGACGAAATCCAAAACACACCACTTCACATATCTTATTCACGAAGTCCAGCATACGTCTACTTTTTATTGGTCCAGCAACATTAGACGAAATCCAAAACACACCACTTCATATATCTTAGTCAAGAAGCTTACAGTCAAAACGCATTAACAATCTACAAGTAATATCTCCACATACAAAGCAACCCCTGTATCGTCTTTTTATCTGACGTTCTTATCACATACATACGTCATTCTTGTTCCGACCTCAGTGTGTTGCCAACATCATTCTTGTGTGAGAAAAAAGACATAACGTTAAGGTTTGAAAATGTCTAAGAGAACGAACTTGAATTTACATAGAAAAAGAAACTCAAAAGGAAAGTTAAAATAGAATATACGTTACAAGGTCCTCGGTGCAATCACGAATTCTATGGACAGATAAGGCGTATTGTACCTTGTCCGGACAAGTAAACACTAAGAACTACGTTTATTGGTCGCAGACCAATCACCCCGACCTGTTGAAAATACTGGCCTTACAGGAAAGTAAATGTGTGGTACTGTGTTTCACTGATGTGCAAAAGTTAAGTTACAAAAGTTTTTTTTTCATGGTAGTAAAAAAAGAAATGAAACATATGGTTTGAGAATTTTACAGGAGGAAATGTAACAGACTGTAAAGTAACGCATGCCCGCATGATGACGCGCGTATGACGTTCCTGTGGGGGTTTCACATAGACTCGAGGAGCCAATAGTCGTGAAGGGCGGACAAGAACAAAGTGTAAAAGATCTTCACTGTTGTCAAACTGTAAGTAAAGGACACGTTGTCTTGAAAATGTCACACGGATAGCTTTTAAAGAACAGCGGACTTCCGGGAGACTGGACAATCCCAAACACAGGTGGCACGTTGGCTTCGTGTGTCTCGAACGGTTGTCAAGAGTCTCTGGAGACAGTTTCAAAATACAGGAAGTGTTCATAGATGATTTATAATAGGTCATATAAGATCAGCTACCATCCCCGACGTGCGCTTTCTTGCCTTAACTGCAAAATGCAACAGAAGCATGACTTGAAAATCTTGAGTTATTTGCCAACCAAATGTCTTCGATTTTTCCCCCGCTTAAATTTACCACTGAATTTAAGGACCTCTGTTCTATGCCATTCTTGGGCTTTCAGCTAAAACGTGACCCATATTCTAATAAACTTGATTTTTTTCGTGTACAGAAAACCCACCTACTTGCTTACGCTTATACCTAGGAATTCTGCCCACCCAATCAGATACAGAATGGCAGCTTTGAACTTCTTGATACGCCGAGAATATACCCATTCCTCAACTATCAGACTCCGAAAAATTGAACTTGCTAAAATTACTGACATAGCTCTTTCTTATACGTCATGTGTACGGCAATTGATAAAACGTATTCAGCGTGCGAGATCCACAACCCTGATCTGTGAATCTAACAAAATGAAGTACATTGGTTCTATCCCTAATTTCCAACCAGTGACATCAATATTACAAATACTTTAATTTGGCATTTGGTGAGACTAATCACAACCTGTTCTCCTTGGTAAAAAGGGATCGTGATTCTGTTCCTGACCTTCAAAGAAGTGGTATCTACTACATACCGGTAAAAAACCAAGATTGTGCACTAGAAGATCTTGTTTACATCGGATCTACACTTCGATTACTGGAAGTCAGAATTAAGGAACACAAATGCAACATCAGAAGTGGAAGCTCCTCTACAGATTAGCAAGACTAATACAGCGTGACACTTACTCCCCCACGTGGGAAGATGCATACATCCTTTTGACCTTGGGGACTAAGAGACAGACCATATTTGCAGAAAGCTTGTACATGTATAAATTTCACGAGCGCTGTTGTAACGACGAACTGCCTACGGCTATTCCTCCGACCTGGAGACCTCTTGTCCGTTAAGCACTTTGTCAGAGCCTTGTACTTTACTTCCACCCTTACCACCCGTAAACTACAAATGTTTTATCATTGGACTAACTTCATGAGTCTGCGCAGTTGATAATGCACATGACCACAACATCCTGACTTGTATATAAAGCTTCGTCCGCCCCGTTTTCATTCTTTTAACTGATTTCCCTGATGATACGATTGTTCGAAAAATCTTGAAAATATATTTTAATCTGTACATATGTTTTTTAACTAAAAACCTTTTTTAACCTGTGATCAATTGATCACTGTGTTGTCCTTTTGAGATCGTGTATCGACAGAAATTTTAAATCTTAACTAGTTTATTGCCTAGGAGCATGACATTTCCTTTCTTGACATTTTCTTCAGAGCTGACAGAAGCAACTGGACGATCAATATCCCGCTGGTAAGTAACCTGAAGGCTTCAGGAAATTGATATTTATGCCAGAAGACCTGTGGTGTAAGTGCCTCTAAGATATTCCCATATTTTTTTTTTTTTTTTTGAGGTTTAACGATCACCGTGAGCAACTCAATGGGCTATAAGCAGTCGCCCGTCCCTAATTTAGGGTCACTGGTTCCAGGGAAGGGAGAGAGCCAGTGCCGTAAGACAAACACAACATCCATGCCTCACAGGGATTCGAACCCGGACCCCTTTCGGACGAATGATCAGAGGCCATTGCCTTAGACCACTGTGCCACCGGGGCGGCATATTCCCATAGGAGTGAATCATTACGTTCGGCTCGGGAACATCTGCACTGGACACGTGAACAGTGGCCTAACGTCTCTTCACGGATGAGTCGCGCTTCTCAGTGGAAACGGATTCCCGACGTTTATTCACCTGGCGAGAACGTGACACGCGTTACCATCCATCAAACACCCGAGAGAGATGGATACATATGGAGGCGGTGACTGTATGGTGTCGGCAAGTATAATGCGTAATAGCCGAACTGGTCTGCACCTGTTTTCTAGGGATTCCATCAATGCTATCTGCTACCGATATGAGATCGTAGCACATTATATTTGCATGTTCGCAGCTGCGGTCGGTCCAAAATTTGTTTAAATAGAGCACAATGCCCATGTCCATCCCTCTCGACTGATGCTGGAATACTTTGAAAGTGTCGATGTTGCGGTCATGGAGGAGCCAGCCAGGTCTGCGGACCTTAATCCTATAGAACACCTGTGGGACACTTTAGGGAGATGGGTGGCTGCTCTGCAACACCCACCAAGAAGCGTACAAGAGCTACGAAATACCCTTGTACAGCACTACGATGGACTGTCCTGAGAACTTATTGACACTATCTCTGTTGGATAGCATGCTGTGAAGCTGACACTCATGTGTCACCATGAGAATTGATCACACATATTAAGTCAAAAGCATGTCCTTCTGGTATGCTTATTAATTTGTATACATTTTCTTCGAATAACACGTTTTATTTGAAATGCATTCAGTGCTTTATCTTCATTTAGGAGAAACGTGGTTTCCCATGTTATAATTCTGCCGCATTTCGGTGTAATATCTCTAGCCGTTTTCACACAATCTTGGTGGTATTTGTGTTTGTATCTAAACTTTTGCACGTGAGTGTACTAGTGCTTTCTTACTGGGACCATTCGTTTTCGAAGAAGGTACCCTAATAGGATTATAAACGTGAAGCGAAACTGCTTTGCACTGTACAGCCATGCTGATCACATATGTCATACAAGAGTTGCAAGAATGTACTTAATGCACAGTATCACTTGTATACGGGACAGTGCCCTACTGCATGTATTGAGGAGTGTGGAAGGCATGGTACAAAGTTACCTCGTTGGCCACGTCATCTCCCGACACTTTTCTTTCTTGGAGCCTGTGCGCTCTTCCGATTTGATCCCCTTCCCCTTGCTATACGGTTACGTGAAAATCTGATGTCCAAAGTGCAACGGAAATGTACCACTACATAATATCATCTGAAAGAAGCCATAACAGCAAATATTCCGGGTGATATGTGTCGTACCGCTGTAGCATCAGTCATGTCATGTCTCTTGGACGATGACGAGGGATGAACTTCACGAACACTTGGAAACAACTCTTGCAGTGGTAAGATACAGTATGCGTTTTCGCATTAAACATCTATCATTTTTTGCAGCCATATTGGGTCAGTCACATCTCTGATAAATCTTTCCTTTTCATATTTAGTGACTCCGTTAGACTGCATTCGCTACTTTACACATTGTTTACCATGCTGACTTTAGACAATGCCGATGGTGCTTCAAACAAGACACATTAACCGTAACCGTGAGATATTTTGTCTCATTCCCGAGGCTAGCGTAATCTATGTACAATCACATCCATCCATTACAGCGTTTTCTGGAGATCTTTGAGTTTTGGCCAAGTGTGACGTGCCTACCCCGCAGGACGCACATGAGATAAAGGCAGATAGCAGTGAGAGCACATGCCCGTGTAGTATAGTGGATAGCACTCGGAGCTCCAGAACCGAAAGTTGCGGGTTCGAATCTCACCCCTGGAATAAAAACGATGGAGAAATTTACTTCGTCATATTGGCGCCCGAACTTCCAGGATGACCTGGCTGTTAGGTTTCTCGCAATGGTATGATGTTCTTTCCACACAACGGGACAGTGAAAATAAGAATCCCTTCTTCAGTGTTTCGAAAAAATAAATCTGTGTGATGTTACTTTCCACATGCCAAATTATCTGGAATTTCTCAAATGTATGTTTTTCAATAGATGACTGCTTACAGCGACACATAGTCCCGGTTGACTCGTAACTAAATTATCTGGGATTTCTCAAATGTATCTTTTTCAATAAATGACTGCCTACAGCGACACAGAGTCCCGGTTGACTCGTAACCAAATTATCTGGGATTTCTCAAATGTATGTTTTTCAATAGATGACGGCCTACAGCGACACATAGTCCCGGTTGACTCGTAACTAAATTATCTGGGATTTCTCAAATATATGTTTTTCAATAGATGACTGCCTACAGCGACACATAATCCCGGTTGACTCGTAACTAAATTATCTGGGATTTCTCAAATGTATGTTTTCCAATAGATGACTGCCTACAGCGACACATAGTCCCGGTTGACTCGTAACTAAATTATCTGGGGTTTCACAAATGTATGTTTTTCAATAGATGACTGCCTACAGCGACACATAGTCCCAGTTGACTCGTAACTAAATTATCTGGGATTTCTCAAATGTATGTTTTTCAATAGATGACTGCCTACAGCGACACATAGTCCCGGTTGACTCGTAACTAAATTATCTGGGGTTTCACAAATGTATGTTTTTCAATAGATGACTGCCTACAGCGACACATAGTTCCGGTTGACTCGTAACCAAATTATCTGGGATTTCTCACATGTATGTTTTTCAATAGTTGACTGCTTACAGCGACACATAGTCCCGGTTGACTCGTAACTACCCTGTAGTTTTGTTGTTTTTCAAAGCTTTTGTTTCAAGAGTAATAAAATGTCAACAGTCAATAAATTAGTGAGTCAAACTTTCAAGTAAATACCATATTTATTTTTGACAATATGTTATTGAGGTTTAGCTTAATACAATATTGAAGTAGAGAAATGAACACAAAATTACATCCAAAGTTCTCAAGGTGCTGATTATACACAGGTAGCCAATACTTCTGTTAACGAATATTACCAGCAATTTTTTTCGTTTTCTTTTGTACAACAAAAAGCAAAAAAAAAAAAAAAAAAATCTCATATTTTGCGAACTGCTTTAAATTAAATCTCCTAATTAACAGAAAAGTGTTTTGCATGATCTCTGGTTAAAACGATGCTCGAATGGTCACATTATTTTTAATTCACCAATAAATGTCATTTTTATCTTGTGATGTCACGAGGACCATTCAAAAAGTAAGAACCGTTCGCCCACATTCCCGCGCAAGCATTTGCTTCAGAGTCGCACATGCGCAGTTGTGTTTCCTCATCCATTAGCCACGCCCTGACACGATTTTGTGAAGTTGTGATGGTGTAAAAGGTTCGTACTGTGCGTTAATAATGTTTAAGTTAATAGAGCAGCCCGCCGACTGCAAAGTCCCATCTGTGATAAGGTTTCTGAATACAAGAAATGCCAGACCAAGTGAAATTCATCCGCAAATTTTCGAAATTTACGAACAAAACACAATGAGTACAGGAATGATGTGAAAGTGGGTTCGAATGTTTAATGAAGGACGACAGAGCGTTCACGATGATTTGCGCAGTGGTAGGCCTTGTCCTGTCACGGAAGAATTGGTGGAGAGTGTGAATGAAAATATTAAGAGAACACACGCTTCCCAATTTTTGATCTTTCAGAACATTTCCCTGAAGTTTCGAAATCATTACAGAAAAGCTTCGCCGCCCAGATGGCGCAGTGGTCTAAGCGTTGGCTTGTGACCATTTGTCCGTTAAGGTCCCAGGTTCAAATTTCAAATTCCGGTGAGGCATGGATGCCGTGTTTGTCTTACGGTACTGGCTCTCTCCCTTACCTGGTGTCAGTGGCCCTAAATTAGGGACGGGCGACTGCTTATAGCCCATTGATGCTGGCTTGTCACCATTCGTCTGTGGAGGGTCGGGTTCGAATCCCGGTGAGGCATGGATGTTGTGTTTGCCTTACGGTAGTGGCTCTGTCCCTTTCCTGTAGTCAGTGGCCCTAAATTAGGGGCAGGCGACTACTTATAGCCCATTTATTTCTCAAGGTGGTCGTTAAACCTTCAATCAAAATACACCAAAAAAAAAACCCAGAAAAGCTTCACCGGAAAGCGTGTGCACGATGCGTGCCAAAGGTGTTGACGGAAGAGCACAACACAAAGCGCACGGGATGTGCTTTTTTATTTTTGGCGCTTTACGCGGAGGAAGGCGATGATCTTTTAAGCAGTATAATGACTGGTGATGAGATTTGGGTCTCTCACATTACACCTGAATCGAAGCAGTGATCCCTGTAATGGAAACACATGGCTAAAAAATTCAAACAAACGATGTCAACGAGGAATATCATGTGTACTGCCTTTTGGGAAAGGAAAGGAATTTTGCTGGTGGAAGGCACGACAGTAAACGCGACTGTTTATTGCGACACACTGATAAAGCTGCGTCGTGCAATTCAAAACAAAAAGCCAGGCATACTGAGCAAGGGAATTCTTCTTCTCCATGGCAATGCAAGGCCTCGTGCCGCAAAACCTGGTCACCAGAGTTGGATGGGAACAGCTAGTCCACCCTTCCCACAACTCAGATTTGGCGCCCAGTGTCTTGAAACAACTTCTTGCTGGCCAGCGGGTTCTACGACGGCGATGATGTGAATATAAAAATTGCGTGTCGGCTCAAAACCGATGAGGCGGATTTCAATGAGAATGGTATTCAGGAATTTGTGCCACGATATGACTAACGCCTTAATATCCACGAGGAATATGACGAAAAAGAGATTAAGGTTTGTAGAATTCATCGTACATTAACCCTTAACTGGTGAAGTACGGGTTCGAGGGACCTCGTGGTTTAAATTTAGTTTGTCAAATCGCCGATAGACTGCTTAGTAGCTTCCCAACATGTTCCGTTCTAGGCCATCAGTACCAATAGTCTGCTCAGTAGCTTCCCAACATGTTCCGTTCTAGGTCATCAGTATCAATAGACTGCTCAGTAGCTTCCCAACATGTTCCGTTCTAGGCCATCAGTACCGATAGACTGCTCAGTGCCCAACATGTTCCGTTCTAGGCCATCAGTACCGATAGACTGCTCAGTAGCTTCCCTCACTCAGTAGCTTCCCAACATGTTCCGTTTTAGGCCATCAGTACCAATAGACTGCTCAGTAGCTTCCCAACATGTTGTGTTCTAGGCCATCATTACCAATAGACTGCTCAGTACCTTCCCAACATCTTCCGTTCTAGGCCATCAGTACCAATAGACTGCTCAGTAGCTTCCCAACATGTTCCGTTCTAGGCCATCAGTACCAATAGACTGCTCAGTAGCTTCCCAACATGTTCCGTTCTAGGCCATCAGTACCAATAGACTGCTCAGTAGCTTCCAAACATGTTCCGTTCCACGCCATCAGTACCAAATTAGCCATCGGCGGTGTCTGTTTTCTCCGTGCCATCGTGTGCAGGGTCCCAGGGACCAAATGTCACAAGTTTCGTTAGTCATTGAAGTGCGCGTCACATTTAGTTTTTATATTGTATTAGTGTTGTGTTTATAAAAAATATGTTACACGAAACTTTTATAAAATGTCTTCAAGACAACGTCCTAATTTCATGAGAGCGTGTGATCCTGGATTTGACGAATTCGTGCATATATACTGGAACAACTTGAGCAAAAGGATCAAGACTATAGGGATATAAGCGATTGTGAAAGTGATCATTATTCTGAAAGTTCGCACCTGTGGAGATCCAAGAGCAACAACAAGAACGTTCCAATTCACTTCAAAAACAGACGGAAAAACGTCCCACATTGCAAAGACTGTAAAAATCCGGGTTGTTTATCCTTCTCAGTTGTGGTCTGCAGAAATTGTTAAAATTATATTAACACCATACTTTTTAAGATTATTCGTTACTTTTGTGTTTGTTTGTTAAAATTTCTTTGGGAAAACCCCTAATGTGTTTAATTTTATTATGTTTTTTAGTTTCTATTAAAAATAACGCTTGGTTTTCGAAGTAACAGAGTTTGTTTATTTTGCTTTTAATAACAAACTTAATTACAAACAAATTTATGGTTTTCTTGTTGTTTAGACTACAGTTTATTAAACTTATATGCTTTAAAAATACATCCTTAGAAAGGGTGTGGGTCCGCGGGACCTGACGTCACCAGTTATGCATCGAAATATGTACGTCACCAGTTCAGCGTTAAAAGTTAGTCTCATCAGTAATTTTTTTTTCGTTTTACCTTCTAACGGCACTTTCTTTCTGGATGGCTCAGTTCTTCAAAGTCAAAACCATTAGAAAATGTTGATGACCATCCACAAGATAATGTTAAGGGAAAGCGTATTAAAACAAAATTCTTTCCGATAAGTTGATGAACAAGAAGAACCGATCTAAACCCCTCAGGTTGAGATCAATTTTCTGTTACCTGAAAATGATGCTTTAATCTCTCTGCATTGTTATACCGTAATTTTAGGGCTAAACGTCCAGGCTTTTGTAAAAAAGGAACGGAGTTTTTACCCCCGGCGACTCTTATACCGATACGGCCTTTATTCTGTTGTGTTTTTTCTAAACAACTCCTAAGGAAACAGCAATTGTAAGCTTGAATGAGATATCACTCTAAGAGCAAATAACCGTGATTTTTTCCCTCTCTTTTAATCGTGCGTTTTTTCCTGCGAGGTTATTGAGAACGAGAGGAAAATCCATCACCTATAATTTTTCTTCAAAGGTTTGTGTTTTTCACTTTCTTTACAAAGCTGCACTGGGCAAAAGTTTTAAAACACAGTGAAATCCATCAAAAAAACAAGGAAATTCAAAGTTTTTATGTCACTCAATTTAACATTGAGAAAAGAACAACATGATGGGGTTGGGGAACATTTCTCTCATATACGATTTTAAAAGCCCAATTAAATAAAAAGGAATCTGTAGCAGAGATACCAAGTTTCTATCATGTAACGGCCTACAGCACTTCTGAGAATTTTGTGTTCTTCCATAAAACAGAATTAGATCTGTTATCGAAAATAACATTCGTGGTTTTCTCATAGGCAGTAAACGCACTTTAAATTAAAAACAGAATCGTTTTTCATTTCTTCTTTCCAAAGCGTTCCATTCACGTCTTTGTACCTTTTGGAAAAATATGCCTTTATAAGAAAAGACAAATTAATACACTGCTGACCACCCAAAATGCAACACCAAGAAGGAAGCATCCGATTGGCCTGAAATTTGCAGCATGCGTCGCCCGCGAGAGGACATGCTAACGATTAGCATTGCAGGGCATATACAAATCATGTGCGCCCGGCACGCCACCGAGAAGCACTATAAGAAGGGTGGCCAGAAGTGGAAGTGTGTTGTGCTGCCAGACCTGTGCGTGGGAAGCTTGCTGATGCCTCGTCGCAGAATACGGCAGTCATTCCAGCACGTTTCAGAGTTCGACAGAGGACGAATAGTGGCTTATCGCGACAGCGGTTTATCGTACCGAGACATCGGCGCCGTGTGGGACGACATCCAGCCACAGAGAGGCGAGTATGGATTCGGTGGGTGCAGTAGGGACGGACGGACCGACGTGAGTGAATACCGCAGCCGCGGAACACCACCGAACGAGAGAACCGTCATGTTGTGCGTTGGGCATTGACGACTCGCGCCGCTACATCGCGAACGTTAGCGCAGGAATTAGAGTGTGTTGCGCAACAACCTGTGTCAGCACGTACCGTTCGACGTCGTCTGCAGGAGCGGAGACTTGTCGCACGGCGCCCATGGCTCCGATTACCATTTACGTTACACCACCGGCGAGTGCGGCGGCAGTGGGCCGTTGAACGCCGCACCTGGACTATGGAATGGCACGGCATTGTCTTCTCCGACGAATTCCGCTTCTGCCTGCAACCCCACGATGGTCGGATCCGCGTGTGGCGGCACCGCGGCGAGAGACGACTGTATGACGCGTGCATTATGCATCGCCGTACCGGTCCGTCGCCTGGCGTTATGGTTTGCGGCGCAATTGGATATAACACCCGCACCCCTCTGGTACGCATCGCCGGTACACTCAACAGCCACCACTACATCTCCGACGTTTTGGAGCCTGTAGTCCTCCCTTACCTGCAGGACCTGCCAGCGGCCAGGTTTCAACAGGACAATGCGCGCCCGCACGTGACACGCATCGTACAACAATTCTTCACGGCCCACCAGGTTTCACTGCTTCCGTGGCCCGGCTGTTCTCCCGATATGTCGCCCATCGAACACGTCTGGTCGCTGATCGGCAACCGCGTGGCCCGGCAAGCACCACCTGCGGCTACGCCTGATGAACTGTGGCAACGTGTGGAAGCAGCCTGGACCAACATACCCCAAGCCCACATCAAAAGCCTCTTTCTTTCGATGCTGCGGCGTGTAGCGGCCGTTATTGCCAGCCATGGGGGCCACGCGAACTATTGATGTCCGCGTGTTCCGCAAGTCGAACGGGCCTGTAAGCTCAATCGTTTCATCTTTGTATCTGTTGTTATGTGTCCAGTAGATCTGGCTTTGCGATCTCGTGCCCTTCTTGGGGCTGCATTTTGGGTGGCCAGCAGTGTAAATTACAACTAAAAAGCACAGTATTTCTTATATTAAGAGGTGTGTTCAGAATGTGTATTGTCTTTCTGGGTAAGAAAGAAAATATTTCCAGTCAGAGCGTTTAAAAACTGCCCAATTTTCTGGAGCTTTACAGGGTCTGGCGAATGTATTATACGGTTTGATTAATCTTAGTATTGAATATGATTATGCAGAAATTCGAAAAACTAGATAACACCATCATAAGTATCATTTTCAGCAAGCCCTTTTTCATTTTTGCCAAAGTTTTACTTACCATTTGCAATTTTTTTCCATCTAACAGGTCAAGTTCCCGTACTCCAACAACCGATATCCAGTAACTTCCTCTTCATTTTGTACTCCGAAATGCAGTGCTAACAGGCAGTACCACCATACATATTTTCCCCCCATTTTATGTGCTAAGAATTTATGGCATCGTTTATAGGAGTGTTTGGAACGATATCTCAGGCGCAGCAAGTTTTGAAAAACTGGACCAAACTGAAGATGAAGTCTGAATTTCGAAAAATGCTATTATCACAGACCGAAATTTAAACTGCGGTCTTTACTCTAAAAAGACTGGGACGTTTAAAACAATTTACTTTATTACAAAAAACAAAATCCAGGTCTGATTTTAGTTCTTGCAATTATTATACGAGATCATTCTATCACTAAGTAAATTCGACAGGGCGATGGCTGTGCTATCATGCTCCTGTTTTTATTTTTTCATGGACCGAACCATGTCAAATTCCTTCTGCTTAGACTAGGACAAGGGGCCAACGGTACCCGATAACTTGGGTGCAGTTGACAAATTTTGAGAAAAGCTATTGCAAAATATAAGCTCATGAATGTGTCTATTATTACAAATTCTAAAAACGAACGCGTAAAATTTATCACTTCTAGAACAAAAGTACGAAACATTTAAAAAAGAAATGTCTAAAATTTATCATTCCTTCACGCCTTCACGTTCGTTGTGATCAGGTTGTATGTAAACAAAGCGGAACGACACACTCAGATCGGGAACCACGTTTTTCATTTTGTATCGCGAAAAACAGACACATACATACAAAAACTTCCTTTTATTATTATAGATTAAGCAACTGTTGAGCTAACAGACGGACCCTTTTCATTTCTTCGTTTTTCAATTCAAACGATTGTTTTTAAAATAATGTTAGTGAGCCGACTTTCGTGAAACGGTTCAAGTAAAAGGCCATCTAGTTTTAATTGAAATTCCTCAATGACACGGAATTTCGGAATCGGAAGGCGTCAAAACCTGACCATGAACGATGCCCAATCGCATGCCAAAAATCACGGTGATCGGATGTGTCATGTCGTAGCTATGCCCGAATAACTAATTGTCCCGAGTCTCGTATAGAGAGCGGATTTTTTCAATTATTATTAAAATTGGTTAGTTTTTTTAATGGTCAATATTTTTTTTACGACACGACCAATCACCATGATGCCAAACCCATGTCACTCACCATGTCCTTCTCTTTCTCTGTGGCAAGTGTCACAGCGATCGGCTGAAGATCTTTGGAGGAGATAGGTAACAAACGACCCCTTCTCAAAACACGGAAAACCACCTAAAAATGCAAGTTTTTGGAGGATTATTAATCAATGACACGGAATTTGGGAATCGGAAGGCGTCAAAACCTGGCCATGGACGACGTCCAATCGCACGCAAAAAAACAATCACGGTGGTCGGATATGTCATCTCGTACCTATGCCCGAGCAACTAATTGTCTCGAGTCTCGTAAAGATAGCTCCGCTCAATAAGAGAATCTGATAAAAAATTTCAGCTTTCGTGCTGGTATAACATATTAAAAATGGTAAAATTCGCCCAGTTCAAAGCATCGTTTAGAATGATGTCATGAAAATTTTCTCGGAGATGTACTGAACCTCCAGCCTCCTTTTACATAAAATTTAGTTATTTTCTGGACAAATTGTTACTTATGAGAATATTTGTGAAGCGATATTGTCGTGCGCAGTGATTGGTTCACGTGAGTGAGGTTTCTGGAATGATGGCCAAATCTTTGTTCTGTCTAATTTAATTGGTTGAGCGATACACTCTCGAGTAGTGAAGCAGAACCATGTTCTGTAGCTAAATTCTGTGAAAAATACACTTGAGATTAGTCAGAAGTTGCATACATATACTATGTCATAATGATGATGTCTAACTTAATTTGCAGAGTTTTTCTTAGTCGCTCAATTAGTCTTGAGATGATTTCTAACTTATTTGTTCAAACTGTGTCTAATCCATTTGGTAGGAGGTTATGCATTGCTTCGTTAGTACAAAGATAGCCTTTCTAATTTTTGGAGGAAAAATACGGCACAGTTCATTTATAAGATCTAAGCTAACCTTTTGCAGCATTTACCAGAGATTATTTCAGTTGGTAGCGCTTTATTCTCAGTTACCTGAGGGCCGTTTCATTTCCCATTTAATCGCGCTAAGGCACCGAGTACCTGTAGTGCTAAGACTATTTAGAAACATGCTTTTTGACTTAGCAGTAGCATCACCTGTTGTGTAAATTATTTGATCGAGCAGCTCTTGAATATATTGGTTACCGTCTAGTTGAGTTAGGTAAACTAATCATGTTATCTCCAACGAAATGGAAGAATATTTGTATCTCCTCCGGATACGCGTCTTATCGAAGTTGTGTATTTAACGATGGACAGCTCCCTTGATCGATCTGTCTTGTTACTTTGGTTGATTTATGGTGTATATTTCAACCGATACACAACTGTTCTGGGATTCACTTTAAAAAGTTGTGTTTTAATTTAAGCTGAATTATTAAAATTGTGTTCTACGGTTCACTTTGTAAAGTCTAAGCACTTAGTTTTGTTCACAGTACTATGCTCTAGAAGTTTTTAAGCTACAGTGTTGTCTAGCATACTTAGTAGAATGTGCTCTAAAGGGTTGCGGATGGGACCATATTATGTGGATCGGTTGCTAGAGATTTACTAAGTCCTTCAGTTCCTAGTGCTTCTTGTAGAGCGATGTTTCACTCTCCAGATTAGTTGATAGATCATATCTACCTCAGTTAGTAGAAGTAAATCTTTAGTGCAGATGGGGAATTGATATTAGTTGCTAGAGCTATGTAGGTTGAAGCTGTGTTACATAGCACCGATGGTAGATGCAAGCTCCTTTGATTTTTTTGAAAGTTTGTGCCCCAAAACTCACATAGTACAACGATATTTGCCATACTAATTTTAGTGGAAGGTATGATGCTTCAGTGGTGTATATAATCAGATGACAGTCAGGCTAGCAAGTACACTTCTTTTCTTAACGTTTCAAGACAAATCACGATATTCATACTAGAACTAGTTCCTTAAAAATCTATCCCAATCCATCCGGACAACGATACTTGTTCCAGAAGTCAAAATAAAAATTTTCTGCTTCTATATTATCAACTCAAGTCCATAAATGTTTCTTCCTATTGTTCTAAACACGATTTCTTGTGAGGCTAGAAGTACTTCAGCACTCGGAGACATTTCCCTAGCGGATTTAGGCGCAGTTCCTTATTATGCGTGGTAAGTTGTAGTTCTTAAGATAAAGATTTCCTCGAAATGTCCAGAAAGGAATTCCTCATACACTTATATAAGGACCGGTTTCTATATTAAGCATTTCCGCATATTTGTCTGAAAACGAATCGTTTCAGAATGAGACATGCTGAAAATGAAGATTCTTCTTTCTTACTCTTTTGAATGGTGTATCACAGAAACGATGAATAACTCTGATACTGTATATTTCAGCTCCTGCATTCGCCAAGTTTAGCAGGTTACACGACTAATTCGAGTACTTTAACAAAAACATTCGTCAAACACGTACATCTTATTTTGAGATAAGGCCTCTCCTGAGCACATTCCTAAAGAAGCTGGACTTTGAGTCCATCATCTCAATGGAGAAAACAAGAGTTGAATTTAGCATTTGAAAAGGGTTCTTTCGTATTTCATAAATACACTTCCTGTTTTACTTTTGTTAAACAGTATTAATGTAATTTGTTGCCCTTTACACTATACTCTGATTATCGGTGACGAAAGTTCTGTGTGATTTCCCGGGAGAATTGCAGAGGCTGAAGCAAGACGTGGTTTCTCTTACTTGTCGAGACTTAGAATTGAATAACAAGTAAATATATGGGTTCAAAGTGCTGTTACTCGCAGATATTATACCCGTCATGGCCACAACATTCTGGTTTAATATCGAAAGATCTCCAAAGGCAATGATCATCTCCTGAATGAGATACGGTAGACACGTGGCAAGGAAGGTTACCACTACTGTCAAAGTCATCTTCAAGGTTTTCGTCTTCGCCTTCGGAAGCTTGGAATTTGAAGCCCTACTTCCTTCAAATCTTTGAGTCCTCGAATTTCGGTCGTCTCCCGATTCCATGACATGGAACCCTCTAGATCTCGTCCAAATGACGTACAGAATTCTGGCATAGAGGCCTACGATGATAAATATCGGAAGAATAAAGACAGATAAGAAGACAAATCCCATATAAAGCCGCCTGAAGAGGAGAGATAGAGATGATGTGTAGAACTTGGCAACGCAAAACACCTTACCTGACGGCATTGTGTAAGCTTGGAATATGTAAATACTCGGTGAAGACGGAACCAAAGAAGCAACCCACGCTGCTATCAGATACGACTTTGTTTTGGGGTTACGTTCCAGGGGATATGCAATGGCTGCATGTCTGTCAAGTGCTATGCTAACGATCAGATAATTTGACGACACCATCGTGAAAGTCTGAATGACTTTAAATATTAGACAGAAAGCTGCTCCGGCTATCCATTCTCGATCCATGCTTTCCCAAACGAGCTGTGACGTCATCGCAAAGCACGTGACTAAGAGATCTGCTGCTGCTAGATCATGGTGTACGATAGACAGGTGTTTCAACTCCGCTTGACTCTCGTTCTGGAAAAAAGGTCCCTTAATTTAATGACCACTAGAGGGCGTTTGAGGAAATGCAGGCCACTCGAATCTCCGTCCTCTGTGACTCGAATCGCCATGTGAGTAAACAAATCGAAGGGAGTGGCGTCTCCTCACCCAAATTTGGAAACTATGAAGTTCTTGAGCCACAACAGAAACCTTATATTTCCATCCAAGAATTCCAGGAAGCATTTAAAGACACACATGATCCAAGTCACTTAGACAGACTAAAAACATGTCTTGATGGATTCATTTCAGATGGCAAGTGGAGTGTGACGACATTATCAGAGATGATTATGGCATGTTAGAGGTGAGAGACTGTGTGGTCTACTATTTTACAGGGTTCATATGCAGAAAGGTTAGCAAATTTACAGATTGTCACACCTGCAAGCAATCCATAATTAGCCCAGTTGTACATAGCAATCAAGCTGACGAACATCAAGACTAGAGGGCCGCCCCGGTGGCGCAGTGGTCTAAGGCGTTGGCCTCTGATCATTCGTCCGTAAGGGGTCCGGGTTCATATGCAGAAAGGTTAGCAAATTTACAGATTGTCACACCTGCAAGCAATCATAATTAGCCCAGTTGTACATAGCAATCAAGCTGACGAACATCAAGACTAGAGGGAAGCTGATACACCCAAACCATCATCTATATTCTCTTTTGATGTGTGTTGAAAAGTACTTCTCCAAAAATATCCACAAAACAGATGTTTACTGGGACACAGTCAATTATGTGTTTGAAAATGTGCCACTACAGTTTCCTTGCTCTGTACATAAAACTGAAATGGTATCGAAAATTCTCCATTATTACATAAGTATGCGTATGAGGCAATATTGTAAACAAAAAAATAGTCAGTATGGTAAGGAGACTCGAGAAAAACGCAAATTGTCCAAGCTGTGTTCCAAATAAATTGTCATGGCAGGTAGCTATCCATAAAGTGTTTCCATGCCCCATCTTCGTGTTTCCAAAGAAAAATGCATTTTGACATATTGCTATGTTCGCAGTAAACATCCATCTCCATTATTTTCACATATAAGTATCTGCTCCTCTCCCATATGGTTCCAAAATTTAGTTGAACCTGTCACATCATAACTTGGGTATATTCTAGTTGGATAATGCTTACCTTGGCATTTCTTTCTAGCGATGTCTCACATTTCACGTACGTTTTTCGGTCTTTGTTGACGCTAATGTCCATTGTCTGTAAATACTGTTCGCACCAAGACACACTTTTGCGTCGGGTATCTTCAGTAACTTTCTCCTAAACTTTTACCATTATTTATACTCGAAAATTTTCACCCAGCCTTTGGGCATCGTCAGGAGCGTATCGACTTTTCCACTGTTTTTGTTGGTTTACTTCTCACCTATTGGAGTCCGATGCTCCACGTTGCCATTCGTCGGAATGCTTCCTTGGATACGATTTGGTCTAACCTTGCTGGCGCCATCTATGTTTTATGAACACTATTTTTCCCTCCCGATTTTCCCCCTCGCTGGTCTTTGATTTCGTCTTTCTGTTTTCTTTTTCTTATTTTCCTTTCCTAGCCCTGTTGTCGTTCCTTTTCTTGTCTTATTAGCTCTTTCCATAGGCTAGAAATGTACTAGGGTCATTCTGGTTACACCCCCAGTGTTCGAATTACCCAGTGGTCCGCTGGCCATTGGCCAGTAAAACTTCCGTCGGACCACTGAACTATTGATTTTACCGGCCCGGATAGCTAGTAAGTTTCTTTTTTCTTCTAAATTTGTCAATGCCAAAAAATTTATTTATATTTCTTTTAGCTTGCTCTATGGTTTTCTTTTTAGGCTGAAAACTAATGATAGGTTTGAAAACAAATATTGGAGATAATTCTATTGAAGTGATATGTTATTTTCTACATATATTATTTTATTTTACGGACCAGTGGGTTTGCAAATTCTAGTGGTCCACTGGGCCAGTAGAAGATTTATTTCTAAATTCTAACACTGCGCCCTATTTCTGTTTTAATAAAATAAGATTGCTTCTTCCATTCTCATTTGTCTTTCTGATTTTTTATACCTTTTAAGCACTTTAATTTCATCGAATTTTGGGAATGTTTGGTTTTCCATACAGAATTGCACCAAGGCAGCTTTTGCTTCTTTTTTCTGCCAGTTGGATAACTGTTGTTTTAGCCTTTTTTTTTTTTAGTCCATTTTTCGTACTTCCATGTACCATATTGGGGGTATGTGTGCTATTGAAATTTCGTAAGATCCTGATTCTTCTAGTATTTTGTTCTCAGTTTTTTTTTTGTTAATAGTCATATTTTTCCAAGTGTTCACAGAGCTTCCCAGTTATAAGTCATATTTAGCACATGTCCTATTAATTTCTTTGCTGACTCCTTCCAAGAAAGGGAATGCTCCAATGTATTTCATTTTACTACTCTTCATTTTTCTTTTATTGTGCTCATCTTGGCAATCTTTACTCTTATTCAGGTGCTTTTTACTCTCATATATCCATTTTTTAACAAGCTTGCTCGGGTAACCATTATCTTGTGCTATTTTAAATAAAAACTCAAGCTCTTGATTTTTTAGCCTGTTATTAGAAGTGTGCATGTATGCCCTTCAAATCAAATTTGCAATGCTGTTTTTTTTATGTATATCAGGGTGGTGCGATTAGTATGGTATCAGTACTGGGATGTATGTTGCTTTCCTGAACACAGTGTATTCAAATTTATTTTTGTTTTTCTTCAGCAGGATGTCTAAGAATGACAGTTATTATCCTCTTCAAATTCTAGAGTCAGTTCTATGGTGCTACAAATTTGCAATAATTTAGTCAGCAAAGAAATTAATAGGCAATGTGCTAAATATGACTTACAACTAGGAAGCTCTATGAACACCTTGAAAAATATGACTATTAACAAAAAAGATGAGAACAAAATACTAGAAGAATCAGGATCTTACGAAATCCCAATAGCACACATACCCCCAATATCGACATAAGAAGTACGAAAAACAGACTAAAAAAAGGCTAACACAACACATATCCAACTGGCAGAAAAAAGAAGCAAAAAAACTGCCGTGGTGCAATTCTGTATGGAAAACCAAACGTTCCCAAAAATTCGATGAAATTAAAATGTTTAAAAGGAATAAAAAATCAGAAAGACAAATGAGATTGGAAGAAGCAATCTTAATTTATAAAAACAAAAATAGGGTGTGTAACCAGAATGACCCTAGTACATTATCTAGCCTATGGAAAGAGCTAATTAGACAAGAAAAGGAACAACAAAAGAAAAACAGGGCTAGGAAAGGAAAATAAGAAAAATAAAACAGAAAGACGGAATCAAAGACTAGCGAGGGAAAAAAATAGTGTTCATGAAACATAGATGGCGCCAGCTAGGCTAGACTAAATCGTATCCAAGAAAGCATTCCGACGAATGGCAACTTAGAGCCTCGGACTCCAATAGGTGAGAAGTAAACCAAGAACAACGGTGGAAAAGTCGCCAAGCTCTTGACGATGCCCAAAGACTGGGTGAAAATTTTTGGGTATAAATAATGGTAAAAGTTTATGTTTTTGAAGCTTAAGAGAAAGTTACTGAAGATACCCAACACAAAAGTGTGTCTTGGTGTGAACAGTATGTCACAGACAACGGACATCAGGACAATAGCGTCCACAAAGACCGAAAAACGTGCGTGAAATGTGAGACATCACTAGAAAGAAATGCCAAGGTAAGCATTATCCAACTAGAATATACGTTAATTTAAATATTGCACGTAAAACTGAATAGTAGCATGTTTTTCCGATTAATTAAATCAGAAAATAAACCACCAAAGTGAATTTATCATATCATTTTCACACCTTCTGTTCTAAACTGCTCTTGCTCCTAACCCCCCCCCCCCCCCCCAGAGAAATCAGAGAAGTACGCATTCCACCTCAAAATTAAGAAATTTGTGCTTATTTACAATTACTTCACAGGGTTTCTGTATGAATTAAAAGTTCCTACCATGTTTGTCTTTTTGTGGATTAAGAATCTTATAAGAAGAATTTAACCTTTTCTTCAACAGGTAAGGCGTTTCAATATTCAGAACCAATATAGTTTAAACTCTGTTTAGTCATGTGTATTTTTGGGTGAATAGGTCTTAATAGTGATCTGTCTCGTTTTGTAGTTGTGTATATTAAAATTCAATTCCATGATATCATTGCATAATTTTTTTTTATTATTTGGAGCATAAGTTTACCTATTTTGAACTCATAGTTGTTTAACTAATATTATTCCATAATGGTTAGGGTTAATACGAGTATGATGATAGGTGTAAGGTTGTAAATTGTTATGGGAAGGAGGGTCAGATTTTAAGTCAAGTAACTTTATGTATCCATTCTGTAATATTTGAAGTTCACTGATATTTGTTTCAGTGATTTGTCCCCACGAGTTAAAGCAGTAATTAATGTGTGTTTGTATAAATGTATAATATAGAAATTTTTATTGTGAGATTTGATATAATATTACTAGCAATCACTGTATTTTTAGCACGTCTTTTGTAAAAAAAAATCGTGCTTATGTTAGCGGTTTGTCCGGCCGTCTGTACCCACGGTATCTCTGCAACTATTAGTCCGATTTGAAAAATTCTTTTTGCATTCGAAAGCTTGAAATATGCGATTTTACGATGTACAATTTCGCTGCTAGAGGGCGTAAATGCAGATGATGTCGAATTCAAAAATACGTTTTATTCCACATTTTTGCTTCTAAACATCCGATTGAAAAAAAATCTTTTATCTTTCGATTCCATTTATGTCGAAGACAGGGGCGGCTCCTGCTATGGGGCTGTGGGGCTGCAGCCCCTCTACCAAAAGCAGTTTTTTTATGTCGTACCAAGAGAGAGAAGTTTTGTGAACACCGCTGTAAGTTTTCCCAGGATAATGCCACAACTGCAGTTTTCTGAACTCAACTGGAAGTTTTCCCTGCATAACACCAGTGGGAGCGGGAAGAATGTTACGGACTGCGCTCCTTGCAGCCCTGACGGCTATTGAAACCAACTCATGTGGGAAACTCCGCCAATTCCCACATCAGTTCGTTTCCTTTGAATAAAACTTCCCGGGGGACTGCATTCATGGCAGCTCTCGCTAGCAGGGTTGCTCGCGAATGCAGTCTTTCGTTGGGTGGGAATGCATTGCCGGGCCTGTGTGCTTTGTTGATTAATACGGTTCTTGTGCTTCCGAATAAGACATAAAATAGGGGAATGAATTAAAAATAATGACGAATGTTGAAATAAAGTATTAAATAAAGTATGTTTGAATGTATTTCTCAACCTGGGTTTTTTTCTTCCAATTTTTGGTTTGTTCCTGCTGTTATTCAACGTAATAATTCTAACAACAATGTTGCTCCCATCTAATAACAAATACTCATTTGCCGAGACTTTTGCAAAAAAAATTATACTTATATTTTCTCTTCTGGTCAAAATGGGCATGTGAACAAATTGCGATTAAACATATAGTTCAGTATTGGATAAATTGAAAAAAGAAAAAAAAAGGTAGAGAGATGCTAATTTTTGCAGCGAAATACTTGCACAAAATTGATTTCTTCACTTATCAAGCACAGCGAAATTTTCGCTTTTAAACTCACGTAAATTTTTATTCACCAAAAATCATTGAAGTCCCTCCACTGGATACATTTTATTTTTCTGCTGCATCCCCCTCCCTCCCAAAAATCAGCTGATCAATTCAATTGAGGTAGTGTACTTAATTACTTTGAAACGAACATTTAATCAGATATCATTGTTTAGAAAATTTACGAAGTTGGTAAATTTTGGAAAACAAATTTTTCTACACTAATTTGTTATCATGATATGATGGCATCAGAATTAAAACTGGATTGAATATGTTTGCAATCCGTTTTTATTAAAGAGAATGCCGGTGTTTGAGTATCGCAATAACAACTCATCACGAAATTCTGGCAGACCCTTCAAAATTCCACAAAATGTTTTTCATCGCCGTCCAAGTTGCAGTGGTCGGTATCAAGTCGAAGTTCCAAAGGGAGTATATCAGAAGAAAAAATATTTATTCTCATATTTCTAGGAGTCACAATGAGACACTTGAGAACGCGTACATGACCTTGAGTGTGTCTCCGCTACCACTGGCACACGCATTAATTTTTTGTCCTTATATTATAAGGACAAAAAAATTGGATGAAAGTCTTCAAGTTTCTTCTTCCACAACAGTCGCCTTGAGTCAGTTTCTTTCATGCTTTCGAATTTCATTTACCCATCTCCCTCTTGTCATCTTCTGGTTATTGTTTTTTCCCTTGCTATCCAGTTCAATATTTCAACTCTCCGTCGGTGGTTCTCTAGCAATATGTCCATCCCATTGTAATTTCAGGAATTTTGACCATGTCTTCCACTCTTGTCATTTTCCCGATCCACGAGTTCCTATTTGTATCTTTCCATGTAACATCAAACATGCATCTCTACATGCTACTTTCAGTTGTCTGCAACGTCTGTATGTCTATTTTAGTTGAGGTCCATGTCTGTGCTCCATGCGTAAGAACTGGAAGGATGCACTGATTAATCAGTTTCTTTTTAAGAAATAATGCATCCGACGAAGTTTTATAGGTCGATTATTTTCTTCAAAAATGTGACAATGTGGCCATCGCTTAGTATTTGTTGCCTAATTTAGGTATCTGTACCTTTACATTTTGCCTATCAATCGCTAAATATAAAATCTAAATATTAATTTCTTGTAAAAAAAGCACTTTCGATCAGTATATATATATATTATTGTTATTATTATTATTAAACCGACAGCATCAGCACAGGCGCAGTAACTTAGCTTTCGAAGTGTATCATGATATCTATAAAATTGAGATGCAGCCCCCCCCCCCCCCCCCATCTCAGCTTACCACGAGCCGCCACTGGTCGAAGAGTATTTTGGATAGAGTTTCTTTTCCAAATTACGCATAGATTTTCCGCTAGGGGACGTAAAATAAATTGCATTTTTTCCGATAACTCTTCTTCTAAAACTCCGATTTGAAAATATTTTTTTTCAGCGGATACATCTCCCGATGCACAATCTTTTGCATATAATTTCGAATTTTTGGAAAAGAATACTTTGGCCACCAGGGGGCGTAAGTGTTAATTTTCGCTTCTGATGTATTTGCCATAAAATCTGAGCTTCTAAAATATCGATTGAAAAAATTCTTTCGTGGCCTGATGCCACTCACATCAATAAACCTCTTCGGAATATTTTCTTCTTAAAATATTCCACAGTTTCTCCGCCAGGGGCGTAGATGTATATCTTATTTTTGTCAATATCTCGACATCTAGGAGTCCGATTTGAAAAATTCCTTCTTTGTTGGATAGTGTTTCCGATGCGAAATGTTTTTCCTATAAATTCAAAATTTTCAAGTAAATCATAGACTTTCCGCTAGGGCGCACAATGGTAAATTGTGTTTTCTGCTCCTAAAACTCCGATTTGAAAAATTCTTCCTGTATCGCATACAAGACCTGACAGAAAATATTTTTCACGTAATTTCTAATGTTTGGTAAAGAATGGTTTGGCCACCAGGGGTCATAAGTGTTAATTTCTACTTCTGATGTATTTGTAGCAAAATCTGGGCTCCTGAAAACTAGACTAAAAATTTTTTTCTTGAACCGATACCGCTCATATGGATAAACCTTTTGTGAATACTTTCTTCCTAAAATAATGCATGGTTTTCCCACCAGGGGACGGTAAGTCACATCTTATTTTTGTCGATAACTCTGTTTCTAAGAGTTCGTAAGCTCACGATTCCGTTTACAGCAATATCTGAGGGATTAAAGACACGATTGAAAGACTTCTTTCTTCCGTCAGATACTATTGTTTTCCATACCGGTTCCATTGACTTTGAATAGCTTTGATAAATTTAATTTGCGTCAGAACGGATTCAAAAGACGTGCTTATTACACCAAAAAATTCGGTGTCATCTTTCTTGTTAGATATTCTATTTGCAATTGATTCTAAGTGACTATTCCATTGTAGGTCAGGGTTTAAAATTATTCCCAGATACACAAAGCTCTGTACTGTATCAATAGCTGTATTATTCAAAAGCATATGATGAATTTGTGTTTGAGTTATTTTTTGTCTTGTAAAAATCATGAGTTTGTTTTTATTGGTGTTGATTATGAGTTCATTATGTGTTTGCCATTCTGAATATATTTGTGGTTGAGTATTTGCTTGGGAAGTTATTTCATTATCAGTTCCACTAAATAATATTGTTATATCATTTGCATATAGAATTATATTGTTATTAGCTGTAATATTAAAAATATTTATATATAAATCAAATAGAGCCCTGTGGCCCCCCTTGAATTTATTTGTAGTACAGGTGAGTGGTGTTGATCATTTAGGGAATATTGAAATCTGTCTGCCAAGTAATCTTTTAATAGAGTATATGAGGTACTTCTCATACCCAAATTATATAATTTAGTTAAAAGAAATTAGTGATTCAGAGTGTCAAACGCTTTGGTTATCGCTTTGTCAAACGCTTGTTATTTTATTATTATTTTGAGCATACGTTTACCTATTTTGAACTCGTATAGTTGTTTAACTGATAAAATCCCATAATGGTTAGGGTTAATACGAGTGTGATGATAGGCGTAAAGCTGTAAATTGTCATGGGAAGGAGGGTCAGATTTTAAGTCAAGTAACCTTATGTATCCATTCTGTAATATTTGAAGTTCACTGATATTTGTTTCAGTGATTTGTTCCCATGAGTTAAAGCAGTAATTAATGTGTGTTTGTATAAATGTATAGTATAGAAGTTTTTATTGTGAGATTTGATATAATTTTACTAGCAATCGCTATATTTTTAGATATTCTATTTGCAATTGATTCTATGTGACTATTCCATTGTAGGTCAGGGTTTAAAATTATTCCCATATACACAAAGCTCTGTACTGTATCAATAGCTGTATTATTCAAAAGTATATGATGAATTTGTGTTTGAGTTATTTTCTGTCTTGTAAAAATCATGAGTTTGGTTTTATTGGTGTTGATTATGAGTTCATTATGTATTAGCCATTCTGAATAGATTTGTGGTTGAGTATTTTCTTGGGAAGTTAGTTCATTATCAGTTCCACTAAATAACATTGTTGTATCATTTGCATATAAAATTATATTGTTATTGGCTGTAATATTAAAAATATTTATATATAAATTAAATAGTAAAGGTCCCAAAATTCAGCCTTGTGGCCCCCTTGAATTTATTTGTAGTAGAGGTGAGTGGTGTTGATCAGTTAGGGTATATTGAAATCTGTCTGCCAAGTAATGCTAAAATGGGGGGAAAAAGTTCTACTCCAAATTATATGAAAGGGATGATACATGTACTCCAGACATCATGAAAGGTACCAGTACCAGAGTTCCTCCAGTCCTTCCAGCAGAAGTTGCACATGCAATCAAGAACATGAAGCGGGGAAAAGCTCCAGGAGAAGATGGAATTACTGTAGACATCATACAAGAAGCAAGTGGAGAAATCGAAACAGTACTCGCCCAAATTTTCACTCGATGCCTTAATGAAGGGAAAATTCCTGAGGATTGGAACAACGCTACAATAATCTTGCTACATAAAAAAGGTGACATTGAGGATCTCAGGAACTACAGACCTATCAGCCTCCTATCAGTGGTTTATAAAATCTTCACTAAAGTTCTTTCACACCGCTTGAAGGTGACACTGGACATGGCTCAACCGAGAGAACAAGCTGGATTCAGGAGTGGCTACAGCACAATAGATCATATCCATGTACTGAGAGAACTAATTGAAAGAGCGAGGGAATATGAACTTCCATTGTGCATGGCTTTTATCGATTATGAAAAAGCCTTTGATTCGGTGAAACCATCAGCAGTTGCAATGGCTCTGAAATCCTGCGGTATTGAAGATGCATACATTAATATTATTAATAACATCTATGAAAATGCAAGTGCAAAGATTCGGCTGTTTGAAAATACAACACACATAAAAATTGGAAAAGGAGTGAGACAAGGTGACACCGTATCTCCGAAGCTCTTTAATGCCACATTGGAAAATGTCTTTCAATCACTGAACTGGGAAAACAAAGGGATAAAGATTAATGGAGATTATCTAACCCACCTTCGTTTTGCTGATGACATAGTCATTTTTGCAACTACCCCATCAGAGCTACAGAGTATGATCCAGGAACTTGCTGACAAGAGTAAAGAAGTGGGATTAAAAATGAACTTTCAGAAGACAAAAGTGATGTACAATGCTTTTACAAGAAATGAAGATTTATCTATTGATGGAGAAAAGCTGGAGATAACAGACACGTACGTTTATCTTGGACAGCAGATATCAAGTGAGGGTCACATTGGTGAAGAAATTAATCGGCATACAAAACTTGCCTGGAGAGCTTTTGGAAGAAACAGCATAATTTTCAAGAGCAATATGCCATTATGTCTTAAAAGAAAAGTGTTTGATCAATGCATCCTTCCAGTGCTTACGTATGGTGCAGAGACGTGGACCTTAGCTAAAAGAGACATACAAAGGCTGCAGACAACTCAAAGCAGCATGGAGAGGTGCATGCTTGGTGTAACCAGGAGAGATAAGAAGAGGAACACGTGGATCCGAAAAATGACAAGAGTGGAAGACATCATGATCAGAGTTAAATCCCTGAAATGGCAATGGGCTGGACATACTGCCAGAAGAACAGACCATCGATGGACAGCCGAAATTTTAGATTGGATTCCAAGGGACAGGAAAAGACCCAGAAGAAGACCACATGGAAGATGGGTGGATGAAATTCGAAAGTATGCGGGAGTGACATGGAGGAGACTGGCACAAGACAGACCGTTGTGGAGGAAACTTGGGGAGACCTTCGTCCAGCAGTGGATTGATAATGGTTGACAATGATGATGATGATGATATATATATATATATATATATATATATCAGTGGCGCAGCCGGGGGGTCGTGGTTTGCACCCCCTTATTAGGCGAGACAGTTAGCTTTTTCTAAGTACGTTTTATAGATAATTTCCCTATTTAAATTCATTGATTTTTATATAACTCGGAAAGCAATGTAATTCCTTGATAATAGAAGAGAAAGTAAAGCAAAGCGGCCAAAGAAGTTGCTTTATTAAATTTTTATTAAAACAACTATAATTTATTGCATTTTCTTCATTTTATTAAATTAGCTTCATTTTGTATTAATATTCAAGATGTGCTTACGTACCAATAGAAAAATTTTTGTCGAAGCGCGCCCCCCCAAATTGTTATATGTACTTATACACAGTTATACAGCAGAAGTGCAGAACCCCCCCCCCCCTTCAAAAAGTTTCATGTCAAAGGCAGTATCACCCATTGGATATCTTTGAAGTCCTGGGTTCGAGTCGGCTGAATCATTAAAATCCGCTGAGATTCGGAAGTCTCGATAAGCCATTGGTCCAGGGTAGGCGGCGCCTTGTTATTAACAGCTGTAAACCCCATCCCTTAGGGCTCCATCCCATGCCATTTAACCCTTATATACAAATATTATTCAACAGTAATGGAATAAAATTATAGAAATATATGAAACACGGCGTGAGGAGTCTTTCTTCACGAAAAAATCCAAAAATTTTAGAGGAAAAATGTACATATACCTCTCTCTATATGTGTGTGTGTAATATACGCTACTTTTGCAACAATATTTTTATGAAAACAATTATTCGATAATTTTACAACAAAGAAAGAAATATTTCACCAGTATTCTTTTATGTAATACACTTGAGCGAAAATAGGTAATTTGCGCGGTTTCTTTAGCTAGTCAATGCGTCACTCACATCCCAACGCCAGTCGGAGATCCACTTCTTAAAAAATTCAAAGTAAATCATTTGAATAGAATTTTTTTTCTCACGAAGTGTTTCTTGAGCTTGAATAAAAGTCACAGTTCGATTGGCATATTGGTGAAGGTGCATTTAGCACGGGTCACAAACTGAAGTCCAGGCTCGTGATAACTATGTACAGGAGAAGTCAAGCTAAGGAAGCACATTTCTATATGAAAAAAGTACTAAATAATTTAAACCTGGAATTAAAAACAGAGGAATACGATATTAATTTGCTTTGGTCTCGAACAGAATGCTTTCAGTTTATGTTTTATAAATAAGTTCAATTCTGCGATCCTTTTTGGCTGCAAATTTGTCTATGATCAGATCATAAAATGGTTGAGTGGACATTAGATGGTTCAGTAATTCTTTCTCGATTGAAATTTTAGCGAGTGAAGACAAACGATCTTGTGCCGTTGTATTACGGAGGTAAGTCTTAATTCTCTTCAAACAAGAAAAAACTCCTTTCAGCAGAGGAACTTGTTGACGCCAGTGTCAATACAAGAGAAAATAATTTGTAGGCTTCTGGTAACACATCTTTCAGCTCGTTTTCTTTCATTGTTTTCATGGTTTTCTGAAAACTGAGTTCCCTGAAGTTGTGATCATTATATAAAAAATCTAATTCGTTTTTTAGTCGTTGTGTGTCTGTAAAAATGTTTGGATAAAAATTTTTTGAGAGTGTTAAGGGCACTGGATGGAAATGACTCTGAATAACTATGGTATTTTGAGCTGTCAACTAGCTGCAGAAACTCGAGCTTTCCCATATCTTCAAATCTGGTATATATTTGGACTATTATGCTGTCAACGATTTCGTAAAACAAAATTTTGTAATAGTTTTCCACTTCTTCAGTCAAATGTTTCTTTTGGCGACATTTAGGACCTCCACTCAAAACAATTGCTTCACTGAAATGTTTCAAGTAAGTGGTTACATTCCTTTTCTTATTTATTCGTTCGCAACATTGCTTAATTTGTCTTTGGCAATAACTGATATCTAAAGTCTTTTTTTGTAAAACATCAAACAGTACATCCGTAATTCCAAAAATGTCATCAAAAATCAGTGATAAAAAAGCAAATTCAAAATCAGTGAAATTTTTCAAATATCCTATGGCTCCGTTGATTGATTCTGCCGTTGATTCCGGGTCATTCATTATGTTTTCAAACACATTCTTTAGTTTGCCCCATTCGCTCACAATTAAACGCAAAATTTGCGAACGTGATGCCCAACGTGTTTTCGCTATTTGAGGAATCCGTTTCCCAACAACTGAATCTGCTACGTGGGTTCTCTTGGCAGACTTATGAAAAAATGAGGGCATGCTGGATACAGTTGCGAAATATATGCGATATTTTACAATACTTTAGCACCCCTGTTGTAGGACAAGGTTAAGGCGGTGGGCGAAACAGTGGGTAAACAAAGCTTGCTGGGCTTCTAGCTTGACTCTTTTCTGCAGACCGCTCAACTCTCCAGACATAACGCTTGCACCATCATAACACTGGCCTACTAACTTTGATTTAAAATCAAACTCCTCCAAAACCGATGCTAGCAGATCATACAGTGCCACAGCAGTCCTGTCAGTGCTGATATCATAAAAACCAAGGAAGCGCTCAACTACTTCACAATTTGAGTCCAATATGTATCTGACAATTATTGAACACTGTGATTTTTGAGTAATATCAGTTGTATCATCAACTTGCTCTGAAAAAAATTCTGACTCATTAATTTCGCTTTTAACACATTCGTTTATATAATCATAAATACACTCCATTAAATCATTCTGTATCCTTTTAGATTGTCCAGAAAATAAGCTTCGTATTTCTTCAAAATGTGCTTTTCATTCTGGGGTGCTCCTACGAAGTAACATTTGGAACATTTCCTTGAAATTACCTTTATTTAATGAGGAAATAGATTCATCATGTCCTCGAAAAGGCAGTTCTTGCTTGCTTAGAACGACAACTAAATCGATTATATGTTCCATAAAAAGCCTATTTAGTCTGACCTTTTCATTAAACTTGACTTTATGAAGAGCAGCATTTTCTTTGAGCATATCAGAAATAGTGTTTGTTTTTTTCCATTCGTTTTAGACCTACGTGGTTAGTTCTATGTTCTTTAGAGCTTTCGTGCAATTTTGCACTACGAGAAAAGTTTTTAGATCAAAATAACCCGTTGTATTCTACACATTTTTCTTACTGCTCAAAAGTAAACATGGCCAGCAGAAGAGAGTTTGCTTGTAATAGCTACCAGAAAGTCAGGGAAAAATCTCGTACCATGATTTATTGAAAGACCTAAAAAACGATTTTCCGCACTTCTTATCTTTAGATATTGAACTTATTATAGGTGTCGGTCTTCCAGATATGAGAACATCCCTTTTATCATAATCTTTCCAGTGTTTAAAAGGAATTTCTTCCAGAACACAAATCACGTCGTTTGTTGGGCCATTCGTATTTTCCAACCAAAATCAAAATATGCTGTTTAGTAACAATAACAAAATAAAAAAAGAAAAACTCAACATTACTATGAACTAGCAAACACCCGCAGAAGAGAGGATTGAAAACACACTACAAAAAGTTAGATTCAAATACACTCTGACGAATAGTTAAAGCTACGTAGAAATCTTCGTACTCCAAAGCGTATAGAGGCGAACGGCGTAATCGCCTGTGAAACCACTTTTCACAAAGGTCATCTGCTCATTTTCCCGCGCCCATTTGATACACAATCCTTGGGTTCTCCAATAACAGCGGAGATGCGATTCCAGTTTAAGCGAAATGGAGGGTCGCCTCAGAAATTTCCTTTCTCTTACTGGAAGTCCGGCACCTCTTTAGGTAGACCTCGGACCGTGGGGGTGGGGGGTTCACTCTGTAGGGCTCTTCTCTGATCCCCAGTTCCCAAAACCGGCTTCTCATCGAGACGATTCAGCCGGTCGCCTCTAATCGCTTAAAACATGCAGCTGCTTTGCAAAAATAATGGTTCATTCCTCTTCTCAAAAGCCTTTCTTTAACCTAATTCATGAATCACAATGTGAATTTCAGTGTTTCATTTATCCTGCAAAGTTCTTATATCTTTGTTACTGACAGAAGGTTTTTTTTTTCTTTCACTTCTCATTCTGCGAAATTTCAGGTGAGGCGGCGCCTCACTTGCCTCATCTGACGGGCCGCCACTGTTGTGGACCAGGCATATCCATACGTGTTCATGGTATTTCCTAATGGAAAGGCCTACTTCCAGTGGGATAATGCACCCTGCCACAAGGCTTGGGTCGTCATGCAGTGGTTCCAGAGGTATGACAGTGACTTCAAAGGGCTGAAATGGCCCCTAAAGTTAGCTGATTACAACCCAATTGAACACCTGTGGGGTGATATTGAGAAAGCCATTCATAAGAGAGAGATCCTCCTCTAAATATTCGGCTATTGATGGACACCATCACATCTGCTTTGATGAACATACCTGTAGAACAGCATATCATTGAATCCATGCCACATTGAATCAAGACTATTTTGAAGGCCAAGACGGGCCCAATACATTATTAAGTGGGCGCTCCTGCTATTTCAGTGTACATCAGAGTTGAGTTCGGGCTGAATTTTTAGAGCCCGAGCCCGAGCCCGAATTTTATATTGCAAGATAGAGCCCGGGCTCACACTGTGATTAACCTGTTTAGGCATTAAAAAGCTTCTCTTCCAGACTTCCACTCTTTCCTCTTCATGCAATTAACCAATGCCTTTCTCAACTAAGAAGTAGGGAAGAGATGTCTATCTATTTTTATAGTTTCTTTGACCATTTATTTCTTCTTGAAATTTTTCGGGGGACCGGGCATTAGGAAAAATCGGGAGGCACAACAATCTACGTCATACGTTGCTCAATAGAATTAGCAGGGAGCTGCCCATTGAGGTAGTGAACAAAATTTTGTCAACTTGAGATGTACTATCTATAGTTCTTAAGGCAACTTTTCATACATAATTACATACATATCACTAAGCTGTTCTCTGAGATTCAGAGGTTAGCTCCAAAAAGAAATAAAAACCATCAGATATTTTTACTTAATGTTTTCGTATCAAACTTCTCCATTTACAGCGATCTTGACATACAACTCGGGCTTCACTGATATCCATTACACGCCGTACACAAGATCTTTTATACTTCATACTCATAATCTTTTTCTCATGCAGACACTCCTTAATCTGATCCACCCATGTCTTCCTTGACCTTCCTCTGCCTTTCCTTCCTGTCACTTGGGCTAAAAAGATTTTCTTAGTAAGCATCTTATCACTCATTCTTTCAACATGGCCAAACCACCGAAGCATATTAGTCTCCACCTTGCTAACAACATTTTACTTCACATCACACAACTGCAACACATCTTCATTCCTCACACAATGGGAACGTGTCTTTCGACAAACCCCCCATAAGTAACGCATTTCTCCAGCACACAAACGACTTCTATGTTTCTTATGTTTCTTCTGTAGTACCCATGTTTCACTACCATACATCAAAGTAGGAACAATTACACTTTCATACACAGCCATGTGGGACTCTCTAGAGAACCCATCATTCCTGTGAAAACCTCCCAGTGCAGGTATGACTTTCAATGAAGAATTCACTCGCCTACTAATTTCACCATCCAATTTGTTCTCTCTGTCAAACATGCTTCCTAAAAACACAAACTCATTCACCTGGTCAATCACAGTGCCATTTATACTTACATTACATTCAGTGCTACTAGTTCCTCTCTCAAAAAACATAACTTTGGTTTTTCTCTTATTTATACTCAGTTTGAATTTCATGCAAACTTCGTACATCCGGGAAAACATACTCTGCAAATCCCTTTCGCTCTCTGCCAACAGGACAGTGTCATCAGCATACAGCAATCTGTACACACGGATATCACCAAGACATAAACCAGTATTATCTGTATTGGCATCACACATGCACGCATCCATAAATATATTAAACAGCCATGGTGACATTACACAACCTTGTCTGACTCCTGCACCAATGGAAAACCATTTTGATAAAACACGATTCACTTGTACACAAGCTCTACTACCAGCATACATGGCTTTTACACTATTAAGTAGATTCCCAGTAACACCATATTCGTTCAATACCTTCCACAAAAGTCTCCTATTTACTCGGTCGTAAGCTTTCTCTAAATCTATGAAGGCAGCAAAAACTTTCTTACTAACAGCCAGACACTTTTCAATCATCATGCGTAATGCAAAAATTTGGTTAGTGCAGCCTTTACCAGGCATAAAAACCACTCTGAACATCCCACACTTTTTTCTGATGTAAGATCCCGCACTTTTTCAATAACAACCTTACGAAACACTTTCCCTGGCACATTTAGTAGGCTAATACCACGATAGTTCTTGCATTCGGTCTGATCACCTTTTCCCTTATACAAGGGAACAATAATAGCATCCTTCCAATCCCGAGGGACCATTCCTAACTCCCAGCACAACTGGCAAATTTCAGTTAACCCGTCAATTACAGAGTCCCCATCATATTTAAACATATCAGAAGTTATGCCATCAACTCCCGGAGCCCTACCATTCTGAAGAGATTTTAGAGCTTTACCCACTTCTTCTCTTGAGATCTCTCCTGTGCTTCCATCCTTCACTGTGACATCATCTGCCTCTCTCAGAATCATCATTGCTTTCCTAATCTAATAACTCACAGAAGTATTCACCCCATCTTTCACTTAACTCATTGGGCTCCCATATCATTTCCCTGATCTTATTCTTCACACAACTTGCAACTTTGTTTCCCCTATTTTTTCTGAGTCTCGTGTACTTCCAGAAAGACTTCCTATCTTTCCAAAAAGCCAGTTCACGCCTTTCCACCTTCTCTTTCCTATCTTTTGCCTTATTCTGGTGAACCAGCTTAGCAGCTTCACTCTTCTTACAGTGATATTCATCCACAGAAACTCTACCTTGCAGCATCCCCAAATAGTCTTCCTTCTTTCTCTTTACTGCCTTTTCAACCTCATTATTCCACCAAGCATCACCTCTATTGTTACATACTATTGCAGTGCCACAGACCTCTTTAGCAGCAGTGACAACACAGTGTTTTTAAAACATTCCCACTTCTTTTCTACATCCCTCTCACCAGAGTTCAGCTCTTTCAGTCGTTCTCTGAGTAAGTCAGAATAAAGCTGATGATCTTCAAGGAGCCTATCAACCTTTATTCTTTCTTTCCTGGGCCTCTTCCTATTTCTTTTCCTCCAACCAACATTAAGTTTCAATCGTGACACTACCAAGTAATGATCAGAACCAACATCTGCACCTCTCAACTCTCATCATACGGTGTCAACAAATAAGTGTTTCAGACGCTGATCGTAGGCAACAAAATCTATCACTCTCTTTTGGCCAAGTGTACGATTTTCCCAAGTATATATATGGATATACTTGTGGTTGAAAAATGTATTAGATACACACAAGCCATTCTCAATGCAGAGTTCAATTAATCTTTCACCATTATCATTCACACAAGGATCATTAAACTTACCCAGAACATTTTCAGAAATTGCATTCTGCACACCTACTCTAGCATTGAAATCCCCTGCTATTATAACTTTTTCTTTAGCACCAAACTGGCTCAAAACAGCTTTTAGCTCATTCCAGAAATCTTCTTTCTTATCAGAAGGTTCCGAGTCACAAGGAGCATATACTACAACAATTACAATTCTCTGAAGTTTCACTTTCAAACGAATCCAGAGAATTCTCTCACTTATGCAACTATAGTGAATTTCGAGCTCTCGTTATTTGACTTCGTGAGTGAGTGTTTTCGTGTTTTCAGTGGTTCTTTTTGTCCCAGCCTTCAGTTAAAGGTCTGGGGCTTCGTTTTGGTTTACTTCCCGAGCTGGTGAGTGCTTATTTTGTGTTGTTTCTTCGTTTGTTTACGTTTTGACCGGGCCGGTTGGCCCTGTCTGGGCGCCGCTATTAAAGATGGCGACTTCCGGAGGTGAGGACAAGTTTCCCGACCTCACTTCCGATTGTACTCGTTCTTCTTCTTCGATGCCTGGCTTCCCTACGCCGTCTTCCCCTTCCGTCGGAGTTCAGCTGCCTTCCGATGATGCTTCTTCTTGCTACCCTCCTGCTGTGATGTCACCGATCAGCTCGACTTTTTTTTTTTTTTTTTTTTTTTTTTTTTTTTTGATTGGAGGTTTAACGACCACCGTGAGCAACTCAATGGGCTATAAGCAGTCGCCCGTCCCTAATTTAGGGTCACTGGTTCCAGGGAAGGGAGAGAGCCAGTGCCGTAAGACAAACACAACACCCATGCCTGACCGGGATTCGAACCCGGACCCCTTACGGACGAATGATCAGAAGCCAGCGCCTTAGACCACTGCGCCACCGGGGCGGCCAGCTCGACTTCGTCAGCGCTCCTCAAGGATCCTGTTAACATGGACACTATTCCTGCTGCATCCCCTGGGCCTATAGCGTCGTGCCAAGCAGCTCCACCTTCATATTCAGCTGCGACCACAAAATCTCGTCCTGCTGTTGCTGAGATGTACACTGATGCACCTAGTTTGAAATCTCACCTTCACCGTGTTGGGAACTCTTTCCAATTGGACATACCAGTAGCTTCTCCAGAAGGACAAGCCTTCACTACAATCCTGGATCGAGGAGTTTGTTTTGTCGCCTTGCCAAATACACCTCTCTATGTGTATGAAGACGCCCTAAAAGGTATGTTTCCATCTGATTGTATTCAATTTATGGCACGTCGTCCTACTATTGTAATTGTTTATTTTACAAAAGCTGATTATGCTCACAAGGTTATTTTGAAGGGTCTCGCTATTCGAGATCAGCATTTGTACCCTGATCCCGTTGCACATCGTCCTGTGAGTGTATCATTCTATCCAGTGCCACCAGAAGTGTCAGATTCCATGTTATATGTTGTTGCTTCTAGTTTGGGTCGTGTTGTCGGCCCGATACACACCCATTCCGCAGCGCCCGCTAAGCCGGATGGCCGAGCGGTCACCCGTTCTATACAGGGAGCTCGACGAGTTGCACGGATTGTATTCCCTACACAAGATTCCATTGAAGCCTGTCCCACTCAGTACAATGTTAAATGTGGTGATCATGTGAGACGTATTGACGTTCTTACTCAATTTCACTGTGGGAAGTGCAAGGAATTTGGACATAATCAGACAGAGTGTAGATACGTCTCCTCTCGACCGCCTACTACTATGGATCGTTTGCCTCCTTCTCGGAACGCGGAAGCAACTGTCTCTGCACGTCCTTCTGCAGCATCTTCCACAACGTTGGATGCTGGGTCGGCAGTACCCCAACCACCACCTCTCACTGTTGCTCACTACCCTGATCTTCCATCGACTGCACCTTTCCGCCCTCCGGATGTTCCTGGACATTCAGATGGCGGCAGCGGTGTTTCGGATGCTGAGACTTCAATCGCAGACTCAGAGGATACCTATTGTATTACTGGTGACCCTGCTCCCAGTGATGGATCTGTGGCAGACTCGAGATCTCGAAATGAGAAGCGACTGGCTTCCCGCGGTCGCGGCGCAAAGGCTAAACGCGGAAAGCCTCCTGGTCACTCTCCTCGTGCTTCAAGTAGGAAGCGTACTTCTCCAGCTGCGTTCAAAGATTATGAAATGTCTATGGACATTGAGGTGTCCTCGGGTGTTCCTCCCTTTGATGATTTTGCACAACAGCTGCGGCATTACAAAATATTAGAGCAACCTTTATCTCATAAGCAAATTTATAATTTGCTCTGCTTTGATGTGAAAAGGCCTGCAATAAAAGCTCTTGTTCTTGAAGCGGGTGCGCTCATACCGTCTGTTCTTCAACAGCTCACACATGTGGCAGCAGCTATTCAGAGTGTGGACGATGCTTCTGGTGATTATGGCGAACTTGTTGTAACGATTCTCCGCCAAGTAGAGAAGTTTAAGACTGTTACTTCCACAATACATCAGCCGACAGTGGATTTGACTATTCCAGATCACGACGTTTAATTGTAGAGGTTTTGCTACCCCGGAGGTTAACTCTCTTGTGTACGAGGATTTGGTTTCTGCCCGGGCAGATCTTCTACTACTACAGGAGACTAACTGCGATGCACACACCCCATACCATTTATGGCGTACATGGCCATATACCTTTTTCCATGACTATCGTATTAGGAGACGGGGCGGTGTAGCAGTTGGTGTCCATCTTCGTCTGTTGCATCGCTTCTCGTCTTATGCAGTTCAATCTATATCTCCTGGTCGACTACAATGTTTTTCGTTTACTATTGATAATGTTACCTATCATGTGCTTAACGCACACTTCCCGCAGAATGAATCTCTGGTGACAACCTTTTGTGATTGTCTTCGAGATGCCCTTGCTGCTCTCCCCGCTCAGGATTTTGTTATCCTGGGTGGGGATTTCAACTGTACTCTCGAGCCTTCTCTCGATAGGTGTTCATCCAGAGGTGAATACGTCGAAATCTTACATCTTTGCTTTCACCTATCATTCATGACTTTCAGCTTATTGACGCTTTTCGGCATTTACGACCAACTGACATTTCCTAAACGTGGCATGGTCCGGTGACACTTGGCTCTCCATTGGCACGACTTGATCGTGTGTATGTCTCGACGACGATGACTCCGTCCATTACAGACGTGGTACACCTTCCTACGGTTTCCTCCGACCACTGTGCAGTATGTCTCACTGTCTGTGAGACTTCTACACCTTCTCGTACACGTCGCACGTGGACTTTTGATGATGAGCTTCTCACGGACCCTGGATTTTGTGCCGCAGTCAACCAATTTCTAGCCGATAGGCGTTGTCTTTTAGACTCCACACCGAGTGCTCTGCATCTTTGGTTGAAGGTTAAGAGTGATCTGCAGTTCTTTGTTCGCAATTACTCCTTTACTGTTTGCACCGAACGTTCCCAGAAAATTGCCAATCTACGAGGTCATCTGTCAATTCTGACCCCGGCAGACCCTCAGTATACCGTGTATCAAAGTGATCTCTCTGCACTTCTTAAACCATTGGCACGGCAAGCTGTCCGGCGGATGCGCTGGCGTCACATCTCCTCGTCTGCGCAGTCGTATGAATACTTTGCTAAAATGGAGTCTAAGAAGCGAGCCTCATCCTCCATACGACATCTCCGCCTCGCTGATGGTACCGTTACCGATGATCAATCCGTCGTGTGTTCCCATGTTCGGAATGCCTTTGTGGACAAGTACCGAGCGGTACCGCAGACTACTTATCTTTCTTCTTCTTCGCTTCTTTCTAATCTCCCTCAGGTCCCAGCTCACCTTTGCTCTTTCTTACAATCGGATTTTTCCCCTTCTGAACTCCGAGAGGCTTTCGCGTCTCTTAACCCGCATGCTTCTCCAGGACCTGACGGTCTTCCACTTTCCTTTTACCGTGCTTTCTTTCCGTCCTTACTACCCTTTCTCTCAGCATGTTTTTCTTGTGCTCTTTCTTCTTCTGTGTTACCGCCGGACTTCACTGTAGCACATATTACTCTCCTGCCTAAAAAGGGAGACCTTTTGGATTTGACGAATTGGCGCCCCATTTCAATTCTCAACTTAGATTATAAACTCTACACTAAATTACTTTCTCGCCGACTTAATATTGTCCTTCCTTTTCTTGTTTCTCCCGACCAGTCATACACTTTGCCTGGTCGGTCCATTAATAATAATACCACTTTTCTAATTCTTCTTACCTTCCTTGCTCGTAAATTTTCTGAACCTTTGGCACTCCTTAATATCGATCAAAAATCTGCCTTTGATAACGTTTCTCACGATTATCTCTGTACTGTTCTTACTTCTTTTGGTTTCCCTCCTTCTTTCGTTTCTATCCTTCTCAGTCTCTACCGGGGTGCCCGTCTTCACGTTCGAACGGCCTTCTTTTTGACGGCGGCTGTGCCTTTCCAACGTGGGATCCGGCAGGGTTGTCCCCTTTCGGGACAACTCTTTGCCTTGGCCTTTGAGCCCTTTCTTCTTGCAGCGAAACGATCCCTTCTCTCTGCTATGCCACCCACAGTCACTAGCACTAGGCATCATTGCTGTGTATATACTGCGTATGCCGATGATGCTACGTTCTGCTTACGTTCCGACCACCTCTTTGATGTTTTATATCAAGTTTATCAATCCTATGCGGACTTATCTGGTGCTACTCTTAATGCTGCAAAAAGCACCGGCTTATGGTGTGGATCGTGGGTGGGCCGTACTGATGCCCCATGGGGTGCGGTGTGGTCCTCCTCTTCTCAGAAAATCCTTGGTACTTATATTGGGCATCCGTTTACGGCAGCAGTTGCTTCGTGGGATGCTTTACGCCCACGTCTTCACCGTACGGTGGGATTCTGGAAATCAACGCACTCATACACTTCTTACCATCAGCGTGCTGCCATTGTACGTCGTTACCTCTTGCCACTTTGTTTCTTTACCTGGTCTTCTACTGTACTGCCTACGTATCGTCTTGATCATATCAAAAGTCTGTGTACATCGATGATTTGGTCCACAAAGCACTGGGTCGCGGCGGCGACGCTCAACCTTTCACAGGAGCACGGCGGCATCAATTTACCGGATGTGCACATATATTATCGTGCTCACCGACTTGTTTCCTTTCTTCGGATCTCGGTTGCTCCCACTCCGTCCCTTTCTTCTACCCTTGATGTTCTTCTCTCTCTTCACGATCCATCTTTCTCCTTTCCCCTTTATCTTAAGATGGATTCCTTCTCTTCTTCTTCCATTAATTTTCCTTCTGTTCTTTCTGAAGCTCTGACGTTCCTCCACGCTCTTCCTCTTTCCCGGGCCCCTCCGACCACCACCCTTGATCTCTTGGATGAACCTCTTTTCTTTTCCACCCTCGTCCATTCCTCCAGACAGCCTGTTTTTCTTTTGCCTTCCTGGATCCGCTCCGGTATACTAACTGTTCGCGCACTCGTTAATCCCGACTTGACCTGGAAACCTCTTACTTCCTTATTTTCCGATCCTTCACCTTCCCATGCTACTGATTATGCTCTTCTTCGCTCTTCCATCGGTTTTCTTTATCCATCTCTCGTCAATTCTCATGGCCTCGTCTCTGTCCTTGGTCCCAGTCTCCCTATTCCTTTTTTTCTCTCTATTAGAGGCGTTTCTGTCCCTATTCTCTCAGTTTCCACTGTTTCCTTTTACCGTTTCTTTCGTACACCTACCGCAGCTCCGCACCCAATTCCTGATGTTCCTTCTTCCCTCTCTCAGGCCATCTGGTCTGCCTCTTCTTCTCCTCTTTCTGCACCGTTGGAGTTTAACATTCACTGGCGATATCTCCACCGCCGGCTTCCTGTCCCTCTTCTTCTATCCCGTATGTCTCTCCTTTCTTCCTCCGTTTGCCCATTTTGTGAGTCCATAGGAGATATCGTCCATATGTACTGGCATTGTCCCATCCTGATTCCTGTTTTGCATTGTGTATTTCGTTTCGTGAACCATATCACTTCTCGCAATCTACCTTTTCTCGCCTATTCCTGGTTGCTTTTAACGAAGCACCCTCCATCTCGTTTACCGGACGTTTGCGCCTTTCTCTTTGTTTTGGTGAAACAAGCAATATATATCTATCATCTTTATCTCCGGAATGCCGCAGACTCTGCTAATCCCCTTATTGCGAGTGACAGAATCCTCACCTATTTTCGCAGCCGTTTAACAACTCGCCTCCGCCTCGAATATGCAGAAGCACAATCTACCAATTCTTTAGCACGGTTTCGTCAAGTCTGGGCGCAGGATGCCGGTTGGTTCTTTTTTTTTTTTTTTTTGATTGGAGGTTTAACGACCACCGTGAGCAACTCAAATGGGCTATAAGCAGTCGCCCGTCCCTAATTTAGGGTCACTGGTTCCAGGGAAGGGAGAGAGCCAGTGCCGTAAGACAAACACAACATCCATGCCTGACCGGGATTCGAACCCGGACCCCTTACGGACGAATGATCAGAGGCCAACGCCTTAGACCACTGCGCCACCGGGGCGGCGCCGGTTGGTTCCGGATTGATGGTAACACCATTAGTCTATCGTGTTAACCACTCAGTACTCCTTGCAAGTTGGAACGTGAGGAGTTTTCTTTGTTCTGTAGCCTTTTGTTTGTTGTTTCTTCCTCGCATTGTCGTGATTATTGTGCTACATTTGAATTGCATTCTGAGGATAATCATTTTGGAGCTTGACTATTGTGTCTCTGTATCTTTTCTCCTGACACAGGTTATCCACCATGTGTTGTGCTATTATGGTGGTGTCCTCATGAGTTTGAGGACTCTTGTTTTTCGAATGCGTTCTACGACGTGTTCTACCCTCTTCATTGCTGTTCTGTGTATGTGTTCTGTAGTATATTTGTGATGGTGCTGTAATCCCGAGCAATTTGTATTGTATCTTTGTACTGTGCTGAACCATTGAGTTGCTTCAGTATTCTTATGTTCTATTGTACCATGTGCTAATGGAGGAATTGTTATGTGTATATGATTATTGTTTATACATTGTGCATTTTCTGGATGAGTTGTTTGGTGCCATGGAAATCGGCTGTTTCTTATGTTTCTCACTATGACATAACACAGGGTTTGTTATGAGAATTCATTTGCTGATTTCCTAGTACTTCTGTCTTGTTGTTTGCCTCTACCGTATTGTTGCATTTTGCTTATTTCCTTAGTGTTTTCATTATATTGGTTTTTAATGTACTGTTCTGCCGCCGTTTTTGTTTTTTTGATTATGTTGCGTAATGTGCAAACTTTCAGTGCTTTGTATAGCAGAAGAGTTTTTTTAGTGCCCACATGTTTTATCTGTTAATCACTTGCATAGCTCCTTGCATGTGGCATTTTTTATTTTTCTGGTGTTTTTTGAGATTTGCACATGTGTTTCGTTTTTTTTATAGTGTATAAGTTTGTTGTGTTTCCTCCCTGTGATTTTGCATTGTGTTTTTTATAAGTTGATTACCTATGTCAACCACTATGTTTTCCTGTAAAATTTGCACCATGTTTTGGTTTATTCATGAGAGATTGTTGACAATGTATCGCCATTTAAATCTTTTAACTTTGTGTTTTTTCCGGAGGCTAGATTTGCTCCGACATATGTCGTTCTCATATATTGTTATCACATTACTCCTTGAGGTACGCTATGTGCTCTTATTCCTTTAGCTTAATGTTTTGATTTCTATATGTACAATTGTACACACTGTGATAGTTTCTCATCCGTTTTAACTTTCTGGTTTATTTCCGGATGGGGGTCCTGCTCCGGCATTTGTAATTATTCATGCTTGTTCTCCAGTTATTTCTCATGTTTTAACCGCGTGTATGAATCTGTACTGTTTTTCGACCAATAAAGATTGTTTGAACTATAGTGAATAAAGTTGTTCTTCATCTTTTCACTTAAAATCACACCTACACCAGCCTGTCCTCTCATATTATCCAATACTCCAGACCACACACTCACCGTGCCATTCACTTCTTCTACCCCAATTTCCTTCTTTTTGGTTTCACTTACACACAACACATCCAGTCTATACTTATTCATCTCCTCAATCACCTCACTCATCTTGCCATTTATACCTCTAGAATTCCATACACCAATCTTACATTCACTCAGCTGAGATCGCTTTCTCATACGCCGTTTAGAAAGTCCAGGTCGATTCCGTGGTGGACCGTCCTTCTCAAGTGTGGTAGGTCCACCATATCCCACACTTGAGTCATTCTTAATATTTCTTTTTGTCTTTTTAATCAGGTAAGTACATCAGTGTGGGGAATTAGCCCATAGCTGACGGTTCCAGTTGGTTATTCAACCTAAGGATTCTGGAACAAATCCCAGTGAGTTGGGGTCTTTTCGCCAATGTTACGCAGAACTAGCTAGCACCTCTCCAAGATTCACAGAGGCCTTAGTTGCTGTTGTGTGTGCCATTGTTACGACAGAGTGCCCTGAGGAGGCAAACCCATCGCTCACTACGACCACCTGCAAAGAAACTTTTTCTTCGCAGAAATTCAGTAATTCATGGCCTATGGTATTCAATATCCAAGTCCAGGAATCAATACCCCTGCCGAGTTCCCACTCCCCATCTAGACCCAGTTGTCGAAGAATTATATTTAACAACTAGAAAGTGTAAAGAAAGTCTTGTGTGCTAAATCATACAAAATCAAATTAAAAAAAAAAAAAAGAGGAAGATAATTCTTTCCCTCTCTCAGAGTCCGAGCCCGAACTCCATTAAGTGTTATGCAGTCTGGGCTCGTTTTCAGGCTTAGGCTTGGCCCGTCTCAGTTCTGTTGTAGATACACGCAGAATGATATCAGCACCTCGTTGAATCCACACCAAATCGAACCAAGGCTTTTTTTTTTTTTAAGGCAAGTAGCAGCCTAACAGGCTATTAAGGCCATTGTTCCTAATAATTGGCTATTTCAGTGTAGATACCTGTAGAACGATATCAGCACCTCATTGAAACCATGCCAGATTGAACCGAGGCTTTTTTTAAGGCAAAAAGCAGCCTAACAGGTTATTAAAGCCATTGTACCTAATAATAGGCTACTTCAGTGTAAATACCTGTAGAACGATATCAGCACCTCATTGAATCCACGCCAAATCGAACTGAGGCTTTCTTTTTTTTTTTTTAAGGCAAAGAGCAGCCCAACAGGTTATTAAGGGAGCTGTTCCTAATAATTGGCTACTTCGGTGTAGATACCTGTACAACGATATCAGCACCTCATTGAATCCATATCAAATCAAACCGAGGCTTTTTTGAAGGCCAAGGGTAGCTGAACAGGTTCTCAGATTGGTGTTCCTAATAATTGGCTACTTCAGTGTAGGTCTACACAGTCACAGCCCCCTAAATGTTTCAACAGGCCCTGGTGATGGCAGCGCAGGTGTTGTATGACGTCACGATCGGCGGCGGTCAAAATTTAAAACCGCAATGAATCGGTAGGTTTGACCTCCTTAACCTCTTTTGGTCAACCGGCGTTCATCCTTCTTGCTGGAAAGAGTCCTGGGTGATTCCGATAAAGAAGCCTAATAAACCTGCTCTCGACTTATTATCGTACCGAATGATCACTCTCACTTCAGTTTTTTCGAAGATCTTGGAGAAAGTCCTGGTATCTCGCCTAACAGACTTCATTATCTCTCATCAACGGATCAGCAAGCTGCAATTCGCATTTTTGCCAGGACGTTCCACATCGGCGTGCCTTCTGTCGATCCAACATCATCTACTGGTGGCTCCAGCTAGACATAATTATGTTTTTCTGGTGTCTTTGGACCTTCAGGCGGCATATGATTCGGTCTGTCATCCTGCTCTCCTTGGGAAATTGGCGTCTCTGGGTGTTCGTGGTCGTCTTCTCCGTTGGCTGGCTGACTACCTTGCTCGGCGCAGATTTCGCGTTCGTTGGCGGGGAACGGTGTCTTCCTCCGTTCCGCAGTGTCGAGGTGTTCCTCAGGGTAGATCCATATCACCTATTCTTTTTAACTTATACATTGATGATGTGGTTGATTGCTGTCATCCGAATGCGCATATGTTCTTATTTGCAGACGATATTTTTATTGTTTCCTATAGTCCCAACCGGGCGGCGGCGCTTAGCTATATGCAATCCTCTTTGGATTCCATTGTTCAGAGGGCATCATCCTGGGATTTACGTCTCTCTCCTTCCAAAAGCTTCGCGGTTGACTTTTCTCGTAAGCGCCGGTCGCCTGCCCCTCCTTTTTTGCTGGGCTCTGACTCAGTGACTTGGCAGTCCTCCATCAAGATTTTAGGGGTCTGGTTTAACTCCTCCCTGACCTGGTCTTCACACCTCACGCACGTCAAGAAGTCAGTCTTCCGAGCCTTGTCTGCTGTTAAAGTTGCTTGTCATCGCCGGTGGGGTCTTGGCTACCCCAATGCTCTCGACTTTGTCGTTGCTGTGATTCGGCCTATTCTGGAATATGCGGCGCCGGTCCTGTTCGCCTCCCCCACCTATCTCTACGACGCTCTCGAAGTTCTGCTCAACCATGCACTCCGTGCAGCCATTCACCTCCCTCGTTCGACGCCTGTGGCGGTCTTGCGTGCCGAATGTCGAATCGCTAGCGTGCGTTCTCGAATCACCCTCCTGACAGTCCGATTTTTGTACCGCCACTTGTCGATGGGTCAGCGTTCGCATATCGCTCATCTTCTTCTGGAAGAAGACGCCTTGTCATTCTACGCTTGGAAATCCCATGGCTTTCCCCTCGGAATCGTGCTCAGTCGCTTCCCACAGGAGCCGTTTTTTTTTTTTTTTTTTTTTTTTTTTTATTGGAGGTTTAACGACCACCGTGAGCAACTCAAATGGGCTATAAGCAGTCGCCCGTCCCTAATTTAGGGTCACTGGTTCCAGGGAAGGGAGAGAGCCAGTGCCGTAAGACAAACACAACATCCATGCCTCACCGGGATTCGAACCCGGACCCCTACGGACGAATGATCGGAGGCCAACGCCTTAGACCACTGCACCACCGGGGCGGCGCCGTTTTTCGTCAACAGCGATCTTCTTTAGGCTCTGCCGGCCCCTCCTGTTTCGTCTGCACCCTGCTACTCGATTATTTGCTCGGGTATCCCTTTTCAGCAACGATATCTGCATCCGATGCTTATCAGACATTGCTTTGGGGTGTTCTTGGCCCAGTTCTAAGCGTCGCACCACATCATTGCTACTGACGCTTCGAAGATTAACTCCTCGGTGGCGATCGGGCATTTTTTTCCACGGAACAAATCCAGCAGTTCGTTCTCCTTCTCGATTATTTCCTCAGTGTTCTCAGCTGAAGCATGGGCCCTAATATCAGCGCTTGAATTTGCTCCCGGCCCGTGCGGTGGCCTCTTGCTGCTTACGGATAGTCGTTCTGTTCTACAGGCCTTGTTGGCATTAAATCGCAAATCTCAAGACATTATCGTTCTTCTGCATGATTCTCTTCAACGCCTCCGTTCTTTCTACGAGGACATTGTGCTCGTTTGGTGCCCGGCTCATGTTGGTCTTCCAGCGAATGAGGCGGCTGACGCTGCCGCCCGACGGGGCTATGCTGAGGGCCTGGCCTTGTTCCCCCCAGTTACAGCCTCTGACGCTGCTGGGCACAGTGGTAACATGCTCATCTCCGCTTCTGATTCAGCCTGGCTTTCGTCCGGGTGGGCAGAACTGTATCCGTTCATCAGCTTCCGTCACAGATGGCCTAGCGAACACTGTTATCGAAGTTCCTCAGCAATCATAATTCAAAAATTACGCACGGACACGGCACCTTTAAACAGCTACCTCTTTCTGATTCGAAAACGTTCTTCCCCGATGTGCTTCTGTGGCTCCGGGCCTTAGACTGTTCCTCACTTCCTCCTCTCCTGCCCTGCGTACAGTGCATATCGGAGGGTTTGTTTTGGAGTGACAACCCCTCATTCCTCAACCTCCGTCTCTGCTCAAATGTATTCTTTGTTGGACTTTCGGGACGCTTCCGTGGCAAAACGCAAAGTTCGGGCCTTGGAGAAATTTATTACTCTCTCAAGACGTTTCTCTCTGAGGACGCCCCATTTCTAACCTTCCTTCTCATGAGCGTGCCCCTTTGATGGACTTTTGTGCTGCTACTGTGACTTCCCGTGCTGGTCGCAAGGAGGTTCTCCTCCGTGGCTGGTCGTGCATCTTCAAGAGTCTTAGTGATCAGGAGTTATTTTAGCTATTTCCGCATAGCCAACTAGTTGCTGTGAGGCACAAAACTTAGTCTATAAGCCTCATCGTCTTATTAAAAAAAAAAAAAAAGAATCGGTAGTTCAAGGTTCTTTGCTATGCTGGTCGGTTTGGTGACTGTAGAGTGTGTATATTAGTAATTCAAGTTATGTGCTAACATCTTACTGTGTCAGGTGAGGTGTTTTATGAATTTGTTTGGACAGTCGTAAATCATGCCAAGGAAGTGTTGTGTACCCAAATGTAAAGCTAACTACGATGTAACCGAATCTAGGTCTGTATTTCGGTTTCCAAAAGACATTTCTCAGCAAAAATTGTGGGAAAGAAAGATTCCTCGGGAAAATCTTGTTGTAACCAATCAAACAGTTGTTTGTGAAGCACATTTTAGAGCGGAAGATATTATTAAAGTCGACACTGTTAGAAGGCCAGATGGTTCATTATTAAGTGTTCCACGAAAAGCACCAAAATTAGCTCCTGATGCTGTACCATGCATTTTCCCAAACTGTCCAAATTACTTGTCAGACAGTAATCCACCAAAAAAGCGAAAAACACCGGAAGAGAGAAGAGCAGAATGTGAAACTAGGCATGAAGCAACTGTTGCTAAATTTTTGAAGGATGATATGATAGTAAGCTATGCGGAGTTTGTAGCAGATATCAGTATTAAGCTCAGTCCCATATAGAACTGTGGAAAACATTGCATGAGTCATCTTTTGTTTTCTACAAAATTGATGTGACAAACTGTCCATTTATTACAGTCAGCATCAAGGTAAAACCAAGTCTTGAGGTATCAGTATTTCTACAGTCAGATAAAGTCAAAAAATAAATTAAAGTGGATTGTAGGATCTGATTGCATTTTAAAAAGATGGTCCCAGCTAGAAAATTTATTGAGTCATTTTGGGGGAAACACTGTGCCACAGATACCAACAACTTTGTATTGTTTGGATAGAGCTGTCGAATGGCTTCATAACTGTTTGAGTCCCGATAGTACTAGTTACAACCAGGAAGAACTACGGGAAAAGATTTCCTTTTTTATAAATCAATTAGAATTGCTGACATTAAAAAAGCATAGGTACTCTCCGCTAACATTAGCATAGTCTTTCTCAATTTTTATTCGGTCTTCACTGATATACAATGAGCTATACCGCAATAGTTATTTAACGTTACCTCATGCTAGAAATCTAAGGAAGTATAGTTCAGTTCTGAATGTGAATGAAGGAATATCAGATGAACATCTTAAGTATTTTAAGACAAAAGCTTCAAAAATGGAGTGTTCTGAACATACTGTAAATTTGTTGGATGAAATTGCTGTCAAGCCCCTAATAACCTATAAAGGTGGTAAGATTACAGGGTTGTCTCAAAACAAACAACTGGAGGAAGCCAACAGTATTCAAGCATTCATGATATCCTCCCTCTTATCTAAGACTTCAGAAATAGTTGCTTTAGCTCCTATAAAAAACATGACATGTAATGACTTAGAGAATATGACTAAAAGGATATTGTTGCTTCTGAAAGAAGCTGTATTTGTTGTTTTAAGTATAATAAGTGATAACAATAGGATAAACAGAAATATGATGGAAAAACTATGTGGTGGAAAACTGATGTATAGTTTAACAGAACACTGTGCACAGCCAGTCTTTCTGCTTTTTGATACTGTGCACATTCTGAAAAGTGTGAGGAACAATTGGCTGAATCAAGAGAACAATGGAAGGACCTTGATTTATCCAGATTTTGATGACCACGAAAAAGTGAAGCATGCATCATTAGACAGTTTAAAACTATTAAATGAGGAAGAAAAGGATGATGTTGTTAAATATGCTCCAAAGCTAACTTACAAAGCTTTATTTCCTTCAAATTTCGAAAGACAAAAGGTATCGCTTGCACTGCAAATATTTGATGATACAAATGTTAGTGCATTAAAACTGAAGAGTTCTACTTCTGTAAATGAAGGTACTGCAGATTTCCTAAATATCATTATTACTTGGTGGAAAATTGTGAATGTGAAGACTACGCTCAAGGGAAAACACAAACGTGATCTTTGGTGTGATCCATTCCGCAGTGTTGATGACCAGCGTATATCTACTGGAAAAATATGTAAGCTGGTTTAAAGCCTGGAAGAATATGAATCTGAAGGCACGCCAAGGCTGTCTTTCTGCCGAAACTTTTTTTTCTGTTACTCATACCACTGGGACATTTATTAAGCTTATAAAATATTTACTGTCAGAAATGAAATTGTCTTATGTTCTCACAGGAAAATTTCAAACAGATAAGTTGGAAGCACACTTTAGTTTTTACAGGCAGCTGAGTGGAGCTAATTATAATATTTCTGTTAAAGATGTGCTTGAATCTGAGAAAAAATGCGGCTTAATGTACTACTGCATCTGCGCTCCTCTAGGTATGGCCAAGTTCCTGTCATTGATTTAACAGAGTTTGTTGATTCTCAAAATAATGTAAGTACTAGCATGGAAGCTCTCGATGAAATTGAGGCAAATCGTTTCACAAACATTTCGTATTGCGTTCTAGATGCACCTGAAGAAATCAAGCCTGTACTTGTGTATCTTGCTGGTTATTCTGCCTATAAAACAAAGCTTAAATTGTCATGCAAGAACTGTCATACTTCTATAATTAAGGATAAGTTAATAGATCTTGATATTGCATCTTATGATTTTGTATACCTAACTGGGGTAGATCGTGGGGGTCTCGGTTATCCTGAAGATTCGGTGGTGACAGCAACGGTTTCATGTTACTGTGTGTTTTTATGGTTACTTAGTGAAGAAAATGAGTCCAAGTTTTTGGGTTGCTCCCATCAGAAAGAAATTCTTTTTCAGTTAACTCTGCAGCAGCTGGAGGAGTGTGAGAATTACTGCACTTGTGGAAAATCATCTTTAGATGTTCTACAAATGTGCCTTAAAGTAATATGCAACATTTTACTAAATAATTACAGCAAAGTGCGAAATGATAAACTTCATGCATCAAAAAAATTATGCAAATTAAAAAGAAACAAAGTTGCAAAATAATTGCACAAGTAAAAAATAATAATAATGAGGCCTGGACCTATGCAAAATAGTGTTTAGCCTGCTTTTGCTAATGAAACCATTGCTTTTCATTTTTGTGATTGTCCATGATAAATTAACAATAAAATAATTTTCTTACCAGAGTTTACTTTCATCAACTTGCTCCTTATATGGCCAACATTTAAAGAATTTGAAACTTCCGGGTTGGATTGCTCTTCCCGGGGAGCGAAGTCAAAATAAGGTAAGTTTTAAATTGTATGGTCTCTGCCAAATAATCAAATGTAGTGTGTCCACTTGGACTATAAGGCATATTTTGGTAGTCAAATTAAATCCAGTAAAACCTAGAAAATCCGGCATCGACAGGACCGGACAAGTGCCGGATTAATGAAGCTGTCCAAAAATTGTGTAATGGGCGTTATGTAAAGCATGTCATCATCATCATCATCATTGTTAACCATTATCAATCCACTGCTGGACGAAGGTCTCCCCAAGTTTCCTCCACAACGGTCTGTCTTGTGCCAGTCTCCTCCGTGTCACCCCTGCATACTTTCAAATTTCATCCACCCATCTCCCATGTGGTCTTCTTCTGGGTCTTTTCCTGTCCCTTGGAATCCAATCTAAAATTTCGGCTGTCCATCGATGATCTGTCCTTCTGGCAGTATGTCCAGCCCATTGCCATTTCAGGGATTTAACTCTGATCATGATGTCTTCCACTCTTGTCATTTTTCGGATCCACGAGTTCCTCTTCTTATCTCTCCTTGTTACACCAAGTATGCACCTCTCCATGCTGCTTTGAGTTGTCTGCAGCCTTTGTATGTCTCTTTTAGTTAAGGTCCACGTCTCTGCACCATACGTAAGCACTGGAAGGATGCATTGATCAAACACTTTTCTTTTAAGACATAATGGCATATTGCTCTTGAAAATTATGCTGTTTCTTCCAAAAGCTCTCCAGGCAAGTTTTGTACGCCGATTAATTTCTTCCTCAATGTGACCCTCACTTGATATCTGCTGTCCAAGATAAACGTACGTGTCTGTTATCTCCAGCTTTTCTCGATCAATCGATAAATCTTCATTTCTTGTAAAAGCATTAAACATCACTTTTGTCTTCTGAAAGTTCATTTTTAATCCCACTTCTTTACTCCTGGATCATACTCTGCAGCTCTGATGGGGTAGTTGCAAAAATGACTACGTCATCAGCAAAACGTAGGTGGGTTAGATAATCTCCATTAATCTTTATCCCCTTGTTTTCCCAGCTCAGCGACTGAAAAACACCCTCCAATGTGGCATTAAAGAGCTTCGGAGATATGGTGTCACCTTGTCTCACTCCCTTTCCAATTTTTACGTGTGTTGTATTTTCAAACAGCCGAATCTTTGCACTTGCATTTTCATAGATGTTATTAATAATATTAATGTATGCATCTTCAATACCGCAGGTTTTCAGAGCCATTGTAACTGCTGATGGTTTCACTGAATCAAAGGCTTTTTCATAATCGATAAAAGCCATGCACAATGGAAGTTCATATTCCCTCGCTCTTTCAATTAGTTCTCTCAGCACGTGGATATGATCTATTGTGCTGTAGCCACTCCTGAATCCAGCTTGTTCTCTCGGTTGAGCCATGTCCAGTGTTACCTTCAAGCGGTGTGAAAGAACTTTAGTGAAGATTTTATAAACTACTGATAGGAGGCTGATAGGTCTGTAGTTTCCGAGATCCTCAATGTCACCTTTCTTATGTAGCAGGATCATTGTAGCGGTGTTCCAATCCTCAGGAATCTCTCCTTCATTAAGGCATCGAGTGAAAATTTGGGCGAGTACTGTTTCGATTTCTCCACTTGCTTCTTGTATGATGTCTACAGTAATTCCATCTTCTCCTGGAGCTTTTCCCCGCTTCATGTTCTTGATCGCATGTGCAACTTCTGCTGGAAGGACTGGAGGGACTCTGGTACTGGTATCTTTCATGATGTCTGGAGTGCATGTATCATCCCTTTCATATAATTTGGAGTAGAAATCTTTCACTCTTGTCAAAATTTCGCCTCTATTTCTTGTTACAGAACCATCTTCTTTTCTCAGTGCCATAATCTGTTTTCTTCCCTTACTGAGATGTCCCTTTGCTATCTTTAGGCTTTGGTTGTTTTCAATTGCTTTCCTCACTAGTTCACAGTTGAATTTTCTTACGTCTTCAGTGATACTTTTTCTTACTGTCTTGCATAGCTCTATATATTCCACTTTGGAAGTCACATCTTCTTTAGTTGTCCTCATCTCTCTTCTTTTTTGCATCAACATTTTCGTTTTTCCTGATAATTTATTTACATGCAACTTGTTCTTAGACCCAGCTAATTTTGTTGCTGTTTCCATAAGAGCTTTGGTTACTTTTCTGTTAACTTCAGAGATGTCCACTTCTTCCGATGTTAGGCCTTCTAAAGCAGAGAACCTGTTTTTCTATGACGAATTTTTTGTTACACATAATAAAATCAATTTCACTTGTCGTCCCATTTGGATGTCTCCATGTCCATTTCCTGTGTGGCTTTTTCTTGAAGAAGGAGTTCAAGATGAAAAACCCTTCTGCCTCTGCAAACTCAACGAGAGTATTTCCACGCTGGTTTCTGTTGCCGTGACCGAATTTACCTACTGAAGTTTCATTCTGTTGCCGTTGCCCTATTTTTGCATTGAAATCTCCCATAATTATTTTCAAGTGCTGCTTACCTTTATTATTTAGATGACAAATTTCCTCATAAAATTCTTCAATTTCTTCTTCAGGATGACTTGTGGTGGGTGCATAAGTTTGAATAATCTGAGCCTGGTATCTTTTCGAGAGTTGGATAACAAGTCGTGCAGCTCTGTCAGAGGAACTTTCAACTTCTACAACTTTATCCTTCAGTTTCTTGTTTATTATAAATCCAACACCACTAGTTCTGCCAGTATCTGTCCCACGATAGTAGAAGAGATGTCCACTTTTCAGTTCGATGAGATCTTCTCCTTTTCTCCTTACCTCACTTAGCCCCACGATGTCCCACTTGATCCTTTGTAGTTCCTCTTCCAATTCAAGAAGCCTTGAATCAGAAGATAGGGAGCGTCCGTTGTACGTAGCCAAGGTCAGCATCAGATGGCAGCCTAGTCCGGTCCTCCGGGGATTCTTAGCACCCTCTGCCTTCATGTCGCACTGGCCGCTGCCTTGGCCAGGTACATTCCAGCTGCCGGAGACTGAGGGCCAAGATTTAAGTTGTGGAATCATTTTGGAGGGGTTTGGCCATAACTCACCACGCTGGCCAAGCGGGTTGGTGAGTGTGGGATAAAATTTCCTCTAATCCCGATAGTATAGTTATACCGCTATTGGCGGTCGTCAGAGCCCTTTTAGTGGGAACAGGATGCACCACGAGAAGGCGGGGTTGACATTTGTCAAGGAGAGGCTGTGATGTTACGCATCACCTGACCTTACATCCCGTAAAGCATGTACTTACACGTAACAGGTCACTTTAATGAAAATTTGCGCGTCCATGCCTTATAAATAAGCAGGGGTGTTGCTGCCAATCGTATTCTTTACAATTTGTGAAAAAAAAACATTTTGGCGATTACCTTTTTGTACTATTTTTTATAAAAACTAGAAAAAATGGAATTTGGCGAATGGTTAGGCAAAAACTAGAAAAAAAAAGCCAGAGCAACTGCTAGGGCTGGGCGATGTATCGATACTTCGCGAAAACACGATGTGAATTTTTCATGGATGTTATGCAAGGTACTTAGAAGAGAGAAGTAGGGCAAAGATTATGAACAAACTGCGGGAGGTCCTCCCCTCCGTGGACGATGTGACGTCAGCTGGTCTCTTCTGTGGCTCCACGTGCTTTACAACGAATGTGAAAAGGGAACTAGCAAAGATTCATTTTACAGTTGTGTGTTTGTTTGTTTTAAATACGAAAATGTTTTGAACAAACTTAAAATTGTGATAATATAATTTCTTTTGTTTTATGAAAATACACAGATGCAACATTGCTTTCATTTTAAACAGCTAATTTTAAATTCCTTGCGCATGCAGTGCAAAGCAAATCAATTTTTGCTATGTGTAATATTTCGATTTAGTGTTGCACATGTAAAATGACTTATGCCAGAAGATTTATGCCATGAAATTTACATTTCAAATTGTATGTATGTTAAACTGTTGACAATGAAAAAAAAAAAAAAATCATACGTTATTCAGATTGTTGCTAGTGTTCGGAACTTTGCTTCCATTCTTTCTTTTTCTTTTCCTCTCTTGATAAAGAAGAATTTCTTCTGTCAGGATCTTTTCGTTTCATAGACTTCCTTGACTGAAAAGAATTTAGATGTTTCATGCGGGAAAACGTTCGGGCTCGCGAATTTGTTTTAATTACTCGTGGATCAATATCCGGAAACTTGACTAGTAGTTTTTCTTGCAGTTTTCTAACTATTTCTTTCACTTTAGAGAGGCCATTACCATGAATTTCGGAGGAAACAGTTTCAAAATGATTTAAAGTTTTTACCCAATCGTCGTTCGGTATCATAAGGGCAGCCCTTGACAAAAATTCGATCCATCCTTTCTGGTTTGTATTCTGCGCCTGAAATTCATACGTACCTAGATTTTGATCTTTGTGTTTATACGCCAAGCTGCCAGCAAAATATCGTATCGCTTCCGGTTTCTCTTCACCTCTTTCTACAGATAGTTCATATGGGATGTGCTTTATTTCATTACCTGTTTCGTCATCCGTACTAGTTGTTGGGAATTCTTTATCACAAAAGTCAAAAAATAATGTCGCACTGAGTATTTTGTCGCTGTCATTTTGGACATTACAGTTCACAGGCAAAGGAAGGTTCGAACCAAGAGCAGCATTTTCAGTCGTGCTTTGATGTCTGTTGGAAGTGGATGCATGTAAAACTGTCCTAAACCCCTAACTTGAGAGAAGATATTTTCTAACACATCTTGATTTAATCTGCTCGTCATAACATATTTCACATTGAATGCTGCTATTTCATCATACAGTCCGTATAAGCTCCTAATAGAAACAAAAATTCCTTTTTGAAAGAGAAGCATGGTTTTTCTACCAATGACCCTTAAATTAGAAATAATTTGTTCCATTTTGTGTAAAAGTTGGTTTTGCTCAGTAATATTGTTTCCGTTTGCTGAGATATATTTACTTTTTTTCGCAACCAGCATTCTTGAATTGAAAACATCAGAGAAATAATTTACGGTCTGTGAAAAATCAGAGGCAATAACTTCATCCGGGAGAATTTTTTTAGTAACGTAGCAGTATGAGTGGAAAATAATTGTGCAGCAAAATTAACCCTTTGCCTTTCGTTTCCCCTTACTTCCAAGAGTTTTGTCGTAAGTTTCGGGCATAGTCACATTTCATCACTATCATATTTTAACATTTTGTCAATTAAATTAGCTGTAATAAGTTTTCCACCAATCTGATAGCCTTGGTCTATAAAATAGTTCCTCAGAACTTTTTATCATATGTGGGATATCAGCAAATGCCCAAATCTTTCTTTCATTATCCCACGGATTTTGAATAAATGTTTGAGTGACAGTAATTCCCATCGCTTTCCATAAACTATTAAAATATAGATAGAAATCATATATATATACGTGAAAAAAAAAATCAGACAATTCAAGAAACCTGATCAGTCAACAAACAGATCAAGTTACAATGCAAAGAAAGCACTAGGCGAAGGGGTTGACCTTGTATTACAGCGTCTTTCCTCAAACGGGGGCTCGGAACCAGCTGACGTCATGATTCCTAGAAGCAGCGAGGGGGAAGACCGCACAAAATCTTTGACCTACCTCTCTCTTCTAAGTACCTTGTTGGATGTTACGGGTTTTTGTAACATCGATGTAAAATTTTGTAACTACGATACATTGTGAAGGCCGATGTAGATGTCATTACACGATCGAATCCACATACTGCCACCAAGCATAGATCATCATCACACGTTCGTCGTGCATTTCAAATTCAAACGTACATACCGATTCATTGCCTCATTGGACCGCGTCACTTCAGTGCGGCCCAATGAGATGACGAATTTGAGAAACCTGATATTACATGTAGGCAACTATCGGCAATCCGCACGCTGAGATCGGATGATTTGGTCATGTGTTGTTGAGACGGTGCATCGGGACATTTACATGGTTATTGGTGAAACATCGGATGATCTCACGAAAACGAAATTAAAAAAATGCCAAATTTCTGAAGTTGCCGGTTTTCGGGATTTTTGAGGTTTCACTGTATTACAAAATATTCTGCACAGTAGAACTTCAGAATGACCCAGAAAAGCCTTTTTATCGATTTTTTCCCCGGAAAATTCCAATGAAAGCATTTTTTTTTCGAAGTGTGAAACAAAGGCACTTTTGTCGTTAAATGTATGGAAATAATTTTTTTCGAGATTTTAAAGTATCGGAACATAAACAATACTTTTTCCAAAATGCAGCACTGACGGTACCACTTCGAATGACTCGGAACTAAACATTTTATTTTTTATTTTTTTATTGCTAGATAATTGCACATTATTTTAGGAAAAAAAATCATTTACCGTATGTTGCACTGACTTTTTAAAAATCTTATTCACATTTTTAAAATCTGGACTTTTCGTTATGCTATACTATTTGGTGTTCATGACGGATGAATCAGTTTTCTTGAATGCACCTGGTTCTCTGGACCGAGGAGAATCACGTGCATTCTATTATTAAAAAACAATCATCCACAAATACATGTTCTATGCAACGTTATGCATTTTTTTCCTGTCAATATAAATTTACAATATTTATATGAGAAAGTTAGGCGAGTGCAGTTTTTTCCTTTGGCATCCGTTTATTTGTCTGTACGTATGCACGATAATTCATGAACAGATTGAGCTAAGAATTTAAAACTCGAGATTTATGATCTCCTCTACAACCGTAGTAAATCATAAACAAAATTTCGATTTAGATTAACACTGGCCAAAAGCCATCTTAAAGCAAATTTCAATGCCTGGCGTCAGCTACAAATTTAGTTTTGGACATATTACCACAGCACAAGGTATTAATTTTGTTGAATTTAAATGAAATCAGTCAAATAGTGTTTGATTTAAGAAGGAAACGGCTGAGAAAATTTTTAAGGCTACTTGTGCAGTGGTTTGAGTCACAAACTCCAAAATTGCCATTTGGGATTTGGGGCAAAGGAAATTGTTTTACAAATTTTGAATGAAATGGGTCTAAGAGGGTATGATTTAAAAAGAAATCGGCCAATAATTTTTTCTGTTACAACCTAGGAAAATTACGAGATGAAAATTTTCGACATTGGTATCGCCTACCGAAATGTAACCATTCAGTTCAATTTGGTTCAACAGAACTTCAGTAATTATCGAACACCTGGAGCTAGGAAATCAAAATTTTGTATTTAAGACCTACAGAAATGTAATCATCTAACCGAATTTGAAGGAAATTGTTTAAGCGTGTTCGAATTAATCAGAACATATATATATATGGTGAATATATATCAAATACGTGGAGATAATGTAATTGGACGATGTCATCGCTGTGTCCATGTTATTTTACAACCAACACATAGCAACTGAAAAATTGTGGTTAGGCACCCTGGAATCGAACCCCAGAACTCTCGATAACCACTCGAATTGGGTTTGATCCCACAGGTGCCGAACCACAATTTTTCAGTTGCTATGCGTTATTTGTAAAATAACGTGGACAGAGCGATGACATCGTCCAATTACATTATCTCCACGTACTTGATATATATTCACCATTTCTATCGCCCGTTGTACTTATCAGCTCTACAATTAAAAAGGCTGTGTTATGTGCCACCAAATGGAGACATCTCAGTTGCTGAGACTATCAATAGAGTTTGTGTAGTCAGATGCTGACTGATATAACCACATATGGCGCTGAGAATTGTTCGGCGCACTGGCGTAAATTTGAACGCACTCGACTGGTTATCGAGAGTTCTGGGGTTCGATCCCAGGGGTGCCGAACCGCAATTTTTCAGTTGCTATGCTTTGGTTGTAAAATAACGTGGACAGAGCGATGACATTGTCCAATAACATATATATTTTTTTGGTATTTAGGAATTATTAAAGAGTACTTGACATACAGATTTTGAAATAAATAAGTCACTGGGTTTAATTTAAAAGAAATCGGTCATAAATTTCCTAATGTGTTATCTCAAGAATCGCTTGAGTTGGAACATCCTACTGAAATATAAACATCTCTTTATGCAATAAATGTTAACCTATGTGAATTAAAAATGGCAATGCATCGCTAATTTATATCTGTTCCGTTATCATTGATTTCAGCTTACGTTTGCTCAATTTCTCATTAGTTAAACCCAAAATTACTGTTCACAACTTCAATTAAATTTTCGGTAATTTGTTTTTTCATTTTTATACAAGGGTAATAGTTGAAAATAAGACCACATATAATCTAAGGGTAGTAGCGCTTCCATAGCTGCCATGGACTCCTCGCTCATGATGATATTAATTGCAATCAATTTAATTTGGGCTTGGGCTTTTTTCGCAGGTACACATACTAGCAAACACAATTGGCACCAGGGCAAGATTTCATCTTTTTTGCTCACTAGCAAATTTTGCTAGTGACCAAATAGTTTGCTAGCAAAACATTTGCATGACTAGCAAGTAAAACTAAATCACATTGTAACTTATTTTCTAATAAAGTTACACAGAAATTTAAATATGTGTATAAATATTTTGACTTACCTTTTTGAATAATGAATAGAATCTTAGATAAGTTTAGTGAATATCTTTATTAATTTCTAACAAATTCTCATACCACATGAATATATTTCACTGACATTCTAATTCAGATTTCTTCCCATATGGTTTACGCTCAGGGTGTCTGACTTTGTCATCATACCACTTTATAACTGCTGACCGTGGATTAAAAATCTCTTCTTGTGGCCCTTCTACAGTATTTCAATTGTCATCAGAGCATTTAAAGTTTCAACAGACAAATTGTTCCTCCAATCCCCTTGTATTCGTTTTAAAAAACTGAATCCCACCTCACAACATGCAGTACTAAGTGGACTGGAAGTATTGCACAAATTTCTGCTAAACTTCTGCACACTTCATATCTGCCAACTACCACACAATGCCGTAGTTTCTATGGAATTAGTTGTCTGACTACGGAACTCACTATCAAAACTACGGATTCTACAAATTTTTATTTTGTTTCAAATTTTTCTTTTGCTATTATTTTTGATATACACGAGATTCTTACAGGGATTCGCGGAATACCGCTTTATTTTTTTGTCATCAGTTAGATCATTCTGAAGATCGATATTTGGGAGAGGGGGAGGGGGTCGTCCTCCATCTGGAGACGAAATTTCGTGCTTCAAAACTTTCGAACACAGTAGTGAAACGGAGTAAGAAAATTTTGCCGTAATCGCAAATTGTTCTCCCAATGTTGTCTTTGTGTCCGCTTTTCTTGTTAAATATCATTTTATTGCATAAATGTTTGCATTTTAGCTTGAAACTGTGGAGAACAATTTGCAAAAACGGAAGTTGGCTGCTGCAAAATTTTTCTGTAATCTTCAGGCATGAGATTCTTCCGCGAATTGAAGGAATTCTGGCTTTTTTCGTTATTATTGGAATTCTGTCTTTACGAAACTAGAAAACGAAAGGTCGACGGAATTCGGATTTTTTCCGTAATCATAATTTTTTTTTTCTCACGATGTTGCCTCTGTCAAGTATTATTGCTCATTAACATTTTACTGGATAAATATTTGTATTTCAGCTTGAAGATACAAGGAAAATTTCCAAAACCAGAAGTCAGACGAAGCAAAAGTTTCTTCCGTAATCGTTTACCCCCTCCACGAACACGTTTCGTAAAAAAGCGTCTATCTGTGCCACGCAATAAAGGCGATCGCTTGGCTTAGGGTACGACAGGAGTTGAGGACAAAGTTCGTGGGGCAAAAGAAGGGAGGGTGGCAGAGCAGGTGGTCGAACAACCGATCCATCCCAGAGCTCTGGGTTGCCACAGCAAGCATTGCCGCCGTCACGTTCAGTTTCTGGCCAATGAGGGCACGATGGAGAGGAGTTTCAATGCGCTTCTACGACAGTTTGGAAGGGATGAAAGATATGGGGAGGGTTGGGTATTAAGTGTCGAAAGGAAATTGGCGAAAGAGAATCACTGATCGTCGCTGTTTTTAACAAGTGATAATAGAAACTGTTATGTAAACTTCGTGGATTAATAATGATTTTTGGTTACTTTAAATAAAGAAATTACCTTACTAGCAATATTTGCTACTGCGATTTTTTTTCACTAGCAAATTTGATTTTTCACTAGCTATTTGCTAGTTGCTAATCGGTGAAATTGCGCCCTGATTGGCACACGTGTAAACATAATAAATTTCACACTACAGATGGTACACGAAAACCACCTAAACTTGATTGTGCATCTGGCAGGTTATGGAATGCGCTAGTAATTTATATTATTAGTTATCAGGATTTTAGATACAAATTTTACTTACCACCATCTGTATGCTTTTCTGCAATAACAATATCTTTTAGTCTTATAAAGGGGAGTCATTTAGTTTTTTTTTTTGTTTTTTTTTTTGTTGTTGATGGCTAAACAACAGCCATCAACAAAAACAGAACAAAACTGACTCCCCTTATAAGACTAACTGATGTTATTATTGCAGCATATGGTGGTAAGTAAATGTGTTATAAGCCTGTTTTACTATTTGCAGTTATTCTAATGCCATCTATCACCACATTGATATGAAATTAGTGCATGAGCATAATATACTGGTATTGGCAAACATTATTTTAGAAAAAAATCCCAACAACATAATATCGGTTGTGGCCAATTTATTATTCATGGTACAGATGATTGTGTTAAGTTTAATTGCGACATCAGTGATGTGAATTATGGGCATACCAAGTTTGTTTATATGTACTTACTAATTTATTTTGTATTTTATTTTTTTCGATTGGCATATGTTTGCTGTTTATATTAAGTTAGTAAAAGAAACAATGCAAAACTTTTTTCAAACCTGAAAACCTATCAAAACACTTTATCCCGAATGTCAACGGAATATTTAGGTATTTATTTTAAAGATCAATTACATTAATTAACTCATTTTTAGCGTTTTTATAATCGCTTAACGGAATTTATTTATTTTTGCGCTATCGAGTTCTGGTATACGTAACCATTAAAAAATTAAGTGCATTTTGATATAAAACTGCTACTATTTTAAAACTCCGTCAGCGATCGATAATTTTCATCTTTAAAATATCCGATGCCTGAGAAATATATTTGCAGTTTAAAACAAATGCTAATAGAATTGCATCGCTTAAATAACCACGAGCTCTTGGCTCAAGCTGTGAAACGTTTTCGTCTGGAGAAAGCTGGTTTCGCCGCCGTTCGTGATGTCACAAAACGATCGCCCAGGCCTGAGTCAGTATCTAGGGGGCTGTGACACAGTGTGGCAATTAAGTAATGAAAGTGATTTTTTTTTTAAATCCTGGTAAAACACATGGGTTGGGAAGCATGTTTTTTTAATGAATCATTTATCAGCTATGTGGTGGCAGCAGCATTTGAGTGAAAATTGTGCAGATGATTATTTGCGCTGTGTGCGACCAGAGTAACAGAATGTGGATGTACGCTGTACATGGATAGTTGTTTCCAAATTATTACCAGATTTTGCAGATAGTTTTTGCTTGTGGATTAAAAAAAAATTGTTAGTTACAGTGCTGTAAATAACATTTTATTTTAATTTGCAAATTTTGAAGGTTAATTTTAATAACATTTTATTTTTATTTTGCTATAATTGCTCAATTATAACACTTAGTCTAGGCTTTACTCAAATTTATATACTTAATTCAATTTTAACTAACTTATTTTTCACATCTGCTAAGTGCATTTCTTTTTACAAACATTTCTGGCCTCTAGATTTTATCGAGGCCTGTTTGTGATGTATAGGAACTGTATCAAAACTTTCATTTACGCAGAAAAAGAATTTCAATTTTATTACCAGGTTCCTCTTGCAGTTGCCACATATTAAATTAAATTTTTTTGTTATATATTTTCTAAGTCTACTATTTTTGAATTAAGTTGTTGAAAATGCTACTTATGGGACTGTTTTTCTGGATATAAAAACCTTCTTCAATTATTTACTCTTTTTTTTTGAGGTTCATAGTCCAATATTTTAATATTTTGCCATGAAGGTCCATTTTATGCACATTGCTTGCACATTCAATTGTTTGTCCTCATTGGAATCTGAAATGTTCTAATAATCATTTATTGTTTTATTAATTTTTCTATAAATTACCCAGCATTCAAATTACCCAGTGGTCCACTGGCCATTGCCCAGTAAAACTTCTGCTGGACCACTGAACTATTGATTTCACTGGCCCGGATGGCCAGTAAGTTTTTTTTTTCTAAGTTGTCACAAGTTAAAAAATGAATTTCTATAATAATTTCTATTTCTTTTACCTTGCCGTATGGTTTTCCTTTTGTGCTGCAAAATAGTGATAGGTTCATGAAATGCTATTAAATAACAGCTATTCTTTTTACCCCTCATAATTTGTAAGTGTGCTAAACCCTGAACAGTAAAACAACAAATACAGAAAGGCAGTTTCCTAGTCCTTGTCTTATAACGGTAACAGCCGCTATTTTGTTTTACCTCCGTCCCCACCATTCACAATAAGCAGAAGTAAGCACAATAAATATCTTGCTCTTCCTTTGATTCGTCTACCGTATTGAATGCAGCAGTTACTGACATCAGATTTTGTTACTATCCCAATAAAACACTAATGGAGGACTGCAATTGGATGCATAAAGGTAATTTTTTGTAAAAGAGCAATTCACATGAAACAGTGTTCAATGAGGGACTGAAACTAACTTTATGTGAAAGTAGGAGGGGTGAGCAGTAAGACTAAAACACAAAAACAAAGGTAAACCCTGAACAATAAAACTATAAAAAATACCATGGCGGAGATGCCTGGGGCATGTAAATTATGGCCTGGGCAGGTAAATAACAAACCTAGTCGCCTGGGGGATAGAATTTCTTGCTAAAAGAAAAAAGACAGTTGTTGCATGTCGTGTTTTATTTCATTGCTAATCACCGGAAGTTGCATTATTGTTATGGAGTGCTAAGGACAGATGAATATCACTTTAATTATATTATGCTCTAGGTCGTTTTGCTCCAAATGTGGTTTATAGTCAGTGATGGGTCCATGCGCCTGATGGAACTAGCCTCCAGTGTTCAGTGACAAAAGGAAAAAACTTCAACTTAAGGAACATGACAGAATCACTAAATTTCTCAAATACCAATGTCATCATCATACCATTTCATACCAATTTCAGCATCTTTGTCTTAAAACATAAAACAGATACATGCTTTTGTGCATTGAACATTTTGAATGCAGACCCTTAAAACTGAAATGCAAAGCATGTAAAAAAAAGTTCGTATCATCTTTTTTAACTTTTAAAAAAATTATTTGTTATCTTAAAAGGTAAATTTTCCTGGGCATCCAGCGTTTACTACCTGGGCAGGGAAATAATTTCTGCACATGCCCAGCCGGGCATGCAAGTTTTCAGATATTTTTCAAGCCCTGATATAGAAAAAGGTTGCTAATGCATGTGAATTTTTGTACCTTTGAAATCTCCTCATTCCCTTCTTACTTAGAAACAGATTGGGAATGCTATGTTACTTAAGCTATATCACCGATCTATCAGAACTTTATTCTAGAAACATTCTTTGTTCTGTGAGTTGCACTTTCAGATTAGATGTTTTAAAAACAAATACTGGATATAATTCCATTGAAATGGTACTTTATTTTCTGCATATACTGTAAATGTCTAAGGCTTTTTTGTTTTGTTTTTTACGGAACAGTGGGCATTTTAGTGGACCAGTGGTTTGCAAATTCTAGTGGTCCGTTGGGCCAGTAAATGAGTTATTTCTAATTCTAACACTGGTTGTCACCTTATTCTATTGTTATCCTGGTTCACGCTTCATGGGTTTGCAGCAAGTTTTTTGTTTCATTGGTTGTGTAGTGTGTACGCAGATACATTTTTTTTTATACAACTCTGTGCATGACATTTTTAAGTGGAAAAACATTGTCACTGCTCTGTCATAGAGCAGAGAGCAAATATCTGGTTCTGTTTGAAAATGGGTAAAACTGCATCTGAGACAGTTGAATTGTTGTGTGATGTGCATAGGGCTAATTGCGTATCTTGTGCACAAATATTCTGATGATATGCACGCTTTAAATATGGGCGGGAAGATTAGGAAAGTGATGTAAGGCTCCGACACCCGATTTCAGTGCCACATCTAAACTCGTTGAGAAAGTTTGCGAAAGTATAAAAAGTTATCATTGTGTGACCTTGAGGATGCTAGAATGAGTGCTAGGTGTTAATAAAGGTACAATTCATAAAAATTTTGTGCAAGATTGGGGGGAGGGGGTGGGGAAGGGGAAGTCTGTGCTCGTTTTTCAGACTACCAGAAACATGCACAAGTGGAGTACACAAAAGCATGCTGGAAACTGAATACAGCAAAACCTCGAAAATCCGGTATCGACGGAACTGGCCGAGTGCCGGATTTTTGAAGCTATTGAAAAATACTTACTTACACCTAACAGGTCACTTAAACGGAAATTTGCGCATCGTACTTACACCTAGCAGGTCACTCCAACTGAAATTTGTGTGTCTACGCCTTATAAATATACAGAGGTCATGCTGCTGATTGCATTCTTCGCAATTTGCGAAAAAAAGATAATTTTGGCGAAGGGAAAAAAGTTGTGACGAAAATATTGGCGATTACGCTTTGTATTATTTATTATAAAACTGCCGAAAAAAATTGAATTTGAGGAATGTTAGGCAAAAACTTGAAAACAGCCAGAGCTAGGGCTGGGCAATGTATCAATACATCGCAAAAACCCTATGTGAATTTTACATTGATGTCACGGTTTTTCGACTGACGAAACTGCGATACATCGCGAAGCATCATGAAGGCCGATGTAGATGTCATTACACGATCGAATCCACATACTACCACCACCAAGCACAGATCATCATCACACATTCAACACACATTTTAAACGTATACGCCAATTCGTCGCCACATTGGTCCGTGTCACTTCAGCACGGACCAATGAGATGACGAATTTGAGAAACCTCCCGATGTTACACGTAGGCGGCTATCGCCGATTCGCATGCTGAGATTGGATGTTTTCGCGATGTTTTGTTGAGACTGTACATCGGGAGATTTCCATGGTTGTTGAAACATCGGATGTTTTCATGAAAATGAAATAAAAAAAGTGCCGGATTTCTGAAGTTGTCGGTTTTCTGGATGCCGGATTTTTGAAGTTTTACTGTATATTAAATAGACGATGTCATAGCTCTGTCTATGTTATTTTTATAAACAACGCATAGCAACTGAAAAATTGTTGTTCTGGCACCGCTGAGATTGAACCCCAGATCTCACAATAACTAGCCTAGTGAGTTCACTTTACGCTACGGTGCCAACAATTCACAGCACTATGTGTGATTTATCAGTCAGCAACTGACTACACAAATCCGTATTGATGGGCTCAGCAACTGATATGTTGCCATCTGGTAGCATTTAACAGGACAGACTATTTAATTATAGCTGATAAATCCAAAAGGTGATAGAAATGGTGAATATATTTCAAATACGTGGAGATAAGCTGCAGAAATATAATTTTTACCAAAGCATTGTGGCAGGTGACAAGACATGGTGTTTTTGTTATGCTCCTCAAACGAAGCATCAGAGTGCTCGGTGGAAGTCACCACAATCACTCAAGGGAAAATCAGTTTACAGAAGTCCAAAACCAAGGCAGTGCTTGTATGCTTTTATGACAGAAAGGGAATTCTGCATCATGAATTTATTCCTGAAGGTACAACTGGTACTGGCGAGGCTTACACATCCATTTTTGAACAATACTGGAAGAGAATTATTTGTGTAAGGCCTGAGTTAAAAAACAGGCAACGGCTCCTTCTTCACAATAACATACTTGTACACAGAGCGGTCAGTGTTCAGCAACTTCTGGCATGAAAACAAGTGTGTGTACTCGAGCATCATCCCCTTTTCTCCAGATTTGTCATTGTATGACTACTTTCTATTCCCTAAATTAAATCTGCCTTTAAAAGGAAAAGTTTTTCAAGATGTACAAAGAACTCTGACATCAGCTCTTTACTCTGTACCAAAAGATATTTCCAAGTCCATCCTTTCATTGGCTGACCATGCCACTTCTTATATTAATGCAGGAGGAATGTACTTTGAATAAAATATATTCATGTAACTTTTCCTGTTTTCCCTTTTTTCAAAAGAAAAAAAAATCTCTCTCATTACTTAATTGCTGCACAGTGTATATTTACATTTGGGTTACCGTCACTATGACAAAGATTTTCTGTTTTTGTATCATTTTGTATCAATTCAACAGACTGAATCTCGCTTCATATTTTCAGTTCTAAAAATATTGGGGGAAAGGTGCTCTTTAAGGCTGTCTTTAAATGAGTGTTAGGTTTCATCTTCTGCAATAGATGGCGCAAAAAATCACTCGTTGGGTGTGGCTCATTACGTCTTGAGTGACTGTCCCAGAAGTTGGCATCAGCGAACACTGGAGACCTTACCATATTTAGAATGGAAGTAGGCTCTCTAGTTTGCTCCACAATGAAAAGACAAAATATGCACTGTTACATTTTAACCAATGACATTATTTGGGGTGGAGCTCAGTAAGTAGGCAAAGTTTCTGCAGCTCAAATTCAAGGGTTCTCTGCTAATGTATACAATTTCTCTTCAAAAAATGGAAGTACAGTAGGATTTAAGATGATCTATAGAAGACAAGATCCAATCTCACTTTTGCCCCTATTAATTGATTTCTATTTGGCTGAATAGAAAAATCGGGCAGAAATAAGATTTCGTTGCTTCCAGACAGAAACACTGCTATGCTAACTTATCGTGCCATCTAGCACCAAACTGGAATACTTCCAAGTCAGATAAATTGAATTAAAAAAAAATTCTAACAATTGTTTCGAAATAATAACTGTGGCATATATGAGCAATGGGTCATTTTTATTTGTGACCAAAATTTCAAACACTACAAAGTAATAGTCTTCAAGGAAATGTGTGCAAAATAGTTTACATTGTAGATATAGGATAGAATTTATCTTGAGGTCCCATTGAGACAGCCTTAGGTAGCAGAAGTAAATATTTTTTTTAAATTTTTTTTTGGATTATTTAAAAAAAAGTTTAAATTTTTTGAATTTCTCTGCTTTTTTTAAAGATTTGCAACAATAACTGTTCCTTGTAGTCACATCCTCAAGCTTCATAATTATTATAATTTTGTATGTTCCATTTAGATTATCTGTCATGAACCCAGTGATATAATGTAGAAGAGATGTTTCATGAATTGCTGTTAGCTCTTCAAGGGTGTACAGGAAGTATATTTGTTGAGAGGGATGGAAATATTGAGGTAAGATCTTTTTCTCAGAATTAGTGATGAAAAACTGGGAATTTTAATCACTGTCATTTTGTAAAGTTTTGTCATCAGTAAACATGGAACTGGACATAGCTTAAAAAATGTCCAAAGTGTACTTAGTTACTATTTGTTTGCACAAGAATGGTATTTTATGATGGTTGTCGATTTCTTTGTATTTCAAATGGTGGATGCAATATTTGGTAATGTTCTAATACAAGCAAATTTGAAATTCACTGGTAGAGGCAGCAATGTCCTCACGCCGTAGATCACGATTTGAGGTGTTAGCTTTTTTCACTGTCTACCGTCAGTGCTGGGACCTTTACGGGGCCCCATCTGCAAATTTGCATTTGTAACAGTAACCAAACAAACACATCCAGGATTGTCAAGGGGTGGTATAGAAATTGAAATCTGACTTACTATAGTGACAGAAAGCATTTGCACTCTGTTGTAGAACGATGATGTGATTCATCCGTACCATTGTGCATGTACAGTAAAACCCTAAAAACTTGACTCCCAATAACTCAACGTTCCCCCACTCATGTTTTCTTATTTGCCGTTTTATGTTTTCTTATTTGTACCACGTGAGCTATCTGGTTGGAGGATGATTCCCTACTTCATTATCTGAGTGACCTTGAAGAACGGGTTCTACTCCCCAACTCACCCCTGGGCAGTGGGAGATTTTCGACAGCCAATCAGATTCTTTGAATAAAGCTGATGTTGAGAATTGGCTTCCTAGTTTCTCAATTCAATTAATCAAAAACTACTATTATGGGAATTTTTACTAGGATTTTTTTTTATTTTGATTGCAAATTTTCAGAGAAAACTCTTCTCCTTCTTCAGGCTGTCTTTTTGTTGTCACTTATTCCCGTCACTATCGCGGCTACGGTTAACCTTGACAGTTACAGTTATTTTTCATCACATTTAAAGCAGACCTCCTCAGAAAAGACTACCACAATAGCCTTACAAAACTCCTGAAGCAAGTAAAGAAATCTCAAAAAATTTTGAGAACAGTCAATTAAAAGCTCTTAAAGATTTCAGAAAAACTGAAAGTGTAGTTGCTGTGAAAACAGATAAAAGTAAGTTAATTACTATTATGGATAAGAAAGATTATCAAGAAAAGATGGAAGAAGAACTAAAAATGCCAATGTATGAAGAAGTAAAAGAAAACCCACTACCAGATTTGATTAAAAAGTCTCAAAGCTTATTTCACTTCAAAAAAAGAAAAACCAGCTTCCAGAAAACTATAAACAGTTCTCAAAATTACAGTTCAGATTACCTCAAATATGTGGAATAGTCAAACTGCATAAAGAACACCAACCAATTAGACCAATAATTGACTCAAAAAACTCAATTCTTTCAAATCTAAACTACTTTTTAAAGTCGCTCCTTCAGAATCTTTTAAAAGAGCCACCTAACTTGATTAAAAATTCAATGCAGCTAAAAGAAAAATTAGAACTTCTTCCTAAATTAGATTCTCCTATGATGGGTAGTTTAGACATAGTGTCTATGTAAACCTTCATCAATATAGATCAACTTATAGACTTTATAGCGGAAGACTTGGAAGGCCTAATAGTTTTTCATAACAAACATAAAACATATTAGTTGGAATTTTTGAAATGCTTACATTTTCTTTGCAGAACAACTACTTTCAATTTGAGAAAAAAATTTCATTCAAAAATCTGGTCTAGCTATGGGCTCCCCGCTCTCCCCACTCTTAGCTAACTATTATGTTGGAAAACTAAAAGAAAAGATACTAGTACAACTCATATACTTCTGCCTATATAGCAGATACATGGATGACATCTTATTTATAATAGATAACTCAGAAATTGTTCCAGAAAGAATTTTAGACTCATTCAATGAATTAGATGATTCCCTTAAGTTCACTATTGAACTTCAAAAAGAAAGAAAAATTAACTTAGATATTACTATATCTATTATGAAGATGGAAAATTCTTCACTAGTTGGTATAAAAAACCAATGAATACTAATAGACTATTGGATTTCAATTCCTATCTTCCAGTTTCTATTAAGAAGAATGTAGCAAGTGAGTTTTTAGAAAAAAAATTAATAAAATAGTTTCTACAGCAGATAAGAAAGAAGCCCATAAAGAACTTAAAGTCATACTTGCAGAAAATAAGTATCCTAAAGGAGAAATTGAGAAGCTTCTGAATTTTAATGGTACGAAGAACCCGCAATAGCAACAAGTAAAATTCACAAAAAAAATTTCTTGTCACAAAGGTTTATTTGAGTCTTTAAAAATAATTAGTAAGAAGTACAATATTAGGCTAGCTCCAAGTTTAAGAACAAGGCTAAAGATCTTTTTCCCTAAAATAGTTCAAAGGGAAGAAGATATTTTAAAAATGCAAGGAGTAGTCTATGAAGTAAATTGTAGTTGTGGACTATCTTACATAGGTGAAATAGGTCGCGGACTAGAAACTCATATAGCAGAGCATAAAGCTGCTATAAAAAATTGCTCCAACAAGACTGGTTTAGATAGGCATGTTAGAGAAACTAGTCACAGCATGGATTAGAATTCCCTTAAAGTCGTCAGTTTCCAAAGCAATTCTCAAAAAAGAAAGCTAAAAGAAGGAATAGAGATTGAGAAAAATCAAAATTCCATCATCAGTGACTGCAGAGGATTTTCCCTGCCTAACATCTGGCAGGATTTGATGAAAAATAACAGTAGCCGTCAAGGTTAACCGTAACCGCGATAGTGACGGAAATAAGTGACAACCAAAAGACAGCCTAAAGAAGGAGAAGAGTATTCTCCGAAAAAATTTGCAATTGAAAAAAAAAAAAATTCCTTGTAGAAATTCCCATAATAGTAGTTTTTGATTAGTAAGCCAATCAGATGTTCACATTCCTTTCTACTTTTTGAATGGTATAAGCTGTCTGGCCATTTTTGTTCTTTTTGTGAATCGTTGTGTTGTCTGAAGAAAAAAAAAGAAAAGATGAAGAATTGGAAGGTGTGGAAATGGAAAATGAAGGAAAAGTTAAAAAGATGACTCACAGTGAAGGATTGAAGGCAGTTGAAGATACTGTGCAAGGAGCAAGGTGCTCCTGTTCGAGGAGCAAGGTGGTTCTGCAATGGATATTTTATTCCTCCATCGCTTATGTGATTAAGCAGCATGAAGAAGAAATGAGTATGAAAGACAATCAAGCATCAACAGATTTTTATACTGAAGTGACTAATTTCTTCGTCTAGAAGTAAAAATATTTGTATGTATGTATGTTTCTTTTGTAGCACAGTTACTGTATTTTTTGTTAAATTATAAATTTTCTTTCGCTCTGTATGTATTAAATGAGTATAATATACTAATTTGTACCAAATTATACTATGAGTTTTGCATAATTCACTCTGGAGTCCGGAAAACTCATTTTCGTAACTTGACATCTGTTCAGTCCACATTGAGTCAAGTTATCGGGGTTCTGCCGTATTTCTCTTTTCTTATATTAACATGTTGCCATCTTAACAAGATATGGTGTTCTGATTTAGAATTGGGAGGGTCACCTTTAGTCCTTTCTGTACTTTTTCTGTCTGGTATTGTTTTGGGCTGGTGCCCTGCTACTGTGCCCTACACTGTATGCAAGAGCTAATGTCATACATGCACTTGTATTTCTTTGTCACTCCTTCCATCAGAGTCCTAAGTGATATGTTCCCATAATTCTTAGCCTAAATGTTTAGATCTATTTATTTATGTGAATTACTACAATTGTCCCCAGTGCTTCCAACTAGTGTAGCCTGTGTGCTATGTGTTCTGAGCTTCCTACTAAGGCCTCTTTCAGACGATACGAATTCTTGCCGTGCGCTGTGTCCGACAGGGCACTGTGCATACCAAAAAATGCGCCATTGTACAAACAGCATTTCGAAAAAAGCTACAAGCGGCTTCATGCTATGTTTTCTTGACGAAGTTGCCCGACACCCTGGACAGTCACGAGAAAGTGTTGTATCCTTACTATTTGTATATCAAAAGTAAAGAGCATTCACGGGTCAGGAAGTCGGCTCATCCTTTAAATCTTCACTGGCCGATTGCTGGTGCTTTCGTCACTTTATGTCAAGATTTAAGAAAGGATGAAAGAAAGTTTTTTTTTTTTCTAGGCTCTTATCCCAAAGGACTGGTCTATTTGATACAAGGGTTATGAATAGTTCAACATCTACTTCACAAGCCTCCATTCTGCAGAAACCAAATTAAACAGATTTTAAAATTCGTAAACAAAGCACAACACTTGTGTGACATTCTCAATGCATGTACTGAACTGTAGGGACTCTGTGTGCCGGACGGCGTAAAGTTGACAAGTCTGAACATGTTTGTTTCGCTCCATGTACATTTCACGCCGTGGACTGGGAGCCACTGTGCCGTATCAATTGAAATGGATGCTGTGGTGACAACGGCGGCCATCTATGGCGGGATTCAAAGTGTGTGAAGTCATCCATCGACACCTATGGTTGTATGGTTGTTTCTAAGTACGGTGCGCAGCAAGAAGTCATATCGTCTGAAAGAGGCCTAAGTGATGTTATGATATTGTGCAAACTTAAGCTCAAAAGTAGCTTTATTTTCACTAGTTGCATCTCTGTTTTACTTGCTGTCAGGCTAATAACATTTAATAACATATGTGGTACTAGCCCAGGCTCCATTTCGACAATGTACCACCGATAGTGGTTCTAAGCTTTAATATGAGTGGTATTAGATTTTGTATCTTCCTTAGTGCTGCCCTTGATGTTACCTGAAATGCATACTCTGGCCCTTTGTTTTTCTCATTTGGGCTCTTGTTTTCATGCTGCACAACTGCTTGGTACAAGCGTATGGATGAATTGCTTCATGGCACGCCAGCAGAGTGCAGTGCAGTGCGTGTGTAAGTCAAGAAGCTTCAGTTCCTACTATCACCACTCAAATTAAAGCTTAGAACAAGCACTATTGGAGGTACATAGCAAAATGGACCCTGGGCTCAGGGCCATAGCTACCGGGAGGGCAGTTGCCCCTCCTGGATGGTCGTACAAGAGTCGTAATTTCATACTTTGAGGAGCATAAAAAATTGAAATGAGCAAAGTGTGAATAAATTTGCTAAACATTTTAACTCAAAAACAAAGTTATACACTTTATTATCTTCTTTTGTAAATACTTTAGTTAGCCGCATTCACTATTATTACGCGCAGCTAACCAAGATACACCGTGAGTTGTGGACCATCTCATATGGATGCATGGAATTGTCCGAAATAGTGGATGGAGGTATGTAAAACAATATATTGATATACCCAACATCTGTGACCTTTCCGAATATGCCATAGGGATGAAGAGCTAATTAGTCATTTGTGCTCTGTCGCTGAAAGTTCCTTTGATCGTTTAACCTTGAATGGAGTTTTTCCAAGCCCTATCACGAAATCATCTTCCTATTGTTACATTTACTATTTAATACTCATTCGTTCTGTGCTGGTTTGTTTTCATTCTGTATTTCTGCATGTGTTGTGTTGTCGGTGTTCACATAACTTTTACATTTCACTTGATATTTAAAAACGCTGGCTCTTGGGAATTCACTTAATTTTAAAATTTTGAATAAAATTTTGTCAACAACTGAAATTGAGATTTTTTAGCGATCGTAATACTTTCCTATAACGAAGGTATGAGAAAGTAAGAACTGCTCCCAGGAGCAGAATTATGTTCAGTGTTCTGCAACATGACTTCCAAAAATTGTAAATGTTCTTCGGGCAAAGCACAAAACATTTTGACCCAATTTCATAAAAAAAAAAAAAAAAAAAAAAAAAAAAAATTAAGTGAATAAATCACAGTAAAACAAACATTAAAATAATTACTTACCATCAGTTGAAACTCCTTGTTAAATATAACAGTACATAAAAACAGGTTATTTAAATCAAATGAATTTATTTAGAACCAGGGTATTTAGAATTTGATATTTTGTCAATAACTTTTAAAGTTAAATAGTGTGCCACTGATGCAGATGAATTATTTACAAAGTGTCTGTGGTAATTTGGTCCATACATTGAAATTAGGGCAGCTTTCAGTATTTTTTGGACTGATTTATGTCCAAACTGTGCTCAGTTTGACATTATAAACATTCATTTATTATTTGTTCCAACTATAACATCATCTCTGTCATTAAATTAGTATTGGGTCTTTTACTTATACAATATGTCAATTGTTGAACCACAGGATTCACAAATTGCCTCTGAGAAAGGCAGAGAAAGAATAAAAACAGCAAACTTAATAAATTTTGGAATCTCTGCTCTCATTTCATTTAGAGTTTGTTTTAAGAGAGCTTTAATCTGGAAAAAATGTTCCACTTGTCCTACTTTCTTGCATATTTCTATAGGTCCAAGTGACAAAAACAATATACTCAAAGAATAAATCTTTTTTTTTTCTTCAGAGTGTGGAACACATGGAAAAACCTTTAAAAATTCAATGAAATTGGAAAGATCATCCAATTCTTTCTTCTGCTTAGAACTGACACGAGTTCTTGGAAATATTCAAATACAATTTGTATTAATTATTCAAAATTCAATAAAATACCTGCTCTTCTTATCATTATGTCAACAATTTCCTCATTTTCAAAATATATACTGTATTATTCTAATAGATCAACTATGTAGCCTGTTATCTTCTGAATATCACAACATAAGGGAGCTATGTCAGAGTTATTCTGAGTGGAGCGCAGTCTTTTCGAACCCTTCGCTCAATCCAATTTCCATTTTCGGAAATTTTTCCTCCATTTTAAAGCTGAAACATAATCATTTATTGAACAAAATCATATTTTACATTAATACTGAACAGAAAGAATTGCAAGAAAAAAATTACGGGAGAAATCGTCACTCCGTCTAGCTTCCGTTTTCAAATGTTTTGAAAGACGGAATTCCGTTTACAGCCGGAAAACGTCATCCCTCACCCCACCTTGCAATTCTCAATTATCTTCACTCTCAAGAATGGTGCAAATGATGACAACAAAGGCAAAATTTCCCAAATCCGCGGGAGAAACTCGTGCCTAAAGGTTACAGGAAAATTTTTGTTTCGTCAAATTTACGTTTTTGGAAAATTGTTGCCTACAGTTTCAAGCTTAAATACAAGCATTTATGCAATAGACTGATATTTAGCAACAATACTGGGCAGAGGCAACTTCGTAAGAAGAAGAAATAACGATTACTGGAAAATTTTTAAGTTTTGAAGAACTGAATGCTGTTCCCCGACGGGAAACGACCCCCCCATGCTCTTCAGTTTTGTATTGATCCAAAATAATGAAAAACGTTTAATTCTGTGAAAGAATCTTGTGCCTGATTTTTAACAGTTGGCGACATGCAAAATGAATTGTCCAGACCGCTACGTATGGAAGCCGATTAACGTGTCCATAAATTAATTATTCCGGATGTATCCGACCGGAATACAAATTATTCACGATGCATCCGACCGCAATATTCGTAACTCACAGAAGGATTCAATTTTAACGCACGTAATTTTATGAAGGATACATTTTTAAAGCTCAAATTTTGTGAGTAGTCAAAATACAGATTTTTGTATTCCTTAAAATTTTCTAAGGAGGGAGACTTCTTCCTAGCAACTTTACTTCGGCAGGAGTTTAAAACTTTGGGCGGGAATCCCGCGTGTTCTGCTGCTGTTCACTTGAGGTGATTTTTTCCAAGATGGACACCTAACACTCTCCCCAGCAATATGTGGTTTAACATGGCTTGGCACCTCCCACTTTCACAACACACTAGTGGGGAGGGGGAAAGGGGTCCTTCAAAAAGCGCAGGAAGAAACAATCAGCTACCATCCCAAATGGTAGGGGTGGGTGGATGGATGTGTGGGAGAGGGCGAGGGATTGTTTGGTGCTCCGGGGAGAAGGGCGGGGAGACGGAAGTGTAGACAAGAGGAGTTACCGGCAGATCGGGGCTCGCGATCGATCGCTGCGCTCACAAATTTAAGATACAAAATGTTCTGCAAGGGATTGAAATTTAAGATTTAACAAAATATGTTTTACAAATAAAAACATCTTACAAGAAAACTAAAATCTAAGATAAAAAAAATATTTTCCGCAAGACGTTGATATCTAAGATTAAAAAGAAAATGTACTGCAAGGGGGGGGGGGGGGACTTTGTTCTGCGATGCACGTCGCAGTTTTAAGCTCCTTGGGAACTGCTTACTATTTGAGTGGAAATAAGGAACTTTTGATATTATTAAATGTTATACTACTCACTATTATTAAATGTTATACTGATATTATTAAATGTTATACTACTCACTTCAACAAATCTCAGCTGTACTTTTCAAAAGAAATTTTTTCTCACGATGTTGCTTCTGTCTAATATTATTGTTAAATATAATTTTATTGCATAAATGTTTGTATTTCACCTTGAAACTGTAGGCAACAATTTTTTTTTTTTTTTTTTTTGATTGGAGGTTTAACGACCACCGTGAGCAAAGCAGTTGCCCGTCCCTAATTTAGGGTCACTGGTTCCAGGGAAGGGAGAGAGCGAATGCCGTAAGACAAACACAACATCCATGCCTCACCGGGATTTGAACCCGGACCCCTTTTAGGCGAACCATCAGATGCCATCGCTTAGACCACTGCGCAAGCAACAATTTGCAAAAATGGAAGTTAGTCGGAACAAAAATTTTCCCGTAATCTTCTGGCACGAGATTGTTCCACGGATTTGAGGAATTCTGCCTTTTCCATTATCATTTGGGTCATTCGCGAAATCGATGCACAGCTGAACAGAAATTGTTTGGGGATTGGGAACAACGAAGAGGAGGAATCTGTCGAAAGATGGAATTCCATCTTTCGAAACTTTCGAAACCGGAAGATAGACAAAGTGAAGATTTCTTCCATAATTGTACTTCTTTCATAATGTCATTTTATTCAATAAATATTTGCACTTCAGCTTGAAAAGGGTGTTGGGTTCTAAGAACGGACGTGACGAAGTTGAGAAATTTTTCAGAATTGGTGTATGGTGTTCAAAAGTATTCACGTTCTCAAAATTACACCATTTATCTAAAATAGTATAGTGAAAGCTTTGATATCATGCATTCATGGTGCTTAGGCTGAAACTTCTTTCAGCGTGACAGATGAAATTATTGTCATCAGAGGGCATTAAAAAAAAAGTAACTGTGAATAAATGGGAAGAGAAAGATTATCAGCAGAAAGAAAAATTAAGCAATTGATGCTATGCAGCTGTAGAGTCAACAAAAGACAAACAGAAGATAGTCTACATTATATTCACACCTTCTTGCTTCATGTTTTGATTTTTCACCCAGTTAAAAAGTTCAGCTTTTTTTTCTCTTCGTCTTTCATGTATGTTTTTGACATTGTTTTCTTTAATTGACTAGTGAGTCATATCTTATTCAACCATGCTGCAGTCTTTTGTATTATTTGTCTTCAAGTGACTTTTTTGTTTTGCGTTTTAAGGTCACTAAGGGATTATCATTCATCCATCCAGCAGAAGAGAAAGTTTTGGATAAGCTCTGTCATTTAGGAGCTGCTTATCACCGACTAGAAGGATTTGTTAACAGACATAAATACGTAGATACTGGAGGTAAGTTTTAAATTTTCACTGAAAATGAAAAGCAAGAAGTTCCTTATTTTGTGGGGAATTTATTTCACATCATGAATTTTCTCATTGGAAAATTTTTTACTGTGATGATTTAATCAGTCTGCTGATGTTCACTAGATATCATCTTGAAATATTGTGCAAGTGGTGATCAATACTGTAAATAAAAGTTTAATGCTCTATATCTGCTTTGCTTTAGATTGGTAACTATATTTATAATGTAAAATCAGAATTTGCTCATACTTATTAATTGCTTCTAGTAAACTTAAGTGTTTTTGTGGCTGTTTCTTTCTAAGTAACTTTCAGTTGCAAAAGTATTTTTACAGTAGTCTTAATGGTTAGTGGCAGCTATGACACATCTTGGGTGAAAGGAACTTCATGTATAAATTACAGTTGCAGTATAAATTTTCATTTCTTGTGATTATTCTTGCACTCATAAATGCAAGATACCCCCTTTCCAGATGTGGTCTCATTATGCTGCATGACAACACTTGCTGGCGTGTAGCCAGCACAGTGATTACTCTACTGTGTATGTATTTATTCGTTATTGAAGGCTACTTTTCCAAGCAAGAGAAAACATCCTAGGAACCATAGAACGGTGTGAAAGACCAATTACGAAACAACACAGCAGGTGGCGTAAGACATCTTCTACATACTGTGGGAACATGCTTATGCTTTGGGAGGACTTCTTTTAGCAGTTTGTAGAGCTACAGATGTGCGTGATAAATGCACAATGCCGCTATTATGATGTTGCTGCTGATTTTTCAGTGACTTATATATTTCCTTCTTTTGACCTTTACTCGTAATTATTTTCATTTTAATAGAATTTTTGAAAAGTTATTTTATGCAACTCAAAAAAAATAATGAAAAAAATGTGTTCTTTTTCTTTTCTGTGTTAATTTAGTTTTAATTAACACTGGGAACAAATAATAATTATTTTTCTCAGTTGTTTAGTAATTTTTTTCATATAATTCCAGTGAAGATAAATCACTTGTTTCTACAAATTTTGAAGATGACAAACCTTTTTTTGATGTAAATATGACAAGGATGGTAAGTCAGATAATATCCAAAGCTTGCAAATTTTTCGTCGTTTTCTGGAGTGGGAATCGAAACAGTCTCTCCCAGATAGCACCCGAGTATGCTAACCACTACACCACCCAGAACAACCAAGTCTCAAGTTTCCGATTAATTTGAATATAATCATCACAGGATTCGCTTGTCGAAGCAACCGGCAACTTGAGACTTGGTCGTTCTGGGTGGGGTAGTGGTAGGCATACCCGGGTGCTATCTGGGAGACGCAGGTTCGATTCCCGCTACAGGACCAGGAAATCTTCAAGTTTTCGGATGTTATCTGCCTTACCATCCTTGTCATATTTACACCAAAAAACGGATTGTCATCTTCAGAATTTGTATTGTATGGTGTAATCCCGTATTCCATTCATGACATTCCGTTCACTTGTTTCTATATTGTGTGGTTGTGCACGGCATGCATTCAAGAAAAACACTTTTATTGTCCGAACAGCAGGTCGCTTTGACCCATATATTATGTGATTTTACTTTTATCCTCATTGAGTTTTTTATGATATAGTGAAGGTTGAAGTTTAGTAGTTATATGCATCACAATGTATAGTATAAATAAGATATGCATGCTCAATCATTTATTCATTATTGGATTATTCTTGTATACTGAAAGTGAGTATTTAAATTTGGGAGGCACCACATATACATAGGTCATTTCAGAAGTTTTGCACACTGTGTGGGCGCTTCCCGTAGGATGATGCAATTGCTCTAATTGTTGTGCCAGTTGTGAGTCAGACTTCAGTATACAAAGTAGTGTCTATGTTTGCTGACTAATGTGTTCCTGTTCCCAAAAATTTTGCTTAAAAATGGAGGAAGAATGTGAGTCAGGTGAGATCTCGTGTAGCAATGAGTGACTAGCAACTAGTTCGCAAAGGGATTGCAGAAGATTTCCTTTAGTGGTGCGAGACAGAAGGCGAGCAGTTTCTGGACAGAATTGTTGCTATAGATGAAACCTGGATATGAGATTTTGAACCAGAACTGAAATCTCAGTCTGCTCACTGGAAACATCCAGAATCACCTCACCAGAAAAAATTCTGCTACCAACAATCAAAGGTTAAGCTGATGATGATTATGGCATATGATAAAGTTTGTAATGAGGTGACCCAAGTAATCTGATGCCTCAAAAGTGGAGGTGTCCTGACTGAAATACAAGACATAAAGAAACACAGAGTTTACTTTGAAGGCCTGTAAAGGTATGTTGTGAAATAAATTTGTTTTTTAATAAATGACCTGCAGTGTGCAAAGCTTTTGAAATGACCCTCATAAATAGTGATTATGCAAAGAATGAAATTAATATTAATCGCCTACAAATTTTTTACGTATGTCTTATTCCATTGCTTGTTTTCACTCTGATAATTTTTTAGCCCTTCATTAATTGCCCACTTTACATCATCAATTCATTTTGTTCCAGGTCTTAACCTTGGTCTCTATAAACTAACGACCAATTTTATCATTCCATGTCGTTCTAGGATTTTTGTTTTTCTTTGGTGTGGAACCAGCTGCTTTGGAATACGATTCATTTGTCTTGGAAATCTTTCCTGTCCAATACAACACACATGCCCAAACTGCCTAAGTATGGTTTTAATGACAACCACTATATACTTGTAAATAAGCCAGTCTTTCTAGTTGAACAGCTAAAAATTGGTAATAAAACCTGGAACCCACATGTAAATGGATCTTAAATTTCAAAAGTTTGGAAAACATATTATTGAAATAAAATTATGCTGATTTTTAAAGGTGATCAGACTGACAGCAAGAACTATCGTGGTATTAGACTACTGAGTGTGCTAAGGAAAGTGTTTGGTAAGGTAATTATTGAAAAAGTATGAGATCTTACATCAGAGAAAGTGTGGGATGTTCAGAGTGGTTCTCCAAATTTATGCATTACGCATGATGATTGAAAAGTATCTGGCTGTTGGTAAGAAAGTTTTTGCTGCCTTCATAGATTTAAGAGAAAGCTTGAGACCGAGTCAATAGGATACTTTTGTGGGAGGTATTGAATAAATATGGTGTTACTGGAAATCTACTTAATAGTGTAAAAGCCATGTATGCTGGCCGTAAAGTTTTTGTACGAGTGAATGGTGTTTTATCAAAGTGATTTTCTATTGGTGATGGAGTCAGACAAGATGGTGTAATATCACCATAGCTGTTTAATATATTTATGTGAATGCATGATGCCAAGATGGACAATACTGATTCATGTCTTGGTAATATCCATGTGTGCAGATTGCTGTATGCTGATGACACAGTCCTTTTGGCAGAGAGGAACAGTTAGTTGCAGAATATGTTGTCCCGGATGTATGAAGTTTGCATGAAATTCAAACTAAGTATAAATAAGGGAAAACCCAAAGTTATGTTTTTTTGAGCAAGGAATGGTTAGCACTGAATGTAATATAAGTCTAATGGCACAGTGATTGACCAGGTGAATGAGTTTGTGTATGTAGGAAGCATGTTTGACAGAAAGAACAAATTGGATGGTGAAATTAGTAGGCGAATGAATTCTTAATTGAAAATCATAGCTGCTTTGGGAGGTTTTCACAGGAATGATGGGTTCTCAAGAGAGTCCCACATGGCTGTGTATGAAAGTGTAATTGTTCCTACTCTGATGTATGGCAGTGAAACCTGGGTACTACAGAAGAAACATAGGAGTCGTTTTTGTGCTGGAGAAATGTTTTACTTACAGGGGGTTTGTGGCAAGACACGTTCTGATCGTGTGAGGAATGATAATGCATTGCAATTGTGTAATGTGAAGCAAAATGTTGTTAGCAACATTATATCTCATGTGATTCTATCATAAAGTTCACATACAATTACGTGACCACAAGGTTCTTCAGGAAGACGCTTTGACGTCTGTAAGTTCTGTTTTACACGTTCTGTAAAACAGAACTTGCAGACGTTGTTAGTAAGGTGGAGGCTAACATTCTTCGGTGGTTTGGCCATGTTGAAAGACTAAGTGATGAGATCATACATGAGATTCTTCCGCGGATTCGCAGAATTCTGCTTTTTTGTCATCATTTAGGTCATTCTCGAGATTGACGCAGAACTGAAGAGCATTGGGGGGAAGGGGGATGCGCACACGGTATTTCGTCTTTCCAAACTTCTGATAATGGAAGTCAAACGAAGTAAAGATTTTTCCCGTTATCGTAATTTCTTTTTCTCACGATGTTGAATATGTCCAGTATTGTTGTTAAATATCATTTTATTGCATAAATGTTAGTATTTCAGCATGAAACTGTGGGAAACGATTTCCGAAAATGGAAGTTAAGACGGTGCAGAAATGTCCCTGTAGTATATAAGCATGAGATTCTTCTGTGGATTTTAAGAATTCCGCCATTTCCATTATCATTTTGAGCACTCTTGAGATCAGTGCGCAACTGAACAGAAATTTGGGGGAAGGGGGTGGTAATGGTGGGAGAGGTTTCGTTTTCCGTTCGAGGACTAAGTTCCATCTTTTGAAACTTTCAAAAATGGAAGTGAGACACAGCGAAGATTTCTCCCATAATCATATTTTTTCTCTTGTGATGTTTCTTCTGCTTAGTATTGTTCTTAAATGTCCATCTATTCCACAAATACTGCATTTCAGTTTTAAAAGTTGCCGAAAACAGAAGTTGGTCGAAGTGAAGATTTCTCTTGTAATCCTATTTTTCTGTTCCTGCGATGTTCTCACTGTCCTGTTTTGTTGTTAAATGAAACTTTCCCCCATAAATGTCTACACTTAAGCTTGATAGGGAGGAAATTTCCAGAAACGGAAATGACGAAATTTGAAAATTTGGTAGAATTGATGTATGGTGTTCAAAAGGATTCATATTTTGCACCATGTATTTAACGTAGTGAAAGCTTGGACATCATGCATTCATGGTCCTCAGGCTGAAAGTTGTTTCAGCATGATGGATAAATTATTGTCATCTGAGGAAATAAAAGGAAAAAGAAGGAAAGTGACAATGAAGAAATGGGAAGAGAATAATATCAACAGAAAGAAAAACTAATTAAATTTTGAATTCAGTAATCTTATATTGTGAATCCAGTGATGTGTACCAGTTTAATATTTGCATGAATAAATTACAGTGAACAATTCCATCTAGCTCATGCTGTATTATATTCAAATTTTTTTGCTGCACGCTCTGATTTTTCACCTGGTTAAAAAGTTCAGATTTTTTGTTCCTTGGTCAGTCTCATGTATGTGAGATACTTACTAAGAAATTCTTTTTGGACCAAGTGGCAGGAAGGAAAGGCAGAAGAAGGCCAAGGAAGTCATCGGAGGATCAGATTCAGGAGTGTCTGCATGAGGAAAAGATTACGAGTATGAGTATAGAAGGTTTTGTGTACGTCGTGTGATGGATGTCAGTGGAGCATGAGTTATGTGTCAAAATCGCTGTAAATGGAGAAGTTTGATATGGTAACAGTAAGTGAATAATCGGTTAGAAATTTATCTGGTAGTATGTATTTCTTTGTAGAGCTAACCTCTGAATCTCAGAGAACAGCTTAGTGGTATGTATGTATGTATGTATGTATGTATGTATGTATGTATGTATGTATGTATGTATGTATGTATGTATGTATGTATGTATGTATGTATGTATGTATGTATGTATGTATGTATGTATGTATGTATGTATGTATGTATGTATGTATGTATGTATGTATGTATGTATGTATGTATGTATGTATGTATGTATGTATGTATGTATGTATGTATGTATGTATGTATGTATGTATGTATGTATGTATGTATGTATGTATGTATGTATGTATGTATGTATGTATGTATGTATGTATGTATGTATGTATGTATGTATGTATGTATGTATGTATGTATGTATGTATGTATGTATGTATGTATGTATGTATGTATGTATGTATGTATGTATGTATGTATGTATGTATGTATGTATGTATGTATGTATGTATGTATGTATGTATGTATGTATGTATGTATGTATGTATGTATGTATGTATGTATGTATGTATGTATGTATGTATGTATGTATGTATGTATGTATGTATGTATGTATGTATGTATGTATGTATGTATGTATGTATGTATGTATGTATGTATGTATGTATGTATGTATGTATGTATGTATGTATGTATGTATGTATGTATGTATGTATGTATGTATGTATGTATGTATGTATGTATGTATGTATGTATGTATGTATGTATGTATGTATGTATGTATGTATGTATGTATGTATGTATGTATGTATGTATGTATGTACTGAATTAATTAATTTTTTAGAATAACCTTTAAAAACCATTTGACTTGTTAGAAGATTACTAATCTAAAGCAAATATTATGGGAATTTTTAAATTCCCATAATATTTGCTTTAGATTAGTAATTGAATTAAGAAACTAGGAAGCCATTTCTCAACATGAGCTTTATTGTTAGAAGAGTTTCCAAATAGTTCCCGAAAGTTGTTTTATCAATACAGTGAAACCTGTCTAGGAAGGTCATCCATGGCTCTGTGAAAAAATGACTGTTTTGACAGGTGACTCCAAAATACAGTGGTTTAATTTGCCAAAACATCTCCTCTTCACACTTGAAAATTAAATTAAAAAGACCTACCTTTTTTTTTTAATGCAGTCTATTTTGAAGCATTTGTTCTTTCTTTCTTTCCTGACATTTTGTAATTTAAGAATGTTGATAATGTCCTAATATGAGAAACTTTGAAGTCCACTGAGAGATGCAGCCAAGTTTCGTGGCATGGATCGAGAGCAGAATCAGGATTTTTCTTCACAGATGACCATAAACTCTGGTACCCCTAAGAGTCCTGTCTGCAGATTGCATTTGTAACAGTAACATAGGAAGCACAGCTCAGATTTTCAAGGGTTGCCATACAAATTCAAATATGACTTACTACACTGACAGAAAATCATAGATGCATTTCCAAACTGGCTGCAGATGGTTGCCAAATAAAGGTGTAGTATCCATTGGTTTTGTTTGTGATAACATCTGTGCCAGGTAAAACTGCCTTCTTTCGCAAGTGACTGCGGAATGAGAGTGACTGGCAACACAAGTTTCACTGTATGAACTTTGCCATCAAAGTCGTTGTGGCTATTTTTCGTTTTATCTGAATCATAAACCAAATCATCTTAGGTGCCATCCATGGCATTACTTATGCAGTATTATTTGAAAATATTGTATTTATATCAAAATACCACATGTCCTGGCTAATCTTTACACTATACCCCACTTTTGTGTCAGAACCTATCTGTTTCTTTTCTGACCTGTCAGTTATATTTTCAGCTCCCTTCTCCCCTAATGGGGTAGGGGACTCAGCTATGGATAATAACTGGCACCTGTAGTAAGTAATTTGATAATTTTTGTTACGGAAGTTCTGCACTTTGCGATGTTAGCATTGTGCGACACCACAAAGGAGAAGCACTTCGGCAGTGCTGTTGCTCTTCCCAAAACCAAACAGTGATACCACTGTTTGCTTCCCAAGGCATTATAGAGAGAAACACCATTCTTTACATCAGCTATTGGTGTACGAACTCTGCAGAAAGCTGCTATGTCACACCTTCATGCAGCCATTGGATTGGATGGTTATTCTCACCGTGTGGCCGATATGTTGCCATGTATTTGTATTCTGTGTCATATAAATAATTCAAGTAACCATGAATAATCTAAAGCTGTATCTTTTCAGGAGCAAGAAATTCTGTGATCTCAGGTTGAATTGTGATAAGGTTTTGCATTTATCATGTTGCAAGCGACTATTCCTGTTTCCTTCAATAGTATGCTGTGTGCAAACATATTCTGTTGTTTATTTATGTATAATTGATTCAAATATAAGCCAACCCCTTCACTTCGAAAAAGAAAGTTTTTCCAAAATCTTTCTTTTGGCTTATAGGGGAGTATATGTGGCATATCTTCTGCGGATGAAAAACCCAACACAAATTTAATTTATACATAAAACTATTCTTGTTGTACAATTGAATCCATCTATTCCCTACCCTGATATTCCATTTTTTGCTTGTGTATATCAGCCATATCTAATGGATACTGTTACTTCAGAATTGACTCTCCGGTTGAAAAGGGCATGTCTAAATACCACATTTTAAACTACCAGCTTTTTTCTCTGGCCAACCTACTTCTTAGTGAAAGTAGTTTTATACAACTGATACAAGACCTTATGTAGTTTACTTTGCTAATTCTATTTTCCAATCCTTATCAAGCTTTTCTGCTTCATCAAATAACACACCCAAATAGATAAATTCTGTTACCCGTTCAAGCACTTTCCTCTGAACTACACAATTAATGTTTTCAACAGTTTGACTTAAAATCATAGATTTGAACTTCTCCATATTTTTACTCATTCCAGATTCTTTTTCAAATCCTACTCACCTGATCAAGATTCTATTGTAAGTAACCCTCTTAGATACAGAGTTTGCATGGCACCTGAAATCCCGGAGAAGTCCTAGAATTTGATTTCCCTTTTTTCTGGATCCGGAAAGTCCTCGATATTTCATATTTTTTAAGGCCCTGGAATAATCCTGGAATTGTTTCTTAAGTTGTATAAAAAAAAAAAGAAGTCATCACCAAAATGTTTGCATTGATCGAGTCACTTAGTTGTCACTCCCTGCAGTGTCTGCTTGTGATAAAGTTAAGCTAAAAAATTACTTCGAAGAATCTAATAGTGATTGAGTACAAAAGGTCTGCCTCATAAATGATAAGTATGTGTAAAATTGTGAAGCTCCTACAAATAAAGTTGGGTAAGTGAACGATTTTAACGTAATCTAAAATTTATAAGTTTTTATTAAAATGTTAGTTTTTTTTTTTTTTTAATTTTAAATCTCAGCTTTTTTTATATCATAATGAAAACAGCTTAAAGGTTTAATAAATTTAGCAAGACATCTTCATATTTACATTATCTTGTATCATCATCATCATTGTCAACCATTATCAATCCACTGGTGGACGAAGGTCTCTCCAAGCCTCTTCCACAATGGTCTGTCTTGTGCCAGTCTCCTCCAGGTTACTCCCGCATACTTTCGAATTTCATCCACCCATCTTCCATGTGGTCTTCTCCTGGGTCTTTTCCTGTCCCTTGGAATTCAGTCTAAAATTTCGGCTGACCTTCTGGCACTATGTCCATCCCATTGCCATTTCAGGGATTTTACTCTGATCATGATGTCTTCCACTCTTGTCATTTTTTGGATCCACAAGTTCCTCTTCTTATCTCTCCTGGTTACACCAAGCATGCACCTCTCCATGCTGCTTTGAGTTGTCTGCAGCCTTTGTATGTCTCTTTTAGTTAAGGTCCACGTCTCTGCACCATATGTAAGCACTGGAAGGATGTGTTGATCAAACACTTTTCTTTTAAGACATAATGGCATATTGCTGTTGAAAATTATGCCGTTTCTTCCAAAAGCTCTTGTATATATTCTTAAAAATGTGGCCCACCATCTAAGTTTTTAAAAACCTTGGCCCTCAGCTCTACAGCAGTTGAACTGCACTGAGATCAGGGACGGATTGGGCCATCGGGACACCGGGACATTCCCCGGTGGACCACTCCAGAAAATGGCCCAATTTCTCGTAACCTTTATGTCTCTATTTTTTGGAACTAACTAATATATATATTTTTTGGTTCTTATGAATAATAATGATTAATTTCATTTGAGCTTTATTTCTGTCTGAAAAGTTATTTCCTGAAAAAAAAGTTTTGTTTCATCTATCTCTCTTGGCCGTTTGCTTTAAAATAGCATAGGGAAATTGTCTGTACTTATGTGAGAAAAGTGCTGCCGGACCTAGCACACTGTCATAAATTAATTACTGTGCTAAAGCTAACTACAGCTCGACGTAGGTCGTTGGATTTGACGCTCAGAGTCATTGGTATGCCCTACCCTCCTTTTGTAATCTTGAAGGAGACACTAGTACCAATTTTCCAATTGTAGTGACCCATCATCCTCACTCCCTTATTCACAGACTGACACAGAGAACATCCGGCAGAGATATTCCAAAATCCTCACTCCCTTATCCACAGACTGACACAGAGAACAAAGTTATTCTCTGGCAGTGATATTCCAAATTATCTTGATAGAAACAACGATTTACCAGTACCAGTTTACGATTTACCATTACTAGTTTATGGGTCAAAATTTTGGTTCATGGGTCGAGACAATGGGTAGACTTAAAAACAAGAAAAAGGGTCTACTCAATAAGGAGTTACTAATGCCACTGGGCTACAGGCGATTAGTGACCAAATGAATATAAAAATTGATTGCGTAGGAAAATAGCTATGTGGTATGTGCACATTTCAACTTTCAGAATGACCTTTTCAGTGATTTTTGTTGGAAATTAGTTTTGCAAAACGAAATTTTCGGCACCCCATTTTGAGCCAGGTTTGATGTTACATTCAATCAAGAGCGGATTTTTGAAATTCTTTTACTGTTCAATTTCTGTCACCGTTTGTTCGCAACTGCATTCATTTTGCGTTGCATACCAGTTGTCTTTCATCCAGGAGCTAACAGAACTTTTTTCATGGGGAAATTTTTTCACCTGCAGGTAGGTTACAGTGGACTGCAAGACTAAAATACTGGGTCTGAATTGGTTGTCCCAATCCACCCCTGACTGAGATAGATAATATTTAGCATATATGGCACACACATACATATACTATACACTTTGACTCATTAAAGTTAAAAAATATAAACCTTCAAGTCTTCAAACCGAATCACATATACCACCCAAAATGAAGAGAACTGCTTGATTTCATAATTCTGGGAGCTTCTTATCATAAGGGCGATTTAGCGTGTGTGAGATTTTTCAGGTATAACTCTTCGTTATGTTTCTGGAAAATCATTGTTAGTTCTGCACTCCTGTTCGGACATGGTTTTGGATGTTGTGCTCCGGTGTTATTACATGGTGAGTGTGTTTTTCTAGCAGTTTAGTTTGTGTTTCTCTCAAGGTTTGGTTCATGTAGTTAAGGTGTTGAGTGTGGTGGCTTAGCACGTGTATCTGTTGCTTGTGTTCTGGATTTTGTGTGGTATATGTGATTCGGGTTCAGTCTCTTCTTAATAGAATATATATATTTTTATATAAGAAATGGCACTTTTTTTTAATTCAAGTGAGTATTAGTTCTTTATTTTATTTTATCAATCTAAATGGAATAAAGTTGCAGATTGTAATATGAAGTTACATAGTACAATTTCAAAGCCAACAAAGTAGAGTTTTTTGTTTTGTTGTTGTTGTTGTTTCAAAAACTTAAATGCTTGTAGCTCACAAAATCTTGCAAGAAGATGGGCAGGTTGTGCCTTCCTTGCAAAAAAAGCTTTGAACCTTGTATGTACATACATAAAGTGTATGTCTGTGTATTTCTGTTGAGATTCAGGTCTCTTTTTTTTTTTTTTTTTTTTTTTTTACAGAAGGCATTTGTGGTTTGTATATTCGTGCTTTCTGCAGTGGACTGGATAAAGTGTTGAATCCTTACCGTGAAGATCTTTTAGAATTAGAAAAGGAAGTTTTGCAAGATCCACATTTCTCTTTGATTCATTTCTTGAGACTCGAAAAGGTAATGTAGTCTCTTAAAATTTTGAAATTTTATAATTATATACTGTATGAGTTGGAACTAAAAATTGCCGATTTGTTTTAAACAAACACACACATACACAGAACACTATAGACTTTAAAATATGCAAATTACATGGATTCATACAAACTGTGTAAGAGCATCAGGGATGGCACAACAGCTTTTGTAGGCCTTTTCATACCCCATCCATTTTCTAAAAAAAGAGATTGTAAAATGTCAAATGGCGGTGATGTGAATAACTGGTTTTGTGATCTTTTTCACCATGTGTTATACATAGGGCTTGAAAAAGAGAATAGGGGGAGGGGGTGTCTGTAGGGGTGCCATAAAGGTTGGAAGGATGTGCTGCTAAAGAGGAAAATTCATCTTGGCAAGTAATTTTATAGTGTGGAAACATACTTTTCATGCACAGAGAATTTACTTGCAACTGAATGTTCACCTCTGTTTTTTGTTTGTTTGTTTCAGAGTTTAACGACCACCAAGAGCAACTGTAAGGCTGTTCAACCTCAATTAAGGTAAACTTTTTAAGGCTGTTCAACCTCAATTAAGGTTAAGTTGTTCAACCTCAATTAAGGGCCACTGGTTCCAGGGAAGGAAAACAGCCAGTTCCGTTAGGCAAATACACCACCAATTCCTCACCCGGCACTTGAACCCAGACTATCTCAAACAAATGATCAAATTCCAGCACATCAGACCACTCAGCCACTAGAGTGGCAATAAATTTTTAATTTTCCATTTTCATAGGTGCTATGTGTTTTTTGTACTCCTTGATTTGTCCCACCACTGAATCATAACATACTCTCTTTTTTGCAGTCTAATGTAGGTTAGAGTTGATATTTTAAAGCGTATTATGATGTAAAATTAACTTTAGTTTAAATACACCAGATATGAATAATAATAAAACGCATATAGCTTATTAAATCCGCTTATTTCTGTGGTGTAGTCAGCACAAAGATTTGCCAAAGTGTCCCCAGCAAAGCCTCCCAGTGGAGTGCGAAAGCTTGGCGAACATTTGTGCTGACTACACCACAGAAATAAACGGATTTAAAACACTATATGCATTTCATTATTATGTGAAATTAAATTTGCTTTGAATAGACTCTCAGAATGTATTCAGTATTGAAATTGAACAAACTTTGGATGCACTTTAGAGTTCGGCCCTCGTCGTCTGCTTCAACCTACGCACTGCTGGGATCACGGGACAAACGTTTCGCGATAGGTGGCACTGAAGCTGTGTCGGCATTTGTTCCTTCACTGCCTGAGTTACGTAATCGTTGTGTGGTGTGTGCGTGACGACTGTTAAGGACGAGAAATATGCGGCGTGGTTTATTTTTTAAAGGAATGGGCTTATTTGGTAATATAGCTGGCCTTGAAAAGGCCCTTTATGGAATGTGAGTAGTTCAGGTGTTGTTAAATATTTATAATGATGGAAAAGAAATGTTTCGTCCTCATTGAGAACGTACTACGAAAATTTCACTGGAAAAAATTGCGTACTAGGGAAGAACTGTTTGATGATGCCAATCATCACCTCAAAGCCGTTTTCAAAGGAAAGACGGCAATTTCGTCGGAATTAATATTCCAGAATGTGGTCTGCCAAGTGGTCTTTGTGAATTACATTAGATAGTGTGCGTTTGAGGGGCCACCAATTGCTTTCAACACCTTGAGTATGCGCCCCAGTAGTCGGATCAACAAAATTGAGTGAGTGGTTAATTGAGAGATGTTGGAAACTACAGGATGGGAGGTTGCGGTACGCAGCCCACTGATCTGTCATTACAGTACTTCCAGGTTGAACATTACAGTACTTCCAGGTTGAACATGTTTCTGGATGAGCGGTAGCAATGTGTGAGCAGAGCGGTTATTCTCCGGGCAGATCTCTACCCTGAATTGTTTAGAATCTCGTTCAAGGATACCAAGGATCCAGGCGCCCTCAACGAGATGACCATGATTATACTTCCGCTTCCCAACCTTCACCTCATCCATTTCTATGATTACACCAGGGCCTCCAAGCTGTCCTTCGTCTTGTTCGTAGGCTACCATAAACTCTGCGACTAGTTCTCTGCAAGACTGATAATAGTCGCTGACTGTCACAGAGGATGTGGAAACCCCACCCTGGGAAGATTCCTCAATTGCATCATCATAGGACAATCCTTTGGCGAAGCAATACACAAGAGTCATCACCTTATCAAAAGGATTACAAGCAGCTTCAAACCACGTCCCAAGTAAATAGGAACACTGCTCACTTTTCCCTGTAACGTAATTCTTCCTACACCTGAATTGTCCTAAACGATGAGACATATCCACTCGCAAACTCATTGGATGACCTGCGGAACATCTTCGTTCGGTTTGAAGCAATCCTTTCCGCTCACACCATGCAATACTTTTCTTCATCCTTCCCATCTTTGTCGAAGAAACGCCTCCAATTCCACATCTGGAGACTAACAGAGCTGCAATGCATGCTGGAAAAAACAGAAGCTATCTATCGCTTAAAACAGGGCGAACAGAAGTAAGTGAAGGGGGCTCATGCACCGAGCAAAGAGCGGTTATGTACACCGATTACGAGGAAGGAGTGGCAGCGCCACCTATTGCTACACGTGTCATTTTCCGTGATTCCAGGAGTGCGTTGGTTGTAGCTGACGACGCAGGTGGAAATCTAAAGTCCACCCCAAACTTTTCTTAAATAGGTGCTTACCGAATGCTTAAGGTCACTTTCCAGAACCACTTTCTGAATCTTCTGTTTATTTTGCAAGGGGTGCGAATTATATATCCTCCATCAGTGCAAATACTTGAACATAGTTAGCATTGTATTTCACTTTATTTCATAAATAGGTCATTAGTTGAAATATTTCTTTATTATTTATGTGAGTTGGCAAAGATTCGCAAAGCAGCATGTCTTCTTTAATATGAGTCTTATGAGTATAATGAACAAACACAAGCAACATTGCATGTAATTTCATGATTCATTCATCTGAAGTGAAAAAGTTGGACATTCCTTTATTTGCCTTGTTAACTCAGTTAAGCAATGGGCTGACATGTCCTTGATGTATCTAGGAACCAAATTATCAGAAAGAGACACAGAACTAATATTTTGTAGAAATATTTTCTTATCTATCGTACACTCAACCAAATTCTTTGCACAAGGTTTTATCAGATTTTTAGCAATTGTATGGGCATCACTTGCTCTTGCTATATGATAGCTAACACAATATAAAACAATGAGAGAGCCTTTGGTATAATATCCGTTGATTTTTATTGGTGTAAAACGAACTGTCATAGTCAAGCTTTCGCTCACCAACAGGTGGCTTTTTCAAGGCTGACTGATACTAACTTATACTGATACAACTAACAGTAAACATTTACATTTGAAAATATATGGTTGCTTTGAGTTAATTTTAAAATGTGCAAAAAATGGGAAAAAGGCATGTGAACAAACGTCAACAAACAAAGCAAAAGTAACAACGTCTTAATATTTTAGGAAATCTGTCCACAGGGGTGCAGGTCATGCGAGACGGCATCGTTGCATGCATATTCTGCTGTGATTATTACAATGATCTGTCTGATGGTCGTCTCAATTTGGGTAGTGTATGGTGCCAGGTGTTTGTATCCTGCCCATTGTGGTGTCGCATCTTTTAGACAAACTTCTCTTGCAAGGGCTGAACTGAGGGTTTTGTTTTTTACATTCCTTTTTATGTTCAGCTGCCCTATTGCCAATTGATCTCTTAGTCATTCCTATACAGCATTTTTATGTTCTCTCTGCATATTCCAGTGGGATGGAGTAAACACCAGCCTTCTGGTCAGCATCAGTTTCCCACTTGGGGGAAAGGATACTCATAATTGAGGGAGTTGTTCAGGTGCCAAAGCCCAGTTTCGATAAGGCATGTGTTACCAAAAATGTGAAGCCTGGGATGTATGGCAGTGATCTGATGAAGTTCAAGTGGGACTTACAGGTCAGTGCACTTCCATTAATGCGATTTTTGAATTTATCAAGGATTGAGTTCATGAGGTCTCTGCTGAAGCCGGTGGACATTGCTTGATTAAAGATAGTTCTAATTTCTGTTTCTTTGGTTTCATTTTCTGAGGAAAAACAAGATTGCTGTTTTTAAATGTGTTTGAAACACAGTGGTTTTATACTCCATAGGGGAAAAAGAGTCAGATGCAGGAATATTCGGCATAGCACAAAGCTTATATTGGGTTTTCGGAAAAGTCATGACATATTTTAGCCATGTTTGGCAAAGGTCATTTATTGATAGAAAGAACAAAGATCAATCAATGATATAATGCCCGTTTTGTTCGATAACCTTTTGACATTTTTCAGTGAGCTGCAGAATGCCTAGTTCATAAAAGGACCAGTCCTTCGTGACGAAAAACTGTACAAGGTGCTGATTTACAGCCTCATCTGAAATGAACGTTATACCACGCAAGGACTGTTGAAGAGAGCGAAACAAGTGGAAGTCTGACGGCGCAAGGTCAGGCGAGTATGCTGGGTGTGGCAACACATCCCACCCAAGCTCCAATAATTTTTGGCGGGTGATCAAACTTGTGTATGGTCTCGCGGTGTCCAGATGAAACACAACACCTTTACGATGAACAAGCTTTGGACGTTTCTGGATGATGGATTCATTCAAACTGTCCAATTGCCGACAGTACACATTTGAATTTATTGTTCGGTTCTGTGGTAGGAGCTCGAAAAACACGACACCTTTAAAATCCCACCACACTGAGACCAGAACCTTCCGCTGATTAATATCTGCTTTGGATGTCATTTGAGGAGAAGCAGTACGTCGGGACCAAGAACGTTTGCACAGCACATTGTTGTACACAGTCCACTTTTGGTCACCAGTTATCAGTCACTTCAAAAAAGGATCGTTTTCCTCATGTTTAATGAGCATATCGCAGATGTTTATACGCGCCGTCAATTGAGCTTCTTTGAGTTCATGAGGAACCCACACATCGAGCTTGCTTACGTATCCCAACTTCTTCAGGTGGTCGTGAATGCTTGAATGATGGATGTGCAATGTGTGTGCAACCTCTCGTGTTGTGTAACGTGGGTTTGACTCGATCAATGCCTTGATTTGGTCGTCATCAACCTCGGTGGGCCTTCCCGATCGAGGAGCATCGTTGAGGTCAAAATCACCAGCACAGAATTTTACAAACCACCGCTTGTACTGACGTTCTTGTAGAGCATTATCACCGTACACTTTACGCAACTTTTCACAAGCTTGATGCACGTTCTTCCCTTTACGGAAGTAAAACAGTAAATTATGGCGAAAATGCACAGTTTGGTCTTCCATCTTCAACTTGATGTCAAATCTCTGCAAATTAACCAAATCGCTCACTACTAGAACTGGCACCTGTCGAATGCCATAGCGATAGCAGAGCTGCGCATGCCTCTAGTACTTCCAAAACCGCCCAACCGCCATCAGGTGCCAAAATACGTCATGACTTTTCCGACAACCCAGTAGAATGCACCAGCGTGAACTTTTTCTTTTTTCTGATCTGTAGAGGAGCACATCAATATATGGTAGTTTATCGTCCTTCTCCAATTGCATGGTGAAATTAATGAATGCATGCATTCCATTAACCTTTCCCAGGAAGGAGTCTTAATGAATTTCTGTCATGAGGACAAATGAAGAAAATGTCCACGTATCCATGCCATTTTGATGGTTTTGGTCCAGGGGCATTTAGAATTCTACTCTCAAGTGCTTGCAATATTGCTTCTGCTAGAACTGCATATAGAGGAGAACCCATTGATGCACCAATGGTTTGCTTGTAAATTTTCCCAAGAAATGTGAACAAAGTGTTATTTGCAGCTAGGTTTAGTAGGCTACTTATGCCTCAGATTGTTTCCTGGGGAAATTTGTTTGAACTTCTTATGGCTTCCACGAGGCTGAACTTTGCTTCTTCTACTGGAATGGACAAGTATAGGGAAATGATATCAAAGCTTCCCATGATGTTTGTGTCTTGCACTCAATAGCTTTCTTGATGAAAAGAAGAAGAGGGTCACCAACCTACTTCATAGAGAAAAAGTTGGCTGTTTTCCTGAGAGAGTTCCTGCCGTGATCAGCCTACATACTAACAGCTCATAGGATTTCATCAAGAAAGCTATTTCAATAAGAGTGCAAAACACAGACATCATAGGACGTTTTGATATCATTTCCATTCCAGTAGAAGAAGCAAAGTTCAGCCTCGTAGAAGCCATAAGAAGTTCAAACAGATTTCCCCAGGAAACAATCGAGGGCATAGGTAGCCTACTAAAACTAGCCACAAACAACAATTTCTTCACATTTCTTGGGAAAATTTACAAACAAAAAGTGGGTGCACCAAAGATTCTCCCCTATCTGCAGTTCTAGCAGAAGTAATATTTCAACCACTTGAGAGCAGAATTCTAAATGCCCCTGGACCAAAACCATCAGTATGGCACAGATACGCAGATGACATTTTCTTCGTTTGACCTCATGATAGAAATTCGTTAGACTCCTTCCTGGGAAAGCTTAATGGACTGCACACATCCATTAATTTCACCATGCTACTTGAAAAGGACAATAAACTACCATATCTTGATGTGCTCCTCTGCAGATCAGAAAATAGAAAATTCCACACTAGTGTATTCTATAAGCTTTGTGCTGTGTTGCATTTTCCTGTGTCTGACTGTTTTCCCCCTATGGAATGCAAAATTCAGTGTGTTTCAAACTCGCTTTAAAAGAGCAATCTTGTTTTCCTCAGAAAATGAAACCAAAGAAGTAGAAATTAAAACTATCTTTAATCAAGCAATGTTCGCTGGCTTTAACAGAAACCTCGTGAACTCAATCCTTGATAAAGTCAAAAGGCGCATAAATGGAAGTGCTCCGACCTGCAAGACCCACTTGAACTTCATCAGATCACTGCCATACATCCCAGGCTTCACATTTTTTGTAAGAAATTCTTTAAGGAAACAAGGCTTTGGCATCGGCACCCGAACAACTCCCTCAATTATGAATATCCTTTCCCCCAAGAAAGAAATCAACACTGACCAGAAGGCAGGTGTTTACTCCATCTTGCTGGAATATTCCAGCAAATCATAGAAATGCTATATAGGGATGACTAAGAGATCGATTGGCACCAGGATAGCTGAACACAAAAAGAATGTAGAAAACAAAACCTTCAATACAGCAGCTCTTGCAAGAAAAATTTGTCTAAAAGATGCAACTCCGCACTGGACAGAATACCAATACCTGGCACCATACACTACCCAAATTGAGACCACCATCAGAGAGTCGATTGAAATCCTCACAACAGAATACATATGCAACAATGCACCTCCTGTGGACAGATTTGCTAAAATATTACAACTTTGCTTTGTTTGTTGACGTTTGTTCATGTGCACTTTTCCCCATTTTTTGCACGTTTTAAAGTTAACTCAAAGCAAGTATATATTTTCAAATGTTAATGTTTACTGTTAGTACTTTCCATATAAGTTAGTATCAGTCAGCCTTGAAAACACCACCTGTTGGTGAGCGATAGCTTGACTATGACAGACTGACAGTTTGTTTTACACCAATAAAAATCAATGGATATTATACCAAAGTTCATTAATTTCGTGTATTCGTGCTCCTTGATTATAGGTTATCTGAGAGAGCCTTTGTTGTCTGGATGTACAGGTGAACGAAATGTAGCTTTCCTTGCATTGATTTTTAAACATTTTCTTTTGAAATACTCTAGTTGGATTTTTTAATTGGGAATGTTTAGTCTCTAGTCTCGTTTAGCCTTAGGGTTTAAGCTGTTCAGTAACTCAATTTCTTTTCTGGATGTAGAAGGCTTATGAGGCAGTCAGGGATACCGTGTTCTTGCAGTACAGTAGTTCCTCCTTATTTGCAGGGGATATGTTTCAAGACTCCCAGTGATGTCGCAGATATTGAAGAATCCTATATACATAATACACAGTAAAAACCTCGAAAATCCGGCATCGACGGGACCGGACGAGTGCCGGATTTATGAAATTTCCGCATTTCTGAAGCTATCCAAGAATTGAAGTAACTAGCATTATGTAAAGCACGTACTTACGTGTAACAGGCCACTTTAGTGGAAATTTGCACATCTACCCCTTATAAATATACAGGCGTCGTGCTGCCAATCGCATTCTTCACAATTTGTGAGAAAAAAAAATCGTTTTGGTCAGGCAAAACGTAAACAAAAAGCCAGAACAACCGATAGGGCTGGGCGATGTATCGATATATCACGAAAACCCGATATGAAATTTACATCGATGTTATGGTTTTTCGACTCACAAAACTATGATACATCGCAAAGGCAATTACCGCAATGCATCATGAAGGCTGATGAAGATGCCACCTCCAAGCACAGATCATCATTACACGTTCGACACGCATTTCAAAAGTACATGCCGATTCGTCGCCTCATTGATCCGTGTCACTTCAGCGCGGCCCAATGAGATGACGAATTTGAGAAACCTGCCGATGTTACCCGTAGGTGGCTATCGGCAATTCACACGCTGAGATTGGGTGACCTCGCGATGTGTTGTTGAGACAGTATATCGGGAGATTTCCATGGTTATTGGTGAAACATCGGATGCTCTCATGAAACAAAATCAGAAAAGTGCCAGATTTCTGAAGTTGCCGGTTTTCTGGATGCAGGATTTTCATGGTTTTACTGTACATACAGTATATAAATAACCACAACCAAAACCTCTCAAACATGCACATGACAGCAAATGAACTCCAGGCCACAGCAAAAGAAAAACAACAAATGACACTCAAGAAACACACCGCAAAAACACAGAAAGATACAAACAATAAGAAGGAAAAGCCCAAATAAAACATCAAACGGATCTGAACCCCACAAACCAATCTTCAGAGAAAGACATCTGGGAGCCCGGAGCCATAAAAAAGAATCCATGATTCAGGGGTTCAATTAATACATTCAACTTTAACAATTTGTTTACGTCTATTAGCCTAAAGGATTTTAAAAGAGTAATGGACTGGTATTTTGAGAGATATGGACACTATATGAAGATCAGAAGTGAATATTGGAATTCATTATGTAATTTTTGTATATTTCAAAAATTACATCTATAATGGTAAAATACTACTGATACAAAAACAGGAAATTCCAATGGGCACGTCATATTCTAGTTTACTTGCCAACTTGTATCCACGCTTTTATGAAAAGAATGTTACAGTTAACAGCATTGTTAACTATAGATATATTGATGATCTTATTAGTTTTTGTTCGGATGGTTATTACTTCGACATTCAGTCCTGTTACCCCGAGGAACTGGTTTTGACAGAAACTGGTTAGGACTCCAGAGTTGTTTCTCTTGACATGAAAATCATATTACGGCGAGGGATATTTTTAACGGATGTTTATGACAAGCGAACTTATTTTGCATTTTGTCCAAATAACCATTTAAAACCTTGTCCAAATTTATTGAGTTCCTGGTCTTCTAGAATCCCTAGATCCACACATAGAAATACTATAATTTCACAATTTCTTCGGGTCACTAGGATATGTTATAACAAAAACAGTGCAATTAAACAGTTAAAATGCCTTTTTTCAACTCTAAAAAAGAATGGTATGCTTTATAAGTTCTGTTTTTCACATTTTTGTAAGTTATTAAATATTTTTAACCAAAATTCTTCATACAAAATTAGAATTTGTAACATAGTCACTTGAAACTTTTTGAATTAACCATTTTCTTATAGCCACAATAAATATGATTTTACCTCCGAGTAGCCCTGGAGAACTATAACAATATGCTATACTTTCCTCCATAATTGAGGTCTTTTTTCGGACGGTCTTCTGTGTCTATTTGGACATTTTACTATGTGGCATGTTTATTAGGAACACAGAGATTTTGCGAACACACCATTGCTGAGATGCTCTACTTAAGTTGGTGTCGAAAGTAACCGTTACCTTACCTCAGGATTCTCACAGGATATGTTTACCTTTACAGCTTTAGATACATACGAAGGGAGCATGGGTTATGTTTTTCTTAGAGTTATGTAGGTATGTGCCTCTTTTTAGTTTTTACTTTAGTATGTTTAGTCCATTAACAAGACAAGGTAAGAAATTTTTGTGTATTTGTCATATTTCTGTGGTGTTTTGTTCAATTGTACTTTTATTGCTGCGTTACTTTAAGGGTTCGGGTAGAAAAGACAGATTACCACTAAATTTTCCAAGTCTAAATTCGGTTGCAACCACATTTTGTTTTAAATTAGGTGTTAGGTAATCTCATGAAACCTGAACCTGACTGGCTCCAGGCTCTCGGATGTCTTTCTCTGAAGATTGGTTCGGGGTTTTGGGTCCGTTTGATGTTTTATTTGGGCTTTTTCTTTTTATTGTTTGTATCTTTCTGTGTTTTTGCTGTGTGTTTCTTGAGTCTTATTTACTGTTTTTCTTTTTCTTTTGCATGTGCATGTTTGAGAGGTTTTGGTTGTGGTTATTTATATATGTATTTATTGCTCACTTTTGCTTTCCAGCTGCGTTGTGCAGTATCAGAGTGGTATGGGCATGTATCAAGGTTAAATATTTAATATTTTGATATCATCATCATCATCCATTATCAATCCACTGCTGGACAGAAGGTCTCCCCAAGTTTCCTCCACAACGGTCTGTCTTGTGCCAGTCTCCTCCATGTCACCCCTGCATACTTTCGAATTTCATCCACCCATCTCCCATGTGGTCTTCTTCTGGGTCTTTTCCTGTCCCTTGGAATCCAATCTAAAATTTCGGCTGTCCATCGATGATCTGTCCTTCTGGCAGTATGTCCAGCCCATTGCCATTTCAGGGATTTAACTCTGATCATGATGTCTTCCACTCTTGTCATTTTTCGGATCCACGAGTTCCTCTTCTTATCTCTCCTGGTTACACCAAGCATGCACCTCTCCATGCTGCTTTGAGTTGTCTGCAGCCTTTGTATGTCTCTTTTAGTTAAGGTCCACGTCTCTGCACCATACGTAAGCACTGGAAGGATGCATTGATCAAACACTTTTCTTTTAAGACATAATGGCATATTGCTCTTGAAAATTATGCTGTTTCTTCCAAAAGCTCTCCAGGCAAGTTTTGTACGCCGATTAATTTCTTCATCAATGTGACCCTCACTTGATATCTGCTGTCCAAGATAAACGTACGTGTCTGTTATCTCCAGCTTTTCTCCATCAATCGATGAATCTTTATTTCTTGTAAAAAGCATTGAACATCACTTTTGTCTTCTGAAAGTTCATTTTTAATCCCACTTCTTTACTCTTGTCAGCAAGTTCTGGATCATACTCTGCAGCTCTGATGGGGTAGTTGCAAAAATGACTACGTCATCAGCAAAATGAAGGTGGGTTAGATAATCTCCATTAATCTTTATCCCTTTGTTTTCCCAGCTCAGTGACTGAAAAACACTCTCCAATGTGGCATTAAAGAGCTTCGGAGATATGGTGTCACCTTGTCTCACTCCCTTTCCAATTTTTATGTGTGTTGTATTTTCAAACAGCCGAATCTTTGCACTTGAATTTTCATAGATGTTATTAATAATATTAATGTATGCATCTTCAATACCGCAGGTTTTCAGAGCCATTGTAACTGCTGATGGTTTCACCGAATCAAAGGCTTTTTCATAATCGATAAAAGCCATGCACAATGGAAGTTCATATTCCCTCGCTCTTTCAATTAGTTCTCTCCAGTACGTGGATATGATCTATTGTGCTGTAGCCACTCCTGAATCCAGCTTGTTCTCTCGGTTGAGCCATGTCCAGTGTTACCTTCAAGCGGTGTGAAAGAACTTTAGTGAAGATTTTATAAACCACTGATAGGAGGCTGATAGGTCTGTAGTTCCTGAGATCCTTAATTTCACCTTTCTTATGTAGCAGGATCATTGTAGCGGTGTTCCAGTCCTCAGGAATCTTTCCTTCATTAAGGCATCGAGTGAAAATTTGGGCGAGTACTGTTTCGATTTCTCCACTTGCTTCTTGTATGATGTCTACAGTAATTCCATCTTCTCCTGGAGCTTTTCCCCGCTTCATGTTCTTGATTGCATGTGCAACTTCTGCTGGAAGGACTGGAGGAACTCTGGTACTGGTATCTTTCATGATGTCTGGAGTGCATGTATCATCCCTTTCATATAATTTGGAGTAGAAATCTTTCACTCTTGTCAAAATTTCGCCTCTATTTCTTGTTACAGAACCATCTTCTTTTCTCAGTGCCATATCTGTTTTCTTCCCTTACTGAGATGTCCCTTTGCTATCTTTAGGCTTTGGTTGTTTTCAATTGCTTTCCTCACTAGTTCACAGTTGAATTTTTCTTACGTCTTCAGTGATACTTTTTCTTACTGTCTTGCATAGCTCTATATATTCCACTTTGGAAGTCACATCTTCTTTAGTTGTCCTCATCTCTCTTCTTTTTTGCATCAACATTTTCGTTTTTCCTGATAATTTGTTTACATGCAACTTGTTCTTAGACCCAGCTAATTTTGTTGCTGTTTCCATAAGAGCTTTGGTTACTTTTCTGTTAACTTCAGAGATGTCCACTTCTTCCGATGTTAGGCCTTCTAAAGCAGAGAACCTATTCTTCAGTTCCAACTTGAAGGTATTATGGTGTTTTTTAAGGATGGTTATGTCAATAGATTTTGTTTGTCTTATGAGCTTGCCACGTTCAAGTTTAGTGTTGAGGTGCATCTTACATCTCACCAATCTATGGTCATTTTGATATATATATATATATATATATATATGTTTTTATATAATACATACCTATGATGACATTTAATATAGAAATTAAGCACAGTAAGAGATGAACAACAATAGTTAATATTAAAATAGAAAAATTATAACAATATACTGTAATAAAAATTATGTGAATGTGAAACTCGCACGAATTTTTTTTTTTTTTTTCACGATTTCACAGATAGAAGATTCGTTCTTACCATAGATCTTAGCAACCTCAGTATGTGATTTTCTCCTTTCCTTAATAAGTCGAGAACTTTAATCTTTTCACTTAAAGGAAGCACTTTACGGCTTCTCTTTGGTATATCTGAATTGCCAGCATCACTACTCTTGCGCTTTGGGGTCATTATTAAGTAAAATAAGGGTTACTTGAACACAATCACTGCAGTACCATGACAATCAATCAGATAACTGAGACAGCTAATAAGTTACTCATGGTTGGGTAGCGTATCTAGCGTGGATACACTGGATGAAAGGATTATTCACATCCCAGACAAGAAGGCATGAGATTTTGTCACACTACTCAGAATGGTGTGCCATTTGAAACTTATGAAATGTTTATTTCTGAAATTTTCCATTTAATATTTTTGAACCATGGTTGACCAGAGGTAACTGAAGCCACGGAAAGTGAGACTGCGGATAAGGAGGGACTACTGTATGTTATGTAAATTTAATTTGTTCTCCATCCTTTGGTCACTGATATTGTCACTGATATTTTTCATTTCCCAAACTCTTATGAGCATTCAGTTTTAGTTAAAATTTAGAAGAAAAAAAGAAAACAATTTTTCACTGTTAAATGTTTAGATCTTGTAGCATCTAAGATGAAAATGAAAAGATTGGTTGAACTTCAAAATATTTTCATACCTGTTATTCTTTGTCTGTTATTTAAAAAAAAATGTGTTTTGTGATTAATCTTTATGTTGCTTTTATGTGCATGTTTCTTTTGAGTATGTTTATTTTATTTATTCATTTTGTGTTTTTATTACAGTACCAATTGTTGTTTCAAGTGCTGACTGATGTGATATCCAGGATTGAAAGTCATAATGTAAGTATGTATGTGTTTCTCTCATTTGTTCAAAAAAGTAAGTTGTGACCATTATGTGAAGATAAGATCAAAAGATGAAATAAAAACAAATAGATTCCTTAGAATTCTTAAAAAAAAACCTGCTTATTATTCACATGGCATAATTTATTCAATATTTTATTACATATGTACAATACTACACATTATCATGTAGAGCAAGTTGCTATTGATTTGTGCTAGCATTGTTTGTATTATAATTCTTACATTTATAAAAATCTACTACAGATAATGTTTTTTTTTCTAAATTTTATCTCATATCTGAAGATCCTCCCTTGCTTTCACTATTAGACATGTCTGATATGAGTGGCAGTGATAATAGTGTCTGAGGCACCATTTTCACCACCACTCATATCAGATGTGTCTGCTTTGTTGTTCTGCCACTGTGCATCATCATCTTCAGGGCCATGAAAGGCATTAGACACCCATTCTTTTTGACACTCATTTTAGAACCTTGAAATAGAGACTGAAAAAGTTATGGCCTTCAGCTATATTTTACTTTTCGAAGTTTTCACTCTCTGAAAGCTCCCTTTCCACAACTCTGTTCCCATTCTGTTCAGGGAATGTGATCTCTTTCATTGTGAATCCAGCAGAATAGTTTTATATTCACCCATAATCGGAGAGAACAGTGTTTGCAAAAATATAAATATATTTTTACACCAATAAATTGGGTTATTAGTACTCTTTTGTGTATGTGTTATGAATTGAATAAAGAAAAATATACTGTACTTTGTTCACCAAACAGAAGTTGTCGCTCTTTCCACGTTTATAAGTGAGTCATGGAAAAATATTTATCAGCTGCCACCGGGAATCGAACCCGGGGTCTTACAGTTACGCGCCATACATGCTACCACTGCACCACAGCTGCCTCGAATTCTCCAGGCTCGCATACGACTAACTGCCACCAAAGATGGTAAGCAGCAACTAAACTCACTTATAAACATGGAAAGAGCAATGACTCACTGCAAGTCTGTGACTCACTTATAAACGTGAAAAGAGCAATGACTCACTGCAAGTCTGTGACTCACTTATAAATGTGGAAAGAGCGATGACTTCTGTTTGATGTTCCTAATCCACGTCAATTGTGTGTATTAATTATTCATTTGCCTTGTAATTATTTCTTCAGTTGCTGCTTACCATCTTTGGTGAATCCCCAGCATTGTGCGGGGCTCCAAGAAGCAACCTGCCATGTGGTTTGGCAGTTAGTCGTATGTGCGTCTGGAGAATTTGAGGCCGCTGTGGTGCAGTGGTACCATGTCCGGCGCATAATTGGAAGACTCTGGGTTCAATTCCTGGTGGCGGCCAATGAGAATTTTTCCATGACTCACTTATAAACGTGGAAAGAGTGATGACTTCTGTTCGATGTTCCTAATCCATGTCAATTGTGTGTATTAACTGTACTTTGTTGTCATACATAGAGAAGGACATAGTGATGGACATCATATTTCTTATAAATTTTAGCATCTGTTGTATTCATTTTCTGTAGATGTTTATAAACTGGTTGCTAATGATAAATGAACACAAGTAGGGTGGTTAGTGGTAAGTGGGTGTAGTTAGTCACAGGTAGGACATGGGCAATGTATTCACATTTTGCTTATGGCTGAAGCCACCAATGTAGAATGTTATAGATGTGGAGAAACTCCTATCATTCAATGTTTGTGGGAGAAGGGGGAGGGTGGAACTTTTATCTTACTGAAAAACTTTGAAATTTGTATTCCTATTATTATTGTGGTAGGTTGTTAAACAATTTATTTTATGCAAAAACATCATGGGAAAAAAAGCTGAATGCAGGAGTTTGTGTTAAGTGAGTCACTGCAGAAAAATATTATTTTTTTATGTGCTAATAATTTCAAGAAACATAATTGCTGAAAATAAAAATATATTTTCTTCACTGACAATGTAGTTATTTTCTTGATAAAAAGATAATATTAGTACTCAACTTGCTAATCATAACTGTATATTTAGTGGAAAAAGTTCTTCGGAGTTGCAATAGACAGCAAATGTCATCACTAGATTTTCCATCGCAAATCTATGCCTATTGCCATAAAACAATACTCGATATCAAGAAAACGATCATTCCACATTACAGGAAGTTAACCTTGTACATTTTTAAAAAGAGGGAGTGCATATTTTAAGAGCTTAAACAGTCAATTTTGCATTCAAGTTAGCCTAAATTAAAACTTTTTGCCTCACACACATATGAGTTTGTTTCTTAGAGCTTCTGTTTTTGAGCTTGAAAGTGTGTTAAGTTTTGTTTTAACATCTTGTACGTCTTTAACAGTTTCAGACAGTAGGTTTGTTGTTGTTTCTAATGTTTTTTATAGAGTGACACAAGAAATTTAAATTAGCAGATATGTATGCCAAGTCTTTTTTTTTTCAACTAGATGTCATTCATTAAATTTCGGTTGAAGAATCATCGTCTTTAGTCCATCTCACTGATAGCAGAACTGAAGTCTTCAATATGATCTGCATAGCATATGTAGCATACCACTGGGAATTGAGTTAGTACTTCCCAGCTTTGTGACTATGAGATGTAGTCGGCAATGAGAGGATCAGGATTTTTCTTTTTGAAAAGTTCCAATCCTTTTTGGTGATTTAACAAAAGCACTCCCCCTGCGCCCATTCAATACTAACTTGTCCCACATTGGGATAAAGGATTCATATATATATATATTTTTCATGAAGATGCTTTGATGTCTAGTAAGTTTTCTATTTTGCACGTTATACAAAGTGGGTACAGTCTGCTTGGTGGTGCAATTAAATTATTCGAATTAAGATACAATTCACCCCCCATGTTCCAAGTCCACGTCGGATGTCTGTGTTAACTATTCATTCACCTCTTCTAATTATTTGTTCAGTTATGCTGGTTACCATCTTTGGTGAACCCCCAGCATTGTGCGGGGCTCCAAGAAGCAACCTGCCAAATTGGCTTGAGCATGATTAGTGTGTGTGAGTCTGGAGGAATTCGAGGCCGCTGTGGTGCAGTGAAACATACGAATTCAGTTAAAAGTCCTAAAAATGTTTACTTACGGAAGTGCGTATTTCAGTCCAACTTCGGTAGTTTATTAAGGACCTTTTGATCAAGAAGTTGTATTCTGCTTCTATATGGTCCAGTTAGGGTTAACTTGAGAGCGCTTTTGGTCAAAAGTTCTATCCTACTTCGATGATGTCTTGTCGTTAGGGTTAACTCTGTTTTGGCTGCTTTGACCACATTTTGAGTGGGCGAAAGGTTTTTCAGATAACAATTAAAAATTCTTGAATTAAGAGTTACTATTTACATTCCACTTGAAGCTCTATATCGTACTTGGCCATTAGAGGCTATTTCGTCAATGCTGTATTCTCGTAGAATTGCCGAAGAAATCTTCAAGTTAGGTCAGGTTCCATTACAAGATAAAAATAGCCTTAAAAAATCCAGTTAAAATCATTATATGTCACATTATATACACCACCTCAAATCACGTCCACTGTCCCAATTGCCGGACGCATTTCGCCTAGGCTTTTCCATGGCATTTTCAATAACGCTAGACTTCACACCCTCTGAGGAACATGCGCACTGTGAACACAAGACTTTTCAGATAGCAGACTTCGATAGAGAAAGTGTGAAAATCTCGTTGAAAACGCCAAGGAGAAACCTAGGCAGTAAATGCGTGTAAGGAAATTGGGACAGTGGACGGTAATGAGGTTGTGTATATAATGTATATAGTGATTTCAACTGTTTTTTTTTTTTAAGTCTTTTTATCATGTACGGACTAGAACTTGAAAGATTTCTTCAGCAATTCTGCGAAAATACAACATTGGCGAAATAGCCCTAATGGCCAAGTGCGATGATACTTCAAGTGGAATGTAAATAGTAACTCTTAATTCAAGAATTTTTAATTGATTATCTGAAAACCTTTGTCCACTCAATGTGAAATCATTTTATTAATACCGAGTATACCCTAACAACAAGTTGTCATCGAAAACAGAATAGAAGTTTTGACCAAAAGGCTCTCAAATTAACCCTAACAACTGATATATAGAAACAAGATGTTTTCGACCAAGAGGCTCTCGATAAACTACAGTAGTGGGATTGAACACGCACTTCCTTAAGTAACATTTTTAGGACTTTTAACTGAATTGTATCTTAGTCGAATAAGTTAATGCACCACTACAGAACTGTACCGTACCCACTTTAACGTGTAAAATAGGTAACTTACAGACGATCAAAGCGTCTTCATGAAGGCAATCATGTAGTCACGTAATGCTATGTGAACTTTATGATAGAATCATAAAGATATATTGAAGGATTCGAATATTTTTACATAGCACTGTACAAAAGCATAGATAACAAAGCATTATGTGTATCATTTTCAGCACAGAAAGACTGTCAGTGGCTTTCTTAATGGCCATGCTTTACTGCATCCGTTAACAAGAGTAATGCATTGTTATAACTTGACATATTCTGCCTCGCAAGTGCATGAATTCATTAAATAATCAAGCAGTTGTCTGGGACATGATTTGCTGTAAAAATAGCTTTGCACTCTATGAAAAAAAAAAAAAATGTTTGATAAGGAATTTTCCTTGTATATTTCAACACACTGACTATAACATTTCCCACTGTTTTGCCACTAAAATTGGTAGTTTGATCAATACTTACCCAGATTTTTTCATTATCTTATATGGACCTAATGTACCCTAATGTTTAGTCATAAGATTTTAGAAGATAATTGATAGTGATGTCATTCACCAATAGGTAAACATTGGCGCTGACGAAACTAGTCCCGTGAAAGGATTGAAACATAAATTCCACCTGCTTGTTA